>OZ007592.1:189678122-190878122 GCA_963931845.1 Maratus michaelseni | reverse complement strand
GGGGGGGCAAAGTGGGGAGATGGACATCGGAGATGCATAATATGATTAAGCAGTCACAGACCTTTCCAACAATATATAACATGAGGGGTGTCAACAAAATTTATAAAAGTTCCTTCCTTAGGGGGGGGGGGGGTGGCAGGATGGACCCCGGAGATGCATAACATGAATAAGCGGTCAAAGACTTTTCCAGCGATATATCACATGAGAGGTGTCTGCAAAATTTAGAAAAGTGTCCCACTTGGGGGGGGGGGGGGGATAGACCCGAGATGCATAATATGATTAAGCAGTCACAGACCTTTCCAATGATATATAACATGAGGGTTGTGTGCAAAATTTATAAAGTACCCTTTGGGGGGGGGGGGAGGGGGGGTGGCGGGATGGACCCCGGAGATGCATAACATGAATAAGTGGTCAAAGACTTTTCCAGCGATATATCACATGAGATGTGTCAACAAAATTTATAAAAGTGCCTTCCTTAGGGGGGGGGGGGGGTGGCAGGATGGACCCCGGAGATGCATAACATGAATAAGCGGTCAAAGACTTTTCCAGCGATATATCACATGAGATGTGTCAACAAAATTTATAAAAGTGCCTTCCTTAGGGGGGGGGGGGGGGGGGGTGGCAGGATGGACCCCGGAGATGCATAACATGAATAAGCGGTCAAAGACTTTTCCAGCGATATACCACATGAGAGGTGTCTGCAAAATTTAGAAAAGTGTCCCACTTGGGGGGGGGGGGATAGACCCGAGATGCATAATATGATTAAGCAGTCACAGACCTTTCCAATGATATATAACATGAGGGTTGTGTGCAAAATTTATAAAGTACCCTTTGGGGGGGGGAGGGGGGGTGGCGGGATGGACCCGGAGATGCATAACATGAATAAGCGGTCAAAGAATTTTCCAGCGATATATCACATGAGAGGTGTCTGCAAAATTTAGAAAAGTGTCCCACTTGGGGGGATAGACCCGAGATGCATAACATGAAAAAGAGGTCACAGGCGTTCCAACTTGCAACTTTTTCTCGAAGGCATTTGACAATATTAAATTTTTTTTTACCCAAGACAATTTAACGATATTCTTAATTTTTTTGCGTAATTCGTCAAACGTTCATGGAAAAAATCATGAAATTCGCTAATCAATAGTTGATAAATTATAAAATTCAACAATCGATAGCAGTAAAATCGGTCAATCGATAATGGAAAAATCACAAAATTCATCAAATGGTTCACGTAAAAAAAATTGTCCTGCACACTGATGATATGATCAAAAGGGTTTTGAAGTATAGGACAAAATTAGCACTTGCCAAACAGCGAGTAATCCTGAAAATTTGGCAATGGACTTTATTGCCACCACTGGTCAAACATAATAGTCACACTCACCAATTGCGATGATTGAATGGAAAAAGATTTTTTTCTCCGCTGTCGCTCGACAAATTTCGAAACCATTTGGCGAATTTCACGATTTTTTCTCCGAAATTGACGGATTGTGATTTTTTTTCTCGAAGCCATTTGACGATATTCGAAAACTTTTTCCCCCGAAACCAGTTGATGAATTTTGCGATTTTTCCACTGTCGATTAATGAATTTTGCGATTTTTCCGCTATCGATTGACGAATTTATCAACTATTGATTAATGAATTTCATGATTTTATCCATGAACGAACAAATTGCGCACTTTCTTTCCGCTAATGTTTGACACATTTCGCCCTTTACAATTCAGCCAATGAGTTGAACGTTGTTTCTTTCCAGAAATGTCAAGAATGAAACAATGATTCTTTACAATGAATTTTCTTCGTTCGATGCACCATGGAAGAAAGAATGTGTGCAATGCAGCAACGGGCGTCACAGACTTTTTAGGGCACCTGCAGACTAAAAACATCTAACCAATCTTCGCGGGGGGGGGGGGGGGGGGGGGGAATCACAGATTTCGTCAAATGATTGAGGAAAAAACACTAAATTCATCAAAGGATCATGGGGAAACATGACTTTCGTTAAAAGACATCAGAAAAAACATTAATTATGCAAAAGGATCGTGAAAGATAAGCAAATTTTGTCAAAGAATCGCAAAAAAGGAAAGTTCACCAAAAGGTCATGCTTTTTTACTAAATTTCGTCTAAAAATTGCGGAATAAAATGTATTTTATCAAAGAATCGCTGGAAAATGCGAATTTCGTTAAGGATCATGAGAAAAATGCGAAATTCTTCAAAGGATCGCTGAAAAAACATGAATTTCGTCAAAGAATTGCTGAAAAAACATGAATCTCGCCCAATAATAGAAAAATCATGGTTCATAATCATTATATCTAGTAGTATATGTAAATACAGTTTGTGATATAAGACAAAATTAACACTCACCAATCGGCGAGTAATACTGAAAATTGGTAATTGATGTTATTGCCAGTACTGGCTAAACTTAATAGTCACACTCGCCAATTGCGATGATTGAATGTAAAACGAAATTTTTTTCCCGCTGTCACTCAAAGAATTTTTAAACCATTTGGTGAAGTTTTTCCCGAAACCATTTTGTGAATTTCCCGATTTTTTCTTCAAAATCATTTTTCAACAATATTCGACCCAATACGCATGCGTCAAAAAAATCGCCGGCCAATGAGGTGAGAGTCTATTACTGTCTCTATTAACGTGTTTGGGATCATCTCCTGTTTTTTTTTTTCTTGCACATTGCATTAAACCTAGGAAGGTATTTATATAGAACTCACTGTGGAGTGTTTAGAAGGTATTTATTTTATTTATTATAATTTGTATGAATACTTAGGTGTCCATTTCGGATTTACTGTTTAAAAATGAATTTAGGCTCATTTAACATTCGCAAAATCAATCCCGATGGAAATTGTGTTTTTAGATCTCTATCATTTTGTGTATATAGTACAGAAAATAATTATTCAAACGTACGTAAAATATCGTAGAACACGTAATACAAAATTGGACCACTTATAGTCCGTTTATTATCGGGGATGAATCTTATGGTGTTCCGATTGCTAATGAAAACGATTATGTAAATATATGGTTCTTCATAGAAGTATGTGCTTCTTCACACTTCAATAGACGCATTGTTTAAATTAATATAATTCTACAAATATGATGCAGTTTTAAAATATTGAGTAATGATTAATATAGTCAAGGAATCTACTCATATACGTAATTAAGTTTTGGTACTTCTCTATTATCTCATCGACCACTTTTCATAACAAAAAACTATCGCCAAACTGTAACGCCAAATAAACGGGAGAACGTTGTCATTAATACGCGCAAATGTTGAATTAAAAACCACTTGACGACATAACAAACACGTATAATGCTTCCGACATCAAGTAAATGGGATTGCATTTTTGGCATTTAATCATACATTTTGGCAATAGTATTTTGTTATGAAAAGTGGACGATGGGATAATAGAGAAGTACCTAAGTTTTTTATACCAATTTTGAAAATTTATCTTTTTTTGACATTTAAAAAAAATAACAGAAAAAACATTACAAATTTGCCCATTTGCTCAGCGGTCAAAGGATTAAGAAAATATTAATGATTAGCGGAACTGGTTCTAGCTATGAAGTAATATTATTTTGCTCAAAAACCCCCAGCAAAAAAATAATTACAAAGAATAAGTAATCGTCTTTAAATATACAAAAAACAATGTGATTAATGGCCAGGATTTTTTTACATATAACATTTTTTATATACAAAATAAAAACCGAAATAACCTCATTCATTTCACCCGATGTCAAAAATAGTTTTGTTTTCCACATTCTTGGGCAAAGCACTAAATCAATAAAATCACCAATTTGTGACAAATTATGAGTTTCATATGAATCGCCCATGAACGGACATGCAAACTGGTAAAAAATGAATGTAATAAATTAAAACATTCAAGATTTGTATACATACAAACAATACAATGTAAATATTAATATTGTTTATATATATACTTCTTTGTATACATATATTGTTTGTATACATACAAACAAATATAATGTAAACATTATTCAAATATTAAGAGTTTACAAATCAAAACATTCTAAACATTTGTATACATACAAACAATATAATGCATACATACTCTTTACAAATTAAATAGCACACTTATGTAATGACAAAACTTTTAAATCGAATAGAGATAATATATTTATGTTAAAAAATAATGCTAAAGTTCAGACTTACATATATTATACATTCACATAAAGCTAGTCACATTCCTGCATATTTATTAAATATTTAGTTGCTAAATATAGAAATAATATTTTATAATTTATATTCAGGCGCTCAGATTCGCTTTTTTCGAACACATAATAATAAAAATATTACTACCGTGCGTACTGTCTTTTGACATTATATTTACATAATCGAATTCATTATCAATCGGAACACCATAAGATTCATTCCCGATAATAAACAGACCATAAGTGGTCCAATTTTGTATTACGTGTTCTACACGTTTGAATAATTATTTTCTGTACTATATAAACAAAATGATAGAGATCTAAAAAAAAAATTTCCATCGGGATTTCGCCAACTTATGAGCCTAAATTCATTTTTAAACAGTAAATCCGAAATGGACATCTAAGTATTCATACAAATTACAATAAATAAAATAAATAAATAAAATAAATACCTTCTAAACACTCCACAGTGAGTTCTAGATAAATATCTTCCTAGGTTTAACGCAACGTGACAACAGATGATACGATCCCAAACACGTTTGTAGAGACAGTCATAGACCCTCACCTCATTGGCCGGTGATTTTTTGACGCATGCGTATTCGATCGAATTTCGATGGAATAGATTTGACAGAATTACCAAACAGCTTTAAATAATGGTTCATAATCATTATATCTAGTAGTATATGTAAATACAGTTTGTGATATAAGACAAAATTAACACTCACCAATCGGCGAGTAATACTGAAAATTGGTAATTGATGTTATTGCCAGTACTGGCTAAACTTAATAGTCACACTCGCCAATTGCGATGATTGAATGTAAAACGAAATTTTTTTCCCGCTGTCACTCAAAGAATTTTTAAACCATTTGGTGAAGTTTTTCCCGAAACCATTTTGTGAATTTCCCGATTTTTTCTTCAAAATCATTTTTCAACAATATTCGACCCAATACGCATGCGTCAAAAAAATCGCCGGCCAATGAGGTGAGAGTCTATTACTGTCTCTATTAACGTGTTTGGGATCATCTCCTGTTTTTTTTTTTCTTGCACATTGCATTAAACCTAGGAAGGTATTTATATAGAACTCACTGTGGAGTGTTTAGAAGGTATTTATTTTATTTATTATAATTTGTATGAATACTTAGGTGTCCATTTCGGATTTACTGTTTAAAAATGAATTTAGGCTCATTTAACATTCGCAAAATCAATCCCGATGGAAATTGTGTTTTTAGATCTCTATCATTTTGTGTATATAGTACAGAAAATAATTATTCAAACGTACGTAAAATATCGTAGAACACGTAATACAAAATTGGACCACTTATAGTCCGTTTATTATCGGGGATGAATCTTATGGTGTTCCGATTGCTAATGAAAACGATTATGTAAATATATGGTTCTTCATAGAAGTATGTGCTTCTTCACACTTCAATAGACGCATTGTTTAAATTAATATAATTCTACAAATATGATGCAGTTTTAAAATATTGAGTAATGATTAATATAGTCAAGGAATCTACTCATATACGTAATTAAGTTTTGGTACTTCTCTATTATCTCATCGACCACTTTTCATAACAAAAAACTATCGCCAAACTGTAACGCCAAATAAACGGGAGAACGTTGTCATTAATACGCGCAAATGTTGAATTAAAAACCACTTGACGACATAACAAACACGTATAATGCTTCCGACATCAAGTAAATGGGATTGCATTTTTGGCATTTAATCATACATTTTGGCAATAGTATTTTGTTATGAAAAGTGGACGATGGGATAATAGAGAAGTACCTAAGTTTTTTATACCAATTTTGAAAATTTATCTTTTTTTGACATTTAAAAAAAATAACAGAAAAAACATTACAAATTTGCCCATTTGCTCAGCGGTCAAAGGATTAAGAAAATATTAATGATTAGCGGAACTGGTTCTAGCTATGAAGTAATATTATTTTGCTCAAAAACCCCCAGCAAAAAAATAATTACAAAGAATAAGTAATCGTCTTTAAATATACAAAAAACAATGTGATTAATGGCCAGGATTTTTTTATATATAACATTTTTTATATACAAAATAAAAACCGAAATAACCTCATTCATTTCACCCGATGTCAAAAATAGTTTTGTTTTCCACATTCTTGGGGAAAGCACTAAATCAATAAAATCACCAA
The DNA here is from genome assembly GCA_963931845.1 of Maratus michaelseni. NCBI lineage: Eukaryota > Metazoa > Arthropoda > Arachnida > Araneae > Salticidae > Maratus > Maratus michaelseni. The sequence continues at coordinate 190,871,782 of OZ007592.1, read as the reverse complement.
TTTGTGACAAATTATGAGTTTCATATGAATCGCCCATGAACGGACATGCAAACTGGTAAAAAATGAATGTAATAAATTAAAACATTCAAGATTTGTATACATACAAACAATACAATGTAAATATTAATATTGTTTGTATATATACTTCTTTGTATACATATATTGTTTGTATACATACAAACAAATATAATGTAAACATTATTCAAATATTAAGAGTTTACAAATCAAAACATTCTAAACATTTGTATACATACAAACAATATAATGCATACATACTCTTTACAAATTAAATAGCACACTTATGTAATGACAAAACTTTTAAATCGAATAGAGATAATATATTTCTGTTAAAAAATAATGCTAAAGTTCAGACTTACATATATTATACATTCACATAAAGCTAGTCACATTCCTGCATATTTATTAAATATTTAGTTGCTAAATATAGAAATAATATTTTATAATTTATATTCAGGCGCTCAGATTCGCTTTTTTCGAACACATAATAATAAAAATATTACTACCGTGCGTACTGTCTTTTGACATTATATTTACATAATCGAATTCATTATCAATCGGAACACCATAAGATTCATTCCCGATAATAAACAGACCATAAGTGGTCCAATTTTGTATTACGTGTTCTACACGTTTGAATAATTATTTTCTGTACTATATAAACAAAATGATAGAGATCTAAAAAAAAAATTTCCATCGGGATTTCGCCAACTTATGAGCCTAAATTCATTTTTAAACAGTAAATCCGAAATGGACATCTAAGTATTCATACAAATTACAATAAATAAAATAAATAAATAAAATAAATACCTTCTAAACACTCCACAGTGAGTTCTAGATAAATATCTTCCTAGGTTTAACGCAACGTGACAACAGATGATACGATCCCAAACACGTTTGTAGAGACAGTCATAGACCCTCACCTCATTGGCCGGTGATTTTTTGACGCATGCGTATTCGATCGAATTTCGATGGAATAGATTTGACAGAATTACCAAACAGCTTTAAATATATGGATTTTATAAAAAAATTAAAAAACATTTGTTTGAGAAATACAAAAGTGTTAGTATTCACGAAGCCCCATTGAGTCAGTCCCCATGGTTTTTCATGAAGCCCCAATTTTATATAAGCATATAAAATTGGAAAAATTTGTTTAAAACCGAAAAAAAAAAGGATCCAATTTTACAATTTTTAAACTTTTATTTATTTATTTTCTTTTTAATATAAATTTTCAGTTTAATTTAATTTAATTTAATTTAATGAATAAAGCAACTTTTTTAAAAGTGGGAACTACTTTTATACTACTTTTCTTTTCCTACACTAAGATTTTCAGCTACAGTGTGTGATATGCAATTCATTTGAATATTTTTTTCTTCACTTTTTTAATAAATCTACTCACTATTTTAATACTACCACAAGTGGTCCACATCCACAGACCACAGTTTGAGCAATGATGGCATAAAGTATATCTCAATATTACTTATATTATTTAATAGTAAACACTTCTAAATCACTTCTAATGTACTACTAGCTGAAAATTACAATATATGTTGCACACACATTAGTACAATGAGACAAAAAAAAGACACTTTATCATCAGATTGCCTTATACTAGAAAAAAAATAAATAAATAAAAAATAAAATAAATAAAAAAGCCATTCTATTGGGAATTATGTCTTCTTTCAAATTGTGTTGAAAAATGAGCTTTTGTAGCTGTCTTCATATTAAAATTGAACCAAATGTTGAAATTTTCAATAGGAACACATAACTTTGACAGCATATTTGGATTTGTCATTACATTTTACTTTTGTATACCTAATGGGAAATTCTCAAGTCAAATAGTTTAGAAATTATGAGGGTTTAAAGTTTGGAACACCTAATGTTAAATAAATTTGTAATCATTGCAAAACAGATTGTAATGTGGATAGTTTTTTAAGCATAACTCAAGAATTACTGAGTAGAATGAGCTGTAATTTTAGATTCACATATTTGAATCTTCTGGAAAACAATTTAAATTAAAAAAATTGTAGGTTATAATTAACATTTTTTCAAATATTAATTTTCAAGAAATACATGAATTTTTGTAACATACAAATTTTATTATGTTAAAATTTACAGAAAAAGTCAAACATATAGGTCAAAATTAGGTGTTTGTATTAAAAATTTGGCACGAGCTTGGCCCAATTTCAGTACTAAGGGGCTGTGCATATATAATGTTATCAGTCTAGGGGGGGGGGGGGTCTAGTACATGATATCGTAAGATATCTTTCTAGGGAGAGAGAGGTCTTTTGGTATCGTCGTTATTTTTTAGCCAACCAAAATTCTATTTTTTTTAAAAATATTTTCATCAAAATAGTCTGTTATCTTTTTTTTTTAGTCTTATCTATTTTTAAGAAAATCTAAAGTTATTATTAAAACCATTAAATGATTATAAATAGAGCTTTCTGCACTAAGAACAACCACATCAGGAGAGGGGAATTTTTAGAAAATTTCTACTCGCCAAGGTTTTCCCTTTCTTTCTTTCTTTATTATTATTATTATTATTTTTTTTGTATCAATCAGCAAACCACAACACACAGTCACTGTTCCAGTGTGCAGTATTTATAAGCTCTTGTGAATTCTGACTAATGTTTAAAAATTCACTAAAAATAAAGAAGTACTGGAATTGTACTCCTGGGAACGTAGATACAAATTAAGTACTGTGTGGAGCTAAAAAGTTGATCAGTAACAATATTTTAGAAACACCAACAAAACACAGCGAGTAAACATAGCACGACCACGAATAAAAATGGCTGATATGGTTGCGAATAATTCTGACATTCCTTGTTGCCATTCGGGAACCATTCAGACAGAAAACCATTTAGTCCACACTTGTGACTGCTAGATAGAAGTATATGTACGTGTGCGACACGCAACCACACATTAGAAGATGTGAGGACAATTAAAAGATAATTTAGGCTTTGTTTTTTTGGAAGCACTGTTTTTCTGGGCTCTGGAGCACAGTATTTATGAGCTCCAGTGAATTACAACCAATATTTACATTTTCACCCAAAATGAAGCAGTACCAGAGCTGTGCTGCAGTGCAAATTGAGCACTGATTATCCATATATTTAAAGCTGTTTGGTAATTCTGTCAAATCTATTCCATCGAAATTCGATCGAATACGCATGCGTCAAAAAATCACCGGCCAATGAGGTGAGGGTCTATGACTGTCTCTACAAACGTGTTTGGGATCGTATCATCTGTTGTTTTTTTCTGTTGTCACGTTGCGTTAAACCTAGGAAGATATTTATCTAGAACTCACTGTGGAGTGTTTAGAAGGTATTTATTTTATTTATTTATTTTATTTATTGTAATTTGTATGAATACTTAGATGTCCATTTCGGATTTACTGTTTAAAAATGAATTTAGGCTCATAAGTTGGCGAAATCCCGATGGAAATTTTCTTTTTAGATCTCTATCATTTTGTTTATATAGTACAGAAAATAATTATTCAAACGTGTAGAACACGTAATACAAAATTGGACCACTTATGGTCTGTTTATTATCGGGAATGAATCTTATGGTGTTCCGATTGATAATGAATTCGATTATGTAAATATAATGTCAAAAGACAGTACGCACGGTAGTAATATTTTTATTATTATGTGTTCGAAAAAAGCAGAATCTGAGCATCTGAATATAAGTTATAAAATAAACAGAAATATATTATCTCTATTCGATTTAAAAGTTTTGTGATTACATAAGTGGGCTATTTTATTTGTAAAGAGTATGTATGCATTATATTGTTTGTATGTATACAAATCTTTATAATGTTTTGATTTGCAAACTCTTAATATTTGAATAATGTTTACATTATATTTGTTTGTATGTATACAAACAATATATGTATACAAAGAAGTATATATACAAACAATGTATAATGTATCATGTAACAATATTAATATTTACATTGTATTGTTTGTATGTATACAAATCTTGAATGTTTTAAATGGGCAAATCTGTAATGTTTTTTCTGTTATTTTTTTTAAATGTCAAAAAAAGATAAATTTTCAAACTTGGTATAAATAACTTAGGTACTTTTCTCTATTATCCCATTGACCACTTTTCATAACAAAACAGAAATATATTATCTCTATTCGATTTAAAAGTTTTGTCATTATATAAGTGGGCTATTTTATTTGTTAAGAGTATGTATGCATTATATTGTTTGTATGTATACAAATCTTTAGAATGTTTTGATTTGCAAACTCTTAATATTTGAATAATGTTTACATTATATTTGTTTGTATGTATACAAACAATATATGTATACAAAGAAGTATATATGCAAACAATGTATATAATGTATCATGTAACAATATTAATATTTACATTGTATTGTTTGTATATATACAAATCTTGAATGTTTTAAATGGGCAAATTTGTAATGTTTTTTTATGTTATTTTTTTTAAATGTCAAAAAAAGATAAATTTTCAAACTTGGTATAAAAAACTTGAGTACTTCTCTATTATCCCATCGACCACTTTTCATTTTTTTTAAATGTCAAAAAAAGATAAATTTTCAAACTTGGTATAAAAAACTTGAGTACTTCTCTATTATCCCATCGACCACTTTTCATAACAAAATACTATCGGCAAACTGTATGATTAAATGCCAAAATTGCAGTCCCATTTACTTGATGTCGAAAACATTATACGTGTTTTTTATGTCATCAAGTGGTTTTTAATTCAACATTTGCGTGTATTTTTCATTATGTTTATTTGATTTATTAGTTATTTCATTAATTAAAATAACAATTGTATCCTTAAATTCTTATATTTTATTTATTTATTTTGATATTCCAATGACAACGTTCTCCCATTTATTTGGCGATAGTTTTTTTTTTATGAAAAGTGGTCGATGAGATAATAGAGAAGTACCAAAACTTAATTACGTATATGAGTATATTCTTTGACAGTATTAATCATTACTCAATATTTTAAAACTGCATCATATTTGTAGAATTATATTAATTTAAACAATGCTTCTATTGAAGTGTGAAGAACCATATACCTCTATGAAGAACCATATATTTACATAATTGTCTTCATTAGCAATGGGAACACCATAAGATTCATCCCCGATAATAAACGGACTATAAGTGGTCCAATTTTGTATTACGTGTTCTACGATATTTTTACATACATTTAAATAATCATTTTCTGTACTATATAAACAAAATGATAGAGATCTAAAAAGACAATTTCCATCGGGATTGATTTCGCGAACGTTAAAAGAGCCTAAATTCATTTTTAAACAGTAAATCCGAAATGGACACCTAAGTATTCATACAAATTATAATAAATGAAATAAATAAATACCTTCTAAACACTCCACAGTGAGTTCTATATAAATACCTTCCTAGGTTTAACGCAAAGTGCAAGAAAAAAACAACAGGAGATGATCCCAAACACGTTTCTAGAGACCGTAATAGACCTTCACCTCATTGGCCGGTCCTACCGGAAGATTTTTTTTATGCATGCGTATTGGGTCGAATATTGTTGAAACATTTGACAAAATAAGCAAACTGTTTCCACCTAGGTATTTATACACAATACAACAAATAAAATAAATGCCTTCAAAACCCTTTTGATCATCACATCAGCGTGCAAGACAATTTTTTTACCGGAAACCGTTTGATGAATTTCATTATTTTTCCGTTATCGATTGACAAATTTTACGATTTTACCGCTAACGATTGCTGAATTTCACAATTTATCGACTATTGATTAACGAATTTCATGATTTTTTCCATGAACATTTGTCGAATTGCACAAAAAAAATTAAGAATATCGTCAAATTGTCTTGGGTAAAAAAATTTTGAATATTGTCAAATGCCATCGAGAAAAAAGTCTCTTTGTCAAATGATTTTGAAGAAAAAATCGGGAAATTCACAAAATGGTTTCGGAAAAAACTTCACCAAATGGTTTCAAAATTCTTTGAGTGACAGCGGGAAAAAAAATTTCATTTTACATTCAATCATCGCAATTGGCGAGTGTGACTAAGTTTAGCGAGTGGTGGCAATAACATCAATCACCAATTTCCAGTATTACTCGCCGATTGGTGAATGTTAATTTTGTCTTATATCACAAACTGTATTTACATATACTACTAGATATAATGATTATGAACCATGATTTTTCTGTTATTGGGCGAGATTCATGTTTTTTCAGCAATTCTTTGATGAAATTAGTGTTTTTTCAGCGATCCTTTGAAGAATTTCGCATTTTTCTCACGATCCTTAACGAAATTCGCATTTTCCAGCAATTCTTTGATAAAATACATTTTATTCCGCAATTTTTAGACGAAATTTAGTAAAAAAGCGTGATCTTTTGGTGAAATTTCCTTTTTTGCGATTCTTTGACAAAATTTGCTTATCTTTCGCGATCCTTTTGCATAATTACGTTTTTTCTGTGGTCTTTTAACAAAAGTCATGTTTTCCCATTATCCTTTGATAAAGTAGTGTTTTTTCCTCAATCATTTGACAAAATCTGTTATTTTCCCCCCGCGAAGATTGGTTAGATGTTTTTAGTCTGCAGGTGCCCTAAAAAGTCTGTGACGCCCGTTGCTGCATCGCACACATTCTTCCATGGGGCATCGAACGAAGTAAATTCAACCTAAAGAATCATTGTTTCATTCCTGACATTTCTCGAAAGAAACAACGTTCAACTCATTGACTGAATTGTAAAGGGCGAAATGTGTCAATTAGCAGAAAGTGCGCAATTTGTTCGTTCATGGAAAAAATCGTGAAATTCGTTAACCGATAGTCGATAAAATTCGAAATTCGTCAATCGATAGCGGAAGAAGTGCAAAATTCATTAATCTACACAGTGGAAAAATCGCAAAATTCATCAACTGGTTTCGGTAGAAAAATTTTTTGAATATCGTCGAATTTCTTCGAGAAAAAAATTCACAATCTGCCAATTTCGGGGATGAAATTTACCAAATGGTTTCAAAATTTGTCGCGCGACAGCAGAGAAAAAAAATCTTTTTCCATTCAATCATCGCAATTGGTGAGTGTGACTATTATGTTTGACCAGTGGTGGCAATAAAGTCCATTGCCAAATTTTCAGTATTACTCGCTGTTTGGCAAGTGCTAATTTTGTCCTATACTTCAAAACCCTTTTGATCATCACATCAGTGTGCAGGACAATTTTTTTTACGGGAGACCATTTGATGAATTTCGTGATTTTTCCGTTATCGATTGACCAATTTTACTGCTATCGATTGTTGAATTTTATAATTTATCAACTATTGATTAGCGAATTTCCTGATTTTTTCCATGAACGTTTGACGAATTACGCAAAAAAAATAAGAATATCGTTAAATTGTCTTCGGTAAAAAAAAATTTAATATTGTCAAATGCCTTCGAGAAAAAGGTTGCAAGTTGAAACGGCTGTGACTTCTTTTTCATGTTATGCATCTCCGGTGTCCATCCCCCCCCCCCCCCAAGTGGGACACTTTTCTAAATTTTGCACATACCCCTCATGTGATATATCGGTGGAAAAGTCTTTGACCACTTATTCATGTTATGCATCTCCGGGGTCCATCCCGCCCCCCCCCCCCTAAGGGGGGCACTTTTCAAAATTTTGTTGACACCCCTCATGTCATACATTGTTGGAAAGGTCTGTGACTGCTTAATCATATTATGCATCTCCGGTGTCCATCTCCTCACTTTGCCCCCCCCCCAAAGGGTACTTTCTAAATTTTGCACATTACCCTCATGTTATATATCATTGGAAAGGTCTGTGACCACTTAATCATTTTATGCATCTGCAATGTCCATCTCCCCACTTTGCCCCCCCCCAAGGGATACTTTTCTAAATTTTGTTGACACCCCTCATGTCATATATCATTGGAAAGGTCTGTGACCACTTAATCATATTATGCATCTCCGATGCCCATCTCCCCACTTCCCCCCCCCAAGGGATACTTTTCTAAATTTTGTTGACACCCCTCATGTCATATATTGTTGGAAAGGTCTGTAACTGCTTAATCATATTATGCATCTCCGATGTCCATCTCCCCACTTTGCCCCCCACCCCCCAAAGGGTACTTTCTAAATTTTGCCCATTACCCTCATGTTATATATCATTGGAAAGGTCTGTGACCACTTAATCATATTATGCATCTCCGATGTCCATCTCCCCACTTTGCCCCCCTCCCTCCCCCAAAGGGTACTTTCTAAATTTTGCACACAACCCTCATGTTATATATCATTGGAAAGGTCTGTGACCACTTAATCATATTATGCATCTCCAATGTCCATCTCCCCACTTTGCCCCCCCACCCCCCTAAGGGATACTTTTCTAAATTTTGTTGACACCCCTCATGTCATATATCATTGGAAAGGTCTGTGACCACTTAATCATATTATGCATCTCCGATGCCCATCTCCCCACTTTCCCCCCCTCAAAGGGGTACTTTCTAAATTTTGCACATTACCCTCATGTTATATATTATTGGAAAGGTCTGTGACCACTTAATCATTTTATGCATCTCCAATGTCCATCTCCCCACTTTGCCCCCCCCCCCCCAAGAGATACTTTTCTAAATTTTGTTGACACCCCTCATGTCATATATTGTTGGAAAGGTCTGTAACTGCTTAATCATATTATGCATCTCCGATGTACATCTCCCCACTTTGCCCCCCCCCAAAAGGGTACTTTCTAAATTTTGCACATTACCCTCATGTAATATATCATTGGAAAGGTCTGTAACTGCTTTATCATATTATGCATCTCCGATGTCCATCTCCCCACTTTGCCCCCACCAAAGGGTACTTTCTAAATTTTGCACATTACCCTCATGTTATATATCATTAGAAAGGTCTTTGACCACTTAATCATATTATGCATCTCCGATGTCCATCTCCCCACTTTGCCCCCCCCCATACTTTCTAAATTTTGCACACAACCCTCATGTTATATATCATTGGAAAGGTCTGTGACCACTTAATCATATTATGCATCTCCGGTGTCCATCTCCTCACTTTGCCCCCCCCCCAAGGGGTACTTTCTAAATTTTGCACACAACCTCATGTTATATATCATTGGAAAGGTCTGTCACCACTTAATCATATTATGCATCTCCCATGTCCATCCCCCCACTTTGACCCCCCAAGGGTGTACTTTTCTAAATTTTGCATACACCCCTCATGTGATTTATCGATGGAAAAGTCTGTGACCACTTAATCATATTATGCTCCCCACTATGAAATTTGTCAAGTTAAAGCAACTATAAATTTTACTTTTATGGTATTATCAAGTTGTTTGCCGTCAAATTTTGACGGGTTCCATCTAGTAAACTAATTTAATTCCAAAATATGGAATTCCCCAACATTCAACATTTTCCTCTTCTTCTGCCATATGTGCATATAATTCGCTCTTGGAGAAACCGGGAGTGAGATATGTTTGAAATGTGATACTTGTTGTTTACTAGCAAAAAAAGAGAAAGAATGTTGTCCACTTGTTTTGTGGATAAGAAGTTCTGCTCGCACCTCCTCATGCAGGATGCAAGTGCAAGAAGGCAATATTACTGTTGAATGCATTATTCAACAATAGGATATCATTAAATACTTTTAAATAGTAACTATTTCTTTCAGATGTTATTTGATATAAAGTTATTTCATATATAATAGCGATATATATAACTTCTTCTCTTCATTTGAATCCACAAAGTATTTGCATAATAAATGCATAACCATATTTGTATATCACTGCAAACGTATAAAAAGAAAAAGAAAATTGCAAAAATAAAAAGAATTTTTAGAAATTGATAACAATATCATTAGGGAGAGATGGTCCAAAATTACGAAAATGTTGATAATGTTATATATGTACAGCCCCTAAGATGGCCTTCTAAGCCTATTTTTGTAACAAACATTTAAACAAGACATAATTTCTAGTTGAATGGCCATTTGTTTGCTTTTTTTCCCCCCTGGTACAATTTGGTGATTAAAATGCATGGGGTTTTTACCCTTTTCTTTTTCTTTTTTTTCTGCCAACTGTACATTATAAAAAATATATATAACAGCTTTGAAGTTATTCTTATTCCACCTACCTTTTATCTGGAATCCAAGAAAAAGTCCCTAAATCTGCCTATGTGTGAAATATAATAATAATAATAGGAAGATTTTATAAAAGTCTCCACATCGGTGTAAAAATAAAATGACAAAGAGAGGGGGGGGGGGGGGGAAGTTTAGTGACTTTATTAAAGCTACATGCATAAATTTTAATAAATGATGAAAATAATAAAATTTAGTTTCTCTCAGTAGTTAATTTTAGAAGTAAATTATGCCCCTAGGCTGTTTCTTTTGATGCCAAGAAATTGAGAGTTGGAATAACCATATTAGTACAACTACATGTTTTAATCACTTAAATGTCAGCTGGAATAATTAATTAAGTATTATTATATCTTTTAATTACTTACTATCTTTTTTCTTATCAACACCACCATTACTCTCTTCATTAGAATCCTCCTCGTCCGAACTACAAAAGTAAATAAATAACATCAGTCTAAGCAAGTAAATAATAAAAAAAAAGATAAATTACATATACAGTTTAGTGAAAATAATATCGGTTTTATAAAATACAAATGAACCAAAATTGTCCAAGAAAAAATACTTTAATTAGTACAAACTGATTTTATTTTTTATCAATGTTAGTGGATATTTTATTATTAACTAGCTGACCCATGCACTGTTGCCCATGATAATAACCTTAAATAAACCTCAAATTTGTATGATTTTATATCTTTAACCCAATTTCTAAGAATTTATACTTTTAAATGAAAAACTTTCCAAACGAACCTCATATAGAAAGCCCTGCAAAATTTATATTTTTTAAAACAGAATGCGTCATTTTAAAGTAAAATATATGCTCTTTAAGTGAGTGTTGTATGCTTTTACTGGCAAAAAGTAAAGGATGCAGAATTTTGTAATGTGATTTTTTTTTTTTTTTTTTTTTTTTATTCACATATTTTAAAAAAAAAAGTTCTTTTTGTCCAAATTCTTTGAAATTTTTATGAGTCCTCTGTTTGTAACTGATACTTCTCCCAATGTATTCCCTCCCCCCCCCCCCCCCCCAACCACCACCAAGCATTTTTAACATTCCTTTCAGTTTTGTTATAACCAGTTTCCAGAGTATTATTAACACTTATACTCACAATTAAGGGTTTCTGAGACCCCAGACATTTTTAAAACCAGGATAACTTTTTACGAAACATGGTTTAAAGTGTTATTTATTTATTTATTTTTAAAATAAAGAAACTATTAACATATTTTGGATAGCTTATTTCAACATATTAATATGAAATAAGCCTCCCTTAAGATAAATTACCAAATTCTTTTACATTTTACAGTAACAAAATTATGCATTCTGAAGGCACTTCTGTTTCAAAATTTCTTTTATGTATCTCTATTCCAATTTTTTTTTTTATAACTGATGCACTATAGTGTGCCTGCACAGAATCATGGTTACATTACAAAAGCCCAGAAGCAGAAAGTTATAGTTGCAGGACTAGCACTAGGATTTTTCAAAATTTTAGGGAGGAATTTTAGGAATTTTTTCCCAAATTTTTAGGGGCATTTGCGATATTTTTAACATTACAAGTATGTAATAACAGTATTTTTGTGCTAGTCAGGCACATGTGGTACACTGCCAAAGAATATTCCCATCATTCTAATGAATTCAGACCTTGTTCCATGTGCTTGTGTTGTTGTTGTTTGTTGCGAATGAGGGCATTTAAATTTGTGCAATAACCAGCTTCATATTACAAACCATTTTGACAGCTTATGCTTACTGCAATTATATTAATTAGAATTTTGAGTTCCTGGATCATTGAGCCTAATCAGAATGAATGCTCTCCTTCTCCCTCTTTTGAATGTTCTCGGTGAACCTAGAGAACAAGAGGCAGGAAGCAGGGATGAATATGAAAAAAAAAAATTCTGAAGCTCACATAAAAACTTCTAAATGGTTTTTTTCACACTTCTTTGTCGAAATTTGTGTTTTTTTTCCCGATATTTTGACGAAACATGCATTTTTTCGCGATTATTTCACAAAATTCGCATTATTTGCACGATTTATTGACAAAATTCCATGTTTTTTCGCGATCTTTTGACGATATTCACGTTTTTTCCCCGTGATCTTTTGACGGAATTTGCATTTTTTTTAATGGAATTCGCGTTTTTTGCGATCTTTTGACAGAATTCACGTTTTTAACGATCTTTTGACGGAATTCGCATTTTTTTTCACGATCTTTTGACAGAATTCATGTTTTTTTTTTCATGACCTTTTGATGGAATTCGCTTTTTTCCGAAATCCTTTGACGAAATTCACATTTTTTCTGCAATCTTTTGACAAAATTTGCAGTTCTTAGATGAAATTCGCATTTTTTCCGCAATCTTTTGATGAAATTTGTATTTTTGCGCGATTGTTTGATGAAATTTGCTTTATATGCACGATTGATTGACAAAATTTCGCGATCCTTCAACGAAATTGGCGTTTTTTTTTCACATTTTTTTAATGAAATTCGTGTTTTTTCCGTGATTTTTAGACGAAATTATCTTTTTCCGATTTTTGTATGAAATTTGAGGTGTTTTTCATGATTTTTTTATCGAAATTCACGTTTATTCCACGATCTTTTTAAGAAATTCGTTTTTTTCCCCCCGAGATGTTCTTAAAAAATTTGCGATCCTTTGAAGAAATTCGTGTTTGTCATGATCCTTAGATGAACTTTGAGTTTTTTTTTTCAGGATTGTTTGTCGAAATTAACTTTTTTCCCCCCCACGATATCCTTGGATGAAATTCGTTTTTTTTTCCCGATTCTTTGTCGAAATTTACTTTTCCCCCCGTGATCTTTTGACAAAATTTGTGCTTTTTTTTACGATCTTTTGACGAAATTTGTGTTATTTTAGCGATCTGTTGACGAAATACGCGTCTTTTCCGGTGACCATTTTGTCGAAATTCGCGATATTTTTCGGTGAAATTTTGCCGATCTCGAATTTTTAGGAGCAAGAAAAAAAATTACAGCATAAAATAATAGTTAGAAAATTTAGGAATTTTAGGGGGAATCCCTGTGGTTGTGTCTGCGACAGCAATTTAGTGGGATGAAAATTGTCTGCAGAAATTGCGTGCTGCAATTTTCTTATATACATTATAAGTGTGTTAAAAAAATATGGTTCTTACTGATTAATAAAATTAAACTATGTTATATAGGTCAGAATTCTATAGCAATGACACCTTGAAAAACTAAATAAATATTAGGAAAAAAAAATTCTGAATGAGAATAATTTTTTAGATACATTGGAACAAAATCTAATTTAATTGAATAATATACGTAACATAATATCTTTCTTATTAAATCAAACCAACAATATAAATCATAAATTAAAATGAACTGTAAAAATTACTCTGAAAACCTCTATATACAAATGCACAAAGAAAATCATTTCAAATCACAAAATTTTTGTTATAATTTTTTTTTTTTTTAATGTGCCATATTTTTATGACATACAGTTTAAAACAAGGTAGACATTCAGAATTATTCATAATTTTTTAAACAACATTTGATACAATATTTTTGCTAAATTGTGCAGAAATGCTGGGTGACACCTTGAAAAACTAAATAAATATTATGAAAAAAAAAATCTGAAAGAGAATAATTTTTTAGATACACTGGAAGAAAATCTACTTTCATTGAATAATATGCATAACATAATACAGATATGGTACAAGCTCACCAAAAAAAAGCTGAAATTTAAAAAAAAGCTGAACTTTCACGCTCTGACATAACCCCCCCCCCCCCCTTGATTGGTCTTTTGACGAAATTTGCCATTTTTTCACGATCCTTCGACGAAATTCGCGATTCTTCGGCGAAATTTTCCTTTTGTTGCGATCCTTTGACGAAGTTTGCCGTTTTTTTGAAATCCTACGACGAAATTCACCATTTTTTTGCAATCCTGCGACGAAATTCGCCGTTTTTCCTTGATCCTTCGACGAAATTAGTCTTTTTAGTGCGGCCCTTTGATGAAATTTGTCTTCTTTCTGTGATTCTTCTATAAAATTTGTATATTTTTTGCGATTCCTTGACGAAATTAGTCTTTTTTCAACAATCTTTTGAAGAAATTCACCGTTTTTTCGTGGTCCTTGGACGGAATTTGAGTTTATTTTGCGATTTTTTCGAAGAATTTACACATGTAAAAATGGATGGAATGGCGTAAGAACAATTTGTTTGCGTCCCAACTCAATTTTTTTAAAAAAAGTAAAAAAATTTTTTTTTTTAAGTTGGTAAATTTATCTGCAAGGTCTAAAATAAATCTACGATGCATGTCACACACTTTCTGCTACTGGGTACAAAAGTACATAAAAATAATAACTTGCATGTTGTTAAAGAAAACAATGTAAATGATGTCATTACATAGTAATTTGTGAAATAAGCAGATTACCAAACTTGGTGACATCCAACACATAATTAATCACAGTTCATTGCCTTGTATTGAGAAAGTTTTAACTGACAAAATTAAATTAAATGAGATGAGATGACGTCATCTAAAAAATGTCTTCAGTCTTCTCTATAATTGAAGCTCACATATAATGGATTCTAGCGAGTTTTTCAAGAGTTAGGGAATTTCTCCAATATCTAATTTCATCAATTGATTGTGGAGGAATGAAGCTTTCATCTAGTTCTTCTCAAAAGATAGTTGAAGTAGTTAGAACCTTGTCGTTCCAAGGCAATAATTAGTGCTTTGGAAAAAACTGTTAATACTATTTATTCTAAAAACTGAAAAGTAGCAGAAAAACATTTTTTAATTTTGCAAATGCATAATTTAATGTTAGAAGTGTGCAACTACAATATTGAAGTAATAAGAGTGAAATTATTTTCGCTTTGACAATGCAATCAAATCAATGTAGATACAAATTAAGCATTTAGAAAAAGTACTGCTGTACAACCAAAAATATTGCTATTTTAAATGGTCCAAAACATTTATTTTCATGCCCTATTGCATCAAAACTGAATTTCATAGTATACCAAATTTCTGACATTAAACTACTCTCTTTGTTTACTCTTTTTTAATATTTTTTTAATTTGCTATTATAAACATATAAGAAATGTTTGACTGGAAAACACAAAAGCCATATTTATTAATAAATATATTTTATATGAAATTAATTTTTAAAAAGTCAAATACCTGCCCAAGATGCAGTTTTAATAAAAGTAAAATGAGCAATTTAATTTTTTATGAGAATAATTTAGGTTACATGTAAAGTATTATTTTTATACATTATGTTTCTAGCAGTTTGGATTTATCCAGGTAAAAACCAGTTTATTTCAAGATAATGCAAGAAACTAACAGAAATAACAAAGGATGCTCAAAATTAAAATATATTAAAAAGATCAAAAAAAAAAAAAAAAAAGCATGATTCTGTCAAACAATGTAACATTATTAACCTAATGAAATATAAATTTTTCAAATATTTTTAATATTGTTATTTTTTATTAATGAACATAAATATGGTAAATTTTTATTTCAATTAATTTTTGCTATAACTAGACCCAGACACAATACTTTTCTTTTCATTCCCCCCCCCCCTTTTTTTAAAGTGCTCTTGCACCAATCAGCAATGCTTTATTTTCTCCCACACTTACAGATTACAATATCCAAAAATAAAAAAATACAACACTATTGTCTAAGACAGCAAATGTTAAAAAAAATTAATAATACTTACTCAGTTATTCTCTCGGGAGAAGGCCCCCATATATATGGATCCCATTTCTCAGTTATTTTCCTTCTCTCTTCTCTCCTTCTGTAAAATAGTTAGTTTTATAATTATTAGTTTATCATGCATTGGCAAGATTATTGCATTGATATTTAACATATAAAAAACATATTTTTTTACAAATAGCCTTTCTAATGAGCAAGCCTTTTAGTTGATAATAAAAGTATTTGAAAAATTAATGATCACCCCTACCACAGGGTAACTAAATAAAAAAGATTGGCAATTAAAAAAAATCTGTCACCAGTCATCACCCTAAACATTCCTCAGAGTTCCCCCCCCCCCCCCAGACACTTTCAGAAGGGTGCTGCACCCTGCCTGTCCATTGGTTTACAAAATAGCATCCTTCTTGCCCCTCATAAAAAAATAGCACCCTTCTTGACCCCCAGTAAAAAAAAAAAAAAAAAAAAAAAAAAAAGCACTTTTCTTGCCTTTCAGTGAAAAAGTCTCTTTTCTCCTTATCACATTAAAAAAAATTTTAAAACTTGTAAAAATTCATTCAGTGTTGCCTTGAAAAGAGTGCCCTGACTTTTAAATATTAAAAGCCAAAAGAATGCCTTTAACAATAAAAAAAAAAGTGCCCTCAAGAATACAAAAAGTGCCCTTAAGATTACAAAAAGTACCTTTTTCTCACCAGCAGCACCCTGCCCTTTTTTAAACCTGGGGAAACTCTGCATTGCTTGGAAAATTTTCCATAAATGAGCTATATTCATATGTTCTAGTTCTAACACATGCCTTCGACTCCTTGTCATATTGTTTCACAGACGGTTGCAACCAGGTCCTCCACCTGTCTCTGGACCATCCCAAGGCCGATGAGTTATGATCTTTCAACCTGATACTGCTTATTAAGATAGAGTAAAATTTTCTTGCTGTGTAAATCAATGATTAAAAACTCGACTCTTGCCAATAACAATCTATATAAATATAGAAAATATGTTTGTTTGTCTGCATGTCTGTTTGTTGATGATGACTAGGGAAATCTAGCACACACAGATGTCTAAAAATTTGGATGAAGATAGACAAAGACAGGTCTGAATACACCTGATGCTGAGGTTTTTTCTTTTTTGATAAATAGCCAAGATATTAATTAAAAACATTAAACTTCTTTAATTAAGGTAGACTTGATTACAAATACATTACTAAGGCTATCATATAACTTTCAATATCAAATAATTATTTTTAGTTATATTATTTGAAATTGAACCATTATTTACAGTTTTATCAACTTGTCCACAGTAACCCCAATCATTATTTTAGCTTGTCCAGACTCACACCATCTTATGGGGCTAATGTGGACAAAAACAGTTAAAAAAAAAAAAAGATTACCTTAAGTTTATATATCGCCATTCATCTTGGTAATGTAAATAAAATAAAGTTAATAGTCCAGTTTATGTTTATATGAGTTATATAAAGTAATTAAGAGTAATATAAAGAGTTATGAGTTAAATAAAAACTGTCCACACTAGCCCCCTTCCCCCCCTATTTGATCGAATATTCAGTATTTGTCAAAATCACTATTCGTTACATCCCTAATAAATCTTATAACCAATTGCTTTTCCTTTGCTGTACTTAACAGACTATTTTATCACACATAGGTTTTATTGCTCTAAAATAATAATTTTATATTATTTTGTAATATACATTGAAGAAAGTTAACATTGAATGATTTATGTTATACAATAGATAAATAAGCTGAAACTAACTTCTTATTTACTTTAAATCCAAAATTTTTCTCATCATTACAACCAAACTATCTCATCCATATACTTTGAAATGGCCATCAAGAACAATAATGCACCTAAACTATACTAATCTGGCAAAACAATTGCAATAAATAACTGTTTATATTTTTTATAAACTTATTTTTAAACCTACTTATTTTATATCACCTGACCCTAGACTATGAACTTCTAAGATAAAAATATCAATACACAATATATTGTATAGCAAGTTTAAGAAGCTTTTTATATTTGATTACAGTACTGAATACCTCAAAATACTTTCTAGTTTAACGATTTATATTGATAACATAATGCTTCGCGATGGAATATTTTGCTCTCAAAATATTCAAATGATGACAAAGTACGATAGTGGTTCAGTAAGAAACTAATTATTTCAAATATTTGAAGACAATCAAGAAATCCGTGATCTTACCTTTCCATCATATCCAAAAAATCATCTGGATGATCTTTCCGTTTCTTTCTTGGGTGTTGATACTGTTCTTCATCTCGATGTTTTTCATGTCTTTTTTCTTTCGAAATATATTTATCATACTTTCCCATTGGAATTAGCAGGCTAGAATTTTTGTATCAGAAACAAGAAAAAAGTTATAAATAACACAATAATAATAAACACCGTATAGATTGGTTGAGTGGTTAACTAAAAGTAAAATGAACAATGATGAACGTGAGGGGGCTGTTCAGAAACGAAGATCAGGCGGCGCGCGGGTGAAGGAGATTAGCGTATGGAGTAGAGCATTTCGGAGCAAGTATTTTGCAAAGACATTTAAGATATCTTAAATGTCTTTGGTATGGACCCTATTCCTCCTTTGGGTTCGAGGCTACCAGAGATCAGCTGTTTCGGAAAACATTTCATGATCTCGCCATTGAAAAGCATTGTGCCATTATAAATTTTTATGATTTTATTATTTTTGTGGACTTCCAGAGCATATCAGATTAAAGTAAGTGAGATATAACGTTCTCTTCTATTTATTTTAAGTTGCTACTTACATGTGTACTTCATTTTTATTGTGATATGTCCTTAATATTGCATGCGATTGCTATTAATAGGAGCTTATGATAAACTCCAATGTAATGTTTTATTTTATGATAGTATAGTTAGGTAAGTTGTGAATTATATTTATTTCAGCTTGAATGCTTTCTTTCAGTGAGATTTTCGAATATTTTTTTATACACAATATCTGTTTTGAATCTGTAACATTGTTCTAAGTAGGCCTCGTTATGCAAAATTTTCTATTTATCAGTTTAAGTTACGAGAATGCCCTCCATATAGTTATTCAAGGTAACTCCAGCATATAATTTTAATCATAGATTTTGTTTTAATTGGGATATAAAATCATAGCATCACTGTTGTTTTGTTTCGTATTTTTACCATGTGGACGAGTACCTGTACTGTGCTAAAAAATATATAATTTTTAGTATGACGTACTTTTAATCTATTAAATTAAAATATATCGCGTTATTATTTAAAGTTGATAATGACGTAGTTTTATTTATATATATGTTCGTTTTTATTATTTTTTAAGATTATAAACAGTTAATCAAAAATACTTTAACACTTAAATGGTAATTTTTTTTATTTTGAAAATAACCATGTGCGTGTTAATAGTTTTGTGCAACAGTTCAAATACTTTTAAATAGGGTCAGTAGCTCGTGTCCTGTTAAAGTGTTGAAATAATTTTGACTAGCCCTATATTATGTTAATCCTCCAGCTAAGATTTATACCAAATCTGTTTTCAACTTTTTAATGTATATATTGCATTTAAATTATTAAAAAATCCATCCAGATTAACATGAATGTCGGTAATTTAAATTGTATATGGGTCATTCCCTGGTGACTTATGTTACATTTAGAATAATATTCTTTAGTAATTTTCATAATATAACATCAAAAAATTTTGAAAATGTAATGTTGATATGATTTGTTAATTAAACCTATCCAAAGTGAAATTTGGATGAAAATTACCTACCTTTAGTGCTATTTTTTGAACACTGGCCATTATATTTATTATGGTAACTTACGTTCTTTTTATCAGAAACATAAGTTACCATAGTTAAGATAATTTTTAGTGTTTAAGAAATAGTACTAAATTTAAATAATTTTTATCCAAAATTACCTTTGTTAGGTTTAATTAACAAACCATATACACATTACATTTTGAATATTTTTTAGTGATATATTACTAAAATTGCGGAAGTCAATTATTCTAAATGTAACGTAAGTTACCATGGAATGACCCATATTTCTAAACAAAGTGTGTACAGTTATTGCAGACTTCTCCAATTTTTAAAGCTTAGTTAAATATAACTGTGTTTTAATGTTGTAGTTAAGCTTATTGTTACTTTTATTTTTTTTTGCATGCGCAAATGGTACATCACAAACATCTACATAGCTAGCATTTTTTTCTGTGCATGAATTTCAAATGCTGCATTCATGTTTAAGTTACATGTTTCAAATTTATATTATTTCACATTAAAACTGACATTTGTAGCTACATTTGCTTTCCTGTGAAGCATAAAAACCTGATCCCATCAAAATAATCTGTTTCTGAATGGTGTGACTTATTGCCAACAATCGATGAGCGTGATATGAAAACATACAAGATATTTCCCTGTTTTTACGTGACTTGAATTAATTTTTGGCAATAAGCCAATTTTTAATGGTTTCAGATAGATGTGCAAGTATTAAACAAAATCTGTCATCAAACAGTTGGAACAAATGAGAAATCATGCTTTTGCATTTTGTTCATTAACCTTTGTTATGATTTAAAATATAAACCTTTAATTTTTAAGCTTATAAAACATATTATAAAAACTAAGTTGTTAACACGATCTTGTTTATTTTTCTCATGTCTTCTCTTAAAGCAATTTACATTATGTAAGCACAAGTTGTAAATTTTTATTATTTTTTTTTTTCAGTTATGAATCACAGATCCCCTGTACTTAACAGATTTTGGAATGGATAACATAATGTTGTATTGTGATTATGTGAACACAGTAACTGCACCAGATTTCTCTTTGACTTTTACATCAGTTCATGCAAAAGCTGCTTCAATGTTCAAGAATAGATTTGTGAGCAACATAGAATTCATTGATACTGATGATTATGAGATTTTTGCGAAAGTGAGAGCTGAGATGAAGAAGAAAGTTATATATGATGTATCAGCTACAATATCAAAAACAAATGAGGTTTGTTTTATATCTTTAATTTAATTTTATCAGTATGATTAAGCATTTCATTATATTCAGATTCATCATAAATGTTTTTCATTTGCATAATATATATTATTGAAATAAATCTTCTGTATGTAAATATTAGATTTATAAATTTCATTAATGATAGTAATTGTAGATAATTAAAATAAGTGTGTTGCTTCTTGTTTGGGAATGTTGTATTTCAACTATATGAAGTACGCTTTCTAAAAAAAAAATTAAGTATTCAAAATGTAAATGCAGTTTTATTCTATAAAACAGATGTCAAATTTCTGGAAATTTTGAAATAGCAGAAAATGAAAAAGTTACTGCACACACACACACACAAAAAAAAAAAAAAAAGGTTTTTCATGAACATTGTATGTATATAAATGTAAAATGAAAAAGTTTCAACCAATATCATTGCAGTTAGGAAACATATTTTTAACTGTATTAAATCCTATCTAGATAGTATTGTTTTTTTATTATTTTTTTTTAAAGTATATAAATAACATTTTAAAGATACAAATTATTGTGATTCTGAAATTATTATAAATATTACCATTTTTAAAAGTATTTCATTATTAAAAAATTGGTAATTTTTTACAATATTAAATTATTTTTGTTAGAAACTGATTACAAATCATTGCTATGTTTCATTTGTTATTAAATATAAAATGTTGAAAATGTTACCACTACATATAAAATATTAACCCTCCGAGCATCTGAGGACTTTCCTGCATTTTCATAAAAATGCTTATAAAACTAGTATTAATTTAAATTTTCTTCCCCTGTTTGCTTCTAAAATATTCTTCATGTCTCTTTATTTGGCATACATCGTAAAATAAAACTCTGTTTAAAAACATTTTTGTCTACAACCAATTTCAGTTGTTTTTGAAAAACGGAAAAATATGGACAGACTGTTTGAAGGGTTAAAACATTTAACTGTAAGATATAGCTAAAATAATAATAAAAATTAGCAACTATTTGTTTGGAGACAGTTTACAATAAAGTGTTATGACTGAAAGCATCTATTATAATTTTCTTTACTGTTATTTAGTTTTGGTATTGATCTCAAATCAAAACAATGTTTTAGTTTTATGTTCTTAGTATGAAAGTTATAAAACCTTTTTATAAGAGCTTTGAACTAAATTTTAAAAAATCTAAGAATAGTTAAACATTTTTGGTGATTACCATCTGACTTACTACATGAAAAGTTGTGCTATGGGCTAATAAAAGTAAATGCATATTTCAAATTTTATATTAAAATTTCCACCTCAACATTTCTATTAATTTATATTTTTGAAGTAATTTTGTACCTACCTGAATTTTCATTTTTAACAATAGATGTTGCATTTAATTATCTTATCAGGGGTCTGTTTAGATTGGTTTATCGCATGATCCTTCCTATTTTTGTAAAATTGTGAACTTTTGTATATACTTTTAAAAGATATAATCAGATTTAGTGAAACATTTTCATTTGGGATACTGAATCTGAAAAAATATAAAGAAAACGTATGCAGACATAAACATTTTAATATATTATTTTATAAATGAAGTTTCTTTTTTTAATTGGAAAATTTTTAAATAACCCTTTCAATGGCAATATAATAAATTATAACACCTTGTAATAATATATTTCTTTAGAATGGTAAAAGGTGTAAATTAACAACATACTACAAATTAAAATAACTTTTATTAGGTTGTTTGACATGTTTGTAATTTTTAAAAAGGTACATGAAAATTAAATGATAGCATTTTAAATAATAACTTCAAAGCCCGAGCAATTATAGAATATTCTCATTTGTTTTTGAAAATGACTCGGAGTGAGTCTAATTATGTCAAACAACCTAATAAAAGTTATTTTAATTTGTATTATGCTGTTAATTTACACCTTTTAGCATTTAAAAAAAAAGAAATATAACCCCTTCAATGATTTTTTTTTTCTTTTTACAAAATTTCCATTTTTTTCCCAGCATACCTAATAACGTTTGGGATTCTATAATCAATTCCAAATGTTTTCTTTTCTGTCGAAAATCACATCTAAAATACAATGACTGATATAATTGTTAGCATTATGATATAATGATATATATATTTTAAGCTTTATAATAACATACTATATACAAAAATATAGTAAGCGATGTAATTATAATTTTGAAATTGTCTGCAATTTTGTAGGTAAAAAATGCTGTTTGTGGATGCCCAGGAGGGAGCGAACCAGCAGCTTGTAAACACAGCCTAGCTCTGCTGTATGCTATTCACAGCTATAGTCAAAAGGAGCTCTATAGTGCCCCCACAGAACAGCTACAGAGATGGCATCAAGTGAAGCCCTCGAAAACCTCACCCATCAAATTTGCAGATGAGAGTGTGTCAGATGAGGAAATTGAAAATGTGTCAGATGACGTCAATTATGAAAGCTTATGTAATTTACCATTTACAGCGCCTATATTTGATGTCATCGACAGTTCTAAATTCAACCTGGATGAAGCGATGTACAAAAAAAGCGTACCGCTTCCATTACTTGTGTACTCAAATGATGCTTATTTTGAACATACAACTAACCTAAATTTTAAGGAATTGATGTTTTTTCATGACAATATTAGTGTATCTTTTGAAGAAGCCATAACTATAGAAAAAGACACAGTCCAGCAAAGTAAATCTAATGTATGGAAAATTGCTAGGAAAAAACGATTAACATCCTCTAATTTTTTCGAAATTGTAAAATGTAAATCTGATCTTACTAATTTGGCAACTAAAATATTAAACTCCCACGATAGCAACATTTCAGATATACCAGCGGTTAAATATGGCCTATTTAATGAACCTTTAGTACAAAATGTAATAAAACACACATATAACAAATTCAATTTCCGAAAAACAGGCCTAATTATAAATCCATGTTTCCCTTATCTTGGTGCCTCACCTGATGGCTTATTACACAATAGTGATGATACTCTTATTATAGAAATTAAATGTATATATAACCCAAATAATTTAAATCTGTTCCAATTAGTTCAGAGTCGAAAACAATTCTGTTTAAAATTTGAGAATGAAAAATTCAGCTTAAAAAACAATCATAAATATATGTATCAAATACAAGGGCAATTAGCAATCTCTAATTTAAGTAAATGTTTGTTTGTTGTAATGTATAGGCAAAATATGCCCTTGTATATTGAAGAAATAAAATTTGACATTCAGTTATGGCTATCGATGAAAGACAAATTAAATAATTTTTATTTTAAATATTACTTACCTATTATAATAAATTAAAATTGCATAAAATTTTGTAATTATTTATTTTATCTGTAACTCTAAAACTTTCAAAATTAAAATTTATTTTATTAGATAAAAATAATTCATTTTCAAATTTTAAACAGATTTTTTTTTGTCCCTTTTAATTTTTTTCTTTTAAGATGGCCCTTAATTTTGATTTTTCTATACCATTTTCTCTTTTAATATTTTAAAATCCATTTTCATAAATAGCTGTTAATTGTGGAATCTGTATAGTTATGACTTCTTCAAAAGAAACATCTGCATGAAATAATCAATTTTTTAAAATTTAGCTAACCAGGAACAAATTCAGTAAGGGAAGACGAGGTAATTTGGTGCCTCATTTTATTTTGCCAATTGCCCTTTCTATATGTACACGATGATGGGAAACACATTTATTTTCAGTTTTTTCGATTGGGGTGAATTGAATTTTATTTGCCACATAATGGGGTGTTATAAGGGTGCATCCTTTTTTTTCTAATTCCTTGCTGATTAGAAACCCCCTGTCAGCTAGAACAAGATCTCCTTCTTCCAATAAAGAGAGCATTCCTGATTTTAAAAATAATTCTTTATCGGATATAGCTCCACCCCATAAATCATAAATAAAGGATATTGCACCTGATGGTATAATACCCACCATTGCTTTTATTATGCTGCGTTTACACTATATGGTCTTTCAGGTCTGTTGGGTCTTTCTGCTCCAAGAGTAGAAAAAATTGCGTTTACACTATGGCATAAGAATTTGGCGTAAGGAGAAGAAACTTATTTTTGCGCATGCGTGAGTTTTGCAGCTTGGATGGAGGGGGAGGGGTAGTGTTTGTTTGTTTACATTCGAAATGAAATGAACATGCAAATATTTTGTGGGTTAATGCCTGTGCTAATTTCTTTTTTACTTAAAAAACGGAAGGCAGATAATATAAAAGTGATTTTTTTTAACGTGCTTCTTTCGTTATTATTATTAAAGGTTTGGGAAATACACAGGGGATATAGATACAAGAGATATTGTTGTATTGGGCTAAGAAAGGCTCAGTGAGCAGCCAATTTCATATTAAATATAGCCATATACAGTGTATGCAGAAGCCCTATTCCGTATCTGTACTGGGTCTCACAATTTCTGTGCACATTTTATTTTCCCTGGTAAAAATAAAAATATATGGAGATCAGTTTGTTTCAAAATAATACTGACAAAAGTAATTAAATAAGGTTTACTTTATTATACAAAATAAGAAAATTCCCATCAAGATTTAAATAAAAAATATGAACTAAAAGAAAAAATAATTCTAATCAGTATTAGCACTAACTTAGCATAGACATACATTTACAGAAATGTATGTCTACATGTAAATAAAATGTCTATTACATTACATGTAAATTTATAGAAATAAAGCATTTTATATGCACATGTGCCCACAATGGGAGCAAGGCAATTGCTGTTATCTGAATTTTCAAATTTTATAAACTAAAGTTTATTTTTCTCTGATAATTTTCAAAAAAAGAAATAATAATAATGTCAAATAATTAATCACTAAGACAAAAAGAAACATTTTTTTTTTTTTTTTTTTTTTTTTTTTGGCTGAAGGGCTCTGATCACCCTTTTCCTCAAAACAAAATTTAGTTTTGTTTTTCTTTCTAAATTTAAGTGTTCAAAAAGGATCTTAAATGGTGGGTTCAGCTCCCAATAGCAGCTTATTTTTGGTTTCTTAATTATAATATGTTTGAACTGCTTTTTAGTTTTATAAGTGATAATGCAGATTTTCTTTGATGCTAACAGAAAAATATACCATTTTCCTAACAATATTGAAAAAAAGAAAATGAAACCAAATAACATGACATTTAGTGGAATTCCATTTCTCATGGCTTGAAAATAAAGTTTCTACTTTATAGATAATGCACGTTAATTTCAGAAGGGGAAGTTTCCTCTTCTGATGATAAAACATTATTTTTAAATGGAAACTTGCATTTTCATTCAGGAAAATTAAATCCTCAATGATTACATAAAAATGCCATTTTCTAGATGCTTTTAGTCGTGACATCAATCCAGTGCCTGATTTACAGCAGGTCATTCGAGGCACAGGTCCAGGGCCCCCCAAATGCTACTGAAGATTTTTCAGTGATTGGTCAAAATCTGGAAGTTTTCACGATAAAAACACAAAATTAATATGGAAAAACCTGTTTATTTTTTTCATTTAAAAATAACTACTTCATTTGCGCAACAACACTCGCTCGCTAATATTAATTCTATGGAAAAAAATTTTTATATATATCTTGCTTGCATTTCATTATTTAAAAAAAAAAAAAAAAATCCATTGGATAGTTGAGGTCAATCAATGCAAAGGCCATTTTTTACTTTTTCGGTTTTGTTAACATGTTTTTTTATTAAGATACTTTCACTTTCAGAACCGATTTTGAAAAATCGTTAGCGAGATAGAACACTAAAGATTGATTATGAAGCTGTTATAAAAACTTTTATTGCTAAAAAATGAAGAAGAAAATGTATAAAAAAAAGGTACTTCTCTATTATCCCGTCGACCACTTTTCATAACAAAAAACTATCGCCAACTCTAAAATTAAACGCCAAAAATGCAGTCCCATTTACTTGATGTCAGAAGCATATTATACGTGTTTGTTATGTCATCAAGTGGTTTTTAATTTTACATGTATTATTCATTATGTTTTACTGACTTATTAGTTATTTCATTAATTAAAATAACAATTGTGTCCGTAAATTCTTATATTTTATTTATTTTGATATTCCAATGACAACGTTCTTCCGTTTCTTTGGCGATAGTTTTTTATTATGAAAAGTGGTCGACGGTATAATAGAGAAGTACCCAAAAAAATTATTAAATATCACTAAATCATTTAAGTCAGTAGTGGTTATCTTAATAATTACCGCTATTAGTGATACATACTTTTTTACTCAAAACCACTGTAAGCACCGGTGCAAGACCTCCCCCCACCCCCCTTCCCAAAGCATCTGTGCCCAGGTACTCCCAAACTTGTAAATCGGTCCCTGCATCAGTCAGAAAGTTTTGTGTGAAAAGAGGGGGATTTCAGTGTTAAAATCAACTTCCAGAGCATTTGAAAAACTGACAAAATGCATAGAAAACCACTTGTGTTAAAAAAAATTAATGTGATGTGTAAAAGCCAAAGTAAAGGAAGCATGAGCAGCATAAAATGTTTACCATTCAAGACTTTATAATAGGATTCTACACAAAATTAATGAAATAAAAAGTTAGAGCAATAGCAGTAAAGTAGTACATATTTCATTGCTATTGCTCTTTTTTCCCCTCTGAAAATGCTGTGTTTTAAAACACATACATGCTAAATATATTATGATTGATTGTGATTTTCGTTACGGCAGTTTTTACGTGTCATGTATTGTTATCAACAAAATTGTTTATTTTATCAGTAACAATGGTTCAGAACCCCTCCCAGATGAGAATCCTGGTTGCGCCATTGGTATAAGGATCATACAAATAAACACCTTCCAACACTAACAGAATATTATTAATAAATTTTGTTTTTATGAAATACGATATCTAAATGAACAATTTAAAAGCACATAACTCAGTAAAAATCTATTTTCAACAATTGTTGTCTGTGCATATAGTCTGTAATGTATGCAAATTCTTTCATGCAGCACTGTATATAGAATTTATACACACCCAGGGCCAGTACAACGCTGTGTGGGGCCCTGACAAAGCAGTTAATGGGGCCCACCGTATACTGCAATACTGTATTGATGAAATTTATTTTTAAATTGTATATTTCATAGTATAATATAGGAAATGTATGAAAAATAGTATAATTATTTATTAAATGTTAATTTGATTTAAGAATGAAATTAATTTAAAAAATACTAATCAAAATTAGTTAATTAAAATCATTGAACACATAAATTAAATAACAATTAATTTAAAAATAATATATTTAATAATTATGTTCTAAAATTTTCCTCTTTCATCAGAATACATATGTAGGGGCACTAGGAAACTTTATTCCTGGGCCCCAAGTTTATTCTCTGCACCTTAGCATATGTGTTTCAAAATATTGTCCCCCCCCCCCTTTTTTTTTCCTTCTGAGAACGTCCGTGTTTACAAGCTCAAAATATTCATCTTATGAATTAATTGTCATTACATTTTGTTATTACTGTTAAAGGAAATTATTATTTTTTACGATAAAATAAAACAATGTAAATCTAACAAATCACTAATTTATTAGTTTAATTCCTGAGGCTTTTAAGCATTTTAATTATTTAAGTAATTCTGCTTCCAGTGAAAAATACCGCTGACAAACATCCTTATTTCTTTTTGTTTAATTCATGGAACAAAAATATTAAATCTGGCTATTAATCTCATGAAGGTGTTTATTTAAGCAAATAGTAATCCGCTGAATTTTAAATTAATGTAGTCATTATTCTAGATATGGTTAACATATCACTTCATCATACATTTTTTAGGTGTGCTGTGCTGTTACAATCTTCTTTTTCATCCAGTTTTCTTGATAAAATAAAAATATATATCAACGTAACATATATGACGATTTTAAGCATATTGGTATTAGTTTTAATGCTAATAATGGCAGAAAAGTTTTAGGAAAACATGGCAATTCTTTATTGATTTAACAAACTAGCAATTGTACCCAAACATGCTTCAGCATATTATGGTGAAACTCCAATTGTATGCTGAAAATAATATCACTTTCACTACAAATAATAAAATACAGTGCTTGCATTAAAAGAGGTATTTATTGAATAATCTAATAAATAGAACGAAAAGGCCAATTTAGAATTATTCAAACATAATCTCTTACGTATCGCATTTCAACATTATGCACTCTTTTGTTTCCTGAACACTCCCAACCCTAATTAAGACACATACATTTGCAGTCATTCTGCCCATGATCAACTATTTGTTTCTAATTTGTGGCTCATTGTCAACTATTTGTTTTCAAGCTATCTTTCATTTTAAGTATTTGATTTATAATTATATATATATATATATATATATATATATATATATATATAAATGAGATAATAAACCGACTCTGGAATGAAGAAAACCCTTCATGTTTGAAGAATGAATAAAAATCTTTATTATTTTTTTTAAAGACTAATTTAAAAATAATGGCTTTATAAAACAAACTTCTACTGATAATTCAAGTTTATTTTTGACTTGAATGGATTCATAATGATATTAAATAAGTAACATATCATGAAACATTAAAAAGTGAAAATTTTTGATTTTTTAAAATTATGATATAGACTTTCTTTTAAAGAAATACTTTTAAAAATTGCATTTATTTTAATTCCAAATGTTTATTTAATTTTTTATGAGAATTTTTAAAATATTGTTTTAATATTTTCCTTGTTTATTAAAAAGGTATTGTTATGAAGCATTATATACATATTAAAATAAAATAAAGACTTCAATAGTAAAATTTAAATAAACTCTCTTTGTAACTCTTTTTTTTAATTAAAAAATGGTTTGAGGATTTTCTTATTTAATATACATTCTGTTATTTAAACAACACAAGTAGATACATGAAAAGATCATTTATAATAAAATTATAGTCAAATGATAACAGAAATTTTTTATTAAATTTCCTTTATTTGAAAATACAAGTTACAGAAATAAAACAAAATATTGCTCTATATAATAAATATTATCACATAACAAATTTATTACTGAATATAATGATATACTACATATCAGAAGTAAAATACATAGATAACAGTCTGGACGTTAATGATGATGGCACGATACTTTACAGAAACAGGTATGTATTTTAATCTAATGGGAGAAACAAGTTATTAATAATTTTCAGTTATTATAATTTAAAAATGATAAATAATAACATCAAAGCCAAGCACTGGCATGCTTTTTTTTTCTAAAAAGAAAAAAAAAATGGAAATTTCAGTTTATTATTAAAATAAATACATAAATTAATCAGCGAGATGAAAATAAATGTTTCATTCAAACTGCTAAGAATATCCTTGGATTTGAAGATATCAGAAATACAAGTGGTTTTAACTCCAGTTCCAATAAAAAGAAAAAAAATATTACTATATTTTATTTATAGTGCAGTATAGCCCTGTATGTTATATGAAGATTTTTGTACACACCACATATTAAGCTAAAAGGCAACTTAAAACTCACTCGCAGCAATTACAAACCGTAAACGACAATGAATATTTTTCTTTGTGTAGCCCTGTATATGAACTTATTTATATTCCACAAACTTCTATTAGTCTACTAAATATAGTTCAACAGGAAAATGCGTAACAAAATTAAAAACTACCCTTAAGCAATTCACTCCCATAGTCTGTAATACTGACGGATTCCCTTGTGTAGCTCTGTATATGAACAACCGAGTTTATAAACACACAAGTACTATGAAAAAAGTTAGTTAAACTTAAAAACGCACACCAAAGTTGAAAATGCACCTATCACACAGACTGTAAATATCACATATGTACTGTAACCGATATCTTTTGTGTGTCCCTATAAGTAAACGCAATGCACACCACAATTTCAAGAGAGCAATTTATAGTGCACCTCAGTAATGAATATAATTTTTATTATGTCTGAAATAGTAACTTAAAAAAAAAACCCATTTCTTGTTATCAAATAAAGTTATTAAGAAGTGGGGTTACTGCACAATCTTTATTTTTTCCCCAGATTGGGGGCATAAAACATAGGGCTATATCTGAACAAGCAATTTTATAGGAAGCTACTACAGTATTATCTTTTTTTTTTTTACAGAAAAAATGTGAAAATGCTACTTTCAAGGTTCCATATGTCTATAAAATGACATGTTTAAAGGAAATCCAATGTTAAATATCTTCTTTAAAAAAGAAAACTATTATTATTATTCTAGTATACATGAAAGATAACAAAACATTTAAAGCAATCTTTTGAGGAATAGGTATGGCTAATATGACACACAATGCAATAAATAAATAAAAAATCAGAATATTTATCCTCAGTGTTGAATTTAGACATTTTTCTCCGGGAGGGATTTCTGTGGCTCCGAGGGGACATTATAGAGTTCTGGAGGTGAAATTGTACTTTTTGACCATTAAAAGCATAAAATCTCAAATCTTTCAGGGGGGGGGGGAGCGGGGAGAAAGATTTGAAGGGCCATCCCTTGATTTCAACACTGCTTGCTCTCCCCTTCCCTGAATATTCAATTAAAAAAAATGTTAAACTTATATCGGAAAACATACAAAAACACATTTGCATTTATTATCTCAAAACATTCACTGCTGTAGTTTTGGGATGGTCAATAGCAACGCACGCCTGACAATGTTTAAATTTCAGTTTTCAAAAATTGCATTTTTGTTAATCACTTGGAGTAAATAAAGTAATTTGAGTAAAATAAATTATGAAGAATAATAATTAAATTTCAGTTTTAAGAATTAATTTTGAGCTGCCTGTATTAAAGCAAAACAAATTAAATGTTTAATTACTTTACATAATTTGTAAACTTATTTTTTCATGGATTTAGGGAGAAAGTAAATTAACAATTTAATTAATAAAGAGAATTATGAAAACAAACTAGTACATAACAATATAGTTAGTTGTTTTTTGAATTCTAGAATAAGAAAAAATAATTATTAATGCAAAGTGCATAAAATTTTCAATTATTAAATTCTTCATCTACAAAACACATGTACTTCGCTAGATTTTCTATCATTGGTAACAAAATTTGATTTAAAAACTAGATACTAATGAATATTTCATAATATTTATTTTTTTAAATATAACCTAATGGTGTTCCATCAAATTTGTCAAAATATATTATCTTCAATATTTAGTTAAACTAACATAAATAATTACTCTCACTTCAAAGAACTGTAAGTAAACAAACCAAATTATATTCTTGATAATATTGTTAAAATACATTTTGGATCATTTCAACATTAATAAATTATTATATATGCAGCTTAATAATTATTAAGCATAGCAAATTATAACCTTCATAATATTGTTAAAATATATTTTAGATCATTTCAACATTAATAAACATTAAATAAATTATTATATATACAGCTTAATAATTATTAAGCACAGCAAATTATAACATTGATAGCATCATAGATAATACATTTTAGATTATTTCAATATTAATAATATTAATTCAAATAAATTATATATTCAACTTATCTGATAAGTTACTTTAGTTTTTGTTGGATTTTTTTTTTTTTTTTTAGTCTGAATGATACTTTCTGAAATATCAGATTCCTTGAAGGGAGGGGCGAGGGGTAACTGCTATCCTCTAGCATAACACTTATACATTTACTGTTTACATAAAACACAAGTGCTTTACGCAAGTTTATATAAAACATAACTTACACACTTGCATAAAACTACACAAATTAATTAACTACAAGTTGTGTTTTTAGATTGATCATTTAACAGCATTTTATAAATTAAAAAGTTAATAACAAATAAACCTTCAGTTAAAAAATTAAAGGAATTAAATTATGAAAATCAATTTTTGTATTGAGAATGGACATAGCTTTAACTGATTCTCTCTGATACAGATTGATTTTGTTGGAAAAATAACTTTATATGAAACAACATTAATAAATACACAACAATGTAATTTTGAGAAAATGACTTACTTACAAGAATCATACTTACAAATATTACTGAAGATTCATGCCTTCAAAAATAATCATGCAAAATGCCTGTTGAAAAGATCACCATTTATAAATGCGTAAGTGAGATCAACATGTAGTAATTGACAGGTATTCGCATAGATATTGAGAAAAGTAGTGTTCGATTAAAAGCAATCTGTAATTTAAAGAAAAGATTATAATAATCATAATAAACTGATAAAAACAACAAGTATTTTTACTTTTATGTTAGCTAGATACTAGTGATATATATATATATATATGTTAAAAGGGCACCAGTGTACCACCATATATACATGCATATCTATCACTGGTGCCCAGCTAACATAAAAGTACCAAACAACATAAACAATGTAAAATATATTTAAAAATCCTTCTTTATTATGTAACAAACTCAATATACATTGAAAAACTACATATAAGTCAATTACAGTCAATCATACAAGTTAATATACTTTATTGATGGACATTATATGTACCACAGTTCCTGCTTGACAAATTTGGAAGCAAAAATAGCACAAGTCCAAGGCCCGAATTCAAATTTCTTGCAGAAGATCACAAATGATAGCGACTTACTAAACTGTAAAACTACACATAAGTGATCTCCTGAGAGCAATAAAATATACATTTCCTGGCACCAGTAGATTCACCAGACAATCTCCCTTGCACCGTTCATAGATTTTGAAAGTTTTAAAACTTTTTCTGAAAAAAAATTATGAAGTTTTCCAACTGAAACCATTCTTTGTTGTGAAAGGGGGGAGGGGGGTTACAAAAATTCATGTAATGTACTACAGATTAATTATTAAAGAAAATTTCAAAAAATAAACATGTAATAAAACTTTTAAAATAATAAGGAATGGTTTAATAATTAGCAATAGATTTTTTTTTTTTTTTTTTTTTTTTTGTGGGGGCTAAGAAACTAAATACAATCTAAAATCTCTGCAATATTTTAGATATATATTAGGATGGATTCATTGAAAAAATTAACACATTTAAAACTGATGAATAACAATGCAAATCAATGATCAGTAAATTATATGACAGTAACAGAGAAAACTGAGAAGTTAATTAAAAATGAATCATATGGCTAAAAATTTATTGGTACCAGTTTTAAGATAAAGTTAAAAATTGCCAGTAACAATATTAAATAAATACCTGAAATAAATCAAAGTATTTCCTCACAAAAAAAGACATTACTATACATTATGAATTACGATCGTACTATTCTAATTTTTATTCATATACTACTCTACTGTCAAATTTGTTTTTTTAATTCATGCCTATGAAACAAGGTGAGTTTTGAAATAAGTAACGTAACTAACAATTAACAAATGAACTGGTAGCATAGTATATAAATACCGGAAGATAGTACTTAAAGAATTTATGAATACATAGCTTTATAAAGAGTTTGGTAATATAAAAAGTAACATAGCGAACAAATGAATTTTAGTAGCGTAGTACATGAAGATACATGAAATACATGAAGATAGTAATACGTAAATACATGAAGATAGTAATTTACGAATACATAAAAGAAACTTCTATAATTATGAAGCAATGTAGAGAAACATTAAAAATATCTGAAAAATATTACGTACCTTTGGTTTGTAAATCCCTTTTTTATTTTAAATCTTCATCAAAATATTCATCTGTCGTCTGCTTCATCAAACTTCGTCCATTTTTTAAAATGGCGGAATAAACAATTATGAAGTACGCTGATTGGTTGGGTCTTATATTTTCACGCCTGAAACGCCAACGCTTAGACCACGCCACGCAGACCACAGAGACCTTCTTAAACCCTCTTATACCTGGACCTGACAGACCACGCAGACCTGATAGGCCTGATAAGCCATAGTGTAAACGCAGCATTAATGTGTTACTGTTTTTATAGTAACTGAACGTTGCTTGTTGCACTGATGCATCAGTTGGCCGCTGAATCTTGAATTCAGTGCAATCAATCACTACTCGGCATTGAGGGTACAGTTTATAAAATGGCAAAGGCATTGTTTGTTGGACCTGCTTTTTGGTTGGCCACATGTTAAACTTCTTAATTTTTCGATATATTATATTAAGTAATTTCTGGCACATCTTTGATACAAATGGCTGTTGTGTTTGAAAGAGATGTGCCAGAAAATTTTGTGAAATTCCTGTTCTGTAATATACTAAGAACAAAAATAGTCTGTTCCTAGGATTCAGGAAACAGTCTTCTGAAAGGCTTTCTTGCAGCTTTAAGAAATTAAAAATAGCTTCAAACTGATTTTTTGAAAATCCCGTCAAACTTTTAAACATTTCTTCATCTTGGATAGATTCAAACCTAAAACTTACTAGCTTCAGCTTCGCTAGAAGTTCATCTAACTTATTCTGTAGAACGATTTTCTCATTTAAAAGACTTAAAATTAAATCATCTTGAGTTTGCACGGATACATCTTTTTTAGAAGATGAGGGCTCATTTTCTTTATCATTTTCGATAGATTCATCATCAATTAGGTCTTCATCATGATTTGCTGCATCTATCATGGAAAATACAATTTTAAATTAATATAGTGCCCATATGATTATCATATATACATTATCAATTATTAATTTTTTAACACACTATTATTGTGTTTAGTAACGAAAAGAAAAATGTGTAGTTTTTAGGTAGGATAAATAAATAATAATAATAATAAAAACAGGTTTATTTTATTATATGAGTTTAATACAAAAAATTATAACGATGAGTACTTCTTCATTATCCCATTGACCATTTTCTGTAAAATAAACTAACAGCAAACTATAACACTTAATAAACAGATGAAGGAATATTGTTATTCTAAATTTTTAAATAGTTAATGAATTTAATGATAAAAATGTGTGGTTTCCGCACATGAAAAAACAACATAAACACATCACTGAATACAACGACATCGCTACATTGGAATCTGCGAAAAATAAAAGACATTTATTAGTGCCGCAATCACTATACTGCATGTATGAGTGTCTGATTCACATAAAAAAGCAATACTGAATGAGGCAATCTCACTGTACTGAAATCTAAAAAAGAAATTAGGTAAAGACTATCATGAAAGCATCAAATATCAGTAACTTTACTAAAATGCACAATATATTAACAAAAACAGAAAATAGTAATCTTTGATATTTATTTATTTACATTTACTTGTCTTAATTTTCGCTCTCCCCTGGTTGGTAGATATTTGCGAAATCAGTTGAAACAAGACACTAGTTGAAGATTCCTAATCCAACATATATAGTTGATTGCTTGCTTTTTAAAGTCTCGTTTTTTCTATAGTACTAGTTAATTTTTTTTTTTTTTTTTAATATTACATAACAAAATAAGGTAAAATATTTTCTGCTCAGTTAAGTTAGCTCTGGCATTCTATAAATGAAAAATAAAAAAAGACGGCCACAGAGTTGCAAATTTGATTTAGAGGTATTATATTTCAATTATTTTCCAAATAAATTGCCATAACAAAACAGAAAAAGGCCACACAGTAGGAAATTTCATTTAGAGATAGTATGGATATGAGTATTTACAACTTTTTAGATTATATATTTTCAAATAAGTAAATTAAAAAAAAAATTAAAAAAATTAACAATCACAATTTTAAAAAGCTATTAATTTAATACAGCAAAATTCTCAATAAAATCATATGAAATTTCTTTAACAAATGTCAGTTAAGTAAAATATATTTATACACAAAATATAATGAATCATAATGAGCCTAAATATATATTTAAAAAAATTCTACAATCATAAAAAAGATCTTCAGTATTTAATTCTCTGTACTTATTTTTATACTGAAATGGTTATATAGTCCTTTTAAGTTTGCATATATATATATATATATATATATATATATAATTTCAAGTCGATTCTTTAACAATTTAGAAAATTTACAGGTATTTTAAAGAATCTGTACACCTTAGGGAATTTGAATACAATTATTTTTTTCAAAAAGTAATAGTAGCCAAACTACGTACACACAAATGTGTACTACAACATATATATATATATAGGGGAGACTGGCATACAGTGGACCACTTTTTCAGTTAACATTTTTTTTCTCTTTAACTGACAAACCGATCTGCATGAAAATATTTTTGAATATTCCTTAAACCTTTATACATTCATCATAATTTTCTCAGAACATAGTTTTCAATACCTTTTTAAAAATAAAAAAAATTATATGCACCCGTAAAGTGGACCAATGTGCCCCAGAAGTGGGGCACAGTGGACCGCTAATTAGGTATTATCTGAAATACAATATAAATCTATTTTTCATTAATCTAATTCTTTCAAATTTCCTCTTTACCACAAAATAACATAGTAATATAAATTTACAAGTAACATTTTAAAACAAAATAATAAAAAAATTAATTATATTTTGAAAATAATAAATGATTAATACAGGAACAATTGCAATTTAGTTGAAGTTATTACTTAAGTACAAAAAAAATAAGCACACATTAAAATTTGTAAATGAAATTCCAAAATACTTATAAGTAAGATTGCACCTGGAATTTTCCTGAAATACTTTTGGGTCTAGGAGCAACATTATGAAATCATTGACATCAACAACAGATTCATCTACAGTTTCGGGGAAAAAAAACTGATCTACATTCAATTTGCGTCTCATGAATCTTACTTGAATAGAATCCTCACCCATAAGACTACAGTTATATTCAGGGGTGCAAAAATCTAGGCGCCAATGGGCTGATTCCCACCACTAAATTTTATTAATATTCTTTGTCAAATTTTATTAGCATACTTCGCTTAAATTTTATAAGTATTCTTATTAGGCAAAGAATACTAAAAATTTAGTGGTGGGAATCGGCCCATTGGCGCCTAGATTTTGCACCCCTGGTTATATTTATCAAAGGCAGTATATTTTTCTTTTACTTTATTTTACAGTTAAATAACTACTTTAAAACAATATTTCTTTATAGAAAATAAGCATTTATTAAATATTTTGAACATTCTGCATTACAGGAGCAGAATAGATTGTGGACCACTGTGCCCCAGGAGTGGGCAGTCCACTGTGACCCATGTTGAAGTTCAATAAATAATCATATTAATATTGTTTATAGCTTTCTTTTAAACATATTAACTTTAAAGTTAAATCAAAACAAGTATCTTAGCTTTTCAAAAAAGCTGTTTTATCTTATTTATCTACAACCTTTAATTACTTAAAAAATAAAATATGATGATGAAAAATTTTACTTTTAGAAGCTCAAAACAACCAATCAGGATACAATAGTTCAATCTGAGCTAAATGTATTTTCTGAAGGCTATAAATAATCAGTGCAGTGCTGCTGTCAAATTTTTGTGTTTCACATTTTTCTGAAGTAAAATGCAATAATTTAGCAACATCAATATTCTTATTTCAATTTCATGAAGAAGCTAAAAATTTGTTGAAATATAAATATGCAAAAGAAAAAATAATATACTGTACAGAGTCTGATGAAGCAATCTATCATAATAAAGTGCAAGAATTATTACTACCAAATTAAAACGTAGTTGAAGGAAATAAAACAGCATGTGGTAACAAATTACTGTCTCATTTACCAAAATTATGAAAACTTTAAACTGTTTTTAATTTTTTAAAGAAAAGAAGTAGGAAACTAAATAATCTGAAACTGTCAAAATATGTGCTTATGCATTCAACTTTATAGGTATAGAATAAGGCTGAGTAAACAAATTAATTCTACAATCAAATTATTCACAGTACAAAAATTAAAGCGACATGTTTCAGCAATGTCTAATAGTCAGAACTCTGTAACAGTTATTGCATTATAGCTGATGAAAAAATATCAAAAAGTATTATTTAATACATACCTTCTCTTCCTATTTCTAGTATTTTCTTTAGTAAAAGAAAACTTTGTTGGTATTGCACCATCTTTCAAGTATTTCCTGCCAGAAAACATCTCTGTACGAAAACATTCGGGTTCAAAATGATCCGAACAAAGTTTTGAATATTGGCTGGGTTGAAAATTTTCTCTTTTTATTTTCACAAGCCATACTTTTATTAAATTAACATCTTTCAAAGGAAATGAATGAAAGGAAACATTTTTATTTCCTGCTGAACTATTATTGCAGCCAAATGCAGCACAATAAGAAGGCATGACTTAAAAAAAATCGAAATGCACGTAAGCTTACTATAATAAGGAATAACTAGTAAACAAAGCACGCCGCCGCCGCCGATGAAGGATTTGGAGGCTCAACCGCCGCCATTTTACCTACTGTGACGTCACAGGAATACTGTCCATTTTGTAATAATTTAATTATTTCATGCTTTTATCATTATACAAGATTGTATGACATGTATGTTGACACTGTCATTGCTAGTGTCCTGATTCTAAGTATATGGCTAAAGGTGGATTTGATTTGAGAGGATGGGAACATACAGAAGAAAGAAAAAATCAAAGACTTTGGAAAAAATAGCGAAAATAGATCAGTTTCAACCACGTGATCACTATCCCACCAAGTGCTGTGCAACCATCATAATCGTGGATTTGTAACCTGTATTACGAGCCAACCAATCACAATCCACCATCTTTGGTGGGCAAACAAAAAACAAATCTAGTTGCTAAGATGCGACGTCAGGGTTTCAGGAAAATTAAAAAACGGTTCCAGGAATAAAAATAAAATATTTTTTCTATTATTTATTGAAATGTGCTTTTACCCATAGATTGAGATATATATTTGTCATTTTATCGTATTAATAATATTTCAAATATAACATTTTTTCAGTTGTGTCACTTTTCGAATAAATGTGCAATATGATAAAATTGAATGACTTTATAAATACAGTACGTCAATTAATAGAAAATAATATGTAGTCTACTTATTAATGATGTTATTGATATTAAATGATAAAACCAAACTGATACAGAATGAAAACAAGTCCTACCTAAAAGACATAAAAACGTTGCCACAATTGTGATTTTTTTAATGGAAATTTAGATAAAATTATGAACAATTTCGTGCTCCTCAGAACTTTTGTGCCTAGGGCATGGGCCCCGGGTGCCCGTGCAGGGACCGATTAACTTCTTAATCTAGGGGAAGCACGGTACCATTTTGGGGCCCCCTTTCATTTGGCAAGTGTTTTCTTAACTTTTCATTCATGAAAATTCCCCAATGATACTAATATTATTCCTGGAGTAGCTTAGTCGGGGTCACATATATTTCATTAAACATTTTTTTTATGTTCCTTGTATCTACTTCAGATACATTTAGTACATAATCTGTATGCTTAAATTCCTGGGAGGTTCCTAACAGGCACATAAGATGATGTATAATAAATTAATATCCTTGATGACATTTATATTTCCCTGTTAAATAAGTTTCGTGAAGAAGTGTGTGGATTTCGTCTTGGATTAAGCAAACTTCCTTTTTCAATAATAATAATAATAATATAATAAAATGTAAAACAATGAAAATGGGTGTTAGAGGGCCCTCTTCACAGTTATTTTGGGGCCCCTTTTAAATTTTGGAGGGGAAGCTTGTGCTTCACGTGCCTTTTGGATAATCAGGCCCTGTGCCCTTGTGATAGTCAGGGCCTGGTGATGCAAGTCAATATGCGTATGCTGCTGTTATATTTTTGAGGATAGCAAGTAAAGATCGTGTTGAATTATTCCTTCTTGCTTCGAAATCCCGCATAGGTCCTTTAAAATGTGCAACCACACCTAGAATAGTACTTTTAGCTGCTTTGATTGGTACCAGATTGGCTAAATTAGTAATTGACCCATTGGGCTGGGAAAATTTGGAAATATATTTTTGGAGCGATTCTACGACGGTTCTTGCATGGATATCCAGAAAAGAGAACTGTTTTGTCTTTGTTAGAAACAAACAGAGTTCAAGAAATCAAAAATTTGTGTGATCATGCTTTATGAAAACATATACCTGGTGAAATGAATCCAGCAGATCTGCCATCTAGAGGCTGTAAAGCAAAGAAGCTGGTATCTGTCAAATGGTGGGAGGGTCCATCTTGGCTTCGAGATCCTGAAGAATATTATAAATATATGAATTTCACATGTCAAAACATAAATGAAGAAGAAATTGGAAAAGAGAAATTGAAGTGTACAAAATTGCTGGTTAATGTTGATGAAAGTCCAGAGAAAACCTGGTACTTACCGGTATTTTTCCAGTTATGAAAAAATCGTGCGTCTTGTTGGTTGGATACTACGTTTCAGACATAATTATTTTAATCCAAAGGAACAAATTAGAGGAGAATTGACAAGTCATGAATTTAAGAAAGGAGAAACGAAGATAATTTGGATGATACAACAGGAATGTTTTTCCCATGAAAGCGATGAGAGGTTGAAAACTCTTGAGACGTTTAAAGATCAACAAGAAATAATACGTACAAAGACTAAAATTATGTATAGACAAGTCAATATAGATTTCCTCACACCTATGGTTGTTCCTTCAAATCATGAAGTTATCAAACGATTAATTTTACATTTTCACCTCAAAAATTGTCATGATCATGACAATTCTGTCTGATTCTCAGATTCTTTTAAATTCACTTAGAGAAAAATACTGGATTCTGAATGGAAGAAGAACTGTGACTTCTGTTTTATCCAAATGCATCATTTGCAAAAGATTTAATTCTAAGAATTTGGAATCTTCTCCTGTTTCTCAACCAGAAGATCGAGTAAAAGATGCAGCAGTATTTCAAATTATCGGCCTTGATATGGCTGGCCCTCTATTTCTTAAAAATGATCAAAAGAGTTGGGTTATCATATTTACCTATTTTGTGATATGTGTGCGCTATCTACAGAGCTGTACATTTTGAACTTGTTACTTCAGCATCCACAGAGCCTTTTTTGATGGCTTTAAGAAGATTTGTATTTCGAAGATGAAGATGTTCTATTATATATTGCGACAACGGTCCCAATTTTATTGGTGCAGCTAATTTTTTGAGTGAAGTATGGAGCAACCAATTCAATTGAATGGAAATTCAATCCACCGACTGCTGCATGGTGGGAGAGGCTCATCAGAGTGATGAGAGATCTATTAAAAAGAGTCTTAGGACAAGCCTGTTTGAACTATGAAGAGTTGATAACTGTATTGTCTGATTGTGAAAGTATTATATATTCTCGACCACTAACGTACATGTCAGAGAAAGAATCTATCAAACCCATATCTCCGGACATGTTTTTGAAAGACATTCATGAGTGTGGTTTACCAGACATTGATGCAATCAAGGAAAATTCTCCCACTAGAAGACTTAAATATAGGCAAGAACTGCAAAAGGATCTAAGAAATCGATTTAGATCAGAATATTTAGGTCTACTTATCCAGCGGCTGATCGGGAGACGATTCTAACGTTCAGTGGCTGTAGCAGATATAGTATTGGTGGGAGCAGATAACAAGAAAAGAATTAACTGGCCATTAGGACTTGTTACAGAGCTCATTCCTGGTAAAGATGGAAAAGTTCGCCTTTTAAAGTTACAAACGTCTCATTAGCAGATACTTCGGCCTGTTCAAAGAATTTATCCTCTAGAAGTGATTGTACCAAAATTAATTTTCCTAAAGCAACTTTGAATGAAACTCAGGTTAAGCCTTCAAAGGACGAATCGCAAGTTAAAAACACGAGGTCTGGTAGAATGATAAAAATGCCAGAGAAACTCGATTTATAATGTTAATGTAAATGTATTTATTTAATGTGAAGTTTTGATTATACGACAAATCCTCTAAATCAAATTTAATAAAGACTAATCAAAAGGTGGGAGGATGTTAAATCTATTGTCCATGTTTTATTTATTTCCTTTTTTATCCTCTCATCTTTTATTCTCGTGATACATTTTTTTGTAATATGTAACGTGAATTAGAAATTGTTTACTACTGTTTTAAATATTTTTATGGAATAAGGTAGAAACTTTTACCGTTGAATAATTAATTAGTATTTTGAACGCTTAAGAGGTTAATTGACTTCTTTCTGTATGCTTTAAGTTATTAATTGGCGTCCGCATTATCTTTTAGAAAGTTGAGGTGTTAAAATAACATCTTTTTGAACGCTTTAACTAACAGCCCTGGCTGAATTTTACAAACACCTGAGCAAATAATGTTTTCGGGTCCAATTGATCTGTATCGGCAGTCGA
This sequence comes from Maratus michaelseni, assembly GCA_963931845.1. NCBI lineage: Eukaryota > Metazoa > Arthropoda > Arachnida > Araneae > Salticidae > Maratus > Maratus michaelseni. The sequence continues at coordinate 190,828,987 of OZ007592.1, read as the reverse complement.
AAAGTTAACGTAGAATTAATTTTTTTCGGAGACACGAAAAAGAGCAATATATCAGAATGAACACTATAACGAGGCGCGGTATAACAAAAGATACTCTGTTTGCATGGTACAGCCAATTTAGTCACCGAACTGATATTTTATAGGGAATATTTGATATATTCTAGGAAGAGCCATTGCTTGAAGTTAATCTCCTTCTAGAAGCTTCAGGCGTTAAAATTCTCGCTTTTGGAAAAATACGATTTTTAGCCATTAAGATGAATTAATTGAGATATAAATAAAAAGGCTGCATTAAAAAGAATAATTTGGATTTATTTTGGGGAAAGATTCAATTGAAAAGAGAAAAATTTGGTACTATGCAAAAAGAAAACATTTTTAAGCTTGCGAACAGACTGAGAAAAATGTATATTGAATCTCGGGATCGGGAGTTTCATAGTATAGTGTTAAACTGACGTAATTTCTTTAACTTTTAGTTTCATTGCTATTGCTATAGTTAAAGTTGCTAAATCTAAAATCTAATAGATAATGTGCATGTTTGTCAACAAACTGGCTTGATGCTTGTGTACTCAACTCCACATAGGCAAAATTTTGAGCTAAATTGCTCGTAGTTTTAGCTAAATTAGTCGTAGTTTTCGCGTAGTTATAATAATACATCATATTATGTGTAGGGAGTAGTACATCACGGAGAAAGAACCTGGAGGGGAAACTAGAATAGGCGAGGATATCGAAAATGCAAGTCATATTTTTTTAACGAAAGAGGGCTCTGTAAAATTTGGTGGCGGCCTTTAAACAGAATGTCATTAGATTACATGTTAAATTCCGAAAGTATTTTACTCGATTATTTTTAATTATAGCAATTATATGTAGAGATCGACCGAAACAGGTTTTTAGACCGAAACCGAAACCTAAACCGAATTTCGGTGATCTTCCCACTTTCGGCCGAAACCGAAACCGAAAGTGTCAAAAATTTAAAAACTGATTAATACATACATAACTGCATATAATTATTAATTAATAACAGATAGTTAATAATTACTTAATAATAACTAATTACGTTACTAGTTAATTTATTAGTTATAGGTGTATTGAACCACATTTCTAACAAACAAATGTACATATATGTGTGTGTATACGTTTCCAACAAAAATGAAATATGAATACTACAACTTTTATATTTTATTATTTTATAACAACCAATAATTATAGGCATTTATCAATAATTAATTGACAATGTAGTTAAATAATGTAAAACAAATTCAATAATGAATATTTAATTTTTAAATATATTCATATTTTCAGTTTGTTAATATTTTGCATTTAAATTGTATAAGTAAAGGATTAAGTATTGGTTAAGTAAAAGTTTAAGTAAAGGGCACAAAAGCTAAAATAATTTGTACAATTTGACTAAAAAAGGAAAATTAGCACTAAGACAACATTTTAAGCCTAGAAATTATTAATTATAAACTTTATTTTCCATTTCAATATTCTCAAAGTTAAACATGTTTAACATTATTTTGTACTTAGGTAATTTTAATGATATACATATAAAGATAAAAATGTAACAGTTGCCAATTTTCTTTTAGAATGTGCACAATAAGATCAAAATAAATATTTGCTCAATCATCGCCTCCTCCCCCCCCCCCCCAAAAAAAAAAGCTTTGCCACTCCCTGCCTCACTAAGAAAGTATTAAAATGGCACCCCTGTTTGAAAATTTTATCTCCGGTGCCAAGTTGACTCTCTGTGCCTCTATCCAAAACTATTTATTTTCATATAAAATAAAACGTAATTAATTTATCAATAAGACAGAAATAGTTTCCAATTATACGAATTTCATCTAATAAAAAAATATTTTGAGTATACATACCTCGATATATCTTTTGTAATAAATTTCGTAAATCTTCACGTTTTTTAACAACACCTTTAGTATTCAGGAAAGTATTCAAAACAATCTGAAGTTTCAAAGTAAAAATTTTCTATTACTGTTAAGTTTGCAGCTTCTAAAGATCACGTGATAAGCGTCTTTTAAGTTTACTCCTATATGCATTGCTTGCTTTATAATTTACGCTCGCATCATGGATCAGTCATGGCCGATAATGATAAACAGTGGAGTTCAAAGCAATAAACAGCGTCTCATTTGAGCCGATACAACTCATATCAATGAGCAAAGTTGAAAATTTTCGAAAGAAGGAACGAGATTTTGAAATACAGATAGTTTCGGTCGAGTTTCGGTTAGGCCGAAATTTTGTCAGCAGTTTCGCCGAAAACGAATATTCGGCGAAACTCCGATTTTGCGCCGAAACCGAAACCGAAATTTCGGTCGATCTCTAATTATATGTCATAAATTTAAGATGGGGTATAAATGTTTTATTCTGGGATGTAGATCGGGCTATGATGATGAGATAAACAAAAGAAAAATCGAAGGAAAAAAAAATTAAGTATGTTTAGAGCTCCAAAGGTGAGTGCTTTTTATTATACTTTAATTTAAAGTTATATGCATGTAATCATTTTTAAACTAAGAAATTTTTATTCTAGTATATCGATCTTAGTGTATATGTTTTTGGAATGTTATACTTAATGAATGCTAATGTCTGTGGCTTATTGACATGGCCATTTAAATTTTCTTATTGCTATTTGCTTAAATGCTATTTGCATTTTAAAAATTTAATTTGATTACTTGGCTGTTCAATTAAATCAAAAGATTTTATTGATTGTAAATTAGGAAAAAGAACTCATTTAAATAACAAATTTAATATTCACAAAGAAAAAAAGATTTAAGTATATATGTTTTTTAATAACTGTATAATTTTCAAATTGTAAGGTAAGCATGTTACCTTTTCTATCTGCAGCAGTGTGTATGAAAGAGGAATCATTTATGTATGATAAAAAAATCAGAGTTTTTGGACCATTCATAACTAACATTATATTAAAGTCACAATTTACGATTCTTGCAAAAATTAGTTAATAGACACTATTATTTATTCAAGTTTTATTTCCCAAATAATTTAGATAAAAATTTGTTTTTAAATGTACATAATATTAATTGCATAGATATAAAAAGTTATGTGTTATTAAATTATTTAAAGGTTATCGATATATACGTAAGATTAAAACTTATTCCAGAAAATTTGAATAATACTTTTAATCTCTAAAAATTATACGTCTATTCCGTATTTCTTCGCAGTACAATATCCGTGATATTTATTTTTAAATGACTATTCAGATGTTTTTGTCAGGATGAATTCTTATTTAAAGAGTTATAAAAAGCAATCGAAACGCCAAATTTCTATTAAAATATATGCATGGTGTGAAGAAAACTTTATTTAATGAAATTTCTATTTGTTTGCCTTTTTTAAAGTTCAAATTTTCAATCAAAAGCATTTAAAAAATGAATGCTTTTCGCATTGAAAAGCATTGCAGAAGCAGGCTAGGATCGCCGTCAGTTTACCGTAGCGCCATCCATGAGGAGAAAAACTGTATTGTAAAATTTCAACGTTACTTTCCCCTGCATCTATCTTCCTCCGTGTAGTACATTATGAATTATTATCTCTGCGAGAATTATTATTTTCTGCCTATATCGAGTTGAGAAGTACTTCTTTATCTGGATGTTGCTGCCTTGTGACGTCACATGAACATTATCTATAATTTATGATTTTTAGTTTCGAAATAAATCAATGTAAAGTAAGAAAAATTTGAATAAACGAATGTAAATAAGTACAATGACACGAGAAAAACTCCTTGTGACTACAATGCTGGATTGCATATATTGTTTATCTTAGTGGCAACGTTAGTCTGTTTATTATAATTTTAAATTTTATAAATTTATCATTTAAATTACTCAAACAAATGGTAGAGTAAGACTGATATCGTCCAAGAATAATCATTAACTGCTGAGCAAGTATAACGTAAATTAAGATAATTTTAGTATGCAAGCTATTCTTATGTTTTTTTTCTCTAATAAAAAATACTTCCAACCAAGGAGATCCATTTAGTAAATATATATGAGATATTGAATAAACATCCACCTATAATAAATTAGTTATCCTTAGAACGCAAGCAAGAATAAATGAAAATCATCTTTATTTATTTAATTTTTTAAACACTAGTTTTCCTTCCCCCTTTTTTAGCATTAAAATTGTTATATAATATAAATATGTTGATTTTTATGACTTAAATGCCGATGGAATAATCTTCCATTATTCGGTCAGTCTCCAATTGGATTATTTTAACGAGCGTGATTTGGCGCAATAAAGTATTATAAAGTATTTTTGTTGATAATCCTTTAATGGTATGACAGTGACAGTCCTGGTACTCATTTTCACTTTAAACCCGCATTGTTGCCAGCATCGTTCATGTTTGATGTCCGACCTTTGCAGTGGGCAAGATTGCGGAAGATCAACTTGCTTATGGTGTGATTTTCTATAATCGGAATCCATGCCAAATCGGGGTGCTTTTGCAACGATATTCGAAATAATTTGGCAACATGTTGCGATTTTTGCGTCAAACATTGGATATGTAACTGTAAAGGGTACTTCTCTATTATCCCGTCGACCACTTTTCTTAACAAAAAACTATCCCAAACTGTAACGCCAAATAAACGGGAGAACGTTGCCATTGGAATATCAAAATAAATAAATAAATAAAATATTAGACCTTAAAGACACAATTGTTATTTTAATTAATGAAATAACTAATAAATCAGTAAAACATAATGAAAAATACACGCAAATGTCGAATTAAAAACCACTTGTTGACATAACAAACACGTATAATGCTTCTGACATCAAGTAAATTGGAACTGCATTTTTGGCGTTTAATCTTACAGTTAGGCGATAGTTTTTTGTTATGAAAAGTCGTCGACGGGATAATATAGAAGTATTCTGTAAAATTATAGACTATAACAACGGCTGCGTTTGACATGAATTTATACATGCATGCTATATAATGTTTTGTAAATAGGCCTTTATAAATTTTTTCGCAAACTTTTAAATATTTTACGATAATTATCTGTTATTTTGACTTACATATTCTTGGTGACAATTTTTGGCAGTAAAAAATATTCGCGGAGCTCTTTGGATTTAATGCCCTAAGTTGAGTATTTAAGGAAAATTATTATTTAATTGTGAACATTTTATAAGACATTGTTAATATTTCTGGCAAGTAAGTCATCATGCATGATGCAACTTACAGGAAAATTTTCGTTTGAAAAAGTGGTACTTATATATTATCCGGGCCAGGTTAGATACAACTTTGCCAAGTATGGCGCCAATTATGCTAATTACAGTAACCCCTTTTTATTGAAAACTATGTAGTGTATTTATTTATTAAAGTTTATAGCTTAGTTTTTTATTATAATTTATAGATTATTATTTTTATTTTGGCACTTTTATGTTAACCGGGCGCCAGTGATATTATATGATATGGTATAATATACCATATATATATATACTAGGGGGCCTACCCCCTGCGACCTACGCTCGCCAACCTCCGTTCAGACTTCGAAGCCTCTGAAAACATGACAGCGTGCTTTGTTTTAAAAATATTGGTAAATCTGTAATTGGGTTGCCATGCTTTTAACGTTTTAATGGGGCATTTTTTGATTACCATGGCCTCATACACAGCTGTTGCGACAACTGAAGACTGTTTTCGGGATTGATAAGTAAAATCAATTACAACTTGAAAACCAGCTTGTATAAACTGGTTAGGTTTAAATTGTGGCTACCTCTCGGACTTTTATAACAACGATCTGTATTCTATTCTTCCTTTGCGTTTAAAGATGAGAAAAATTCCATCTGCTTGTGAATAACATTAAGAACCGCGGTATTGAAAAGTACTGTTATAGACATTTTCAGTAACAGGTTTTAATTTTCTCTCTATTTTAGTGCACCATCATGCATATTTTCATGTTATTTTAAATATGTAAATTATTTATTTTAATTAATATGTATATACGAATTTTCTAATAATTATTTATGCATGCCTGCATTTATTCGGCATCAATTGATGACATATTTAAACAAATTTGCTATCCGCGATAATTTTGCACCTTGTTATGCCACTTAAATATTGGGTACTTTTCCAGAATAGGATCCTTTGCTTTTAGGTTTGGCGTAATTCGAGCTTCGAAAAGGGACAGATTCGTTAATATACATAGATTTGTTGTCAAAAGTTATGAAAACAAACCCAATGAAGTTTTGGTGCTTTTCTATTATAGTTATCTTGACGCTTTTTTAAAAAGCTTGGCGCAATTCGGGCATCAGAAAGTGAGATTTGGTGCCAAATGACATAAACAGCGATGGAAACAAATTCGACGATTTTTTTTTTATTTGCGTATTTTAATTATACTTATATTATTATTGTTTTTTCTATACAAATTACTTCTGATTATATATAAGATAGGATAAATGACATTTTACGCTAAACAAATTGTATAAATATTTTTTTGCTCCTTTCTTTTGCGTTTACATAAATGACGTCATTTAGACGAATTTATTCAAAATATTTTCAGTTTATAAATTAAATTAAATGCTGACAGACGATTGAATCCTGACAATAGAAATGTGATTTTTTTTTTCAAATTTTCCTGAAAAACATAATTTAATCACAATCTTGTCTTCATTATCGATTGAAATAAAAGATAAATTCAATTTCAATTTGAAAATGACGAATAAAAAGAAATTAATAATCCCTATGGGGATCCTTTTCAATTTTTTCCCTTTTTTGTCACAAAAAACTGAGTAATTAGTTGCCATCATTACAGAAATGTCATTAAAATTAGAAAAAAATTAATATCTCGAAAACTAATTCCAATTTCAAAATTCTATTACCAGTTTTGACATCCGCGGATTTTTATGGACAATTGGTATTAATTTCACCATCAAGCGTTTAATATTTTATTAAAAATAGCCCTGAAACATAATCAGTCGTTTAATCAGTCGTTTCATAAAATCGTTTCATAAATTCGTTTCATAAAATCGTTTCACAAATTTGTTTCATTAGGATTTTATATATATAGGGTATATATATATATATATATATATATATATATATATATATATATATATTTCACAGTATATATTTCACAGAGGTTTCACTGTATATATATATACAGTGAAACCTCCTTGAACGGTCACCTCTGAACAACGGCAACCTCCGAATACCGGCCATATATGGATGGAACCAAACGCGTTAGTGCGAACCTCTAAATAAGGAATTTCGAACAACGGCCGCTCAAAAGTCACGCGAGCAAAAATTTAACAGCTTCCGATACCATTTCATATTTATTTGCTAATCAAAATGTGAAGCAGATCAAACGAAATTTACTTGATATGTCAACAAAAAGTCACTTAATCACTTAATCCTTTTCCAAACACTAATATCTTAATCCTTTTGATAACCATTCAAAATGTCCTAAATTCCCAAAACTCAAGAGGGACAGGGAGAACAGAGAGACTTTCGTACCACTGTGGGTATCTGGACAACCGTCAATAAATAATCTGTCAACTCTTTGAATACTGGATGACTCTGACAACGTAGCATTGAAAATACGGGCGGATACCGTGAAATATGCTGCAAGATAATTTCTTGCCCCCTTTTTTTTATCTGCTACTTGACAGAACTGAATAAAGAAATGAAGAAATGAAAACGCAAAATCCTTCTTTTTATGGACAATTCGAAATTTCATCCTACTGAAAATGATTTCAGCAATCTGAAAGTAGAAGACCTTAATAATAATGACGAAAATTTATATAATATTCTTAGAACGGCAGGCATAACAAACATGAAGGACAGCGAGTTTGTATGTCTGGACAAAGATTTGGCTGTTACTGCCACATTTGAGAGGAAGAGGAAATGGAAGAGATTATAGAATCACCTAACATTTCCAGTATTAACACATATACCGAAGTTTTGACGAACCTTCGTGAAATTCAAAATTTTGCTTTAAGTCATGATGATGAGGAGTTATACACCAAAACAACTCATATTGTTATTTCTTTGGAAAAAAATATTTGCTACAAAAAAAAAAAAAAAAAAAAAAAAAAAAAACGAAGCAATTGCAAATCATTGACTTTTTTAACGTAGTATAACAATGTGGATAAATTAAAATGACAGTTTCCATTTAAATTTGTATATTTTGATTTAAAAAAAAATGAAACCTCTGAATAACAACCACCTCTGAAGAGCGGTCACTTTTCACTGGTCCCACGGGTGACCGTTATTCAGAGGTTACACTGTATATATATATATATATATATATATATATATATATATATATAATTATAATATCTATGAATTTCAAAAACATATCAAGTTCTAATATCATTCTACTAAAATCTACAAAGAGATAATTAATGATATTGTGTAATCAGAATACCACATAGCTAATAATTAACTTGTCCAATCATAAAATTACCATAGCATGTGCTTCAATGGTAATTAGCCAAATTTACTCATACCTGAAGAACATTTAAAAAGAAAGAGAGAGAAAGGGGGAAAAAATTATAAATTGGAGTTGCTATTAAGTAAACACAAATGGATTAACAAATTAATTATGAACATTATTCAGTGGAAAAACTGGACCACAAGAGAACCAATCAAGAATTGGATATGAAAAAACACATGTGGATGTACTCGTCAGCTTGACTGCACCCGCATGTGTTTTAAAAATAATTCAGTATTTCATAATTCTACTGGCATGATGCTAAGAACAGTAGAATCAGCCAAGTATACTGAATTATTACCAGACAACAATTGGAAAAATTTAAAATTGGAAATATGTAAAATGTAAATAAAAAACCATTAAGAAATATATAATATATCACTTACAACGATTATCCTAAAATCTTTACAAATCACCACACTAAATTACCACCAGATATCATTTTTGAAATAATATTGGAAATTAGAACCCTTAAATTGTAGAAAAAATGTTTTACTCACAAGAATGATCCAGAATCCTCAAAATATAGCAATTTCTGCATAATGATCAATTCCACATGGCACGTATCAAACATGTTGACATTCGAGTCGAGTTGAGAGAATTGATTTGAAAGACAAATTGAAAGCTCTTTTTTTTTTTTTTTTTTTTTTTTTTTTTTTTAAAACACAACTCGATCAATGACACCCCAACACAAAATAATTCAAAAACACACAAAACTATTCTGTTGATAATACTCATATTACAAAATTATATCCGTGAATATAAAATTACTCCATCTAATTTTAATTCCTGAAAGTAAAATTAATATACAAGCAATAGCTTTTTCATTTTTTAGAGTTATAGAAACTTATTTTCATTATTCTTAAAGGAGTAATTTGAAAGAAACATAAAAAATTATGGAGGCCCTGAAAATTACCCCTACTTCCTAAATCCGGCTATTCATGTAATCTTGCGCGTAGTTTGCGTAGCCAGGGAGGGGGTCCAAAAGCTCTGGATACCAGTAAAAGCATAACGTTTTCTTCTCCTTGATTACCGCAGAAAGTTCTCCGATTACATAAAGCAAAGAAAACTTGACAAAATTAGTGGTATCAAGAGAATCTAGACCCTCACCTGGCTACGCCACTGCTTGCACGTCATGACTAATAGAAAGCTCCATACCATTAGAAAAAAGATGGTGAAATTTCTACAAATTAGTGTTATCTGTATTAAACATTTTGTGTCAGATTCATACAGATTGTAAACAAATATTCGCAGTAATCTTAAAATAATCACTACTTTTATTATAATATTAAATTTGGTACTTTTCCCGAAGTTATATTTAAAAAAAATCCCCAAACGTTAAATATTTGTGTCATACAAGGTAATTTTAGCAATTTAACATTTAAAAAACAAGAAACATAAATTCAAAATCGAATGCATTGCCATGGACGTCATAGAAACTGGTTTGGTCATGGACTTGTGGTCCAGGCTCTTGTCTACAAGGTCATGGACTTGTATGCAAAATTTAACCAAAATTGGTTCCTTAGATACGTGATTTTAATTAAAAAAGGTAAAAGAATGTTTTTGCTCCTCAACCCTGCTCCCGATGAGGTATTGATCTGACAATATATGAACATTACATTATTGTTATCGGCAATGAACTTGTGTGCAACACTTGAGAAAAAATTGTTCCTCAGGATGTGTGATTGCAATCAGAAACGTCAATGAATATTTTTACACATCGGGCCTTCACCCTGTTGAGGTACGGCCCTGCCAATCCATGAATATTACGTTGTCATAGACAAAGAAATTGCGTGCAACATTTAAATAAAATCGGTTCGACGGAAATTGGACAAAAATCGATTTCAAGATTTCACCCAGGCATCTAGGTAGATAACAAACGAAGTTAAATAAATAAATATATAAATAAATATTATTATAACGATAAATAAATACACAAGAAGCGAAATTGTAGAACAAAACTTGTGAGGAGTGGCTAACGTCACCGGCGTGATTTTACTAAAGGTTCATTTATTAATTATGTCACATTTCAAAAGGTGGAGGGAGTTCACAAAGTGTGACAGGGGAAGGGGGGAGGTGTTAACACGTTGTGATGTCACATGGCATGCATAATATGAAAGCAATTAGGTAAGCATTGTTTGCTTACCTGCTTACCCTGTTTGGATTTTGTTTCTTTAGAAGAGGAAAACTTATCAGTAGCGGACAAACTATAAAAATTGAATTTTAGGTCAGAGTTTTTGAACAAGACAACAAATTAGATATTTATTACGATCCCAATAATCAGGAATGCATAGTTCGCAAAAGAGAGTGATTGTTAGTTATTTTCTTAAAGTTTAAAATAAAGTATTTTATTTATATTTTTTTGTTTTCATGTAAAATGCACTTTCTGGGCCCCAGGTGAATTCTGGGCTATACGCTACAGAAGGCATCTGGGCCCCACACGGAAGCTACAGGCTAGACGGGCGAAGTTCAGCTAGTCATATATTATAACGAGCAAATTTTGCTCAAATGTTGCACACAAACTCCTTGTCGACGAGAATGCAATCATCATATATATTATTTCTCCTGTCAACATCCCTTTTTCTAAGAAAATATGAAACGCAGAACAACGAATGAGATACCATATGAAAGGTTTTTGAACCGGCTTCTGACATAGCCCACTTAACAATTCGTTAAAACCTGTTTTTGATTAAAATTTGCTGAAAATTAAAAATTAAATCGGCATTGTTTTCATAAAAGAAATGAAAGGTTTTCCTGAAATTATTGTTGCCAAAAAAATAAAATACCACATTATATGATGCTCAGCAATTATAATAAAAAACACCGCACGGGTTTATTAACACTTTCCAACCTAGTTGAAAAGTGTTTATGACTTCGGTTTGTCTGGCCGTCTGCCGTCTGTCCGTGCTCTAACTCCCGTAAATATGATCGGATTGCTCTGCAATTTTTATATGTTATAGTCGTTATCTATAGCATGTTCCCTATTTCAATGGAAGTGTGTAGCACTTATAGTTTTTTTACAGGGACACTCAAAAGAATTCCGTTACATTGCGGTCTATGGGGAAAAATCATTTGCGGTTTATTTAAATAATGTTTCACTATTTTAAACGCATTGAAATTTATATATATCACTAAGGTGCATTAGAAGAAGCTTAATATGGAATAGGATGTGCATAGTACTTATAGTTACTTTACAGGGATAGTCAAAAGAATTCCGTTACATTACGTCTATGGAGAAAAATCGTCTACGGTTTATTTAAATAATGTTTCCCTAAAACGCATTGAAATTTATATGTATCACTAAGGTGCATTACAAGAGGCTTACTACAGAATAGTGTGTGTATAGCAGTCATCGTTCATTTACAGGGACACACAAAAGAATTCTCTACTGTATGTTAACAATAATTCCTGGAAGTGAGTTTTAAGTTACCGAACGCGATTTTAATTTTAACTCGCTTTTTGTCTATTACGTGGTGTGTATAAATTCTGTAGATCCTATACAGGGAAGCTCAAAAGTTCGCGAACACATTTCCGTATTATTTAACTCCAGACGAAGAAATTTAAACTGTGCTACGCGTTTCCTAACTGAACTAAACTTTAGCATCCTATGTAGTATATATACAAATCTATAGATCCTATAAGGGCTTAATAAAAGTATTCGGATTACTCAGATGTTATCTTTTAGCTTATTAAACGGTATGATTTGTAAAATTATTTTGGAAGCGTTGGAAAGTGTTACATAATCTATGCTTGACGCATGATTTTTCGTTCTTGTTTTATACTTATGATTAAAAAGCGAAATTGAAATTGAAATGTTTAGGTTTATATTTCTAAGTCCCATGTTTTTCCCGAAGCGGATGACGTCATCCTCTAATGCAGTCAAAATACGATTGTTAATTTTTTTTCTCGCGCGTGCCTTTAACAATCTTGAATCAGTTTTTAGTCTAACTTTGATGGAATAAATTAGATGATAGTCTGGCTTGACTAACAACTAAATGTTGTTTGCAGATATTTTTATCCTTGCTTTTTCTTTAGAAGTTTAAACCTGCATCTAATAACTATTACATATTGATAAAAAATGGTACTTCTCTATTATCCCGTCGACCACTTTTCATAATAAAAAACTATCGCCAAATAAACGGGAGAACGTTGCCATTGGAATATCAAAAAATAAATAAATAAATAAAATATAAGAATTTAAGGACACAATTGTTATTTTAATTAATAAAATAACTACTAAATCAGTAAAACGTAATGAAAAATACACGTAAATGTCGAATGTAAAACCACTAGATGACGTAACAAACACGCATAATGATTCTGACATCAAGTAAATGGGACTGCATTTTTGGCGTTTAATCTTACAGTTTGGCGGTAGTTTTTTGTTATGAAAAGTGGTCGACGGGATAATAGAGAAGTACCTAAAAAATGTTAGATTTCAGTACGAAATCTTCGCACGGGCTCTCTGGTATTCATCTATTTTCAGGACCTCAACAGGCCCACGCTTCAATGGCAGAAACTTCCATTTTCTTTTTGATTGAATTCTCCTGTCTAAGGAACAGATTTTATTAAAATTTTTGCGTACACGCCCACTGCGATGACAGTGACAGCCTTTTTTTTTTTTAAAATCATAATCATTAAATTTTGGACTAAAAGCATGTTACATAATTTTTTTAAAAGTTCTACTTCTTGTTTCCACTTGTATTTATAGTATAATTAATGTAAAGTTGATTTCTGTTGTGCACAGTGATAAATTCATGCCATTTTTTATTTTACAATGTTTTGCTGGTATTTAATTTTACATTATACATTATAATTTTACATTATCCCAGCATTGCACTTTCGCGTACCAGTAGCCAGAGCTTTGCGTACCAGTACTGGTACGCGTACCATAGTTTGAGAACCCCTGATCTAGTATCTTCCATAGAGACTAGGAAATTTATACGTTAAGACAGGATTCCATTATAGACAGATGTCGTTTTCACAAGTTTCGCTGAACGAAGTCTTAGGAGGTAGAATTGCACGGTATTTCTTTCGGCGGGACAATAAACATTTTCGGTTATATAGACAAGTTTCTGTTTTCACACTTTTAGGCATTAAGTTCCACTCGATGCAGACAATCGAACAGCATGGAACTAAAAGAAATTTAACCCCTTGGGGACGAGCGACACGTATACGTGACGCATAAGATGCTCAGAACCCTCGATTATTCCCATCAGTTATTTTTTAGTGTAACCTTTGTCTTATTTAATGGTAGCATTTCTGCGATTGAATTAGGCGAAAATTTCTGTTTAAAGAAACCAGTGTTAAAAGATTAAAAATTCCGTAAAGGACGCTCGTCGCGAAAGGGTTAAAAGAATTTGAGCACCGTGAAAAAACGGAACTTTTAGGGTCCCACACAATGGTTCCACGGGACGGATCTTGAGGCTTCTGAAAATCGGGACTTGGCGCGTAAATCGGGACACCTGAAAACACTATTCCAAAGTCACAATTTTTGAATGTTAATGATTACATTATTATTGACAGTTTAGTGTTTCAATATCTTTCTTATTCTACAGGCAGGTCTAAGCTGAGAAACAGTATGTCAAAGGAGCGCAGTAAAAAAGAGCCACATAAAAGATGCGACGCCTGTGATTTTCAGAAACTCAAAGTAAGCGTTCATGTTGCTTTAAATGTTTATTAGTATTTTTTAAAATTTTGTCATAACTTATAATACTATCACTATAATAAGAAACTCTTGAATGTGTAAGTACAAAAGAAAAGTAAAAAAATGTGGAAATCAAGCTCACAGAGACGTGAAACATTTTTTTTTCAAACATTTAAACATTTTCATTTCCATTTTTAAATGAATTTTTATAAGCTTTTCAATAATATACGCTCCAGGAATTTTTATACTATTTTTATTTATACGTTGTATGAAAGAACAACAACAAAAAGAAAAAAGGAAAACTTTTTTTAGTATAAATATTATGAATTTGCTTATAAGTCGTCATTTTAAAACTATTTGCAGCTTTATTATTAGTTTTTAACTTTTCTTTTTTTGACTATCTTGTTTTCTCAGATTATTAAAAAAAATAATTAAAATGTTTACATTTAATTTGCTTTTGTGTATTATTTATATTTTACTAAACTGAACAGCAAAAATAAAATAAATAAAAATAAATAAATAAATAAAATAAATAAATAAATAAATAAATAAATAAATAAATATAAATAAAAATAAAAATAGTGTTTTAAATATACAGTGACCTCTCATTTATGCGATTCTGAAAAGATTTACTTCAATCACGCGGCAACATTCTCAAGTTAATGTTAAACCAACGGAGGCGTTTTCTGCAAATTTTTTGTTTGCATTTCAATACTTTTAAATGATTCTTTTTGAATATAATGTTTGAGGTCGACGTTTAACGTGATATCTTTGTACTTTTTCAATTTTAGTTGTACAGTTTCATTCTTTGAACACTTTCAATTTCGAAAACGAGCAAACAATTTGCTTCCGAAATTGAAAGCTTTCTCAAAATGGAACTGCAATAAACATCGAAAAAGTCTAAAGATATCACGTTAGATATCCACCTCAAACGTCCTGTGCAAGAAAAATCATTTAAAAATATTGAAATGCAAACGAGAAATATGTAGAAAACGCCTCCTTTGGTTTTATACTATCTTGCTGGGAATGTCGTCGTACGACTGAAGTAGACGACAGACTGAAAAAAAAAAATGTTATACAACTGAGAGTCTCATAAATGAAAGGTCATTCTATTATATCAATTTAACTTCGTGCATGAATTATTAAGTAGTGTATTTATAAAAAGAAAACACATGATTAAATATTAAATTTACACAAAATAATGAAAAATGTTAAGAAATATTAGCTTTCCACATCTGTCACTTACTTCTAAAATTTACATTTAATTAGATTTTCAGAATGAATCGGTAAGTCTTTTTGAAGCAGGATTGCAAATCGAATGAGGGTAGTAATAGAAGTGGTTTCTGTTCACGCAACCTTTTTCAAAATTTCCGTAGCACATGGTCTTTACAAGCATATCCCATTTTTATCTATGTATAATTTCCCATTAGACTTATACAAAAATTGAAACTGCAAAGGGTTAATTTATTACTAGCTAAAGGGATACAAAATCAAATTATCTGCGCAAGAGAGTAAAAGAAGTTGAGGGTGCTCTTATCTCTAACTATAAATAAAGAAGGAAGTTTGTATGTTTGTGTGTGCGTGTGTTTCTCAGTTGTGTTCTGAAGAGACCGCTGCACGCAGAGCTACAAAGTTTGGAGGGAAGGCACCTCTATGCATGCAGTTTTGCACCTCGAAGCCCGATTTTGGAATTTTTGAATAGATTTTTTAAAATAAAAATTTTTATGCGATTTTTAGTGTTTTTTTCACGTTTTGTAGCGATTTTTCCACATTAGTAACCGGAATCCGGTTTCAATCTTTAAGCCCAATATTGTAAATTTTGTCCTCTTTTCAGTAAAGTTATGCGAAATTCGTACAGCGATTTTTGAATTTTTGGCGAATTTTTTCCTTTGACACTAATAAATTTTGCCCAGAATGCTTGATTGGTTCGGTGGTTGCTTCCATTTCAGCCTCAGCTACGCTCAGAATCGTCATTTTTTCTTTCTTTTTAGCTTGGAGAAAGTTGGTAATTCTTTACAGATAAGAAATCATGATTTTAAAAAGTAAGGGCGGATTATTTATTACCCCGATTTTTGTATTAGATTTTCTTTTTTAAATTTCATTTTTTATGCGTTTTTAAACCTTTTTTTTCATGTTTTGCAGCGTTTTTTGCTTCAAATGACGTCTTAAAGCGCCCACTAGAAGTCAAACACCGTAGGAGGGCAGTTGTGATTGGTAGCTGATAGGATTGTAGGCACAGCTGGAGGTCAACCGGGCAATATTGTGATTGACAGATGAAAAGGTCGTCAGCTGATTGCAATTCGAACAGCGAGTTGTGAATTTTTCGCGATTTGTTTTATGCGATTTTTAGAGTTTTTTCATGTACGTGACGTCATTTATGTAACATGTAAACATTTATGTAACACATAACATTTATGTAAACATAACATGTTGACTTACTGACGGTAGCTATCTTGGAATTTTTAGAGAGCTCTGATTGGTGGATTTTGAGCTGATATCTATCGTAGAGGATACAAACGACTGAAAGATCTTGAAGAAATTACAAGAGGCAATCTATCAAACGGGACGATTTCGAGAGTTTTTCTCTTGAAAAACGTGTTTTGGATGAAATATCTGATATTGACTATGATATGAGAGTACGTGTGATAGCACTATAAGCCGGCTTCAAATAATAAAAATCTTTACGTGCTTATAAAATAAATCCCAGTATGGAGAAATATCAAAACTAATTATGTTTGAAAAATAACTCATGGTCGTCAAATAAAAAAAAAAAAAAAACTTGGTTTCCAGTGGCGACCTGGCGACCGCATTTGTCATGTCTTGATTATATTTATGTGGATTGCAAATACTAAATAAGTGAAAATAAATGCTGGGACATATTTTTAATTATTATCTTTAACTATTAGTTATTATGCAATAGGTGTTGCTCAATAATATGAGAACCAGTTTCTATTTTGAAAAAAATTGGCAACCCCTGTTGAGAGAGAAATAAAAATAAATCAACTTTAACGTACACAAAATTTCAAAATCACGAAAACTTTTTTTTGTGTATGGGTGAATCTCAGCAAAATAGGTCAAATGAAAAGTTGTTATTTGATAATTACCAAAATATGTATTTTAGATGCAATTAGGCAAAAGCAAAAGGGAAAGAAACAAAAAATGAATCGCAATTTTACAATTTCTCACTGTCAAGCCCTATGTTGATACAATGACTACATGAAAGTTTTTCTCATTGAAAATATAGATAGATTAATTATACTTAGCTTTTGCTGATGAAATTATGATATAAAGAAATTCAGATTATTTCTCAAAAGATTTAAAGAACATTTTTAAATATAAAATTAAAATATTCCGATTTAGTTAAAGTCTGACACGGTATGATATTAACAAAGAAATATCCAATGAGGTCAAGAATTTAATTTGTGTAATTTTAAATGTATTTCTGTGAATTTTTCAGCAATCGGGACTTTGAATGTAATAAATCATGCTTGTTAATTTGTTTTATCTGCGGTTCCATGACTGACAATATATATTTGATTTTTCTCTTCAAGCAATTAGAAAATAATCCAGTCATCAGAAGATTGCGAGATAAGATCGAGCAACTCAATTTCAGACTCACCGAGCGTAAAAATGAAAATCATATGCTGAAAAGGAATTTACAACTGGCCAAAAAGGTAACTTGTACTTTTACGTTAAAACTTGTTTTTTTATTTGTAATAGTCTAAACAAAATTTATTTCTGAAGTTCCTTCATTAAAAAAATAAAACATCCGATTTTTTTTTATTTAAGAGATCCTTTTGGGTACTTTTGGGTTATAGCGGCCCTCACAGTTACGATTATACAAAGCTTGTTACGATTTCATAAAGTAAAGTTTATATATGCATCATATATACGCACTTATGTACTCCAAACGCTCATATATGTGCCACATACGTCATTATAAACATATTATATATGTCTTATGTGCCCTATATACATCCTATGCATCTTATACACATGTGTTATATACGTCATATATGACTAGAAATGGGCTATACACTGTAAAAAATGAAGTACTCAAAAATGAGTAAGTTCATGTACTCATTTCGAAATGAGTATTTTTGGATCAAAAATGAACATGTGCATTATCAAAAATGAGTAAGTCCATGTACTCATATCGAAATGAGTATTTTTGGATCAAAAATGAACATGTGCATTCTCAAAAATGAGTAAGTTCATGTATTCATATCGAAATGAGTATTTTTGGATCAAAAATGAACATATGTATTTTCAAAAATGAGTAAGTTCATGTACTCATTTCGAAATGAGTATTTTTGGATCAAAAATGAACATATGATCAAACCCAACATACTTGTATATTTCATAATGTGTAATGACGAAATTACGGAGCCTAAAAACCTATTATTTGAAGGAAAAACGAAGAATAAGAGAAATGAAAAGTGGATCTGGTTTTTCGGGATTTTCATCAAAGTGGATCCACTACAACACATTTACTCTTTTTTTTCCCTCACATTTTATGCATCTTTTTTTTTTTTTTTTCTTCTTGATAGTACTTTAAAATTATGATTTTTTTCCCACTAATTTTTTAAAAATTTATTTTAACTTTTTTAACGTGAGACAATATTGTGTTATTTAAAAGTTTCATAACATAATATCTTTGCAAATTATAGCTATGCAAATTGGTATTAAACTAAACTGATTTGGCTTACAAATTTATGAATTACGCTAAAATTTATTATTTTATAAATTATAATTTTACAAAGTTTATAATTTTAGTGTTTCAATCTATGATCTTTTCTAATGTCATTTTAGGTAGCTTTCAATACAAAAAAGTATAAAGCTACCTATTGCAGCCGTTCGGAGGAAAGCAATTCCGGAAAATTTTGATATATTTTCACCGATCATGACCCCCAGACCCCAAAACCACCCTCCGTTCAAATGGTGATTTATATATATATATATATATATATATATATATATATATATATATATATATATCTCACCTATGTCGTACGATAACGCCCGTATTTATAAATCGATTTTGATGAAACTAATTGTGTGTATTAAGGTCACTAATGTCTCGACCGAGTTCGTTGGCCAGCTTGGTCCGCCATTTTGTTTCAAGATGGCGGCCATTTAAAAATTTAAAACTAAAATAAATATACAAAAAAGTTAAAAATTTAAATTTATTTTTTGCTTAAGTGTTAGGCCTTGATACAAGGATTCCGGAGTATTTTTTGTTTTACCTCTTATCTTAAAAAACGGCTGAGATACAGCAGTTTGAAATTCTAAGGTGGCAGACATTAGGGTCGTTTACATACTACACTCTAATCCTGATCACGGCCTAACTCGATCGTTCTCCTTCCTCTTATACGGCCGTAACAAAAAGTCATTTTCCCTTTGTTCAAAAGGAATAACATTTTCTCCCCGGAGAAAGTAGGGGGCGCTATTACTTACCATGGCTAATGGAGAATTTCCTTATTCTCGCCTTTCACTCTTGTATTTTCTTAGATATAACGTAAATGAAATTGCGTGTTCTTATTTTTCTTTTGTTGAAAATGGTTCATTGCTGTGTTCCACATTGTGCTTCAAATTCAGAGAAAAAAAATACCTGGAATTTCTTTTCATGAATAGGCGCTTTTATTACCGATACACCAGCAATCAGTAGAAGTACAGAGCAAAATTTTCGAAATATGTGCCTTATAAAATTGCTGCGGCTCTCAATTTATTTGTAGATTTAAACTGAATTTTAATGATCGAAATTATAAACCACTTAATTAATTTCTTTTTAACTGCTAGCACCACCAAGAGTTAAGCTGAAGTTTGCAAGTATTGCCATTGTTAGCGGATAAGTAATCTTGTAAGAGTAATTCAAGGAAATTTTGAATGAGAATCCTGCTTATCAAGCATAGAAACAGATCAATGTGATGCAACCATACTTCAGTTAATTGCCAATCAGGATAGAGGTGGGTTGTCTTATCCTAAACTACAATTCATCAGTCTAATTTCCACAATTTTAGACTGAATTTTACTAGAATTTTAGGATTATACCAATCCTAAATTCAAACGGAATCGTCGAAACTATTATATTAAATTTTATATATTAAATTAAAAATTATTATGAATTTGTTAAATAATCCGTATTTTGAGAAAAAAAAAAAAAGCGATATGAGGTGATTGCCGGATATTGGCGAAATAGGTTGTCTTATTCTGTTGATATTATGAAACATGAAAGTATATTTTTATTTTTATCATATACATACTTTTATGCCATGACTTTCCAGAATTAGAATATAATATTTAATTTGATATGTAATTCTATCATATTTCTATATGCTTATATATTTCTGATCAGCACCTATAATGGTTAAATTTATTAAAAATTGTTTTGAATGTACACATATATACCTATATTTTAAATAATTAGGAATTGTGTAAAAATAATCCATGTTTTGAGAAAAAAAAAATTTCGGCATGAGTTCATTGCCGGATATTGGCGAAGTTGCTTGATTTTCTTAATATTGTGAAACTAGTAAATCTTTTTAAAAATTTTTACAGTGTATTTTACGCTCAGAATTATCAATGTTTCAAGTAATCCAGAATTGAAATGTATATAAATATAAAAAATTATTTATAATGTTTGTTTTACATTTTATAGTAGGGTGTTATTTAAACTATTTTTAATTGCTTAAAGCATTGCATTTATTTATTTTATCTTTAAATCTTTTAGTTTTTCCTGTTTGTAGCAAAGCAAACGCCGAAGCAAAAGATAGATATGTTATATATAATGCTTATATATTTCAGATCAGTACCTATAATGATTAAATTTATTGAAAATTGTTTTTAATATACATATATATACATATTTTAAATAATTAAGAATAGTGTAAAAACAATCCATGTTTTGAGAAAAAAAAACGATATGAGTTCATTGCCGGATATTGGCGAACTTGCTTAATTTTCTTACTACTATTATGAAACTAGCAATTATTTTTTAAATTTTTTACTGTGTATTTTACGCTTAGAATTATCAATGTTTCAAGTAATCAAGAATTTAAATGTATATAAATATATAAAATTTACTTATAATGTTTGTTTTGCACTTTATAGTAGCGAGTTATTTAAACTATTTTTAATTGCTAAAAGCATTGTATTTATTTATTTTATCTCTAAATCTTTTAGTTTTTCCTGTTTGTAGTAAAGAAAACGCCGAAACAAAAGATACATATGTTATACATACCTTTTATAATGAATATATTGCAAAGATTTTTGTATTTTTATGTATAGAAGTAACCTTTAGTAAGCATTATTTATGGTAAGTATAGCGCGCCACCTACCGGCGAAAGTAGCCCTTTAACGATTCCGAAACTAAGGGGTGATTGTGAAGGCCGTATGAGGGGAGAGAGAAAGATCGAGTTTGGCCGTGTCCTGATTCAATCCACGCCGATACCATGGAGATAGAAATAAGAAGGAGAACAGTGAAGATAGGCTTTCAAGATCACAACATGGACCGGGAATTAGTACCCAGTTCGTGGCGCTGGTGCTCCCAAAGGCCGGTCATGTGACCTGTCAAACATGACAAATTGTCGTCTGCTCTTCCTGCATTTTGGTTTCGAGCATGGTAAAGAGATAGAGGGCGCTACACTTCCTAAAGGCCCAAAAGACCAGAAATGCCGCCATACTAGGTACCGCTTTTAGTTCCATAAGTAGAAACATTATCTTTGTTCTCCTTCTCTCTATCTCCCTGCCGATACCATCATTGTATTTCCGACCCCGTATACAATGAAAAAGCCGGTATGAAGATGAAACTAGCCTAGGTCATTTTCACCCCTGCTAGCTCCTAGGGCATTAGTCCAGCATTTACCCATGATTCCTGTCGGGTAAACAAACAGCGCCAGTTCACCGGTTAGGGTGTTGGTGTCTCCATCTTTTGAAAGTTTTGTCAGTGCTTTTATTTTTGCGCTATTTATTGTTTTTTTACAACTTTATTTTAAGTTCTTTTTTGTTTTCAAAAATGCAAAATTACGTCAATTCTTCGCGATGGACGGTCGAAAATTTTGCTTTCTGCGATTTTTCAATTTTTAGCTTTTTTCGCGTACCGCAGCAATTTTTCTGATCTTCATGAAAATAATTTGTTTTTAAACTTTTAGACTAATATAGTAAAGTTTGCCAAGTTTTTTGATTTTTTACCGATTTTTAATAAGATTTTCAATACGATTCTTGCGGGGTTTTTTCCGTTCTGCTGCGATTTTTTGCAATCGTTAAGAAAAAAAAATCTGTTTTAAATTTTTAGCCTAATATAGTAAATTTTGTCCACCACGATTTTGGAAGTTTTTGCAATTTTCAATGCAAATTTTAGCCCCCCCCCCTTTTTTTTCTTTCCGAAATCATTTTTTGATAACCACAAAAAGAATTCTGTTTTAAACATTTAGCATAATAAATTAAATTTTGTCTCCCGCGATTTTTAATACGATTTTTTGCGCTTTTGCGCCATTTTTTTTTATATTGAAAAACGAATTCCTGTTAGAATGTTTTAGCTCTCACTGTAGTAAATTTCAAAGTAACTGTAGTAAATTTCACTAAAGTAAAATTAAAGATTTTTTCTTTTTTCGTTTTCTCGGCGATTTTTCAACATTAATAATAAGGAATCCGGTTTTAATCTTTAAGTTTTATAAAAAAAAAAAAAAAAAGAGAAGAAGTTCTCTTTTCAATAAAGTTTATTCGCAATTACGTACAGGGATTTTTGGAATTTTATCCCGCGTTTTGCGGCGATTATATTTTTATTTATTTATTTATTTTATGTTCGTAAGAGTAATTTGGTTTCAAGATTATTTTCTATATTGATTAGTGCGATATAAAAAACTCCTTTGACAAAGAAAATTCAAGGTGAATTTATTATCGAGTTAAATACTTCATTGTTGATAGTTGTGTTTTTGAAAATAGTATTACTATTGTAAAATTAAATCTTCATATAGATAATTTGAAATAATAAGGTAATTTTCTCCGCATATCATAATTTTTCTATTTAATTTCAATAATATATTGTGAAGTTTGCTCCAGTAGATTTATCTATTTATTTATTTTTAGCTTGATAATCTCTGATTGCTTTATAATATTGATTTCGATATCGTAATAAATGAGACTTCCCCAAGGCAAAATAAAGGAAAATTAGGTCTTAAAGATTTACCTTATTTTTAATAGCAATTTTCTTTTAAATATTACCAATAGGCGATTTTTGACAGTTTATTAACAGACAAATCTGCTTTTTGTAATGCACGTATTATAATTATATGTTAATTGATAAACCATGCTATCAGGCATTATTGTTATTATGGAGAGCAACATCAGTACAGGCACTTCGTCTTTTTTTTAAGTAACTAAATATTTTTTTAATGAGAGTCAAAAATGTAAATTATTACAGACTATATAGAAAAATCTTTTGAGAGAAATGGTGTGTTTCTGTAATTACCAAAAAATATAATATATAACGAAGGGTTTGTACTGATGTTGCTCTCCACAATAATAATAAAGCCCAGTAGCATGGCAGAGATCTGCACGGGCCGAACTCGGGCCAGGCCCGGTCATACTTTTCCTGAATGCTCGGGTCGGGCTGGGATCGGGCCTTACTGTTTTCCTGAAGGATTGGGTCGGGCCGGTCTAACTTATTTTTTCCGTACCGAGCCGGCACTGGTTTCATTCTTCCTACTCTTCACGGGCCGAAATTTTTTAGTCCCGGTTTTGCCCCGGCAAACTTGGTAGGCAAATTTGTTTAAAACTTTAATAAAAACTATAATACACTTTCTATTTTCCATGCACTTGGCAAAAATTAGAAATAGAATTGTGAACATTATTAAGCTTTTTACAAATAAAAACTGTTTATATTTTCTAATTGTAGTAACGTGGCAAAATTATAAAACTAATTGGCAAACGTCAAGAACTATCTATTTTTGTTTGCCAATGGGTTGGCAGATACTGAAATTTCACTTGCTAATTTAAGGTCCCCTCCCCCTCCATTAAAATTTCGTAGCGATGGCCCTGAAAGGGCCGTAGCGACCCCATGGGGGGAGAGTCGGGCAGAGTCAGGTCCGAAACTAGAGAGGGTCAGTTGGGGCTTGTGCCCCAGGCGCTAGAATTTCATTTTCACAGATAATGAAATTAGTCAAAAATGCTCCCACAGTTTTAACATTAGCTTGCCATTAATTGTCTTCGCTTAACATTATGTATCCTCATTTAGATAAATAATGTTAAGCATGTCGATAATGTTTTATAATTAAGCTGAAAATGTTTTATTTGTAATAATTAAAATTCTAGTTTTGGTTTAAGAAATAAAATGGAATTTTAGTCTTTTCTGGGACCCCCTATAAAATGAATTTTGAAGTGTAAGTTTTACTCTTTGTATGAGGTTTTCTTGTAAATACTAGTAGAATATGATTTATTCATTTAATGCCAAGTTAGCAGTATTAGTAGTATTTTTTTTAAAAAAAGCAAAATATCTTACGTAGTTTGATTATTTTAAATTTCTTAAATGTAAACAAATTTTATACATCTGTTTTCTTTAAAAAAAAAAAAATATAGTTATCGTATTATTTACTTATTTTTAAAAAAAGTTTGAGTAATGGTGAAAAAACGATTGCGTCATAAGGGCGGCAAAATAATGCTCGCCTCAAGCAGAAAATTGTCTAGCGGTGGTCTTGGCTCTGGTGTTACAAAGATGTCAATCAAAGTTTGCATTAACAAAAAGCGGTCACACATTTTAATTCTCAATAAAGCAAAAGAACGAAGATTATCACACGCGAAAAGGACTGTAGGCGGTTTCTGTTTATGTTTACACCGGAAGTTTGTACCGCAGTTCCCTAATCAGCCAATCATAATTCAGAAGGAAAAATTACGCAGCTTCCGGTTTTTTGCAGGGGAGGGGTTTTATGCTTGCGTTTGTAAATGGGTGCAAAATGAAAGCAGGAACGATAGTGGCATATTAACACGTCCTGTAAATCCGGTTTGATACCAAGTGATATTGTAAACGCTGCTATTTTGAAACAAAACAGCACATTAACGCGATTACTCGAAAATTATTTTCTTTCATTAATGTAATAATTTTCCCAATCATACGCATAAAACTATATATTCATATCCGTGAGCGCCAAATTCTCGCCAAAATTGGCAACATTTGGCGAAATATCGCCAAATTTGGCGACCAAAATAAGTTTTCATAAATGAAGCCAATTTGGCTATTGCTCAATAATTTGGCGAATTTCTTATTCAAATTCAGTATTAACGAATCTTTTGTAAACGTTTCTTTGCATTTTAACTTGCTGTTTTCGTGTAACATTAGCTAAAATTTTAAAACGAAGACATAGGAAAGCTACCTTTTCCTCCCGGTACAGGCCGGAAGGACTTTTTTAATTAATAATTCTTCGAACTACCTGTTACTTCAGACATTATTTTAATCTTTAACACATATAGACAGGCACTGTACATCCTTAAAAACATATTTAAAACCTCTATCCCTTCCTAACAGATGGCGCCAGATGCCAGATACTGTTAGGAAGGGATAGAGGGAGGGTTTCAAAGTAACTAACAACATTTGAGAAGAAGGCGTGTCCCCCTCATGGCGCGTTGGTTTGGGTAGTCAGGTTAGTAAACAGGACATCGCGGGTTCGATTCCTCTCTTGGGCAAGGGTTGGTTAATTACTATAAACTCACACAGGAATGAAAAAAATGAGCAGAAATGTATGTATAATCCCTTATAAGGTTGTCCTCTCGAAGTAACTTTTTTTTTTTATACTATAAATTTTATTTTAACGACATAAAAAAATTTAAATTTAAATACATCCATGGGATCAAAAATGAGTACATAGGAGTTCATATTTGAATACATCCATGGGATCAAAAATGAGTACATGTGTTTCTCAATTTTGAGTACATTTGGATCGGAGCTATTTTGAGTATGTGACGTATTCAAAAATTGAGTACTTTTTACTCAATTTTTAGTACCCATTTTTTACAGTGTATGCACCACGAAATTATATATACGTCGTATATTATTATAATTTCATACATGCTTTAACACATGGGCTGATAAGTTCCCGGTCTGGCACACAGATGACGTTGCAATCGCCGAACCGATGTTTTTTTTTAGTAAATACTAACCTTTAAAAGGTAGCAGAAAAATGTCATGACGATTCGTCGTGTGGATAAAACATTAGAGTGGTTTCAGTTGAACGACTTTGTTGATAAACAAGAATTTCAAGAATTGTTATTTGATGGAAAAAAACACCGTTCAAAGAAATGCTTGGCTTGATAAGCGTTATCCGGACACTGCACCAGGTAAATCAACCATTATTGACTGGTTTGCTGAATTTAAACGTGGTCGTACGGGCACCAGTGATGCACCACGCAAAAGAGGTGGTTACTCCGGAAAACATAAAAAAAGTCCACAAAATCGTTTTGGGGAACCGTAAAGTGAAGTTGCAGGAGATAGCCCAGACTCTGAAGATATCCAAGGAACGTGTAGGTTTTATTTTGAATGAACATTTGTCTATGACAAAGCTGTTGTCAAAGTGGCTGCCGCGCGTGTTGACTTTTGACCAAAAACAACAACGAGTTCTGAGCACTGTTTGGAGCTTTTTCGTTATAAAATTATGTTATTTATTATTAAATTATTATTATTATTCATTTATTACATTATTATTATAAAATTATTATAAAATTATTATTGTTAAATTATTATTATTATTATTAAATTATTATTATTTATTATTAAAGTTATGTTATTTATTAAAGTTATAAATTCATAAAGTTATAAAGCTTTGTTAAAAAGTTGTGTTTTCTTTATTAAACAGGGAACTTATCAGCCCATGTGTTATAATTTGGCGATAAATCTTGGTCGCTTGGCGATTCATCCTCGGGGGCCACTGTAACCCAAATATACCTAATTGGGTTCCAAAACAATTGAATGAATGCCCACAGAAACATTTCCTAACCGGAGTTCTACCAACTCTAAGTGTTAAAACAATTGTAAATAGCAGTTGCAAATCAATAAACTGAAATCGAAAAAAAAAAAATTCGGCATAAATTTCAACTGGTTTAAACTAATAAAAATCGCCAATAATGTGCGTGCTGTGCCAAGCACGTTGCTAACATTGTCAATAGTAATCGCGTTGTTCTTTCCATACAACGCTTTATATAGTTCAAATTTTTTAGAATCATACATAAGAAATATTGTCAGCCTTTCAGACTTTACTCAGTTTTGTAGTAAGCAATCTCGTTTTAAAGGAACAATAGAATAAGTTTGGAATCAATTTGCGGATTCTATTCTGCGCGATTCGATTAGGTGCCAGTATAATAGCGTCAAAGCTTCTGTTATACGAAAATGAAAAAGTTTGCATTCCCTTACGAAATCCTGTCTCAAACTTTCCAAATTTAGGAAGCATGGTCAGAAATGATTCCTTTCTAATAAATCTATTTTTATTATACAGGGTATTCTTTTGAACATGGATAAAACTTCAGCAGTTCCGTAAAGTTTAGATTTTGGGAAACTCTATTTTGGTCTATCAAGACGGCTTGAGTGACGCAGGCGATTAAGCTCGGTTCCCGTTAGGATAACCGAAAGTGAAGCAGCATCGACCATGGTCAGTGCTTGGGAGGGTTACTACATCTATCGACTACGGCTGCTGTGGGATCGTGTACGTTAATGGAAGCTGGTGCACGTAAAATCTGTCCGTGGCTCCAACGTCCTACAAGTTTGAAAATGATACCGCTGGGAGTGCCAATCCAGGTGCAGGTCTCTCATCTGGAATTGGTTCAAATATTAGACCAGTTCTAGAAGTCCAACCTCTCTTGAGGCTCTGGCACCCCTTCTTTCACAGTAGTGCCATGGCACTTTCTCTGATACGACAACAACAACAAGACAGCTTGAAGGCATTTTTTGAACAGATGAGAAAGTCGGATTTTGTAATTCCCCTACCCTCAAATAAATAAATAAATAAAAATAATTAAAAGCCCCAAATACGTGATTAATGTAACATTCGTAATTTTTGTTCGTTGGCATCCATTTTAATCGTGCATCCTGCGCACCCGCACAGCTTCAGATTCCTTCGGGTCGGCTTTGAATGTTTATTAACAACTTCGTAAACCGAGTAATTAAAAACACAACTGGATGATAGTTTAAGCAAATTGAATGATCGTTTGAACTTTCGAAATGAATCCCTTTTTAAATGAATATGGATTTAAAAGCACCCTTCAGAGGTGATCTGCATATCGTGAGAGGAGGAAAAAGCCTTCTTTCTACAAGACAACAGACTGCTTTTATATAATCAATATGAAACATCTTTAGCTGCTGTCACTCAGGCCTTCTTTGAATGAAATATTAAGACCGCAGAGCACTTCGTGAGCCTCCATACTGAAAACTACAGAGTCATAAATTTATCATCGAGATCATTATTAACAATTCATAATCATGATTCTTGCTATGCCTGTCAAAAATTAGACTGTTGTTTCTGACGTTGATGCGTCTAAGGCCACCAAATGAGAACCACTTTTAATGGGTTGTAGTAATGGCATGGGTATTTTTGAAAGCAAGTGTTTGGGGATATGAATGTATAGCTTACGATGTTGGTATATCTTCCGAAATGGGCTTCGTAGAAGGTGCCAATGCAACTTTTCTGAAGACTCTTCTGATATAGGGATACGAGCAGGGAAGACCGAGCTATGCTCGGTCAAAATGAAATTTGAGTTCAAATATCATGACCCATGACCAAAATGACCCACTAATTAAATTTTCTCAAACATGTGACTTAGCCCAACAGTCTTCTTGTGCCCGAAAACCATAGGATGCAAAATTTAGTGTAAATAGTCTGAGCCGTTTTTAAGATAAAATAGCTTGACCCATAATGACCCACTAATCGAAATTTCTCGAACATGTGACCTAGCCTAATAGTCTTCTTGTTCCCTAAACCTGTAGGGTGCTAAATTTATTTCAAATCCTCTGAATCATTTTTAAGATGAAATAGCTTGACCCATAATGACCCATGACCAAAATGATCCACTAATTGAATTTTCTCGAACATGTGACCTAGCCCAACAGTCTTCTTGTGCTCGAAAACCATTGGATGCAAAATTTAGTATAAATTGAGCCGCTTTTTAGATCTTGACCCACAATGACCCAGAAATGACCCACTAATCGAATTTTCTCGAATATGTGACCTAGCCCAATGATTTTCGCGTGCCCGAAACTCGTAGGATACAAAATTTAATCAAAATCGTTAGAGCCGCTTTTTAGATAAAATTAATTTGACCCGCTTTGACCCAAAAATGACCCACTAATCGAAAGTTCTCGAACATGTGACCCAGCCAATAGTCTTCTTGTGCCCGAAAATAGTCGGATACAAAATTTCGTCAAAATCGTTTGAACCGTTTTTAGATACAATTAGCTTGACCATGACCCAAAATGACACACTAATTGAATTTTCTCGAACATGTGACCTAGCCCAACAGTCTTCTCGTGCCCGAAAACCATTGGATGCAAAATTTGGTGTAAATTGAGCCGCTTTTTAGATCTTGACCCACAATGACCCAGAAATGACCCACTAATCGAATTTTCTCGGACATGTGACCTAGCCCAATGATTTTATCGTGCTCGAAACTCGTAGGACACAACATTTTATCAAAATCGTTAGAGCCGTTTTTTAGATAAAATTAAATTGACCCGCTTTGACCCAGAAATGACCCACTAATCGAATTTTCTCGAACATGTGACCCAGCCCAATAGTCTTCTCGTGCCCGAAAATGGTCGGATACAAAATTTTGTCAAAATCGTTTGAACCGTTTTTTAGATACAATTAGCTTGACCCTGACCCTTGATGACCCAAAATGACCTCTAAACGATTTTTCTCGAACACGTGACCTAGCCCAATGGTTTTTCTGGTACCCCAAAACGGTAGGGTACAAAATTTCGTCAAAATCGTTAGAGCCATTTTTAAGATAAAATTTGCATATATATATATATAACCACACACAAGATTTGCTCGTATTAGAATATATGATATAAAGCAGACGTCTTTTAAAACCTCGATGAGAGACTCCGTTGACGTCTATAGACCACTTCGTTAAGTTGTCATTCAGCTTTCAGATATGCTATTGCATCGAATAAGTCGTTAATTTTCTTGGTCCCGTCTACTTCTCATACACACTAATGTATTAACCCTTTTTTCTATCTGCCACATATAAAATACTAAACTGGTTAAGCCGTCACTTTGGAAAAAAATCCTT
The DNA here is from genome assembly GCA_963931845.1 of Maratus michaelseni. Classification (NCBI taxonomy): domain Eukaryota; kingdom Metazoa; phylum Arthropoda; class Arachnida; order Araneae; family Salticidae; genus Maratus; species Maratus michaelseni. The sequence goes on along the minus strand of OZ007592.1, from coordinate 190,798,636 downwards.
AATATTTGTAAATTGGCACCTAAAGCAAGCAATTTAGTTTGGCGTGAGAATAAGAATTCATATTCAAAATTTCCATTGAGTGTGCCATCAGGGAAACAGGGTTTAGTTAACTTTTTTTTCTTCAGTATTCGTTAGAATCATTTATTCCAAATACTAGGAATTCCCTGTTTTCAGAATGAACTAGCTGTTTCCCCCCATGCATTGTAAATAAAATAAATAAAATAAATTTACTACCTCGCGTTTTCTATCAAGCGTAAATCAAAGTGGGTAATTTTCTGGTTTGGTGTCCACGTTGTATTCATGTACTTTAGCGGAAATATTTTTGGAAAAATCATGAACTTCAGTCGTGAAATTAGGTGTGATTTTAAAGATGAATGTTGAATGCTTTTAAAAGAGTGTATTTTTAAAAAAGCTTTTTACTATTATATTTATTTGTTTATGTAGTTATTTGTTGTACGAGGATGGATCCCAAAACAAAGGTTACACGGAAAATAAAAAAAAATATTTATTAACAACAGACACACTGCAAAAAATACATAAGGGAATTAAGAGACATACCTGCTGATCACTTTTCCACATAATCGCCAAATCTATTTAGGCATTTATATGAACGCAGGACCAACTTGTTTAACCCGGCTTGGTAGAAATCACATCCCTGCCCATTTAGCCAGTTCTCGGCAGCTGTTTTCACATCACTGTCTGAGAGAACCTTGTTCCAGATAAGTGTTCCTTCATTTTCGGAAGAAGGAAATAGTCACTGGGTGCCAAATTTGGGCTGTATGGGGGTGGGGGGGGGGTAGCTTCAGACTTCCTACTTTCACTTTTGCAGCAAATCTTGAGTTTGCCGAGCAGTATGGGGCCTGGCATTGCCATGCAGGAGGATGACACCATCACTCACCATGACACACATTCTCTGCCTATAAAAAACGAATCATGGCTCGCACCTCTAAGGGAGACCACTTTTCTAAACGTCTTGTCATTTCAATTGCTCTGACGTGTCTGCGAATTTACACTGCCTACCGGCACAACCGCTGTAAGACAACTAGCTCCATTTGTCTCCACTCTGGCGGAAAATAATTCTCCCATAATAATTACTTTTCAAATGCTGCTGCTTGTAACCAAAAAGGTTACAAAGGATCCAAAAAAAATTTGGATCCACTCTCGTAGATGGTATGTCAGGAAGTTGGTGGTGAGGATGTTGAAATTATGATGTCATGGTGTGATTTTCAAGATAAACGTTGAATGCTTATAAAAGAGTGTTTTTTAAAGCTGTGTTTACTTTTATATTTATTTATTTATATATTTATTTGTTGTAGATGGTATGTCAGGAAGTTGGTCGTGAGGATGTTGATTTTCAAGAATTGTTGAAGCATGGTACCAAACCCGGGTCTAAAGGGCGTCAGGAGAACGTGCTGATTTTGAAGAGACGAGTTCAAGAATTGAAGGATTACTTGACAGAATTGGAAGGCGACGCTCCGCCTGCTCAAGAAACACACGCTGAAGGACTTGTTAAGCATCCAGTGACGAGCGATAGAAAGAAACTTTGGAGAATGGAATTGGAGCGACGTTTGGCGAGAGAGGTATTTTTTCTGTTACAAGTAGTTTTTAAGAAAAATAAAATAAAACCGACAGGAAGGGATCAGGGCCGTAATCAGCCAGTGAAGCCGGAGGGGGGCTTTAAATTATTTTGGTGGGACTAATTCACAGTTTATCGTTTTCCCTTTACTTGAATGACAAATAAATATAGATAGAAGTAGACAGTAAGTATCTCCCCTGTCATAAAACTTTTTATTTTAAAGATTTAAAATGTTTAAATATAATATAGGCGACATTATTATTAAAAGATTATAAAGTCTAAAGAGGGCTCGAGACGTTAGGGGAGTTCAGCCCACCCCACCCCAATCTGGTTCAGGCCCTGGAAAGGATTTTTCGTACATTATTGCACTGATATTTACCTATTGTAGGCATTTGGCGTATCTTAATGAGAGAGATTTGGCACAATAAAGTGAGTGTTTTTATAGCAATCCTTTATTTTTATACACATGCAATTTAAATACCATTGTTGCCAATGCAGCTCATTTAGACGCACAGCAGAGGATCGTATATAATTTTTTGACATCCGGTTAAAACAACAAAAACAACGAAAAACAGTTATGAAAAAAAAAATCGACAGTATTCTTAAAAGTATTACCAAACTTTATCAAATCCATATGTACGCCTTCCAACATAATTGAAAGGTGTTTATGAATTCGGTTTGCCAGTCTGTTCGTGCTCTAACTCTCGTAAATATATAGGGATTGTAAGGTAATTTTCTTTATGTTATTGAGGTTTCCTACAGAATGTTCGATTTTGAAAAAGAAGTATGTAACATTAATAGTTCGTGTACAGAGACGCACAAAATAATTCCATTACAATATGATCTATGGGAAAAATCGTTTGCGGTGAATTTTAATGATATTACGATAATTCAGACATAATGAGATTGGTATGCATCAATGAGATGGAAAAAAATGTTTTCTCAGGAGTATAGAATAAGTAGCATTTATAGTTCGTTTACAGAGACGCACAAAAGAATTCTATTACATCATGATCTTTGGGGGAAAAAACGTTCGCGGTGCGTTTTAATGATGTGATACTTCAAATATTATGAAATTAGTAAGGATCACTAAAGTGCACTACAACATATTTTATATAGATTTTAGTGTACGTAGAATATTATTTACAGAGACGCACAAAAGAATTCGGATACAGAACTCAGCATGAACGATTATTTCTGGACGTGCATTTTCTGCTGCGGTATGCATTTTTAAACTTATCTAATTTTTAGTGTATATCGCGGTGTGTATACATTCTGCAGATCCTATGCAGGTTGCACGAAAGAATTCGCATTCATTATCAGATATAGACAGAAACTGCTGAAAATGGATTTTTACTGAATTACTACGTGTTTTTTAACTCGCTTATCTAGACATTAAATTTCATTATATGAAAATAAATTGAAATTTCTTACTAATATTATGTTAGTGTTGGAAGTCGTTTCTTAATCTATGCTTTATGCACGATTTTTCCTTCTTGTTAATATTTAGAGCGCAGAAAAGGATATTAACCCACTCGTCGAAGAATGTTTGGAGTTGCGCAAAAATTTAGATGCTGAGAAGAGTAGATTTCGCGAACTCAATGAAAAAGAGAAACTTCTTAAGGCTGAACTTCAAACTCAGGAGGAAAAGAATGAGGAGGATACCGGAATCATGCAGTCCTTCAAGGTATGATTAATGAAAAGAGAAACATTTATCGAATATTTGTCATTAATAAGAAATTTTTTATTAATTATACACTCGAAAAAAAAAATTGCTGATTTTACAGTATAATACTGGCATTCCAGCTGCCAGTATTATACTGTAAAATCAACAATTTTTTTTTCGAGTGTATAATTAATCCATCCGCTTATACGGTTGTTCCGACGATTTGTTTTATACAGTAAGGTTAAAAAAGATTGGATAAACTTTAAAAAGTCTTAGTGTATACCAAAACAAATAATCTTTGTACAGGAAACCAGGATACTAATCAATTTTTTCACTCAAAAATACCACCTGTCTCACTCCAAACCGAACATAACTATCGTCCATAACTAAAATAAAGATATTTAAAAGCAATTTTCTACAAACTTGCTTTATAAGAATGAAATGGTACCCTCAAAAGGTGATAGAAATGTAACAGCATAAAAACGTAAATGAAATCGTATAAACTGTCAATAACATTAATATGGAGTTCATTGCTATTTGGATAAGGATGGTAAGCTACTACCATTTTTCGCAATATCCTCATACACTATATGGCCAATGATGACCGGTCACTTGCGATTTTAGACGTTTTGTTAAATATCTGGAAAGATACATGAGGAATTATCCTGAAACTTCTGGGAATCTAAACAACATGATAGTCGTCATATATTTCTGTGAAATTTTTTTCCCGAAACCCCATAAGCGCCCGTCAACAAATTGAAGAAAAACGAATATCTTTTGGATAATCCTGTAAAAACTAATATCGCAAAAGCGTTGAAACGGTAGCACATACTTAGGAGGCTTCTTTTAATAAACTATGTTCATTTTTATGAGGATAGCACGTATACTCGTGGAGAAATTAAGGTTTTTATAAAAACAATCAAAATTTCACCTAGTGTTTTGCTTATAATTTTCAGAGTTCTTAATATAAAATAACGTTCTTTTCAGGAACAATGACAAACAACATTATATACAATGCTTTGCAATCAGAATTAAAAAATAATAAATGTTGGTTGAAAAATGAGCAGGTTCACTAAATATTGTTTCACTGCGCATGCGCGAATTCAATCAAATTATACTGTGCATAATATATCAACTAAATGTATAGACCAACTTTTGTGAAAGTCTAAAAACTATAGCTTCAAAATTCTGATAGTAATCGTCGATAGAATAAGCTTGAAATTCGCTGTTCCCAAAAGGAAGCAAAACGATAAGGGGCTGTATCCAAATATACTAGCTTATGAAAGTTGACTTAATAAGAATGAAGTTTCTCTCATTGTATATTTGGATACCGCCCCTCATCTTTTTGCTTCCTTTTGGGAACAGCGAATTTCAAGCTTATTCTATCGACTATATCAGAATTTTCAAGCTATGTTTTTGAAACTTCCACAAAATTTGCTCTATCCATTTAGCTAATATATTATGCACGGTATATTTTGATTGCATTCGCGCATACGCAGTAAAACAATATTTAGTAAACCTGCTCATTTTTCATCCAATATTTATTATTTTTTAATTCTGATTGTAGGGTATTGTATATAATGTTGTTTGTCATCGTTCCTGAAAAGAAAATTCTTTTATATTAAGAACTCTGAAAATTATAAGCAAAACACTAGGTGAAATTTGGGATTGTTTTTATAAAAACCTTAATTTCTCCACGAGTATACGTGCTATCCGCATAAAAATAAACATAGTTTATTAAAAGAAGCCTCCTAAGCACGTGCTACCGTTTCAACGCTTTTGCGATATTAGTTTTTACAGGGTTATCCAAAAGATATTCGTTTTTCTGCAATTTATTGACGGCCCTCTATGGGGTTTCGGGAAAATTTTTCACCGAAATATATGACGTCGACTATGCTGTTTACACGCCTGAAGTTTCAGGATAATTCCTTATGTATTTTTCTAGATATTGAACAAAACGTCTAAAATCGCAAGTGGCCGGTCATCATTGGCCATATAGTGTATTTCACACAAAGAAAGGTCAGTCTACTTCAGATTTAGTTAAAAATATCTTCATGATTGTTAAAGTTGTGAATGAAAAATCTAAATTCGGATTCAAGCGAGACATCCTGTATTTTTGACTGAATAAATGGATTCCTATAAAAAAAAAAAAAAACAATCGTTTGCAATAAGTGTGCACTATACAATCTTTTAAAGTTTCTCCAATCTTTGTGGAACCATCCCGTACACGTTGAACAGAATATTAACATGAAAACTAGGTTTTGAAGCACCATAGAAGCCTCATCTGACAGCAGCGGATCCAGTCCAGATCTCGACTTAGAAAGTGGGGGGAGGGGGGGGGGATGTCCCTTTTAGAGGAAGTCACATATCTTAAATAAGTAATTCTTCAATATTAATGTATATTTCCGAACGAAAAAAATACGTTGCTTTGCTCAATTTCTTAGTTCTTTTATAGTCCGCCTCTTCTTGTGAAAATCTTTGGTACAATGGTTGTTTGGATTTTTCTTTTTTTTTTCATGCTTATGCATCAGCAAATATCTTGAAATGCATAGAGATTTAACTTAATTTTTTTTTCTCTTATACTAACAAAATATGACCTAATATAAGATATAAATCAACATTTTTTCATTTAAAATCTCATGAACATTTTATGCAAGAAAAATGACAGAGGTGGAATTAAAGGTTGAATACGCGTCCTTAAGCATTGACTTTTTTTTTTCTTTTTTAATAAACACGAGTAAACTTGTGACAAGTCAAAAATGCAGCAAAAATTGTCCCGTTTATAAAAAAAAAAAAAAAATTATACACCCCTCTTTATTAGCGAAATGTCTGCGATAAAATTACAACAACGTTTGTTATGTAGGGACTCAGGATGTCTTTTTTCCGAATATGAACGCATTCTTACTTTCTTCTAGGAGGAAGTATTGGATTCGTAAAAATTTCCCACATACTACTTTTTTTAATGGATTTATGGGTTTTGGGATGTTCTGAATTTGATTACAATTTGACTATTTTTGAAAATGTCTGTCTGTCTGTATGTGCGTCAAAGAATTTCATCAATTTCATATTCAATTAGACCTTCACATAAATTGATGCTGATTAGGTTTGGTGCATATTGACCAATAGGTGGCGCTGTTATGCTGTGTTTTTAATGATTTCCATGATATCCATTGTTTTATTTATTATTATATATCCATTTTATTTATACATTATTATATATTTATCCATTGTTTTACTTAGAATACATTTTTTTTGGCTGTATTGAAATAAAGACACTAATATAATTATAGTAAAAAATTACTTCATTTTAACCCAAGCTTTGTATTCTGCATTTTTGCTTACTTCTATATACATAAGAAAAAATTTTCAAAATTGTGAACACTTTCGACTTCAGTTTTTTAAGGATTTTATATGTTCCGGGATGTTCTGAATACTATTTGACTATATTTGGAAAATGTCTGAAAGTTTATATGTATATGACATTATGTGACATAAATTTTGTGGCTGCTCTGATTCAAGAACGGAATTTCATAAAACTTAATTTTTAATTAGAACTTGATATAAATTGACGCTGAGTATATTTAGGTATATATTGGCCAACTGGTGACACTGCTATGCAGTTTTTTCCACGATTTCCGTTATAGCCATATATCAGCTTCTATGGGATAGAATTCCAGCCAACTTCATATTCAGTTAGACTTTGACATAAACTGGAGCTGATTAGGTTTTGGTGTATATCTGTCTTCAGATAGTATACGTGATAACTTTATCTCTATGTCTGTGAGATGAAATTACACTAAATATAATATTAATAATTCTTATTATGAAAAGTTATTCTGATTTATATTTGGATTTAATTATTCAACAGTGGGTGCTGTTATGCTATGTTTTCTGCAATGAGCATTATAGCTGTATCTCACCTTATAAAGATTACAAATGCATGAAATTTTATATATATGGTCATTAAATATATATATATATATATATATATATATATATATATATATATATATATTAATAATTTTAGAATATTACTATTATTTCTTGGTATCATTTGTTTATCTATTGAAATTTCAAATGCATCTTTATAACATCTTATTCGGGTTCTTTTTTTTTTTTTTTTTTTTTTTTTTTTTTTTTACCAACATTAATTTTGTATTGACTTAGGAATGCTAGGGGATTCTATTTTGTTGTCTTTTGATGTTAGTTTGCTTAATGGGACTTTATGTATATATGTAAATAGTTTTATTATTTAGCTTTATTATATTTAATCAAGTATTAAACAGTCAATCTTATTATTTTTTTTTTATTATTTTTTTTTATGGATATTCAAGTACTTAATTATAATAAGGTTGATTCAAAACATTTTTATTTTTAAACATTTATTATATGTATCTCTTGCAATTTTTATTGCTTTCAAACAATTATGGCAGTTATTAGTAAAATGTTAGATACTGGCAATTTAGGCCTTGGTGGATCCAGGACTAATGCTCGGTACAGGAAGATTATTAGGGATCTTCCTGGATCGTTATCAGATAACCTATTCTATTGTCCCAAGCCTGTACTATGTTTTCGAGAGTGTGAATCAAAGCGTTGCCTTACATGTCCATTAGCTGATAAGTCACAAATTTCAAATAATAACAATCTTAATTTGGTAAAATATTGCAAAGCATACAATGTAATCTATTCATTGAAATGCAATTCGTGTAATATGGAATATATAGGACAGTCTTGTCAAAAATTACATAAGCGGCTAAATTTACATCGTTCTCATATTGATAAATATAAAAAATCTAAATTTCAAACAACTCATAATATTGAATATACTCATTTCAAAAATCATGATTTTAAAAATATTACTATTAAAATACTTAAAATACAAAAAAATTTTACTGAACGACTTTTTCTAGAATCTAAATATATAAGACATTTTAATACTACATATCCTTATGGATTAAATCAATTAGTATACAAAAAATCAAATCCTGTATTTTCAGATTTAACTAAATATGAAAATTATAAAAATCTTTATTCAGGATTAAATTTTTCAAACATAAAAAAAAAACTTCAAGATCTGGTAGAGGTAAACATAATAACAAAAAATACACTGATGATATTGTGATTCAACAGGAGCTTGATGATCTTGAGGCACAATTTTGTAATGATTATTGTTGGCTTGATATAAGAAAACATGTTTTTAGTATAAAAAAGAAATATTTGAACCAATATTTCAAGGTATTTAAAAAGAATCAATATTCTCCACATTTTTGTGATATCTTTTATGATATTCTACATTATAGAGCAAACATATTCAATACAAGTCTTTCTAATAAAACTAAATATAAAACTAATAATACACAATTAATTATAAATTTTTCCAATCATGTATTTAATAATATCAATTTACACAATATAATAAACAACATTACAAACAATTTTCCAATAAAAAATTTTACCATTCACAAGACATACAAATATAATCGCACACTTGGACGTAAAATTTTTAATTACAATTCTTTTGCAAAACAATTGGTCTCTTCAAATAATTACCCATGTTATTGTAATGACCCAAAATATCAAAAGTACATAAATACAACACATGGTCATATCATTACTGGTGATCTTAATATTGTAGAACAACCTATTTTACAAAATTTAATGCATAATGGAACAAAATTTCGCCTTCCATATAAGTGTAATATCAAATCCATAATATTGCAGTTTATTCAAGATATTGATTGATTTATATATAAAATTGCTATTGATTACAATAAACCAATCGAGTATTTTAGTGAATGGAGATTTTCTGTTATAGATAAAATGAAAAATGAAATTATAAAAAATTATCATCATATTACACATGCAGCTTTTAAAAATATAAATAAACATATATCAGAATTACAAAACAAATTTATAATTACTTATGTAGATAAATCTCCAAATAATTATGCTATCATTTGTAAAGAATACTATAAAGGGTTAATTCACAATGCAATCAACACTAGTAATATTTTTAATAAAACTAAATTAAATATTGAAATAAATAATAGAAAATTATTAAATTATCACAAATTACTAAAAATCAAATGTAATAATTTAAATTATCCTTATCTTGTTATAATTCCAAAATTTCATAAAAATCCTATTAAATTTCGCACTGTTACCATCGGGTGTAACACATATAATAATAATGCAAGTAATTTACTACTTAATATTTTAAAGCAGATATATGATATAACGTTAAAACATAATAACCAACATTGCCTAAAAAAGTTTTCAACTCATTAATAAAATACATAATATCAATCCGGTAAAATTCATAAAAACATTGGATTTTAATGATTTATTTAATAACATAGATATAAAAGACTTACATAAAACAATGTGTATATTATTTAAAGAATTTAAATCTCAATTAAAATTAAAAGAACATATTTCAGTAAATTTTTTTTAAACTTTACTAAATTTTACATTGCATAATAATTACATCATATATGACAATATTATTTATAAACAATGCCAGGGAATTCCGCAGGGCGGAACCGCATCTAATATTCTCCCTGACCTTTACTTATATTATTATGAAAGAAATATTAGTCCGAACAATGATTATGTATTTTATCGCTATATAGATGACATTATCATATTTTATTTCAATGATAAAAATTGCACATCACCCCTCAATTTTTATCCTACTCAGCTTAAATTAAGCGAAAATGATTTAATTAATAATAATATAAACTTTCTTGACTTAAAAATCAATATTAATAATAATTATAAATTGATTTTTGATATTTATGATAAGAGATTTGATTTTCCATTTAAAGTAAATATTTTTACCAATTTTGCTTCATGTTTACATAAATCTGTTTATAAAAATATAATTATCAATTATCTACATCGAATAAAATACTTATGCTCAGATATAAATAAAAACAAAAATATTAGATTTATTCGAGATCAAGCAAAAATATATGGTTATCCAATTTTTATGATAAATTCAATCATCAACTCTTTTAAATAACATTTATTATATAATTTAAATATAAACACGGTATGTAATAAATTTTTGTTTTAATGTGCGATAACATATAACAATAGATATATAATATTACAATTATAACATACATTAATACAATTATAACATATTAGGAAATTTAATATTTGATTGAACATTATATACACTTTGTATAGTATGTGATTGTGCGTTGCCGATCACACATGTTTAGGGTGTTATTAATGTGCAGTTTTCATACATTTATAATTTAACTTATACAATAACACATAAAATTATACGTGGATAACATTGGTAATTATAACTCACAAACATATCTATTTGCAATATATACAAATATATATATAGTTTTTTTTTTTTTAAATCTATGAAATATCAAATTTAACATGTATTTTAATTACTGCATTGCATTAATTTGATTGTAACACAGTAGTAATACATATAATTATCAATTTTATAAATTTTGAGATAATTTGAATTGTTTATGAATTATTTAATTTGATATTAAAATTAATCTGTGAAATCTAAAATGTAATTAAGTATTAGTATAAATAATACATTAATTATTTATTAACAAGTCTAAAATATATTTAAGTAGTAGTAACAATAACATTAATTATTTAATTATAAGTCTATAATATATATCAGTAGATTAATACAGCTGGCAGCAAAACACTTTTTTTTTAAAAATAATATCTATTTTACATAATATACTCTTATTAAGTATATCTGAAATGCTGTGCAGGATGAATAAATTCTGTGTAGATTTATTCATATTGTAAGATTTTATTCGAATTTAATGTAAAACTATTAGGTAGTATTGTTTTTTTTAAAATTTATTTATATAATTAAATCTAATGAAATGTATATGTAACTAATAAAGTGGATATGCAAATAGATATTAATTATGTATAATTATAATACCAACAGATGGCGACACTTTACGTGTCAGGTAGATATGATAATATTATTAATATTATTTTTAATTTAACTATAGAGGGAGCTATTGCTTGTATATTAATTTTACTTTCAGGAATTAAAATTAGATGGAGTAATTATATATTCACGGATATAATTTTGTTATAAGTGTATTATCACCAGAATAATTTTGTGTGTTTTTGAATCATTTTGTGTTGGTGTGTCATCGATGGAGTTGTGTTTAAAAAATGTGCTCTCAACTTGTCTTTCAAATCATTTCTCTCAACTCGATTGTCAAAATTATGTGCGTGCCATGTGGACGTGGATATTATACAGTAGTTTCTATATTTTGTGCATTCAGGATAATTAATGTGAGTAAAAATATTTTATCTACAATTTAAAGGTTCTAATTTCCAATATTATTTCAAAAATGATATCTAGTGGTAATTTAGTGAGGTGATTTCTAATGTTTTTGGATAATCGATGTAAGTGAATTATATTATATATTCTTAATGGTTTTTTATTTCCAATTTAAATATTTCCAATCTTATTTTTTCCAATTGTTATCTGGTAATAATTCAGTATACTTGGTTGATTCTACTGTTCTTAGCATCATGCCAGTAGAATTATGAAATACTGAATTATTTTTAAAACACATGTGGGTGCAACCAAGCTGACGAGTACATCTACATGTGTTTTTTCATATCCAATTCTTGTTTGTTCTCTTGTGGTCCAGTTTTCCATTGTATAATGTTCATATTTGATTTATTAATCCATTTGTGTTTACTTTATAGCAACTCCAATCTATAAACTTTTTTTTTTCCCTTTCTCTCTCTTTCTTTTTTATATATTATTCAGGTATGAGTAAATTTGGCCAATTACCATTGAAGCACATGCTATGGTAAAATTATGATTGCACATGTTAATTATTAGATATGTGGTATTCTGTTTACACAATATCATTATTTATCTCTTTGTAAATTAAAGTAGAATGATATTAGAACTTGATATGTATTTTGAAATTCATAGATATTATATATATATATATATATATATATATATATATATTGGTACAATTTTGAAGTTCACTAACTAACAGGGGACGTTGTTATGCTGTGATTTTTTATTTTAATTCACTGATCATACTGTAACTATGTTAAATTCAATTAAAGTCAAATAAATATATTATTATACTTCATATTCTTATCTGTGTGTGTCATTTTTCTATTTAAATAAACATATTAGAATGATAGAGAAGAAATTTTTATGGTAGCTACAGTATGCTAGATTGCATAAAGGATCGCCTACATAAAAAAATTACACCAACGCATTTTTTTTTTCAAATGGTGGCAACCATTTTTAAGTTGTTTGAAATTCTTGGATTAAATAAGCCCGAAAAATTATTTTATACATTTTTCTTATACTTTCCTAAAATTAACTGGGGTCAAAATCTAAATATGCTAATGTTAAATTCATTTTCATAAACTTTCATTTATAGCTTATAAAAAAATCATCTAATGAAGACATTTCTTTCCTTGAAAATAAACAATGGAACAATCCACACATGGACAGTTTTTAGATTAAAATATAAGCTTTCAATTACTAAAATTATTAACAAATTCATCTTAAATAATTTTATGGATTATGACCTTACCTTAATTTTTACATAAAAATAATCAGCATTGTCGAAAAGTAGGCATGTAAATTAACAGTTCATTCCTATTAATAATTTTGAAGATATAGAGAAAATTTGCTATTTTCTTTTATCCTCGTACTAAAATTTTGATACATTTTTATTTCTTGCATCATAATGCATTCAGTATTTTGAATGATTTATTTCAATAAATGTAACTGGAAAAACGTCTTAGAAAATTCATTAAAAAAATATATATATATATATATATATTTACACGACACATTCGAAATGTAGATACTTAATTACGTGTAAAGAAATTGCATTATTTCGTATATTACATGTTGTGCTTAAATACCTTTAAATAAAAATCATCAGAACCTCATATTATCTATAATATAGCATCATATTATATTACGCAGTTTTAGGATTCTTTGAACTATAAAAATAACTTTCACAGACGTACTTTACTTCCTTTTGCGTAAATTTATACATTTATGCATAGCCTTTGAAAGGGTTGGGAGTTATTAGCTTTAGATTTTTTTTCCTTTTTTTTCTAAACTTATGTACACCGGGTATTGAAATTTATCAGCAAAAAGCATTTTAAAACACCATGAAAATTTTCTCTTATTTCTTCGGGAGTCATTATTATTATTTTGGAGCTAAAAGAATTTGCATTTATTTCCAAATTTATGTATTTCATTCATATATATATATATATATATATATATATATATATAAGCAAATTCTTTTAGCTCCAAAATAATAATAATGACTCTCGAAGAAATAGAAAATTTTCTTGATGTTTTAAAATGCTCTTTGCTGACAAATTTCAATACCCAGTGTACATAAATTTAGAAATAAAAGAATATATATATATAATATGTATATTATTCCTAAATTTACGCATAAGTCACCTATATATTTAAAGCTAAAAGAGTTTTTTTTTCAGATTTCACATGAAATTGTCCTCAGTGCGCATGCTTTAACTTTTTTTCAAAGCAGGAAGAGAAGGGGGAAATACCAGGGGGATTCTCCTCTTCCATAGTTTGAGAGGGGGCTGGGTCTGAACAAAAGGGAACAGGGAGCGGTTCAAACCCACACAATGAGAAACACGTTCATCATTCTCTCCCACTTCCAATGGGAAGAAAAACTTTCTCTTTCTTTGAAAGCTTCTCCTTCAGATGAATTTTACAAGCAGCCATTTTGTTACCTGAAGCCTGGGTCAAATTTCGTTGAAGAGAAACGCTTCACCCTTCGGACAAAAAATAAATCAACAATCACAGTTTTAAAAAATACATCGATGCAGTTTCTGCAGGATTCTAAATGAAATTTTCTTTTTTTTTTTGTTTTTTATTTAAATCCGAGTTAACCGGATCCGAAGACAAAACTAAGTTGATTTAATTCGAGGACCGTTTGGAATATACCGACCAGCGTAGCGAGTGAAGCTCCGCTAGTTTAAATTTATCCCCATAGAGCATATTAGAAAATAAAAAGAAATGGCCAAATAAAATAACAAGAAAGTACATTTATTCGACACTTAACCCTAGAAAAAGCGATATAAGTCTTGGTGTTTATTTTTATTTTATTTATTTTTTTTTTTTGCTGTTATTCTTAAATTTATGCGTATTTATTGTTAAATTTATGCGATCCTAATATGCATGTTATCCTTAAATTCACACATGTTATTAATCATTTAAATCAATCATACCATGAAGTATATATAAGTTTGCTTTAATAATAAAATCTTACACTACCTCAAGCATGTCATATTAAACGTGCCCTATTCAACTCTATTTAGACTCTGAAACAGCAGCTGGACGAAACTTTGGTAGATCGGGCAGAAATAAGGGAGCATATAAACGGATCACGAGCTCGAAACAAGCGGCTGGCAGATGAAATAGTGTCTGTGAAAGCAGAGCTGCAAGTTTTGCAGAAGAAGATAAGCGATAGCAATCTTTTGATCGATTCACTCACTGTAAGTTTACTTTTACCCTCAATTTGTAACGATAAGTTGCATTTCCGAAAATACGCCATTAAGGTGGTTCGAGACGCAAAATTTTCTTTTAAATTTTTAGTTTAAAAAATGTTCTAGAGTTTTAAAAATAAAATAACACAAAACCATATAAATACGATAATTAGATAAAAATATACAGCGTTTTTTATGTTGTACAGTCCCTGGCCAAATTATTAGACGCAGTTGTTTTTATTATAATTTGTTAAATATCAGGAAAGATACATGAGGAATTATCTTGCAACTTTAGGAGTGTAAACAACATGATAAACGTCATATATTTCCGAGAAGATTTTTTCTTGAAACCCCATCAGGGGCCGTCAACAAATTGAAGAAAAACGAATATCTTTTGGATAACCCTGTAAAAACTAATATCACAAAAGCGTTGAAACGGTATCACACGCTTAGGAGGCTTATTGTAATAATTTGGGTTCATTTTTATGAAGAAAGGATGTATACTCGAAGAGAAATTCAGGTTTTTATAAAAACGGTCCCAAATTTTACGAAGTTTTTTGCTTATAATTTGCAGAGTTTCTAATATAAAAACAGGTTATTTTCAGAAAATATGACAAACAAAATTATACACAATACCCTGTAATCAGAATTAAATAATAATAATAATTACATGAAAAATGAGCAGGTTTACTAAATATTTTTTCACTGCGCATGCGCGAATTCAATCAAAATATACTGTGCATAATATATTAGCTAAATATATAGACCAACTTTTATGAAAGTCTCAAAAACATAGCTTGAAAATTCTGATAGTGATCGTCGATAGAATAAGCTCGAAATTCGCTGTTTCCAAAAGGAAGCAAAAAGATGAGGGGTTGTATCAAATATACAATGAGAGACGCTTCATTCTTATTATGTCAACTTTCAAAAGCTAGTATATTTGGATACAACCCCTCATCTTTTTGCTTCCTTTTGGGAACAGCGAATTTCGAGCTTATTCTATCGTCGATCACTATCAGAATTTTCAAGCTATGTTTTTAAGAAAACATATCATAGCTTTCATAAAAGTTGGTCTATATATTTAGCTAATACATTATGCACAGTATATTTTGATTGAATTCGCGCATGCACAGTGAAAAAATATTTAGTAAACCGGCTCATTTTTCATGCAATTTTTATTATTTTTTAATTCTGATTGCAGGTTATTGTGTACAATTTTGTTTGTCATGTTTTCTGAAAATAACTTGTTTTTATATTAAAAACTCTGCAAATTATAAGCAAAAAACTTAGTAAAATTTGGGACTGTTTTTATAAAAACCTGAATTTCTCTTCGAGTATACATGCTATCTTCATAAAAATGAACCCAAATTATTACAATAAGCCTCCTAAGCGTGTGATACCGTTTCAGCGCTTTTGTGATATTGGTTTTTACAGGGTTATCAAAAACGTATTCGTGTTTCTTCAATTTGTTGACGGCCTCTTATGGGGTTTCAAGAAAAAATCTTCTCGGAAATATAAGACGTTGATAATGTTGTTTACACTCCTAAAGTTTCAAGATAATTCCTCATGTATCTTTCCAGATATTTAACAAATTATAATAAAAACAACTGCGTCTAATAATTTGGCCAGGATTGTATTGTCTGTGTTTGCCCCGCTTTTCTCCAAGAATTAAAGGCATTTATTCTACAATACCATACAAATCTACCTCAATAGGGATACCAAACGAATGTATCTGCTACAATGAAAATCTGCCTAAAATCCATATTTTCATGATCCCTAACGATTCCGTTTTCACGGTTTTTATTCTATTACCTTAATCTCAAATTCGAATATCTTAGAAAAAGTATGTTAACAATGTTTTTTATTGTTGCTAATATAATGTCAACACTACTTTACTACTTACTACTACTACTACTTCTACCACTTCTATTATTACAATATATTATAGATAATAATTAAACTCCTTTTAATCTAAAGCAACTTAAAAAAAAAAAAAAAATTAGATTTATTTTTTTAAGTATAAGTAATCTTTCCTCAAGAATGTCCAGTTAATTTTCTGCAGTTTTATACTCTGAGATAGTACAGATGTCACGAATAACACGATCTCTTTGGTAATTATTTATATAATATCGCCACCCAATTGGCGATTGAAAGCCCTTAGAGGGTGATTAAGAGTAAAAAGTGTTTTGGGGAGTGATTTTATATAATTTTGGGTAATAAGCATGCTTTCTAAAAATATACTTTTTCAAATCTTCCGGGGTAAAAAGGAACAACACTGCAAAAAATAATTGTTGATTTTGCAGTATAAAACTGGCACCCAGCTGCCAGTATTATACCGTAAAATTAACAGTATTAAACAGTAAAATAAGCAGTAATACGCTGCCGTGCAAGCAGTAATACGCTACCGCGCATGCGCGGTAGCGTATTACTGCTTGCACGACAGCGTATTACTGCTTATTTTACTGTTTAATACTGTTAATTTTACGGTATAATACTGGCAGCTGGGTGCCAGTTTTATACTGCAAAATCAACAATTATTTTTTGCAGTGAAGCTATATACAAACCACCAAACGCAGCGATTTGCAGATGCTGTTCACATTGTTGGAACCAAACATTAAAAATTAATCGCCAATTACATCTCATTAATTGTGCTTATATTATAGTATGCTAATCTCATAAAATATTTATTTCAGTAGTTGTAAGACGTACAGCATTTTTTCTGTATAATTCGAAATACCTGTGTCTTCCATCCAAAACAAATGTTTAATTCAAGCATACATCTCGCCTTATTTTGGGCCATGTAATTTAGCTCCATTTTTGAGTCATCAAATAACCTATGTTTGAAAAAATATAGTCTTATCCGACAATATAATTTCAGCCATTTCGTTTATTATAACTCATAGACAAATATATAGAGGGCAACAGAAAACCCAAAATCGTGACTTTGGAGCCCTCAAGTTTATTTTGTTACATTATATTTGATTATCAAATCGATTTTCACAAGTGAGGTATCATTCAATTTGTATTATTAATGCTAATAAGGCAAAATTCATTATAATTTTTATAGAAAACGGGCAATGGTGTCCACAGAACTTGGTACATTCAGAAAATTTTCATAAAATATCAAACTAACTCATTTTCACAAATAAAGATTTTTCGTGTTAATTATATAATATTTTCCCCAAAAAGAAGTGCTATTAAAAAAAGAAAAGTTACTAAAAAATTACTTGTTTATTTAAAGAGCTTTACGTTCATATAAATGTTTGATCTTATCCAAAGGTTTTTGATTTTATGGGCTTATTAAAAGCCAAATGCACTTGTTTCTTTAAATTTTGAAATCATAAACTAAGCAAACAAAAATACTCATTTATTTATTTATTTATTTATTTATCGCAGAATTCACACAAAAGTATTCAAGAATCTATCGATATCGAAAAAGTGATTGTGCAGCAAAACAAGGAACGTTACAAGGAAGAGTTGAAACTATTGGAAGAAAATCAAGAAACGGATTTTAAAATATTGGATCATCTCCAGTACATCATCCACGACAGAAATGCTCTCATCGACGAGTCAAGCAGAAATCTGAACTCTAAAGAAGAGGTAAATTCTTATAGGAGAGAACTCCCTCTCTATTTATACGTTTAAGTGCCCTCTCTCCCCTCACGCGGAAACACACTCTGGCTAATGTTAATCCTATGGGACATTATTTTTCTAATATCTCGTTTGCATTTCAATATTTTTAAACATTTTTATTTTTATTTGCTTACTTATTTTTTGCATTAGATAGTAGAGATCAATCTCTATTTCCGCCATTAATTACTTTTTCGATTTTCTGTGCAAAATTTTTTACGAAGATACTTTTACTTTCATCTTCGTAAAAAAAAATTGCAAAAAAAAATCGAAAAAGTAATCAACGGCGGAAATAGAGATTGATCTCTGCTATTCAAGGAAAAAAAAAATAATAATATTGAAATGTAAACGAGATATTAGAAAAATAATGCCCCATATACGATTAAAATTAGCGAGCCGGTATTTTCGCTGAGGCGAGAGCAACCTCGCTGCAATTTGCATCGTATATGATAATTGTTATATATTTCCTCATGTGCCATGCATTTAATCATGTTACATCATGCGTCGTGTAATTAATCATGTAATTAATCATGTTTCATCATGTGCTGTATACTTATCTCTCTCATGCAGGAATTATTTTTAAATGAATGAAAAATATACTTTGCACTTAAAATACATTTAAAATGGATTATTAAGAACGAATAATGTTGGATTTCTAAAAATATTACATTTATTACAAATTTACGAAACGACTTTCATATGGGGTTTACAAGCAATAAAAAACATATTATTTACAATTATTAAATAGGATTTTTTTTGTGACTGTTTTTAATCACTGGATATATTAACACAAAGAAAAAAGTTAAAAAAAAATAGCTTTGCTCGCGTTCTTGTTTATATAACAAGAGAAGAAATTATTTGAGAAAGTCTTATCTCAAGTAGAAGAAAAACAAAATGTGTTAAAGGAGCATTTTCTAACTGAATATTTATAGTTTTGCCATTTAATTGTTGTATTTCATAAGCCTCATTGAACTTCATATGAGGTTTATCTATACCAATAAAAGAAAGTTTCTCTCTCTCTCTCTCTCTCTCTGTGTGTGTGTGTGTGTGTGTGTGTGTGATAGCTAGCAAAATATAGCCCACTTAGTCTATACCAATAAAAGAAAGTTTCTCTCTCTCTCTCTCTCTCTCTGTGTGTGTGTGTGTGTGTGTGATAGCTAGCAAAATCTAGCCCACCTAGTCTATGCTAATAAAAGAAAGTTTCGCTCGGTGTGTGTGTGTGTGTGTGTGTGTGTGTGTGTTTGTTCGTCTGTCTGTCTGCGATGGGTAGAAAAATCTAGCCCACCTAGAAGTCTGAAAATTTAGGTATGGATAGTCCAAGGTCTGACCATGTGCACCTGAGTCTCAGAATTTTAATATTTTGATAATTACTCAAGATATTAATTAGAATATCATTAAACATCGCATCGAAAATGCCATCTTTTAAATCAAAATGGCTAAAGATAAGAACTTCTGTTGTGGATTTGCAAGCAGAAATGAACGAATTCGAAATTATTTTACTAATTAGCGAATTTTAAGAAAACTAATTAAGATATCAATTTGAAAATTTCTGAGCATATGTAGAACAAGAAAAAAAAAAAAATCTGCATTAGACTATGCGATTTTTGAAAAATTCGGCCGGTAATTTTTCTTAGTTAATGCAAAAATCTGCCGGCGCTAGTGAAAATAATCCGAGAAAGTTTCAGACAGGGATCTGGTTTCATTAAAAACTGAACTACAAAGAGATCTATTTCTCTGGCCGATCCCTCCATTTAGTTTGCGAAAATGAAAGGAAATAATTGCCAATTTTTACTAACGAACAAAAATTTAGATAACTAATTAAGATATAGATCTGAAATTGAGGATGGAAAGTGTTGTCATCTGCCGGCTATTTTAGCATAGCGTCTTCGTTATGTCCTAATTATCAAAAAAATGTATTTCTTTTTTTTAATGATCGCGTTAATGTAGGTGAAGGTGGTTTTCTTGAACAAATTATTCGTTATATTTGGTATGGGGAGGGAGGGGGTTAACGCCTTGCTCTGAGATTATTATGTCGGGCCCAGGCAACGCCGGGCGGGTTATCTAGTATAAGATAAAATGAAGGAATAAAAATGAAATACTTAGCTGTGAACTGCTACGATTTTTGCCCACCAGTAATTAAGAATAATAAAATTTGCCTTATTTATTCTCAGATAATCTGCATTAAATAAGGCGAAGAATACTATTCGAAGTTATTGGTGCCCGAAAATCTTAGAAGATGGCAGCTATGAAAATATACACAATTCTTTGAGAGTTGCTTTACGATACAAACTCACATGAGGTTACCATGCATGACAATGTTAATCACGTGCCATTTCATCATAGGCCATGCATTTTTATCAATGTATCTTTGTTAAACATATGGAGCACTTAGATGTTAAAACACTTTAGCACTTAGATGGAACACTTAGATGTCTTAAAGTTATTTTAGATATACAGGGTGATTATAAAAAAAACTATCCCGATATATGAGTCCTTAACTGTCACACCGTTCACAGAAACTGACTGAAATTTTGGTTTTAAGTATTTTGAGGTATGCGCTCAAGAATCGTATGAAAAACAACAGTTAAACTCTAACAGTTACGGTTACAGTGACAAAATTTTGAAAATTTCAAATGGCAACACCTATTTTTTTTTTTTTTTTTTTTTGAAATGTGATCTTCATAGTGAAAAACCATAAAAAGTGTTGGAACGGTACCTGTAGCACGAAAATTGCCGGCGCTAGACAGACTAAGAAGAAAAGTGAAAACAACGAATAAGGAGAGAGAATCAACAGAAAACAAAACATTTTATTGTGTTTCACAAATTTTCCACGTCATACACGAAGACACGTTGCATGCGGCAGATGGTGGATAGCACTGAATAATAAAATGTTTTACTTTCTGTTGCTTCTCTGTCCTTTATTGGTAGTTTTCACTTCTCTTCTTAGTCTCTCTAGCGCCGGCAATTTTCATGTTACAGGTACCGTTTCAACGCTTTTTATGATTTTTCACTATGAAGATCACATTCCAATAAAAAAAATAGGTGTTGCCATTTGAAATTTTCAAAATTTTGTCACTGTAACCGTAACTGTTAGAGTTTAACTGTTGTTTTTCATACGATTCTTGAGCGCATACCTCAAAATACTTAAAACCAAAATTT
Organism: Maratus michaelseni; assembly: GCA_963931845.1. Classification (NCBI taxonomy): domain Eukaryota; kingdom Metazoa; phylum Arthropoda; class Arachnida; order Araneae; family Salticidae; genus Maratus; species Maratus michaelseni. The sequence continues at coordinate 190,777,070 of OZ007592.1, read as the reverse complement.
CAGTCAGTTTCTGTGAACGGTGTGACAGTTAAGGACTCATATATCGGGATAGTTTTTTTTATAATCACCCTGTATCTAGACTTTTAAGTAGAATTTGCTGGTAAACTTTTATTTCACACCTCCTTATATAATATATAAAGAAGTGATTTATAATATCTCCCGCTTAGTGCGGCAAACTTCTTTCACATGATCCCTCGATTAGTGCGCCAAGCACGAAATTTGTGATCGTATTTTTTCCAGCAGGATGCCGTCGAATTTTTGAAAATGAAATTTGGAGAAAATGTCGAAAAAACAAACAACATTAAAATAATTCTAAGAAACTTGTCAAAAATTGGAATTCCTTGGACAGTATTTAAAAGATATAGACTTAGACATCAGTAGAAGTATGCAAGAGCACCGTGGATTAGAAAATCAAATTTTGTGTTACCGCAAGGTATGTTCCAAACAGAAGAAGAAAACAATATTGTGCAATTGGCAATTGATAAGTTTTCGCTCGAATAAATTAAAATGTATATATGAGTTTGAAGTAATCAAATTGTATTACAATAAGCTTTAAACCAAATAATGTAAATTTAAAACTGGAACGAAAAATCATGCATCCGGTATAGATTATGAAACAATTTCCAACACTAACAGAATATTATTAAGAAATTTAAGTTTTAGAAAGGGCACTTCTAGCAATTATCATTCATAGTCAGTCCTTTAGCCGAATTATCTTCTGCGTCGCTGTACATGAACGATAAATCCTATGCATTCCGTAATCTATAGAAAATAAGTTGAACCTTACTATTGAACCTTATTATTGAACCTTAGTGATCCTTTTAAATTATTTCAAGTGTCATAACATGTTTAAAATGCACCGCAAACGATTTATCCCATACATCACAATGTAAAGAAATCACTTTGTACGTCTCTGTAATTTAACTATAAATCCTACTAATTGTATATTCCGATGACAGCATGCTGCAGTCCACCTTTGTTAATGCATTTTAATTTCATTATGTTTGAAATATCGTAACAGCAATAAAATGCGCCGCAAAGGATTTTTCCCCATAGACCATAATGTAATGGAATTCTTTTGTGTGCCCCTGTAAATGAAGTATTAATACTACACGCAGAGCCCGATTAAAGTACTATGGGGCCCAAGGCCCAGAAACTTTTTGGGGCCTTTCAAATAAAAATAGTAGCTGGAAGTTTTTTCGAGGATTATTATTAGATATTATGATACAGTTGCCAAGTTAAGGAAAATCTTTTTGTAATTTTTTTTAGAAAATAATTGCGTAAAACTTAACTTTTAAGAAACTTTTTCTAAATAATTCTACTCATTTTGGGGCTCCCATCATCAGTGGGCCCAAGGCCATGGCCTAGTTGGCCTGTGCGTTAATCAGGCCCTGACTACACAGTTCTTTCAATACCGAACATTTTATAGTAAAATTCAATAATGTATAAAAAAATTCATGACAATCCGAGTATATTTAAGAGAGTTAGAGCAAAGACAGACAGGCAGACAGATAAACCGAATTTATAAACACTTTTCATCTATGTTGGAAAGTGTTAAAAATGAACCTGATAGTAAGTAAGCTAACATAAATAACCCAAAAAATTGTAGTAATCCAGAATTAAAATTTAAATTGAGTTTTCAATGTTTCTCGATTGCTGCTTATTTATTAAGTTAGCTCATATGTTTATGTTAATAGAAATTAGTGAAAATTAGATAAACTTTTTTTAAAGTTTCAAATCAAACTGTAATATGTACTTTCTAACAACAATAATGCATCAAAAACAATAACGCTGTGCATTTTATTACATGGTATATTTATGTGTACTGGGTTCCTGAGAGAGTTGTATGTGTGGATCTATTGCAATTTTTCGCAATCTATGTAATGTTTCAATTAGTGCGGTAATATCGCCGGATTAATTAACTGCATTAATCCAGGAAACCTGCACTCATAAAAGAGCATTCCTCTCAAAGTTCAGAGTCCTATCTATAGTTAAATAATGATTATAATGCATTAATTACTATAATTATTACTAATAAAACAGTTTTAAACAACAAATATTGATAACAAATCGATCCACATGTAATTTTTACCTGTAGAAGTAAAATTCCAATTATGAAAACCTAGCTCGCCTAATTTAAAATGTACTAGAAACAGAATAAATTTGCCCGAGCTATCTATTTGCATTTTTCATCGTAAGCGGCATCGCACTAGGGCTTATGATAAAATGCTCATTGCATTCAATGGTGGTTATACAGTACAGTATAAATGTAAACAAAACCTACGATAAATTTAATTTTTGTTAAATTTATTGTGCTATCGTTTTGTTAACATTTTAAATATGTAATCCAACTGCTGCAGCACTTTTAAATATTTCTAAGTTCACATTAGCAGCGTTTGCAATAATAATAAAAAAAAAATACTCGTTTTGTCCGAAATTGTTGGTTACGATAACTTTGACGGGAAGGGCTTGATATAGTGAAACTGAACGCTGCATAGTACGAAGATGCTATGTGTGAATATGTGTGAATATGTATGAATGTGAATATGTGTGAATATATATGCGTGAATATGTGGGGAAAAAACATGTCAGATTTTATTTCACTATTATTACTATAATTTTTTTTGTGATATTAAAACATAATGAGTTTAAATTCTGGCGTTAGGTGACGTTTTATTAGCATAAGGTTAAGACAATATTTGTTTTTATAATCAGTAATACAATATGTTAGTATTTAAAAAAATATGATTAAAGTGGTTTTCTTCCCATGATCCCTTTATAAATAAACACAAATATTCTGTTATTTACAGAGTAAAGGAGAAAAGAAAAAAACTAAGAAGTTGGAAAAAATTACAAAAAGTACTGAAGACCCAGATCGGAGTGTTTCAACTGATAAAAAGTAATTATTTCAAATATTATATTTAAGTTAAAAAAAAAACTTAACATTTGGAAGTGTGCTCATTTTATTTAATATTTCCTTCACAGAAAATAAATTGCTGCAGCTGGATTCTATTAGTCACAGATTCATAAAAACTTTAGAAATTATTCTGATAAACTCATGTTTCATTCAAATTTTTTTTAGATGAATTTTTAAATATATATATACACAGAAAAAGACAATATAGAAAACGCTAACATCACGCACGGTTTTGGAAGACACAACACGTTATACGTTATTTTAAAAATGATAAAAGTCCAAAAAGTTTCTAGTTTGTGTTTTTTTTTTTTTTTTTTTTTTTTTTTTTTTACTATGGACAAGGTAAATATTTATCTGATCCCCATTAAATTCAACTTAAAATACTAGATTCAGTAAGGGATTATAAAAACATTATTTTCGTGTGTGTTGTTACGTTTTCAATTTTTTTGCGTTCCTGTATATGTGGGAATTGAATCTGTTTTCCTGCTTGAACTAAAACGACAGATGCAAAGCCAATCCGCGACTTCATCTTAGTATTGCGTCATATTGTACATTGAAGCATGCAAGCTCTAAACAACATTTCAAAAGGTCAAGTCAAAAAAGTTGTTTTGGATGGAAGAGAAGATTTTGAGGCAGTCGATGAGGTTGGTGAGTAAAGACGTTGGTCGTTTTGAAATATGCTGAGGATGTCGATACTGAGGGTTTTTATGTTAAAAGAGATGTAATTCATAGAATTAAGATGTTTAATTATTTATTCATACTGTTACATGTATTTTTAGTTTTCTTTGTAATTAGTTTTGTTAATATTAGAGTTTGATTTTAACGTGATGTTTCCTGGTTATTTCAAGTAAATCGAGTGAATTATTTGTTAAGTTGGTGTCAGAGAAATTAGACCCCACATATATAACAATGTTAAAACGTTTCCTTATTACGTCTGATTGTTAACTACTTTTCTTTCACAATTTGCTGTGCGTGAAATGCTTGTTGCCTTTCAGAAAAAAAATTTGCTCGTTTTATTACCAAAACTTGCGATTTTTCTCTAACAAACACCGATGTAGTTAAAGCCAAGAAATCTTGTTTATAGATATTGAATATAACTTTAGCTACATAGTACAGTGTCATACTGGAAAAGGTATAGTAGTTTTGCTATAGGAAGCCTTTTAATAATAAAAAAATGGTGCCCAAACAGAAATGGAAACAATTCATATTATTGTAACATGAGAAGATTTATTTGCATTTTTATTGTGGGACATATTTAAATTTTGATGCATATTTAACTAACGCAAAAATCCCTTTTCTGTATGGATTAATTGTATCTAGAAAAGTACAGGCTGGTTAAAAAAGTTAAATTTGAACGAGATTTGAGATGTAGATATGTAACAGCCATTGCTAGTGAGAGTGAACCAGGCGGTTCAGTCGTAAAAGAGAGCACAAGAGGTACAATTTAAAAGTCAAGTTTATTAAAACTTAATCGGGCAGGGATTTGAGAAAGGACACCACTAAATTTTCCTTACTCCAAAATAATTCAGCTTTCCCGAAACTGTACTCAGCAAAATAAAACTTCAATATATTAAATATAAAGATTCAAAACGAACTTACAACTTTGAAGATAACAACAAGTCAGAATGCCTTCAGCAAAAATCCAACTCCACGCTGCAAACTAGTGGAACACTGATCTCAATGTGTCCGCCCAGACTAATACAACTGCTTATACTCTTTTCAGCTTCGGATTGATGATTCAATAGCAGGATCTAAATGTACTCTCATAGAGGAAGAACTCGACCCAAGTTCCGACTTCCAAACGCATTCTGAAGCGTGTATACTTAAACATCGATTGACCAGCTATAATAATTTACATAAATATCGGTGAAAAGCACAAACTCACACGTTCCGAGGTTTTCACAGTCATACGTCGAAAGTTAAAGAATGATAGCCTTGATCAACTTCTACGCACATGGACGATTAGTGGAAGCCAAGTGGTGGGACAATTAGTGAACAAAAACTATGTTCTCATTCAAAACATCGCCTACTTACATGATCAGAGTAGTCGATCCATCACAGATATGCTCTCGAGAATGTGGTGTGGAACAATCAAGCATTCACAATTATAATACTCGTAACTGTGAGAAAATTTCAAAAAATTCAAACAGCAACACCCACTTTTTTGCATTACAATTAGTCATTGCAATGAAAAAACACAAAGGGTGTTAGAAATTATACCTGTAGCATTAAAATAAACGAATTGAGGAATAGTCAAAGGAACAAAAGAAAGGACACGTGTTTGTCAGAAAAACCAAAATTTTTTTCTCGATTACTAATTATCAAGCGGTCAGTTTCGCAGACGATGAATCATTCTATGTGGGATATTGTCAACAACAATGAAGCACTTTTTCTGGCACAAGAATTTTGCAGAACATTGCGTTTAATGGAGTATTTTCAAGTCAGACAAAATTCACGGTTTCGAATTGTTCATCTATGGCTTATACATATAATATCCACAAAGCCAGAAATTGAGTAAAGTCAGGTGACCGTAACAGTTTCGAAAACGCAAAGTGATGGGAATTGATACTATCATCAAAATGCAGTACACGTCGAACACCCTCTGCTTTTCTTTTCTTATACCTTATGTCACAGTGTTTAGCGCTGTAGGTACTAAGGCTCCTACAATCCAGGCTGACTGACGTCTCCATTTAATTGCCCGTAGGAGAAGAACGATTGACTACGCCGCGTGGACAACAATATTGGGCTAAGTGGGCAACAAAATTCTTGATGCCTGTATTATAGTAGACCTAGTAGGTACAGTTCTGACGTCATCTGTGTTTTTTCATTGGCTGATCACGTTACGATGTGAAAAAGGTGGTTTGCTATTTGAATTTTTCGAAAATTTGTCATTATAAGCGTAGCCATGAGAGCTCGATTATTGTTCTTCTCCCCTTTCTTGGACACATACCTTGAAATACTTATAGGTTTTTCAAGGTAGAATTTTCCGTTTTTTGCAATGTATTTTCTATATTCATTACATATACGAGAAATGTCTGTAAATTTGCGTATGTTTGAAGAAAAAAACGATTGGAAGTCTCAAAATAAAGCTATTTGCATGAAAGTTATGATTTCCTATTTTATCTGTAATTTTTTTGTTTAAAATTTTCTGTATTTCTAATAAATTGTTACTTTCTTGAGGAAGTGTCTATACATTTATTTTTGTTCGAACTTTGAAAATTTCAATACAAGTCCCCCATTTTTATTATTTCATTTGAATTCTCATGCATCATTCAACTTAAATATAATTTTTTGTTGCTGTTTTATCTTGAAAAATTCTTTAATGTGAAATGAAATGTGTTAGGAGACTGTGCCATGCCAATATTGAGAAAAGCGTTTTGAAAATTGAATAAAAGTGCTATATATGAATAAACTCATATACACGATATCCCTTGCTATCGTTGACTAATAGCCTATTCCTAAACCATTAGTTTTAGAAGTACAGGGTGTCCATAATTAAACGAACCTACTTTAAAGTTGTCTACAGACGAAACTATTGGTCAGAAAGTTGTGAAATTTTGTGAAGGACATAATAAAAGAATGGGAATTTGTTTAAGCAAAAAAAAAAAGTTAAAAATTTCGCCACCAGAGGGCGTTTTTTAATGAATTACACATTTAGCATACATCTACGATAGGTTACAAATTTTATTACAACAAAACATGTTGAACAAAACTTTTTTTCGCGCATATTTTTAGCATTTCCCAGAACACACTGCGGTCAACTGTGGAATATGCTATTTTACGATTCCAGATGGTAGCTGAAAATGATGGCCGTCATGTGGAACATGTTTTGTTGCAATAAAATATGCAAACTATCGTAAATGTATGTTAAATGTGTAACTCATTAAAAACGTCATCTGGTGGCGAAAATTTGAACTAATTTTCTTTTTTCGCTTAAACAAATTCCCATTCCTTCATTAAGTCCTTCACAAAATTTCACAACTTTCTGACGAATAATTTCGTCTGGAGACAACTTTAAAGTAGGGTAATTTAATTATGGACACCCTGTATATAGTTACAATTGTCAAAATATTACGCATGTTGCTCTTCATAATGTGAAAATCCATTTAAATCAAAATACTTATATATATTCTTGAAAAGCTGGAGAATTTAAATTTTTATGCGGTCTCTGGGTTCTATAAGTAATATTGAGGAAAATGTTTTTCATTCTCTAAGAAGTAAAACAATAAAAATTCCAATTATGTACGACCAAAACTTAGAGTTATAATACGTTGTATTTTACCAATTTTCGGCATTTTCTGGCATATAAACGAAAAGATCCACTTTTAGTGCCAGAAAACGCCTAAAATTCATGAAAATAAAAATTATCATAACTTCGTAAGTTTTAGCCGTAAAAAGAATGGAATTTTTACTGTATTACTTATCAAAGATCGGAGTAAGTTTTTCTAAATACAATATATAGGACTAAGAGACCATATAAAAATTCAAATTTTGTAAATTTTTAAAAATAACTATTTTGACGTAAATAATTATTTTTCATATGATGAAGAACTACATTTATAACAGTTTTTCAATTGGAATTATACCTCTAAAACTAACGGTTTAATCAACGATAAGAAAGAACATCCTACATATAACATTTTTGATATTAAACTAGTACATGTATCAAATATGAAATTAACTTATCAACTTAAGCTAGTCATGTCAAATAAAATATGAATTTTTTTAATAACCTGGAGTATTTTCGTAGTGCAAGTCGAGGAAAAAAAAATAGTTTTCGAGAAATTTGTATTTACAAGAAAAAACAAACATTTCTCCTAGGTCTGACGAAGGCAAAACAGGTCTTGATGAAAATCCTGCAGATGATGCAAATAAATCTGAATCAGATCGTGAGATTCTAAAGCTGAAACTTGAATGTGCGAAATACAAAGCTCTTTGTGAAGCAGCCAAAATGGAAGGAGATGGGCTATCACTTCTTATAGCCAATCAAGACAGGAAGTAAGTATAGTATCGTTGTAATATTTTAACGGGAGTTATCAATCTTACTACATTGAAATTTCAAGATTTTAGACCTATATTTCACATGCCACAGTTTTCTTCGGATTTATTCGCTTAAAAGCAGCTATTCCGAATTAATTCTTCGCAGGTAGATTTTTGTATTGCATTTTCAATTTTATTAAGGGATAAAAATTTATTGTAGACGCTGAAAATATTTAACATGTATTGAAAAAATAAGATTTTTATACAACTGTTGCGCAAAGCCTTACAACCACAAAACCTAATTTTCAGTTTCAATTTTTGGTTTTCATGAAAGCAAATATATTAGATACAGCCTTACAACTAATTTTATTAGTTGATATGAAAAATAGGTTAGTGCCAGAAGGTTATGCGATTAAATCATGACTATCCAATAATAATTTAAAAAAAAATCAAAATTACAGCGAATAAAATTTACACAGTTTAACAGACAAATAAGTAGATACAAATTGTAGACATAATCCTTCTAAACATACCAGTGCAAAATAAATTGTCTATCTACAAATGAATTTTTTACGGTAAGTAAAAAAAAGACAGTTTTGAGAAAAAACGCATGCAAAGTTATAACCAGTAAAAGCACATATACAGTTTAAGCACTTGGTATTGAAAACACATTATAAATTTAAAATTTACCCGGTTTTAAAGTAAATATTTTGGTGCGATTTTTTTAATTCAGAATTGTATATATACGGTAGAGCGCCGATTATCCGGACTCCGATTAACCGGATTGTTCAATTAACCGGATCAATCAAGGATCATGCATGTTTTTTTTCGCCTTTTTCAAATTTTTGGATGTAAAACTTCTTTAGACGCTTTAAAACTGAGCTACGTCAACCGTCACACTCATATCCTGAGGGACATATAATGCGCTCGAGCAGGAGAGGCCTCCCGTATGCGCTGTGACCGGTCGGGGCCCCGCCACCTGCGCATCAGCCCGATTGAACCCATGTATTGACAACATAGATCGCTACGACACACGGTGGATCCCATTATCAGGGGAGACCGCCGCGAAAACACTTGGGGACGGTTCGGAGCCCCCCAACAGCTTCGGAGCTGAGCACCCATAAGGGAGCCAGGTCCTAGGCCTTAAGTGAGGTTTTCCCGACCTGCACTTGCTTTACCAAAACTCGAGGGATGTGGAGACCTACAAAGGTAACCACGGTTCCCTCTTGTAATGGAGCTTTAGACGAGGTAAGGTAAATTTGGCTGCATGTGACGAAAGTTAACCAATTAAAAATCATTTCCTAATCCTGAAACAATAAAATAGCTAACAAATGCAAGGAGAGCACTGCATAAATCAACTGCAGATGCACATAAAAAGTTCTGCAGATGTAGTAAGTGTTTTCAAACATGTCTGGAAAGCGCAAAAGAGTCGTGCTATCGTTACATAAAAACAAATAAGATTGTTAAAAGATTGAAAAAAAGCGAAAACGGGAATAACATAGCACTTGAATATGGCATTGGCACATCAACTGTATCGGATATTAAAAAAAACTGCGATTCGATTTTAAAATTTGTATTAGTTTTGGACAAAGAAGAAGGCAATGTGAAACGAAAAACTATGAAAAAATTCAATTTCGAAGACGTAGATAAAGCGTTATATGTTTGGTTCTCGCAAAACCGTTCACAAGGACAACCCATTTCTGGTCCACTGTTTTGCGAAAAAGCCCTGCTTTTTAATGAAGGTCTAAATGCAGACGCGACATTTAAAGCGAGTTCTGGTTGGCTTAGTAACTTTAAACTGCGCCACGGAATTAGAGAAATTGAAGTCCAAGGAGAACAAATGTCGGCAACGAGTACAAACGCAGAGAAATTAATTTCGGAATTTAAAAAAATTGATCGAATTTGAAAATTATGACGAGGAGTTCATCTATATAATGCTTATGAAAGTGTGCTGAACTGGCGTTCTTTGCCGAGGAAAACATTAGCATCTGCGAACGAGAAATCTGCCCCGGGAACAAAAGTAAACAAAGACAGAATTACAATGCTACTATGCGCTAATGTAATTGGAAATCATAGATTACATTTGTTAGTCATCGGACACTCAAAATAGCCTAAGTGCTTCAAAAATGTGAAAACGCTGCCTGTTGTCTATACAAATCAGCGTAAAGCCTGGGTGAACTGTGAAATATTCATCGAGTGGTATGAAAAAAATTTATTTCTGAAGTAAAAAAAACATAAAAATGAAATCGGAAAATCAGGGAAAGTTCTATTGGTCTTAGATAATGCACCTTCTCATCCAAACGAAGACGTACTCGAAAGCGAAAATGGAATGTTTAAAGTCATTTTTCTACCACCGAATGTAACTTCCCTTTTACAACCGATGGATCAAAGTGTAATAGAAACACTGAAAAGGCTGTACAGGAAACAGCTTTTAAGGAAACTTTTATTAGACGAAGTTGATCACTCTCCCACAATGCAAGTTGACTTGAAAGAATGTTGCATGATGGTTGCAGATGCTTGGAATCTTGTAAAAGTTTCCACAATAAAAAGCTCTTGGAACAAGATTTTAAATAGAACATCCATGCAAGAAAGCAATGAAGAAATTCGCCGGGAAAGTTTTACAGAAGACTTGGAACATTTTGGATTTAACGCCGAAGATTTCCAACAATGGATTGAAAGTGACAAGAACGATCCCGGTTTCCAAATTTTGAATGACGAAGAAGTAATATTGACCATTCAGGGTACGAATAGTGAAGCGCAATGCGAGGATGATGAAACAGATGGAAATGAAGAATCTAGAGGACCAACAGATACAGAAGCATTTAATGCGTTTGAAGTTGCAATGGAATGGCTATGGCTACAACGGCAAGATTCAGCAGATCCCGTTCAATTCCTAAATTTAAAAAGATTAAGGGATATGGCTGCAGGAAAAAGAATGTCCTCTATGAAGCAGATGACTATTAAGAATTTCTTTTCACTATCACAATGAATTTTTTTAAAGCTGAGTACTATAAAGGTATGTATATATATATGTAATAATTTCTATGTGTATTTCTATGTATCACTTTGTACCAATTTTATAGAAATTAAAATTTTAAAAAAGTTAAAAAATAACTGATAAACACACCATTTGTATTTGTAATATGCTAAAATGTCCACTACTACAATTACCAGTCCTAAGCCTGGAAAACGTGTGAAGGGTTGTTCCCAAAAAAACATTGTCATAGCAGCCGTTTTTTAAAGTTGCCCAATTATCCGGATTTTTCATTAACTGGATCGGCCTCGGTCCCGACCGGTCCGGATAATCGGCGCTCTACTGTATTGCTAAAAATAAGTAAAACGAAATATCGATTTTTTTAGGTTTAAAAGTGATGACTCCCATCAATTCAGTTTAATATTGCATATCGAAATGTGCAATTAGTACAAAAATCAATTTAGAATAAGAACTTTGGAAGTATTTTATAAATGACGCATTAATTTTAACTAATCTAAAAAAGTTGTTCGATTCTTATGAACCTGAATAGAAATAATAATAATAATCTCTATAATAAAACCGTAAGTCATGTGACTGTCATCAACAGTTCCGAAATGTCCGTTTCACTTTTTCATATGCCAGGCGGCCATTTTTATTAAAAATTATTTTTTCGAATAAAACTTCATAAATGTGACATTTTTAGAAAGATCGCTCAAAATAAATTAATATTTGAGAGATGACTTACGTTCAATTATGTATATATTCTCCAATAACTTCAGTTGAAATTAGCTTCGCAGTTAAAATTCTCTATCCATGAAAGTAAACAAAAAAAAAAAAAAAAGATTCATTCGTCGTGAAGGGTTAAAATATTAAACCATTAAACCATGAAGATAATCGTTCGTAAAGTTAGTTTTCCTTGAAATATTTTTTGGAGCGCTGCCTGGTGTCAAAAAAAATAATTCGTACCAGTGACACAATCAAAGTTTACCATAATTATGTGCTATACAACTCAACTTCATTCTTTATCTTTTCTTGATGTAAGCTGAATGTAAACAAATTCAACTCATGTAATGATATTTAATGAATCAAATTTCGAAACAAATTGTCAGTTAATTTGGTATTTATGTATTATACGTGAAAGGAAGAGAGACCACCGAAAATGATTGTTAATCACCAATCATATTTACCATTATTAATGACCAATCGCTTTCAAAACAGTAATTTAATATACATTTACAAAATACATAACATCATTAAGTACTTTTGTGTTATTTGGGCGCAAATCTCGCCAATAGAATTTTTAAAATCGCCAATACCAGCTTTTATTTTTCGCGTGTGCAAATTAGAAACGATACTTTTATTTGGAAATCAAATGTTCTGATGGAACAGCTGTCGTAGACGCACCGGGACACTATATTAACTATAGAGTTGTAATATAGAGAGAAAAAACGGGTTGCTGTAATTAGAATTATAGGCGGTAATGTTGGTGTGACATATTTACGTGATTATCAAAACTGGCTTCCAAAAGTTCAATGTTTCACCAAACCATACTCGAAAATTACGTGTTATAATATGCACTCCGATTATGTCACATTATTCAAGACGTTTTAATGAGAATAATGATAGATTTTCTTCTTGATTCTCCCGTAATCAAGTCTACAGCCAAAGTTAGCGGGAAACAAACAAACAAACAAACAAAATATTGGCAACAATATGGTTCAGTGTAAATGGTGGATATCATTAAAGACTTTCACAAAATAGACTTCATTGCACCAAATCGTATTAACTAAAATACGCCATTTGGCAATGGATCCAATTACGGAAAACTACTTAATATGTTTAAGAATCTCCTCATTAGCAAGCATATTGCAACTGATGAGCAAACGGATATGAAGCATAAATGCTTAAGTTGGTTAAGCGGTTTTTGTCAAGAAAGATGAAATACATAACAACAAAAAATATGCGAAATGCTACCATGATCGAAAAAGTTTTAGATTTGTCTCTTAGAATCTTCCGGTTTTGCGAAGGATTACGGAAAAAAAATAAATTATGAATAAAAGTAACGTGTTACAGTACTTAACATACATTTAAGGGAGACCAAACTGGTCGCCAGTGGCGGCTAGTAATAATAATAAAATAGGCATGTACAGGTGATAATGATTTCGAAATTATGTCAAAAAATGCAGAGTTCGGTTTGGATATTTAGTCACTGTTCAGCATAAAACAAAATTGTTATATTGTTTTGCCTGTAAAATTATTTAGTATGCTAAAAAAAAAAGCTTATTCAAACATGATATATATGTATATACATAAAAAGAGAAAATTATGTGTTTGAAGATAAATCTTGAAAATATTAATTACTAAATTTAAATAATAGATGTATGGTAGTGAAAACTGCAGCTCATTGGACATTCTAAGGGTGGATCAGAACTAAAATACTTATATACTAATTCGACAATAGAATCATGTGCAAGAAATCCGAAAATTCTATTTGAAGTCGCCGGAATCCGACCTACACCCAATAAACACATTTCGTTGACCTGTAAAAATGAATCCATTTTAGTGCCAGTTGTGAGGAAATAATCTATGATTATATCTGTAATACTTTATTATTTTCAACGCAGTCATACTGATTGCAAAGAAATCATATGAGCTGTAATTTCTCCAACTGAGTGAAAAATTGTCCAGACCAGGAGTCGAACCCAGAACCTCTGTCTTACGTTGCCACTGATCAACTACTTCAGCTACTTGGGTGTACTAACTGAACTGACATATTTCATTCAGACAACCTTTAGGTATCGGCATCTGGTCTGTTATCTGAAACAGCTCAACAGAATAAACTACAGGTAAATTAACTCCATTAAACGATGAATGCCCTATTACACATTATTATTTTTAACACATTTATACTGATTGGGAAAGAAATCATACCAGTTGTGAATAACCTAAGTAAATATTAAAAAGTCCTAATTTCGTCTCAAAAAATGTTTTTCCCTGCAAAATTTTCTCACACATTTACCGATTCATTGGTTAACATAAAAACATGATACTTGCAGACATGACTATTAGAGTAATTTGGAACCGAATAGTTTTTTTTTTCGATAAATGAATGAAAACTTGAGTTATTAGTGATTGTTGTCTCCTAACGAAGTTTATCGGACTGTCGTGTCTGGAAATTCGATTCAAAAAGCCAACTTTGGCAACATTTTCTGAAACATCCTCTGCTTTACTGAAAAATGGAAAAATTGTTAAATAATTACATAGTTTCTGTGTAAGAGAATCTGCCAATCCCTTGCGTTTACGGACAAAAAAAATAAAATCAGAAATGTATCATAAAATAGTTTGGATTGTCAACTGGAAATATATGTTGTCTTGCATTGCCACTTCTCTGCTACTTGAGTGTACTAACTCAACCGACCGGCCGTGATACAGATTTAACCAAGCACAACAATTTATTTATAACTGTAAACAGGGAATTAGCGATAGAGCGACTAAATGCAGGCGATCAAAAATAAGCTCAATTTTACGAAAGACTGAGAGGATGTGGAATCCTTTCCCTTATTAAATTTGACTTACTTTACTTAACTCGGCTCCAAATGACCCCACCGTTCGTTCCGCAGAAACCTAAGAAATTCATTTAGCAGATAATATTACTGAAATAAATGGAATTCCGTGGATTAAGATGGCTCTTTATTCAAGTAGAAACATCAACTTTTAAGGAAACTGGCGAAAACTCACAGCTGAAGACTCTATCCAAACTGCTAATCAAAAACTCCACTGGAACTCAATGCATACGGCTCCAAGAAAGTTTTTGACTTTTCTTGTTTGACGAGAGAACTCAAAAACCTATGGGCGAGATGCGTTCCAAATCCACCGATTCCTGGTTCCATCTCCTACCGTACTTTAGCTAGGAGGTTAGAATAGGAGGAGACGACATATTAATCTTCTCCTATGAAAAGTTTTGAAGCCGACCAACGAGTTCTTTCCGCCTTTCCTGCACATGCCATATTTGACCGTAGTTGGTTGGCGCATAGCAGTCAACAGTCTCCTACGGCGTGCGGATGCCTAGCGGTGCAGATCAACCATGGTCAAATATGACGTACGCAGGAGTAGGAATGGCTTCAAGTGACATCATAAATGGCGTCTCCTCCTATTCTATCCTCCTAGATATAAAGTTATACCCCATTCTGATCGGGTAGTTAAGATATCTCAGACCGCCGAACTCACTAAGAAAGTTTATGGAACTCACTCAGTGAGTTCGAACTTTCTATGACTCGATGCAGTGTAATCGCTAAGACTTTTTATTGAGGGGGGAGAGGACCTTAAATTGCCAAGTCAAATTTCAGTATTTGCCAACTCATTGAAAAGGAAAAATAAATAGTTCTCGCCAATTCAGCAAGTTTGCCACCTAGTTTTACAATTTACAAAAATACCACAGTTAGAAAATGTAATATAGTTCTTATTCGTAAAAAGTTTAATAATATTCCCAATTATATTTGTAACTTTTGCCAAGTCTATTAAAAATAGAGAGTATATTATAGTTTTTATTAAAAGTTTTATACAAATTTGCCAAATAAGAGTTTGTAAATTTGCTAAGTGTAATAGCATTCACAAACGTTTTGGGGGGGAGGCTCCCCCCTTCCCCCCCTTAGCGAGGCCCCTGACTCGATGCAGCTATTATCACTCACTTTGATTGGCTGCGGAGGCTCGCTTTACTGTTTGGCTGTAGAGGCTCACTTTAACTTATGCGCATGCGCGCACTTTACATTTGTTCAGATCTCAGACACAGTGCGTTCTATGAGTTATCTTAGATGAGTTTTGCGATGTGAACAGGTGATCCAATTCCGGTAGATTCCAATTCCAAAGATTCCGGTCCAATTCCACATCCAAAATGGCGATCTAAGATATCTTAAATATCCTATCTGAACGGGGTAATACTACACAACTACAGTTACCTAATTAACACATCATTGCAAAAATAACCGCGACAACCAGATTGCCGGAGACGTACTTTGTATATACGTACTTTGCGAAACTTAAAGAAATGATAGTTGGTTGCTTGAATGGGGTTTTATGGCACAAAGTCCCTTTGGGGACATGTTGCGCCAAAAAAAAGGGATTATAATAAAAACATCAAATTAACATTTAAAATTGATTTAAAATGATAGAATAAGTCTCATTCATACACAAATTTGTTAGAATTCAGGACATCACGATTCCACGTAAAATATCGAAACTCACTCGACCAGTAGAATACTCTTATAAAAGAGTAGCTATGCACTCTGCCACACCGTATAAAAAACTGGCAGTTTTTTCAGTAATCTCTTTTAACTTTAACCCTCTCCCTTTTTTCTGAGATACATACGATTGTTGCCAATAATTGAAGTATTTGTTGACTTCAATTTTTGTTATTTATTTCAAGGATGAACGGAATTGCCGTGCAAGTTGTGGAGACCGGTAGAATCATAATGCAGAAAAATGCCGAAAAGAAAGAACTTCTGGAAAAAGTCAACAAGTGGCAGAAATCTCTGTCCGCGAAACGCAGAAGAGGAAAATTGATCACCCAGTCCAAAAGCAGAACAGAAGAATTGAGAATCAAGTAACTTATCTTTTATTTTTAAACACTGGTAACGCCGTAAATCAACTGTTTCCAAACTATTGTTATGCAAATCACCCTTAAAGTTTTAAAGGTTTTTGCAACCCCTACTATGCAGGTATAATAAAATCTTTTAAGACAGTATCGGAACGGATTTGTGAAGAAATCCGCAAGGGTTCTTCTAAGTCGGGGGCAATAAGACAGGTTTCTATCTTAGCAGGTATAATTGGATGGTATTCGTCAGGACACTGAATTTTTTCCATTTAAGATCGAATTTAGTTTTTACAAATTTTTCTTTATATCAGCGGTCTCTAAACTTTATTGTAATGCGACCCACTTTAAATTTTAAGAGTTAAATATTAAGACTTTTGGGTTAAAGCGGCACGGAGAACGAATCGCCAAGCGACCAAGAATTATCGCCAAATTATAAAGCATATATGACATTAAAATAATATATGTTGTATATAACATTTCATGACGCATATGACCCAATTATAGTCATATACGTGTATAAAATGTATATGATATACATACATATGACATATAAGACGTAAATAATATGTATATAATGACGTATATGGCAAATATATAAGCGTTTTGAGTATATATATGCGTATATATGATGCATATATAAGCTTTGCGATGATCGTGACAAAATCGTAACTGAAATCTTGGCATAATCGTAATTGTGGGAGCGGCTATAAGTCAAAAGTACCGAAGTATTTTCCGCGATCCACCAAAATATGTAGGTATATAGTGGCTTTTGTATAATCCATCATGCGAGCTTTTAGAAAAATTCGTCATTTACACACAAAAATAGTATACAGATACGCATAATATCACAAACATAAACAAAGCATATACACGAAAGCAGTAACATGGGAATAATTATATAAAAATAATGCAGTATAATTATAAACAAGGGAAAAAAATCTTGTGTCAAGCATAGATTATAAAACACTTTCCAACACATTCAGAATATTGTAACAAAACTTCATCATTTTATACGGTGAAAGATGTCTAAGTAAACAATTTGGAAAACGCATAGCACATTTGAAAACATAATTTCAGTAATCACCATCTGTAGTCGGGAAAATATCCGAATTATTTTCTGCAAAATATTATCTATAGATTTATATATGTATGCAAAAATGTACTTCATTTAGGAAACATGTAACATAGGTAAAAATTTCCCTTCAGAAATTTTCGTCAATAAGCGGAAATGTACTCGAATTCTTTTGTGCAGACCTGTATATAATCTATAGAATTTATACACGCTAAGTAATATGCAAAAAAAAAAGTTATATTTAAAAACGCATAAAAACGCACTTCAAGCATTTATTGCTCACATACAGTACTGTAACCGAAATCTTTTGTGTGTCCCTCTAAATGAACGATAACTGTTATGCACGACATATTCTACAATAGGAATCTTGTAGTGCGCCGAAATAATGTATTTAAATTTAATTTTATTTAAAATAGTGTAACATCACTGCTAACAATTTTCCTCCGCAGACCATCATTTAACCGAATTCTTTTGTGTGAGCCTGTAAATGAATGATAAGTGCTTTGCACTCCATATGCTACAGAAAGCATGTTTTAGTGCATCTCAGAAATACATGTCAACTTCATTATGTTTGAAATAATCACTTTTATAAACACTTTTCACGTATGTTGGAAAATGTTGAAAAGTAACCCTTCTTTTATTATGCATGGAAAAATGCATTTAAAATGCATGGAAAAAGGCATTTAAGATGCATGGAAAAATGCATTTAATATGCACTTTAAAAGTAAATGCAACTTATAACATCGTTTTGCTTCAAGTAGATAGTCTATATATCAGGGTTGAAATTTATTACTTTTAGCCGCAACTGAACATTTAATAAAAACGCTGTCATTTAATAAAATTGTTTGCCTTCACAACGTTTTCTTACTTTTTCTCTTTTTTTTACAACTTAATATTTTTAAATGATTTTTTTTTTGCATAGGATAGCTGATGTCGATCTCTAACGTTGTTAGTTTTTAACTTTTTGATTTTGGTTACAGTTTTTTTTATAAGCGTACATTTTCAATTTTGGAACCGGTTGGAACCGGTTCTGAAAGTGAAAGTACCCTTATATAAAAAAAAAAAAAAAAAAAAAAAAAAAAACTGAACCAAAATGGCATTTTGAATCTCAAAAATATGTTGGTTTGTGAGGTATCTACAGATAAAGTACGCTTTTTGGAATCGTGGGCAACTTGGAGGTGGTTATCGTATATTATTATATTTTCTTAGATTAAGAAAAATATTTGTAGTTTTTTACAGTGCAGTTAAAGAACATATGGGCGATCCCTCATAAAAGCGGCATTGTTATGAAACTGCAAGTTTTGTATTAACTATCGTCCTTTAAAAATTACTTTCAGAATTGCGCGCACGCACAGCAACTCCTCCCCCCCCCCTTCCACATAAGAGAATTGCAAGGTATTTAAAATGCATAATTCTTAGAACAACAGCTTTTAATCACTCCTCACTTCTCGAATAGAATTTATTTTTGTAATAGCTTCCGAGGCGTTTCATTGAATTATAGGAACTAAAGATGTTGTGATCGCCTTGTTATAAAAATTAGCGTATTTGTTTTGACAATTTATAAACTTTTTAGTAACAGTAAACACACTGGAAGTTTTGATAATATAGAAGGCTAACTTAATTTTCCTCCAAAAAATTTGCAAATTCACAACAACAGCTTCTGGAGAAATTTATTAGCAGCGCCTTTTTCAGGTGATAATGGCAAATAAAAGTTACTCCGGAAAAGTAAATCAAATTCTTAGAATCCCGAAAACATAATTGTGAATGTACAATTGCTGAGGAAAGAAAAGTTTATTTCTACAAGAATAAACGACCCTTATGTATTGCATTATCCGTGCCAAGAAGTTACACTAACAATGGTTCGATAATATTAATAACCGTAACTTTTCGCAATAACAACTGTTTACAGGTAAAGGTACCATAGTCCTTGACGACGAATTTAGATTTTCATAGCTCATTCGATTCGTCTCATTGAGCTTAGTAATTTGATACCCCGCATACATGCTTACTGAGTTTTAATAAAGACAAGAGGTCGGGTCAAAGTTCAAAATTTCGTTTATTGAAAAGCAATTGCCGTCAAAGAATAAGTATGATATGTTTAATTAAGGTATTTGCACAGCCATACTTTGATGATAATCAATTTTTGTCACATTGTTCTTTCCGAAGAAGTGAGTAAAGCAAAATTATTTCTCGCAGTGAGCACAACGAGCGAAGGCTTCTTCTTCAGCTGTCTCGATGACGCATTCAAAACAAGTCTGCATCCTTTCTTGAATTTTAAAACAGTAGTCTTTAGGGGTGGCGTAATTCTCGTTTGTAAGAGCGTAATATTTTTTGACAAATACATACTTGAAGGTAACTGATGCAAACTGATAGTGTGCAAGTGTTTCAAACTTGATGATATTGTTCTTTATATTTGCTTTAATCACTTCTTCAGGAAGAACAATATGTCATAAATTGATATTAATCAATGTATGGCAGTGCAAATACCTTAATTAAAATTGTATCATTCTTATTTCTTTGACGGCAACTGTTTTTTAATAACAAAAATTTTACACATTGATCGGGCCTCCTGTGATAATTAAAACTCAGTAGTAGCTATGTGGGGTATCAAATTACTAAGCTCAACTCCAATTCACCGCCAAGGACCCTGGTGCGTTTACTTGCTAGAAAAATCCGAAGATATGCGCTATACGCAGTGCCCCACCCAGAATGTTCCCACGGGGGCTTCCGGAAATATCGAAATAGGAGGTAGATATAATTTTCATTTTGTCATGACAATCATTCTTTTCTGAGTAGCAAATTTTATGCGTAGTTTTACTAGAGAAACAGAGGGTAAAAACCATATACATATGCATATACACTGGTGTAGAAAATTAAGAGAATTTTCAGATTTGGTCAATTATCTCCAGAACTACTGGACAGATTTTAATGAAATCTGGTTTGAAAACATAGGTTGATATAATGCAAATAAAATAACCAGTCAACAGTTATGATACACACGCATGATTGTGCGTAACACTCATCGGATGCATTTATAAAAAGAAAGTTTCTTTTCCTGCCTCTAATATTCAAAAACGTTTCCGAGTTGTTTTTATAGTGTATTTATCACTAAACATCTGTAGTGTATTTATCTGTAAACATTTCCATGTTCAATAAATATATTTTACAGACATACATGATAAATTAACATCATCAACATTAACATTAAAATTAATATTATTTTCTCAATCTTGCATGTATAAATTCAGTTCTAAAAGAGTTTCATTGAGAATTGATAGAATCCTAAAAACCCATATTCCGGTTTGAGAAAACTGATTAATGGACTCTAAAAACTACTCGGAAACGTTTCCGAAAATAAGTGGCAGCTCAAGAAACTTTGTTTTTATAAATGCTTCTTTAAACCCCGAAAGTTTATTTGTTTTTGAAGTTTCTAAAGATAAAGAACATTATTCGAAATCGTGGGTAACTGGACAAAGGTTATTGTATATTTTCGTCCAAGGCTATGTTATATTTTCGTAGATTAAGAAACAATTTGTCTTTTTTGACAGTGTAGACAACTGCGCAATATAACCGAGGGTATGAAAAATTAAGAAAGTTGGTAATTTCTTACCTAACGTATTTAAGTCCTTGATTTATACTTATTTGTAACGTAACTCTTTATCTTGTTTATCTTTTAGGTGTGATGCACAGAAAGAAGAGAATGACTTTTTGCGAAATTTTCTGCGTTCTGCAGTGTGTTCCAAAGCTAAAGATTTACAGCAATTACAGGTATTCGTAGCTGACAATAAGCACTTCTTTGACGCAAGCGTAAAAGAAATTAAAGAATTGATCGAGACAGAATCCCAGGCTCAACAAGAAACTACGACAAGCTCGGCACATGAACTCAACAACTAAGCATTTCATCAAAAAAATTTTTCGTTATCCATGTTTTTATAAATTTGTTTTGCAGGTTTTTATTGTATCAAGTGATCCTTAATAAAAGTATTTTATTTTTACACTTAAAACAAAATATATTCTCTTTTTAGACCAGCCTGGATTTATTGAGGGGCATTTGAATGAACCATATTTGTACCCCCTCCCTCTAGTGGCTTATCAGGTTGTAATAATATACTTCTTTTGATTGCTAAAGGTCGTAAAATAAAAACGTTATAAACAGTAGAATAAGTTTTATTAGACTGTTGACATGTTTCGACTCCATCGAAGCCACTATCAAAACAAATAAGAATATTCTACAATTGCACGGTCAATGAAGTTATTATTTGAAACACCAACATTTATTTTTTCACGTACTTTTACCTACCCATCATACGTAGTATAGGGTAAGTCTTGTAATCGTTTTGAAAATCGAAAAATTTTTTTTGACGGATTTACACGTTTCAGACACTGGAGATTCCGAAAAACATATTTTTAGAAAAAAAATTTTGCCGTCCGTCTGTGTGTCTGTGTGTTTGTGTGTGTGTCGGTGTGTGTGTGTGTGTGTGTCTGTGTGTCTGTAAACGCTCTATCTCCCGAAAAAATTGAGATAGAGACTTGCAATTTGGTATGTACTTAGTATGGAATAATGGGAAGAAGCCTATTTCATTTCAATAACCTCGATTAACCGGAACTATTTTTTTCGGACTCTCGAAGTATTCGTTCTGATAAAAGGTATATAAAAATTTTCGAAATTGTTTATTTTAAGAAATGAATATAAAAGACAATAAAAAAACATAAATTTTGCATAAAGCATGAAGTCGATCGGATAATGAGTTGCCGAGATATTTGGAATTCTATTTTCCACATTCTTCGATTTTTCATGACCCTGTATTTCATCCAAATTTCACTTCAAAGATATATTTTAATTGGAAATTTGACGCTTAATCAGATGCAATAAACCGCTAGTTAATAGGACAATCATTCTTGGAGTTATAAGGAAAAACCTGTTTCAAGCAATTCAGTAATGGGCATTTCCATGAAAAAGTGGACATGAGGGTTGAAATTTCAAGTCTTTTATTACTACAAATAATATATCAAATTAAAGGTAACAATATGACGCATATGAAATTACAGAGAACTAAGCTCTAAAAATATTTTTTTATATAATTTATCTAGGCTCAAAGTTGGAAAAATGTGAAAAGCTTTAAGCCTGTAAAATAGGGTATTTTCATTCTGCTAGAAGAAATATTTAAAACAGCAGCATTTTCCATATATGTGCATATATTACTATTTGTGACCTTTGTGTATCTTTTGAAACACTTAATTTTTCAAAAAAATTTTAAAGTCCCGATTTTTAATACAAATATATTTACACTGTCTCTCTGTCACACCCGTCACAAAAAAGATGCTTAAGTTATTATACAAAATGCATTTTTCCATGAAAATACATGGAACTTTCGGAAAGTCTAACTATTGCAAGTCTGAATAACTACAAAACGTTAAAAATTCATTAAATTTTTATTTTGTGTGAAATTTTAGGGTGACGGGTGTGACAAAATCCTTGTGACGGGTTGGCAAAATTATTGTGGCAGGTATGATAACATTTTAAATTATTTGAAATATATTTAAACATTTTTTTAATGAAGTGTAAGGTTGAATCATTCTTGTTTTTGAACATATTAAGGCCAATTTGCCAAAAAAAGAGAAGATAAATCATGAAATATATATTTGAATTATTTTAGCAAATTGTGAGTCGGTAGCAACTTACTTACTTTTAAGTTAATTCTGCTTTGGATTTTTTTAAATGTGCTTAGGAGATTGGTGCAATAAAGGCATTGTATGTCTCAGCAGTGAAAATGCTAGAAACTAAACAAATACTGACAGAAAATGGGAAAGCATCAAGTCTTATCACCACTTTAAAGTAAGTAGTGATAGTACTATCCTTTTGATGGGAAAGGCTGCCAAATCAACACTGAGGGAAGTGGCAGTCACTGCTAATTGTGATCTCCCCCCCCCCCAGAAAGATTTTGAAAATATCAGATTTAATCATGATACTTAATTGAACCATGCGCAGCAATAATATGGCGTAGTCTCTGAACGAAATTACCAGAAACCTTTGTAACATCAAACAAATATGTCTGGATGTCAACACACCCGTCACAACTGCATTAATGGATTATCATTATAAGAATATATTATATTTTTAAATATTGAAAGCTATTGAAATTATATATTTGCTCAATTATCCAAGCATATGCATGGAAAAACATAATTAAAATACTTTTCAGGGATTTATTAGCTAATTTATTTCCCAAAATATAGATATAAACTCTTAAAATTTTGTCTGGATATTGGTGATTATCTTTTGGTTTCCCTGTCCAGTAGCAAAAAGCGTAATAGCTTGTACTATGCTAATGTCTTGAATATCAACTTCCGTAAGGAAGAAATAAACTTAAAATACATGCAAGCCAAGTGGGCCACACTGGATTTGGCCAGAGGAAGATGACATCTCAATTAAAAAATTTCTGCTATTGTAAAAAAAGTAGCCTCCCCCATCACTTATAACGAGTAGGGGGCACTACCAATTTTAAACTAACTGCATAAATATGTTAGTTTTATTAAATTTCTTTTGTATATTTACTATTGTTGAGTTTACTGTCTATACTGATCACTGTATTTTTTTGGTAAACAACTTTCAAATTGTACACTTTGCACAATGTCACACCCGTCACTTCTTTGTCACACCCGTCACAGCAGGAAAAAAATTCGTATACATTAAAATGATTAAAATTTATTATGAAAATTACGTATTAAGTTTAATTTGAATCTCTTTCATTAGAAAAAAATTGTTTTAATAATAAAATAGTTAAATATTCACAGGAATTTTAACGAATGTGTATGCAAGTAAAAACTCTTGTCCCGAGAGAGTCACACCCGTCACAAGTTTAAAATTTTTGTTTTATAAATATTGAAAGCTATTGAAGTTATATATTTGCTCAATTATCCAAGCATATGCATGGAAAAACATAATTAAAATACTTTTCAGAGATTTATTAGCTAATTTATTTACCAAAATATGGATATAAACTCTTAAAATTTTGTCTGGATGTCACACCCGTCACAATGGAAAGGCCCTAATCGAGCCTTTAAACCGAGGCTAACGAAAAAGAAAGGCTACCGCGGTGCTTTACGCGTATCTTTTTTTACAGACCGCGGGAGTCACGTGTTGCTCGAATCCACCAATGCAGGTGTACGAAAAGAGCATCACGTCACTCTAGCGGTCTGTAAAAAAAGATAAGTGGAATGCACCGCGGTAGCCTGTCTGTTTCGTTAGCCTCGCTTTAAAGTTTATGACGTCATCAAGCCACAATTTTATTTGAATTGCAATGCATTTTATAAGTAGTTTACACATTTTAATTTTAATATTTTATATTATGCATATCCATGATGGGTAAGTATTACGGTGGCCCCCAACGACTAGTTTCAAATTACGCACGTTATTTTTTGTTTTTACTTGGATGTTACCATGGTTACAAATATGGAAATAAAGATCTAAGTAAAAATATAATATAACGTGCGTTATTTAAAAAAGTGCGTGAAAAAGTAAAGGAATGCGTTTTGAAATAATATCTTTATAGGCCGTGCAATTGTAGAACATTCTTATTTGTTACTTTCTTCTATCTTTACAAGAAGAAAGTATTGGATTCGTGAAAAATCCGACTTCCGGTTTTCGGCGGATTTATACGTTTTAGAGTGTTCTGAATACGATTTGACAGTTTTTAGAAAATGTCTGCCTGTGAGCCTGTCTGTCTGTATGTCACAAAAATTTTGTGGGCGCTCTATCTCAAGAACTAATGCATGGAATTTAATAAAATTTTAGATTCAGTTAGACTTTGATATAAGTTGGTGCTAATTAGTTTTTGGTGTGCATCGCCCAACAGATGGCGCTGCTACGGTGCCTTTTTCAGGATTTACACGATTTTAGCGATAGTCATATCTCAAAGCATGCACGGAATTTAATAAACCTTTAGATTCAGTTAGTCCCTGATATGGATTGGTGCTGATTACGCCTTGGTGTAAATAGCCCAACAGGTCACGCTGCTATGCTACTTTTTCATGATTTTCACGATAACTATATCTCAAGAACTAATAAACGGATTTTCATCAAACTTCAGATTCAGTTAGACGTTGACATAAGTTGTTGTTGATTAGGCTTTGGTGCAAATCTCCCAAAAGGTGGGGCTTCTATGCTGCATTTTTCATGATTTACCAGATTTTAGCGATAGTCATATCTCAAGAACGAATGCACGAAGTTTAATATAACTTTAGATTCAGTTAGACCTTGATACAAATTGGTGTTGATTCGTTTTTAGTGTATGCGAAACCTGTGTGAGATAGAAGAAAGTTTTGGGATTGGCACATCCGACTTGTTTTAAACAATAGAACAAAGATCCCAGGATACTTAAAATATTAAATACTAACTGAAAACAAATAAATGACTGAGTGCATGGGCGTACGCAGAATATTTGTTAGGGGAAGAGGGGGGGGGGGAGGTGAAATTACAGTTTACATTTGTAATAAAATTTTTCTTTGATTTTCTAAATTTTCTTTTTTTTTCATTGTTTTTTAAATAGAAAAAAAAAAAAAAATCTCACGAGATTTAAGATATTAAACACTAGCAAAACCGCGGCTTTGCTCGCGTAGTTGTTGAAATATGACAAGCGGTATTCGCGTGCCTATTTTTATTAGAGGGAATTATGCCGCTACAGATAATTCAAAAATTACTAAGTAAGCCACATTTTGAGTAACTTCATTCTAATACTGCATTAGGCGAACATGAGAGTTAAATGAATGAGAAGAGTTAAAATTAATTTCAAATAAATGGTAATTTAGAAATTATGTTGTAGGTTTCCCGCCATTTCATTTTTCATTTGAAATTTTGAATTTTTTAGAAACCGTTCTTTTTTAGAAACTGTTTCTTTTGAATCCGAGCATTTACATCTTAAAAGTAACCACCATGCCAAATTCCAAAGCCTCTAAGCTTCTGTAACAACTATATCGTATAATTCGGAATTTTAGAACTTTTTTTTTCCTGCCCACTTTAAAATTGATATATATTTTTAAAAACTGCTCTGTGGATAAATATATGTCTCTAAAGTAAGAGCCATGTAAAATTTCAAGTTTCTATCCCTAAAAATTTCAGATAAATAACAGTTTAAAATGTTTTTAGAACGTTTCCCGCTCGTTTCGCTCTTTTAAATTCGAATTTTTGTAGAAACCGTTCTTAGCGAGCACTGAAATCTTAAAAATAACCACCATGCCAAATTTCAAGTTTCTAGCTCAGCAGCATCACAAAAATTGCAATTTTAGAACGTTTTTTCCTTCTGTACCCTTTTAATTTTTGAATTTTGCAAAAACTGTTATGTCCGAGCATTTACGTCTTAAAAATAACAGACATATCAAATTTTAAGTTTCTATCCCTAACAATTCTGAATAAACCATAATTTAGGACGTTTCCCATTCTTTACATACTTTTAAATTTCGAATTTTTAATCAATTGTTTATACCGTGTATCTGCATCTCAAAAGTAACCAACTATAGTAAATTTCAAGTTTCTAACCCGAATAAATGCAACTAAATCGTAATGTAGAACGTTTTCCGGTCATTTCACCCTTTTAAATTTCGAATTTTTTAGAAACCGTTCTTAGCGAACATTTACATTTTAAAAGTAACAGGATGCCAAATTGTAAGCTTCTATACTATAACTGTAACGCATTTTTAGAACGTTTTAATTCTTGCACGCTTTTAAATTTCTAATTTTTAGAAAACTTTCCTGGGCGAGTATTTAAGTCTCTGAAGTAACAGCTATGCCAAATTTCAAGTTTCTAGTTTTAACAATGACATAGAAATCTTAATTTAGAACGGATTTTGAACGCTTTTTGCGCTCTCACCCTTTTATTATTATTTTTTTTTTCTAAACTGTTCTCTGCAACCATTTACGTTTTAAAAGTAGAAGCCATGTCAAATTTCTAGTTACTATGGTTAACAATTTCACAGAAATCATAATTAAGAACGCTTTTCGCGCATTTCACCTTTTAAATTTCTATTTTGTTTTTAACTGTTGTGTGCGCCCATTTACGTCTTAAAAGTAACAGTCATATCAAATTTCAAGTTTCTAGTATTTCTCCTGCAATCTTTTAAATTTAGATTTTTTTTTTTTTAAACTGTTCTGTGTGTGCATTTGCCTCTTAAAAGTAGCAACCATGTCAAATTTCAAGTTTATATCCTTAACAATTCCATAGAAATCATAATTAAAACGTTTTTAGAAAGCTTTTCTCTCATTTCACCCTTTTAAATTTCGATTTTTTTTTAGAAACTGTTCTTAGAGAGTATTTACATCTTACAAGTCAACTATCCATGCCAAATTTCAAGTATTTAGGCCCTTCAGTATCTCAAAAATCGCAATTTTAGAATGTTTTACTCTCCTGCACCCCCCTCTAGGGGTAGTGGCACCGCCATAAAATATAGCCTATGTTGCGGAGCAGGAACTGTACTGTCATCATTTTCCACCATTACTTTTGAAATCGGTTCGGTAGTTCCAGAAATTAACCCCTACAAACAAACAAAGAAACGAACATACGTTACTTCTTTATAATATTAGTATAGACTAGGTGAAAACAAATGAAAGCATGAGTGTACGCAGAATATTTGTTAGGGGAAGGAGGGGGTGCAATGAAATCGCGGTTTACATTTGTAATAAAATCTAACGAAAATAAAACTTTAACAAAACCGATACAATGAAATTGCAAGAATCAGTACAATCGCGTATCAGTACAATCATATGTCAGTACAATCATATTTATTGTACATCGATATCCATGGTTATATATGAAACCAGGGACGTAGCTATCGTGGAGCAGTTGAAGTAAATTGCTCCTCCAGACGCGAAATCGTAAGGGCACAGAATTTAAAGAGACGAAATAAAGATTTGTAAAAATATTTGTATAACTTTGTTATTTACCAGATTTTCAATAAAATATACAGTAAAACTTTAGAAAACGGAATATGTCTTTGATGAAAAATTTCCTGCTCATCATTCGATTACATTTGATAATACGAAAATCTGTCTAAAACGGAATTTTTCTCAGTGCTAAAAAAGTTAGATAAATAAAACTACGGTTCCTTTGCACTTGACTTATCAGAATTTTGATGAGATAATATACATTATAAATTTAATATTTTATGCATCTGAACTTGTAAAAATTGTAACGAATGTTTAAAAGAATTAAGAGAATCACTATATACATTACAAGTTGTGTTTTACAACAACAATAAATACTGCTAAGATGGAATCGAAAGGGAGTGGAACAAATTCCCATTCAGACGGGTTTCTGCTTCAGCAGATTTAATTGTATGGCATTCCTTCTTTCAGAGTCATAAAAATTTTCCGTTTAAGGCAGATTTAGTGTTCACTGTTTTACTGTATGATGTATTCATGTTTTTTGAACCTCATAAGAAATTTTGTAAAAAAAATTATCGAGAGACATTGAGACGTACCAATATTACTTGCTCCAGTGCGCTAGCGCTACACATGTAGGTACGCCACTGCATGGAGCTTGGTGCCCTCGTAAAACAACAAGTTGGAAATTGTACGTCAAACGTAACAAATGAGGTGCGTTCGTACCATAGCTAGTTATTTAAATATTCAGATTTTGATGATTTTTAATTCTGTGAAATGAATTATATCGTCTGCAGATTCATTTCTGTCATAAAATAATTACCTCGGCCGCTTGACGATTCAACCTCGGAAGCTCCTATAACAAGAAAGCACCGATTTAAAAAAAAAAAAAAAATCAAATTTCTTAATAAATGTTTTTATTAATATTTTCTACAGTTTGGATTCGATTTTTATAAAATTTGAAATGTCCCGACAAAATACTGCAAAGATAATATATCTTAAATTTCAAACCATTCGGTTGGGTAGTTTTTGTGGACGGACAGACAGACGGACGGACCAGACGACGACAATAGGTGCTACGTATTTATATAATTACGAACGCACCTAACAACAGCAACTTTATAAACACATATTTATATTATTTTCCCATTTATTTCATCAAATTTATAGTGGCGCCATCTGTTAGATAAAAATGGAACATTTATCCGAAAAGTCTAGTAAGTAGACCAAAATAAGTAAGAAAACTACCAGTTCTTTACCAGTAAGGAATAAGAATTGCAATCCCGCCGCTTGCGGCGGGATTCAAGTCCGAGGCCAGTGTTTCTTTTTATTTATTATTAAAAATCCTACTATAATTCTCGAGTAGAAATCTTCGTTTTATGTCACATGACAGACTTTCGGTGATTAAATAAAGCATTGATTACTTAAAATGCTGGTGTATATTTTGAATTTCTAATGTTAAAACTAGTGGTTAGCAATGTTGTCAATTTAGCGCGTTTTTTAATTCAAAATATCTACCAGATTTTCCAAATAGTAATATTTGCTTTATTTAATAACCGAAAATCTGTCATTAAATAAAGCGAAAAAATCTATTTGCAAATTACTTTAAATTTTTTGAATAAAAAAATGCTGGTTGCGAGATCGCAATCTTTTATTTATCAGTGATGAATTCAGGGGTGCTTCACAGCAAATTGCCCCTCTATAAGAAATTTTCTAATGGGGTAGAGGTAGAGTGTAGAAATAAAATCCCCTCAGCCCTTTAAGAAATGCACAAATCTTTCCCGATGAAATATGTCTAAATGGAATACTGATTTTTAGGTTGGCTTCTAAGAAATCGACCTATTCTGACATTATTAGTGTATGTATATGACACATATGGGGGTGCACATATATAACGTTATCAAAATTTTGGTAATTATCGTCCCCCTTCCCCCCCTTACGATATCATGCGTTATCATTTCTCGAACCCCCTCCCTCCTTAATGATATCGTTATCAATTTCTAAAATTTCTTATTTCACAATTTGCGTTTGCAGCGATATACTAATATGGTTATACCGAATGTTGAGGTATTTCATATTTTAGAATGAATGGATTTTATTATCATTTAATGGTTTTAATAATAACTTTATATTTTCATAAAAAATGATGACTAAAAAAAAAAAAAAAAAAAAAAAGAGAGAGAGAGAACAGATTATTTTGATGTACAGAAAAAGTTACCAAAAAAAAAAAAAGGGGGGGGGGTTGGATCAAAAATGATAACGATATCAAAAGAAAACCCCCTCCCTCTCACGATATCAAGTGCCAAACCCCCCTCCCCCGTAAAGGGATAACGTTATATATGTACAGCCCCTATACACTAATAAAAGCGTATGAAGACATGAAGGTATTAAGATACAAGTAAAGTCCCGCAAATACAGTCGGATTGCCATGTAATTGATAGTACAATTATTGAGGTTTACCATGGAATGTTCGATACTGAAAATGAAGTGAGTAGCAGTTATAGTTCGTTTACATGGGTACTCAAACGAATGCCGTTACATTGATTTACCATTATTATTGATGCCATTGATATTATTAAGGCATTAAAGAGTCCCGCAGTGGTGCGGACGGTTAAGCTCGGTTCCCGTAAGATCACCGAAAGCGAAGCAGCATCGACCAAGGTCAGTGTGTGGGAGGGTGACAACCTCTCTCGATTGCCGCTGCTGTGGGACCGTGTACGTTAATGGGAACTGGTGCACATAAAATCTGTTCGTGGCTCCAATGTCCTCCAAGTTTAGTATAAGCGTTACCTTTGGGGGTGCCAATGCAGGTCTCTCATCTAGAATTGGTTCAAAATTAGGAGACTAGCTCTAGAAATATGGATCATTCGAGACAACAGCCTTGGAGGGTCTCAAAGCAATCTATCTACTTCAAAGGCATTAAAGATATCTCAATGCCTAATATATACACTATATTGCCAAAGGTGACCGGTCACTTGCAATTTTAAATTTTTTATTAACTGTCTAGAAAAATACATGAACTGCAGGTGTGTAAATAGTATAGTAAAGGTTATATATTTCCGCGAAGATTTTTTCCCGAAACCCCATAGGGGACTGTAAACAAATTGAAAAAGAACGAATATATTTTGGATAACACTGTAAAAACTAATGTAGCAAAGGCGTTCAAACTCGAGATTATTAATAAGTGGCTTATTGTAATATACTGTGTTCATTTTTATGAGGATAGCATCTATACTGGTAGAGAAATTCAGGTTTTTATAAAAACAGTTCCAAATTTCGCCTAGTTTTTTGCTTATAATTTTCAGAGTTCTAAATATAAAATAAAAGAAAACTGCCCAGTTAAATTGACGGCATTGAGCTCACAGGCTATTCACACTAACTGTAAATTATATTCTTATTTCAAAGAATTTGAAATAAACCCTCGAAAAATGAAGAAATCGACAATATATTAAGGGGGGAACCATCCCCACGTTTCTCCTTCTTATAATTAACCAATGAACCCCTAAAACTAATCAGAGGAGCGCCTTACTACAATGAACCTATATACACAATTTGAAGAAAATCGGATAATTCTGCATGAAAAATCCATTTATCTAAATTAAGGGGGGTTGCCCCCCCTTCCCCCTTTATACTTAACCAATGAACCCCCAAAGCTAATCAGGGAAACGCCTTATCACAATGAACATATATATAAAATTTGAAGAAAATCGGATAATTCTGCTTGAAAAACCCATTTATCTATATTAAGGAGGGTTAGTCCCTCCCCGTTCCCCCCTTTATACTTAACCAGTGAACCCCCAAAACTAATCAGGGAAGTGCCTTACCACAATGAGCCTATATACAAAATTTGAAGTAAATCGGATAACTCTGCATGAAAAATTCATTTATCAAAATTAAGGGGGGGGGGTAGCCCCCGTTCCCCTCCTTTACACTTCACCAATGAACCCCCAAAACTAATCAGGGAAACTCCTTACCACAATGAGCCCATATAGAAAATTTGAAGAAAATCGGATAACTCTGCATGAAAATTTCATTTATCTAAATTAAGGGGGGAGGATTAGCCCCCCCCCGGTAGACCCTTTATACTTAGCCTATGAACCCCCAAAACTAATCAGGAAAGAACCTTATCACAATGAACCTATATACAAAATTTGAAGAAAATTGGACAATTCTGCATGAAAAAACCATTTATCTAAATTAAGGGGGGTTAGCTCCCCGTTCCCCCCTTTATAGTTAACCAATCAATCCCCAAAACTAATCAGGGAAGGCCTTATCACAAGGAGCCTATAAACAAAATTGGAAGCAAAACGGTTATTTCTGTCAAGAGTTATCGTGTTACGTACATACGTACATACATACAGAACGGGCGGGCACATAAGCTCTCAGGCTTTGATAGCCTGTGTGCTAAAAAAGTTCTTTTCAGAAAATATGACAAATAACATTGTACATAATACTCTGGAATCAGAATTAAAAATAATAAAAATTGGATGAAAAATGAGCAGGTTTACTAAAAAATGTTTCACTGCGCATGCGCGAATGCAATTAAAATATAATATGCATAATGTATTAGCTAAGTATATAGAACAACTTTTGTGGAAGTCTCAAAATCATAGCTTGAAAATTCTGAAAATTATCGTCGATAGAATAAGCTCGATATCCGTTGTTCCCAAAAAGAAGCAAAAAGATGAAGGGTTGTATCAAATATCTGTTGATTAGTGCAGGGCCGGCGCTAGACATTTTACTGACTGAGGCGAGCATTATTTTGCCGCCCCTATGCCGTGATTGTTTTTTCATCACTTCTCAAACTGTTTTAAGAATAAGTAAATTAATTTTGCTAACTATGATTTATTTAAAAGAAAACAATTATATATAAAATTAATTTACAATAAAGAAATTTAAAATAATCAAATTACTTAAGAAATTTTGCATCTATTTTGAAAATATAACAACATTTAACTTGAAATTAAATGAATAAAAATTTTATCATATTCTAGTAATACTTACAAACAAGTTAGAAATTGTACGTTAAACGTGACATATCAAGTGCGTTCGTTTTATAACTAGTTTCACAATCATTTGCCGACGATTTCATCCTAATACTCAAAGCTGAAACCAAAGAACAACTGGTAATCTTAGCAAATAAAATAATAGAAGAATTCAACAACTGGTTAAAAAGTAACAATCTTACGCTAAACAAGGAAAAAACAGAACTACTGTATCTAAACAGACCTCGCTTACACAACCTCCCAGATCAAGTCTCGGGAAAGATAGAGGGAATCAAATTAGAGGACAAGGATCTAGAAGGTAAAGACCAAATCAAATATCTAGGAGTCATAATACACCGAAACCTTAAATAAACCTTACAATAAACTGGCTGCCACATTGCCAGCACCAAACAACCAAAGTACGCTAATCATTCAGTATGCTGGGACAAATGGCAAAAAGAGGTTGGGGAATAAAAGCAGACATCATAAAAATTTGGTATCGAACAGTAGTGGAAAAAGTGTTAACATATGCAGCCCCAATCTGGGGACACAAATTAAATGTCAGAAGCAAACATGTCCTAACCACTTGCCAAAGACATTTTCTGCTGACCATAGTCAAGGCATACAAAACTGCCCCAACAGCGGCCCTTCAGGTACTGGCGGGCCTGATTCCAATACACCTACAGGTCAAATATGAAGCAACATATGGAACAATAATAAGATTAAGAGAAACATGTAAATTATACGGTAATACAATTCAACCAACAGACTACGATAGCAAAATAAACATATGGGAAACGCATCCAGCGGACACAACAGAACCAAATATAGGATACAATGAAACAGATATAACAATTTATACAGACGGCTCAAAATTGGAATCAGGCGCTACGGGATCGGCTTTCGTAGCATACAAAAATGACAAAAAAATTAAACTATGGTCAACACCACTGCGGAAACATAACAGCGTCTTCCAAGCCGAACTACTGTCGATACTAAAGGCAACAGAATGGGGAAACGAAACAGGGATGGATTATAGCATTCGCTCGGACTGCTTATCAGCAATACTAGCACTCAGCAAACCATTCAACAGAGTAAAACTAATTGCAGACATACAAAACAAAATAAGAAAATCAAACAACAAATTTAAAATTAATTGGGTTAAGGCACAGATTGGCATCCAAGGAAACGAGGATGCCGACGAATTAGCAAAGGAAGCGGCTAAAAATAATAAAAATGATAGACCCTACCACATAGAAAGACCAATATCAAACCTTAAACGTATATTAAAAGAGCTAACAATGAAACAATGGCAGTTCGAGTGGGACTACGGGGACACGGATAGGACAACCCATGGATACTTCCCAAAGGTAGACACAAAAAGACTAATAAGCTGTAAATTACTGAGCCAAATCTACACAGAACATGGAGCATTCCCACAATACCTACATAGATTTACCAAATTTAGCTCTCCAGAATGCATATGCGGGGATTTAGGATCCCCAAAACACTACCTCACGTCCTGCCCGCTCACACAACCACACCATCTGGTCAACATCACAGTTAATAACGAAAAATTATGGCACAGACAACTTGCAAACAACAAACATTTACAAAACAAAGGTAGAGCAGTGATCAGATGGCTAATGAACAATGTAGACGACATGAAACAGACAAACATAGATTAATACAACAAAAACAAGCAAAAACATAAAAGTCCCAGCAGCCACCATATTTCTATATTCAAAGTGTATATAACCTCTGCCTAATTTACCTTCTCTTTCAGGGAAAAAAAAATTATATATGTATATATTGTGTATGTGTATATATAACAAAAATAGCAGTGTAAAGGACACCTCTTTCCTGTGACAAAAAAATCGATCTTTCAGCGTCTAAGAGGGTGGAAGTTAATGTAATTAACGGACTAATGGCCAAGGAACATGCCCCACCCCACAGCGCACCAAGTCTTCAAATAGCTTCATCGAGTTCATGGTAACAGCCATAAGGTATCTATGGACTGATCGCCATTAGAGCGCAATCATGAAAACAAATTCAACGGTTACCAGTGATGCAACAGAGTATAAAATCAACAGCGAAAAATGAGAAACCCAAATCACAATGAGAAACCTGTAACAAATGAGAAACCAAAATAAAAGCAACAAATGAGAAACCAGAAACAACTGCAGCAAATGAGAAACCAAAAAGCAATGAGAGAAACCTAAACACGAAACAAAATGCAACAAAAATCAAGCAACAAAACAAAAACAACAGGAAACCTTTAAGTACAGTCGGAAAAAGGGAAAAGGAAAGGGGAAAAAATCCAACACAGGTAAAAGTAATCAATTTTTATTTTTTTTTATTTAAAGTTAAATAAACATGTATTAACCCCTTCCCTTACAGGTTTTTCTTTTTTTTCTCATCATGTACACTAATGGCACCCGGTGCATGTAAAATCTGTCGTGGGAGCAAAGTCCTCTAAGTTACCTGTGAATAATACCTCTGGAGGTGCCTAGTCAGGTGAAGGTCTCGTCACCGGATCAAGGTTCTAAATTACGAGACCAACTTGCATAGCGATGGCATGACGTATAGGTGTGATGCCAAGCCCAGGTCCATACAAAAAGAATCAGATCAATTAGCAGCAAAACAAAAACGGGAACAAAACTCAGACCTCCACATAGCCGTCCTGCCAGAAATGACCAGCCGTTATGCGGCATCTCTTCAGTGGCGCTACGCGCCCCGGTGCCAGGCGCTAAACCCATTTAAGCTAGGGAAACCTGGCAGGTAAGGGCCTGGTCGCCGGTCTCAAAAAAAAAAAAAAAAAAAACTAGTTTCACAATGTAAAAAAAATCATCCTCATTATTTCAGTGAAATGAAGTATGTCGTCTGCTAGGAGGAAAATGAGCATACCTTTTTTATTTTTTTTATTAGATATGCCACGTTTACAAATGCGAATTTTCTTTTCACCATGGAGATCTTGCTTTGTGAATGATTACCTCCATGGTTTAATATTTTTATGACTCATAATGAACGAATCTCCTATGTTTGTTTACTCTAATGGATTGAGATATTCAGTTAACATAATTTCCACTGAAGTTATATCTCAGAATCTATACATTGTTGATTGTAACTCATCTTTCAAGCAAACAAATTCAATTCTCAAGCAAATTTTTTTGATCGATCTTTCTAAAAATGTAACTTTTATGCCATTTTATTCGAAAAAATAATTTTGAATAAAAATGGACGCTTGGCATATGGAAAAAGATGGGGTTAGCCCGTATTTGTTTTCCTCAGTCACATGACTTGCCCTTTTATTATATTAGATTACGTATGATAGAATTTAACAGAATAAAGAAAACTCTCATTAATAACTTTTTAAGTTTTGGTTCGATTTTCATAAAATTTGAAATGACTCGACAAAATTCTGCAGCGATTATATATATTAAATTTCAAATCATTCGGTTGGGTAGTTTTTGCGCTATTATATGCGGACAGACGGACGGACGGATCAGACGACGACTATAGGTGCTACGTATTTATATAATTACGAGCGCACCTAAAAAGCATCATATCAAGAATTAAATTGACGTTTCAAAATCTCATTCGCTTTGCTTTTCCTTTGGAAAATGCATTTATTGTAATGACGTTATAAATATTAGTAAAAAATAAATTACATCAGGTGAAGCTAAGCTTAAAGTATACATTATTAAGCAAAATATGTCAAACATTTAAAAACAATCAAATTATGTATAAAATTTGTATAAAATTTTAAGTAGCAAAATAATAATATTAATAACAAGTTATATATCTTTTTGAAACTTGCACAAAAATAAAATCCCTTATTAGTAGTATTTAAAATAAAATATTTATTAAAAACAAAATTTCAAGATCTAATTTTCCTTGATTTTTCTTCGGCGAAGTCATTTATTATTGTATGGAAATCAATATTATAAAGCAATCACATTATCAAGACAAAAATAGATAAACATACTAACGCAAACTACGCATCACATTCTTGAAATTAAATAGGAAAATTATGATATGAATTGAAAATTACATGATCATTTGAAATTGTATTTAATTTTTACATCAGTAATATTTACAAAAACACGAGTATCAACGATGAAATAAATAATTCAATACTAATTCGCCTTGAATTTTTTTTTTTTCAAAATTGTTTATTATAGCATCCTAATATTAACAAATAATTGTTTTTTAATTTGCTAAAATAATTTAACTAACTGACCCGACCGGCGTTGCCCGGGCACATAAAAAAATAGCACAAAGCGCGAAAAAACTACAAATCGTAATATATAAAAGCGCAAAAAATATAAAAATCACTCCACGAATTCCGAATAAACTTTAATGAAAAGAGAAAAAAATTACTGTATTGGGATAGAAGATTGATGCCGGATTCCTTTTACTAATGTAGAAAAATCGCGGCGAATTGCGGAAAAAACACTAAAATTGCATACAAAAATCACAGAGAACAAAATATACTAATGGGCTAACAAGGAGAGTGCCAAGCTTGGTAATCACGGATTTCGATTATTTTTATATATGTTGTAGGGTAGAAGCCCCTTAGTCTCAGGTTCAATGGATTTTATACAACGCTCCCCAGTTCTCGAGAAATGGGGGGTCTAATATTATAACACAACTTAAATACTTACTTTGTAACGAAATAACTGCAGTGGCCGTAGCTCAGTTGGTATGGCGTCTGCTCGTTGTTCCGAGGGCCCGGGTTCGATGCCGGAACGAGCTGTGTCTGTTTTGCTCATTTTTTTTTATAAATATACTTGTAATTATAATTTAATAATCTCAAAAAAAAAATGTTAACACGATTAAATTTTAATTTAGCATTTTTGATTTTTTTAAATCATTTTTAAAATGTATTCCATATATGCTTTATCAGTGCAACGATATTGAACAATTGTGTCAATTCGTGATTGTAAAGAAACATCATTTATAAATTGCCATAACGAAACGCCTTAAAGTCAATGCGATGATAATACTACTCTGTTTTTAAAGTAAGAAGCATAATTATATTAAAATTTAGCATAAGAATTAAATTAACAACATATTTATGTTTTATTTTATTGTAACTAGAGGGCGCCACAACAGACTTTGGTTATTTCTTTTTTTTTAGTTTCGTGCAGTTAGTGGTGTTTTTGTTTTCAATCTTTATGGCACAAGTGCGTATCATTCTATAACAGCTTATAATCGCATAAAAATGGAAGAAGCAAGCTGTTGTCCACAAGAAGATCAATCTGAAGTGTTGGCATTCGATGAAAATCAGAAAAGTGATGTCACAAATGCGTTGAAGTACTGTAAAATTTTATTGCAAAACAATGGATTTTTAAGAAATAATCCAGCATCTGAAATATCTTCGTTTTCTATTGCGATGGGGGAAGAATTCTATAATTCGATAGTAAATATGCTGATTTTAGAACGATTTTTGAATTTTTACTAGTCAATAATAGATCCAATTTTTATAATGCTCCTTAAATTATGAGAAATGTTTAATAATGGTGTAAAAATCAAAGATGCTAAATTAAAATTTAATTATGTTAACAAAATTTTTTATTGAGATTATTAAATTATAATTACAAGTATATTTATTTTAAAAAATGAGAAAAATAAACGTAGCGCGCTCCGGCGTCGAACCCGGGCCCTCGGAACAACGAGCAGACGCCATACCAACTGAGCTACGACCAACGCAGTTACTTCCTTACGAAATAAGTATTTAAGTTATGTTATAATATTAGACCCCCCATTTCTCGAGAACTAAGGAGCGTTGTATAAAATCCATTGAACCTGAGACTAAGGGGCTTCTACCCTACAACATATATGAAAATAATCAAAATCCGTGATTACCAAACTTGGCACTCTCCTTGTAAGAGATTTAAAAAAAAAAAATTTTACGAACGTCCAATAATCAACGCAAAACTCTAAAAACTCTAAAAATCAAACAAAATAATTCAAAAATTGCTGAACGAATTCCGAATAAACTTTATTGAAAAGAGGAAAAAATGTTCTATATTGGGTTAAAAGATTAAAACCTGATTCCTTTTACTAATGTGGAAAAATTGCCGCGAAACACAAAACCAAACTCGCTAAAAAAAAAAAAAAAAAAAAAAAAAAAAAAAAAAAAAAAAATCGCAAAGGACAAAATTTACTACAGTATGCTAATACATTCTAACAGTAATTCTTTCCCGAAAGTCAAAAATTGGAGCGAAAAAAACGTTAAAAATCGCTGAATACAAAATGTAATATATTGGGCCAAATGTTTGAAACCGAATTCCTTTTATGAATATCAAAAAATCGCCACGAAACGCAAAAAATGCTAAAAATTGCATTGGAAATCGCAATAAAAATCACAAAATCTTCCAAAAATCGCGGAGAACAAAATTTAATATGATACGCTAAAAGTTTGAAACTGAATTTTTTTTACGAATGTCAATAAATTCAACACGAAACGCGAAAACTCGAAAAAACTCTGAATTGCATTAAAAATCACTAAAAATTCAAAAATCTCGGCGAACAAAATTCACTACATAAGGCTAAAAGTTTGAAACCTAATTCCTCTTACGAATGTCAATAAATCGCCGCAAAACGCTAAAAATTGTAGAGAACAAAATTTACTAACAGTGAACTGAAACATTGTAACAGGGATTATTCACGAATGCCAAAAAATTACCACGGAACGCGAAAAAAAACCCTAAATATCGCTAAAAACTCGAAAATCGTAGCGGTCAAAATTTACTATATTAAACTAAAAGTTTGAAACAGAATTATTTTTACGAATGTCAAAAAATCGTCATGGAACGCGGAAAAAGCAAGTTGTTGAAAATCACATTAAAAATTCAAAAATTGCGAAGGACAAAATTTACCGTATTACGCTAAAAGTTTTATGTTAAATACCTCTTACGAATATAAAAAAAAATCACTGCAGAACGCGAAAAATCGCTAAAATTAAAAAATAGAGGAGGACAAAATTTACTATATTAGTCTAAAGATTTGAAACCGAATTCCTCGTCAAAAAATTGCCGCGAAACGGGAAAAACTCTAAAAATCGCACAGAAAAATTCAAAAATCATTGTACGGATTCCGAATAAACTTTATTGAAAACGGGACAAACTTTACTATATTGGGCTAAAATTTTACAACCGGAATTCTTTTACTAAGGTAAAAAAAATCGCCACAAAACAACAACAACAAGAAAATAAAAAAAGCTAGAAATCTCATAAAAATTGCTAAAAATTAAAAATTCTCACAGGAGCAAATTTACTACAGTTGGCTAAAATATTTTAAAAGGAATTATTTTCCGAATGTAAAAAAATCAGCGCGAAAAGGAGCTAAAAATCCCAATGAAAATCGCGGAAGACAAAATGTAATATATTAGGCTAAGTATTTGAAACCGAATTTCTTTTATAAATGTGAAGAAATCGCCGTGAAACGCCAGGAAATGCTAAAAATTATATTGATAATCGGAAAATTTTCAAAAATCGCGTAGGACAAAATTTACTAAATTAGCAAGAAATCGCAGTAGAACGCGGAAAGACACTGAGAATCGCATTGAAAATTGTATTAAATACAACTAAAATTTCCAAAATCGCGGAGAACAAAATTTACTATATTAGGCTAAAAGTTTGAATCAGAATTAATTTCTTTAACGAATATTAAAAAATGATCGCGAAACGCAAGAGAAAAAAATCTCGTAAAAATCACCATTAATTCAAAAATCGTCATGAAGAAAATTTACTAAAGTGGACTAAAACATTGTAACCAGAATTCTTCACTGTAATTATATGCAACTTCTTTGACTGTAATTATATGCAATGTACTCCGTATTTTTATTTTAAATAAGAAAAAAAAATCCCTTCTCTCTTTTTTTCTTAAGTTTCGACACATACAATATGCGAGCCAAATACCGCCCCTCGAGGGGTGCGCCCTGAGGCGGCTGCCTCACTTGCCTAACCCCTGGCGCCGGCCCTGGATTAGTGTCAAGATAGTGTACACTGGATACAACTCCTCATATTTTTGCTGCCTTTTGGGAATAACGGATTTCGAGCTTATTCTATCGATGATAATTCTCAGAATTTTTAAGCTATGATTGTGAGACTTTCACAAAAGTTTCTCTATATACTTAGCTAATACATAATGCATATTATATTTTGATCGCATTCGCGCATGCGCAGTGAAACCTTTTTTAGTAAACCTGCTTATTTTTCATCCAATTTATGTTATTTTTTAATTCTGATTGCAGAGTGTTATGTACAATGTCGTTTGTCATATTTTCTGAAAATAACTTTTTTTTATATTAAGAACTCTGCAAATTATAAGCAAAAAAACTAGGCGAAATTTGAGACTGTTTTTATAAAAACCTTAATTTCTCTTCGAGTATACATGCTATCCTCATAAAAATGAACACAGTATATTAAAATAAGCCACTTATTAATAATCTCGAGTTTGAACGCTTTTGCTACATTAATTTTTACAGGGTAATCCAAAAGATATTCGTTCTTTTTCAATTTGTTGACAGTTCCCTATGGGGTTTCGGGGAAAAAATCTTTGTGGAAATATATAACCTGTACTATACTGTTTACATACCTGCAGTTTTAGGTTAATTCCTCATGTATTTTTCTATAGATAGTTAACAAAACGTCTAAAATCGCAAGTGACCGGTCACCTTTGGCAATATAGTGTACATATATATATATATATATATATATGAATCCTGTATATCTGGTAACTGTTGTGTTCTTTTCCTTATATCATTTTTAATCCTGTTGTATTTTGAACTTTATGATTAAATTTCACAGTTTTTTCTCTTTTTTATGGGTAAGGTTTCTTTCCTTTTTAATATTGTTTTTATTTTTTGAACTTTATGATTTTTTCGCAGATTTTTTTCTCTATTATGGTGTGGTAGTCCCAAAATCATATTCTTTAGAAATGTTATGGCTAATTCAGAAATTTTTTGCACGGGGGCCGAATGAAAATTAAAATTTTGTATATTTTTGCAAATTTAATCCTCTGAAAATTTTAATCGATTTCATAAAATTCCGTACTTTGTAATTTATGATATATGTCTATGATCAATATTTAAGGAATAAATGCCGAGGTAAATGTTTTTGGGACACCCTGTTTATACATATATATATCTATATCTAATGCAAATCTTGTCGCCACGATAACGTCTGAAATACTAAACCAATTGGAACTCAATTAGGATAATGTATTGATCTGGCCAGTATCTTGGGTAAGTTCGTTAAAAAAGTAGTTAGCTATGATAGCTTGTTTACAGGGACACACAAAAACAAAAACACGTGAAAAATTTGTCACCCACATCCAAAATACTGAACGATTTTGAATCTAATTGGGACAATGTATTGATCTTGCAAGTATATTAGATGAGTTCGTTTTCGTTTATCCACTATGTTGCTCTTATAGTTTGTTTACAGGCACACACACACAAAAAAAGAATAAAATATGCAAAATTTGTTATCACGGTAACGTCCGAAATACTGAATCAATACCAATCCAGCTGGGGCAATGTACTGATCTTGTAAGTTTCTTGGATGAGGTCTTTAATCAAGTATGCTTCTTGTAAATCTCTTTTAGGTCTTTTACAAGGAGACACCAAAGCAAAATATGTAAAACTTGCCATTACGATAACATTCGAAATACTGATTTAAACCTATTTGCGCCAGTGTATTGACCCTGCAAGTATCTTGAATGAATTCGTTAATCAAGTATGTTGCTCAGGTTGTTTACAAATCGACACACAAGTTTTTGATAGCGTTCAGTGGATGGTTTGAATTATATTAGAGCCTTCAGGCGATTTTTAAATTATGAT
Organism: Maratus michaelseni; assembly: GCA_963931845.1. NCBI lineage: Eukaryota > Metazoa > Arthropoda > Arachnida > Araneae > Salticidae > Maratus > Maratus michaelseni. The sequence continues at coordinate 190,733,826 of OZ007592.1, read as the reverse complement.
TTCAACAATTCTTAAAATTTTTTATATAATTGCTCATATCCATTTGGTAAGCCTAATTTAAACTTATCCTAAAAGTTACCTTTATTGGCAAAATTACTTAGAAGGAATGGGACAAATTTGTTTGATTTGTATTAAATCTGATGTATGCACCCTAAACTAAAAAAATAAATAACGATATCGACCTTACTCTTCCGACTGCGCCTGAAGGGCTTGTTTATTCATCATTTTGAGCTACCCAAGAAGCTTCTTTTACATTCAATAACTTTTAGGTAGATTTCGTAAGAAATACTACCTATTACGTTCTCACCTAAGTTGGAAATTGTGAAAAAATTTTGCAGATTTACGCCGATCATGACTCCCAGAACACAAAAACACCCCCAGTTCAAAACTTTATCTATCTATCTATCTATCTATCTATCTATGTCACTTTTTTCTGACCACGATAACTGGAAAAATTCTGCATAAATCTCTTCCAAACTGATACATAAAATCAAGGGTCATAAAATCTCGGTCAAGTTCGTTAATGGGCAAAATCGAACCAAGGGGGGGGGGGGGGAATGGGGGGTCTTTTTGTGAAAACAGAAAAACCCTCATAATTTCTTTCTTATTATACGTATCGAATCCGTTTAAAGTTATTATTACTTCTAGGAACAGGGCCAAAAACTTATATATGACAGATTTTTGATATAATTAAAAATGGCCCCAAGGGGGGGAGGGAAGGGGGGTTTCAGAAGAAAAAAATTCATAACTTAGTCAATTCCCAAGATTTCAAATCCGCTTAAATTTATTATAAATCCTCTTAATATTATCTAAAACTTTTATATTGACAAGTTTTTTATGGGACCAACCGTTATAGCAAAAAAAAAATTAAAAACAAAAAAATCCCTGCCGGCTCTGCCTGCAAACAAGTTATTTTTCGAAGTAGCCGATTCCAACTCCCGCATCTTGTTTGTTAATGGGCAAAATCGAACCAATGTGGGGGGGATGGGGGGATGGGGGGGGATGGGGGGGGGACTTTTTGCGAAAACAGAAAAAAACCCTATAATTTCTTAATTATGATACGTATCGAATCCGTTTGAAGTTATTATTACTTTTAGGAGAAGGGCCGAAAATTTATGTATGAGAGATTTTTGATATAATTAAAAATTGCCTTAAGGGGGGGAGGGGGGTTTTAGGAGAAAAAAAATCATAACTTCGTCAATTCCCAAGATTTCAAATCCGCTTAAATTTATTATAAATCCTCTTAATATTATCTAAAACTTTTATATTGACATGTTTTTTATAGGACCAACTCTTACAGCCAAAAAAAAAAATCCTTGCTGGCTCCGCCTGCAAACAAGTTTGGTTTCGAAGTAGACGGTTCCAACTGCAGCATCATCGCAAAAAGGTCATTTCTTCCGCAATTCCCGACAAACAGGCGCCCCACGGTCTGCGTCTTCGAAATCTACCTGTGCCTGTAGGCCGAGCTGTCAGGGATTTTTTTCTTTTTCTTTCCTTTCCTTTTTTTCTTATATATATATAAATATATATATATATATATATATATATATATATATATATATAAAGTCTCATAAAAAGAGAGGAAAGTCGTTTGAAAACCGTTGTCTTCATGCAAATAACGATTACGATTAAAATTAAGAATGATATAAAACTGTTGTTCTGTATAGGCTTTTACATAAACCGCAAATAAATTTTTTTTTCTCTGTTTTCGTCTAATTATCACTGGCTTTATAAACTGCTAGTTAAACAAATCGATAACTTTAATATAGAAATAATTAAATATAATTGCATCAAAAATTCCGTTATGAAATCGATTTTTATCAAACTTTTTGTAAATTATGACTACAGTTGCTATTTTTTTTTTTTTACTACGGACTTTTTCGTCTTCGTCAAAAATGTGGGAACGGTTCACTTTTGGATGGCTGCCAAACAACCAATTGCTATTTTTGGAAATGTATGTCGATGGCAGCATCGACTTGTATTGTAGAGTTTGGCTGTTATCGCTCATACATCACTTCTAAATATCGTATTATTTCAATTTTTATATCACCGAATACGTGAAAAAAAAAAATGTACTTTCGGATAAAATTTGTTTCAAAACTATAGCTCAATTTAATGTCCAAAAGCACGGTGCATCGGGTAATGAGGAGGGATGTGGCTTTGTTCCCTTACAAAATCCAAATCATTCAACCATTGATGGAATTGGATGGTTTAAGGAGGTTTGATTTTGCAAACACGATGATTAGTAAGGTTGAAGATGGCAAAATAGATTTTAATCGGATCTGATTCAGTGACGAGGCGCACTTCCACCTCCAAGAATATGTTAACAAACAGAATTGGAGGTTCTGGGCCAACGAAAATCCCCATCATGCAATAGTTCGGCCTCTGCACCCACTGAGACTCACAGTTTGGTGTGCGTTATCTGCCGAAGGCATCATTGAACCAATTTTTTTCACCGGAAATGTCACCGGTGACGCTTATTTTTATTTCATGACTGTGTCATCCCATTCTTGCATGGCATGGATAAGATAAGTGATTATTGGTTTATACAAGATGGTGCTAGACCTCACTGCACTCAGCGTAACTTCGACCTCTTAACGAAACATTTTCACGATAGAATCATCGGGTTAGACTCCATTACGAAAACAGGCAATGGTATAGAGTGGCCGCCGTACTCCACGGATCTTAACCCGTGTGACTTTTTTTATGGATACATCTGAAAGACACAGTATATCGCACACAGCCCAAAACCTTAGACGACTTGAGAGCAGCAATTGAAAGCAAGATGAAGGAATTTGGAAGAGATCTATTGCAAAAAACAATTGCGAACTTCTATTCCAGACTTCAAAATGTTATTTGTTCGAACGGGGACATTTCGAAAATCTGTTGTATTGAAAGTACTCAATAAACATTGATTTTCACTTGGTTTTTTTTCTCATTTCTTGTGTTTTTCATATGACAAGCTTCACACCTTACTTACACTATCACACTATATTCGGGGACCCCACATGTTACCATTTAAAATACTCCTATTGACGTGCTCTATCCGAATCTATACACATTAGACGCTGCGTACGTTGTGGGACACCCTGTACATACGAATCTATAGGTCATATACAGGACTGCACAAAAGAATTCGGATATTTTTCCGACTATAGATGGTAATTGCTAAAATTGGACTTTTAAATATGTTATGCGTTTTCGAAATTGTTTACTTAGACCATCATGTTTCACCTTATTAAACAGTGAAGTTTTGTTACATTATTCTGAATATGTTGGAAAGTGTTTCGTAATCTATGCTTGACACATGATTTTCCTTCCTTGTTTTAAAATTTATCTCAACAATGAATTTATGGTAGAGTAGCCACAATTGACGATTGCCGAGAGAAAATTAAAAAGAAAAAAAGCATATTAAAAATCAGATCAGATTAACCTTAAGATACACACACTTTGACGCTAAACTGAAATCTGTCAACCGAAAAGACAGATTTCATGTTGAACATAAAATTAATATCAAGGTAAGTAGAATTGATTAAAAGATACGTTGCATCAGAATATGCTCGGGATTGTATTTATTTTCTTTCTTGTCACTCATTATTTAGTCATCGATTTAAGACATGGTTCTAAAATAATCATTCGCGATTCGCTTGAAGCTAGGTTTCTTAGCGTATGTAATGCTGTAAATTACCGATGACTCACATAGCAATCTATGTGTCAATTTTTTTTTAAAGTTCCAATTTATACAGACAGTAGATCATCAGTCGATGCACTGAAGGTCTTGTTTCCTTTACATGTTTTCCTTTACATGTTGGAAAGTATTATGAGAATAGTGTAAAAGTTAATTTAGTATTCATATATTTCATTAACAGATACCGGAAAATATTCTTTCATTAAATTTTGGGATAAATTTTTCGTAATCAGGATCCATACTAAGAGTTGGCATAAAAAAAGTAACGTCAGCTCAGGTGTGGTTTAATGTAAGAAAACATTATAAAAAATTAAAACAAAACGCACGTAAAAACAAAATAAAAGTATAACCCAGTGAAAGATTAAGCGTTTGCCACAAAATTTCACATCTGATCACAATAAATGCAATTAATTCTACGCTAGCTAAAGTGTGCTAGTTCGACCTGTACCCCGATTATGAAAGATAACTACTTATGGTCAAAATTGGGTTTGACAGAAATTTTTGCTAAATTAGCTAAATTAGCTAAATTAGCTGAACCAGCTATTCACAAGTTGGTCTTATGTATAGCGACTTGTTTTCGCCACCTGGCGTTATTTTGCCAAGAACTGCCATGTGTGTGTATTGATCTACATGCAAACGTTGCTGCATGTAAGTATAAAGTATATACCTCAATGAAATGCATTTAACATCATTTGCCTTATATTCAATATCAACTATGGCGTAGCATCATTCAGTCACACCGGAAATGTCCATCACAAAACATATATAGTTTATATTCAATGTGTGAAAAATCATAACTGAAAGTAACGAGACAGTTCACTTTGCACGCAAAACCATTCCTAATCTAGGGTAAAAATCTAGCAAATATCCTAATTTTACGTTCTCTTTAGATTTGGGAATATTTTAGAAAGGAGAAACAAGGTAATAGCAAACAATTTAAAGATTCCTGAAAAGCATCAAGTCACATACCATTTATCAGTTCAATGGGAGCAGTCCTAATTATAGAGTAAAAATGTAACAAACTGGGTGTCTCTTACATTTAAAATTTTTTTTAGAAAAGGCAAGAAAGCAAAAGAACAGATGTCGAAAAGTTCCGAAAAGTGTCTTGTCATATCATTATACTCCATGTAATTTCAATTGCTTTCCCAAGGTCAGTATATAGGTCCATTCCATACCTTAGAGCAGTAACTATGGTAACACCGCATTTGGCTGACTGATCGCTCTTTTTTCCCACCTCAGTTGAGGTCAGTAGTATGAGACCTATCTTCGTCATGATTTTCGTTCATTTTTCGATTGTTGCAGTGGGAAAACGGGACCAGGGGCATGCTTCTTCCAGTGCCATGGCAACAAAGGGATGAAGTGAGAAGGACGGTTGTCCTTGAGAAACCAATTGAAATTACATTATCAATTCGATAAGAGTAATCTTATAACAAGAACATTGCATATATAATGATTTTATATTACTTAAATGTAAGGGGGGGGGGGATAAAGTAAAAGTAAACAATACGAAGATTTTTTTGAAACGTGTCTTGCCATATTATTCACTAGTTCGATGACAGCAAGCAGCCCTAAAGTAAGAATTTTGCAAATATCAAGAATTTTAAGAACTAGAAATTTTTATAGAAAAGGAAATAATGGAAAAATTTCGAAAACTTCTGAAAATGCTGAAAAAATATCAAAACGTTGCAAGCTTCTGAACTTTTTAACTGTGCTTAAAATATGTACCGTACAAAAAATATAAAATGTATTAAAAAATAAATAAAAACAATTCATACGTCGTAGAACTCTCTCGTCCGATTCAACAAGTGAGCGCGTTTACCTGACCTCAATTCGATGACATATGCAAACTTTTGAGTATTTAAAACGTATGCAGACACTAACAAAGAAATTCTTTTGCCACTGTGCAACGTAATTCAAAACAGCGCACTAATTTAAGTGTATTTTTTCACTTTTAAAACTAAATATTCGAAGGTTGGGCATATTCACGTTTAATGTTTATGACAATACATTATTAACACACAATCGGATTGCAAATTCGTCACAATTTGCTGGGATGGTCTTTGCTAGAGTAAAAATCTTGCAAATATGACGATTTTAGATGTCCCCGATTTAAAAATTTTGTAGAAAGAAAAAAAAATCAAGCAAAGATTTCGAAAACTTCTGAAAAGTATATTATCATATCTCAAACTAGCAAGCTACGCCCGCTACGCTGGTCAATTTCTCTTAACGAACTTTTAATCAAACAAAATATTGACATTTCATAATTCACTTTTATATTTAACAGAATAATAAGGCTACTATAACTTGTAACTCGCGCTATAGCCAATATACACGTCAGCACACGTCGCCCTTATCATTATCTTTTTACGCGTGAAGGTTTCGCTATGGTACTCCATTGTGAAATGTGGTAATTTTTGAAATTCAATATTTGGAAAATGGCATAATCATTAGATTTGAAATTTATATCAAGAAATATACAATCTTTTACCTTTCAAACGCAGTTTGTCTAACAATTTTCTGACAAATACTTTTCGAGCTAATATTTTTTTCCGTAACTTCAAATGTTTCATTTTACGAGATTAATCTATGGCAAAGATTAGCGAAAAACCCAGTCGTCAGCAAAGCATAATTTTATATTAAAGAGGATGTTGGAGTAAGGATTGTCACCATCACTTTTGAAATCAGTTCTGTAGTTCCAGAGATTCCATAGAAATTGTAATTTAGAATGATTTTAGAACGCTTTTCGCTCATTTCACCCTTTTAAATTTCGAATTTAAAAAAAAAAATTCTTAGAGAGCATTTATATCTTATCAGTAATTACAATGTCAAATTTAAAATTTCTAGCTCCTTCGGTATAAAAAAAGTCGCAATTTTCAAACATTTTTCACTCCTGCACCCCATTGGGGTTAGTGGCACCGATATAAAATATAGCCTATGTTGGAGCAGGGATTGTCACCATCAATTTGCCACCATTATTTTTGAAATCGGTTCTGTGATTCCAGAGATTCCATAGAAATTGTAATTTAGAATGTTTTTAGAACGCTTTTCTCTCATTTCACCCTTTTAAATTTCAAATTTTTTGTTTAATTTGTTCTTAGAGAGCATTACATCTTATAAGTAACTACAATGCCAAATTTCAAATTTCTAGCTACTTCAGTATAAAAAAAAAAATTGCAATTTTAGAACGTTTTTCGCTCCTGCACCCCCCTGGGATTAGTGGCACCGACATAAAATATAGCCTATGTTGAAGGAGGGAGTGTCACCATCAATTTGTTACCATCACTTTTGAAATCGGTTCTGTAGTTCCAGAGATTCCGTAGAATTGTAATTTAGAATGTTTTTAGAACGCTTTTTGCTCATTTCGCCATTTTGAATTTCGATTTTTTTTTTGTTCTTAGAGAGCATTTACATCTTATAAGTAACTACAATGCCAAATTTCAAATTTCTAGCTCCTTCAGTATTAAAAAAATGCAATTTTAGAATGTTTTTCGCTCCTGCACCACCCTGGGATTAGTGGCACCGACGTAAAATATAGCATACGTTGGAGCAGGCATTGTCATAAAAAATTTGCCACCATCACTTTTGAAAAGGGTTCTGTAGTTCCAGAGATTCCATAGAAATTGTTATTTAGAATGTTTTTAGAACGCTTTTCGCTCATCTCACAGTTTTAAATTTCGAATTTTTTTAGAATTTGTTCTTAGAGAGCATATACATCTTATAAGTAACTACCATGCCAAATTTCATGTTTCTACCTCGTTCAGTATAAAAAATATCGAAATTTTAGAATGTTTTTCGCTCCTGCAGCACCCTGGGATTAGTGGCACCGACGTAAAATATAGCATATGTTGAGCAGGCATTGTCATAAAAAATTTGCCACCATCACTTTTGAAAAGGGTTCGGTAGTTCCAGAGATTCCATAGAAATTGTTATTTAGAATGTTTTTAGAACGCTTTTCGCTCATCTCACAGTTTTAAATTTCGAATTTTTTTAGAATTTGTTCTTAGAGAGCATATACATCTTATAAGTAACTACCCTGCCAAATTTCATGTTTCTACCTCGTTCAGTATAAAAAATATCGAAATTTTAGAACGTTTTTCGCTCCTGCACCACTCTAGGATTAGTGGCACCGACGTAAAATATAGCATATGTTGGAGCAGGCATTGTCATCAAACATTTGCCACCATCACTTTTGAAAATGGTTCTGTAGTTCCAGAGATTCCATAGAAATTGTTATTTAGAATGTTTTTAGAACGCTTTTCGCTCATCTCACAGTTTTAAATTTCGATTTTTTTTTAGAATTTGTTCTTAGAGAGCATTTAGATCTTATAAGTAACTACCATGCCAAATTTCATGTTTCTAGCTCCTTCAGTATAAAAAAAAAATCGAAATTTTAGAACGTTTTTCGCTTCGGCACTCCCTAGGGGTAGTGGCACCGACATAAAATACAGCCTATGTTGGAGCAGGGATTGTCACCATCAATTTGCCACCATCACTTTTGAAATCACTTCAGTAGTTCCAGAGATTACCCCCTACAAACAAACAAACAAACAAACAAACAATCTTTACTACTTTATAATATTAGTATAGATTAGCTCAATGAGAGCAGTCCTAGAGTGAGAGTGTGTTGAAAATATTATTTTCACTTTCCTTTGTTGCAGATTTAAGGAATTATTAGAATAGGAATTTTTAGGAATACAAGCAAAGATACACTGCAAAAAAAGTGCTGATTTTACAGTATAATACTGGCACTCCAGCTGCCAGTATTATACCATAAAATTAAGAGTAATAAACAGTAAAATAAGCAGTAATACGCTACCGCGTAATACTGTAAAATCAGCACTTTTTTTTTTTTTTTTGCAGTGTACCTTCTGAAAATATGATATCATCATCCAGCGCAATTTTAGCGTAAGAATTTTGCAAACAACGTGATTTTTATATGATTTCGTGATCAATAAACCCCTGTTTTATTGTGTTCAGTTTTATTGTTCCTACTGAAGGTAAAACTGAAATTTCGCTGTCAAAGCCCTACATGAAAATGCCTTAAAATAATAAGACAAAAAGTCTGTAGTATATGTTTGATGTCAGCATGTAGCTTGTATCGTGTCAGGAAATCGCGCTTTCCTTTATTAATGCATGCACTTCGATGAAAAATAATGTTCGCAGGCCATTGTGTTGTCAACAGAAGATGACAAAATTAATGGTGCTCTCTCTACAAAGCGGATCGAACTTTGATCTGAAAAAAAATCTGTTGTCAAAATCACGGACTTAAAGTTGTTGAAATATGCGGAATGTTTTATCTATTAATATTGAAGCATGAAAAATATTTATCACGGGCAAAACAGTTCTCTTTGGACGGTTGCTCTTGTATGGATTATATATTTAGATGAAGAATCGAATAATTTTCATCGCTTTTTAGCGAATGATTGATTTTTTTACGCTTAACAAAATCACATTTTTCAGCGCAAGTTGACTGCAGATAACAACTCAGTGACGCGTGCCAAGTGCTCAATCAAATAATAAAGTGTGTAGTTATTTAGTGAGGAATAAAGTGCTTAATCGTTGTAAATATATTGGAGCTGACAAGAATTGAAGTAAAAAATTAACCGCATTACAGAAATTTTTATGCCTTAATAAGATTGAACTATTCAACACAATTTGATTGAAGATAACACCATACTGACACATGTCTTGCGCTCTATTTAAAAAGAGATGCAATATTTTTGTGGAGTAGGAAACCAAGGCTTCCAACCGGAACCAAAAACTGGGAAAAAAAACCCCGTTATTTCTGATATAACGAAAACTGAAATTGAACCTAAATTATTTTTCTACTTCTGAACTGATTCACAATTAAAACAAAAGTAATCCATTTTTATTACTTCAATTACATGAAGAATAAATTAAAATACAAGCATAAGTTACTCCTGGTCTTTAAGTTTTTGATATAAAGTATGTTGCAAATGTTAAGTCGCAAATTATGTATACTGAAACTAGTTAAACTGCCAAAAATGAAAATATTTATTAACGAAGAAAAATAAATGAACAGTACCAAGCAAAAAAAAAAAAAAAAAAAACTTAAATCCTGACGAAGTTTTTTTTTTTTTTTTTTTGTCTCTAATTTCAAGACTAGAGGCGTTTTTAGGACAAGATGTCATAAAATTAAGAATAACGTTAATTGAATAGGAATGTTTAACCTTCATATTGAAACAAGAATTTAGTAAAGTTATAGAAAGCGCAGGGAGAAAAGAAAATTAAACTTTGATAATGTTGTATGATTGAGCTTAAGTATGCATCTTCTTAGTGCGAAGTACATCGAAACTTTGTGGCCCACCTCGTCATTCTCAGATTCTTATGTTTCATCTCTCTTCATGAATTCTGTAAAGAGATTTAGTTAAGGGGAGACATTAGTTTAAACGTCGAAATGAAGATCATATTTTAGGAAAATTTTGTGTGTTTCAATATAAGCGTAAACTGTTGGGGTATTTTGTAATATATTAAGTCAAGTTTGGAGAGTGTTTCGTAATTTTATCATAAAATTTGTTTTCATACTTCGCCCTTAGTAGCGATATATATATATATGGAGATATCCATGTAAGCGAGGCTGTCCTGAAAATGCAGTGCCGGTCATCTGGCAGCACGCAACAAGAATCCTGAAACATTACAAAAGAAAAAAATCTTAATACAATTAATTTTTAGCGCATTGGCTATGACGTAGAGCAGGTTTTTTTTCAAAATTTAAACATTTGTGAAAATGGCGGTATAAAAGAATATATATATACATGTATATATATAATTTCCCCTCCCCCTCCAAAAAAAAAGCCTTAAAATGCTTGTAAAAATTCAAAAAGTTAAAATGTGAAAAAAATTGCACCTAGCGCCATAGAGAATTCAGGTCATTCCATGTTAATTGGTCTAAAGGCTCCCACTCGACCCCTTTCAAATTTTATATAATTGATACAGGACATACATATAGGTATAAGATGGACATCTGCAAACGGTCAGTGTCAGAAATAGCATAGTTGGGGCGCTAGGGGTCTTTTGTAAAACTCACTATTTCATGTTCGCAGAAAAAACGAAGAAATCACCAAGTTTGCCATCTTATTGCTCATGATACAAGAAACCTTACTTATTGAAAATAAGTGATCTAGTACAACTTTTTGTGCTAAAAAACGTAATTAGAGTATTAAAAATCACAAATCAATACCTTTGTTATTCCTTGGCCTCAAAGTAGGCCATACGGCCTGTCGCGATGAATTTTACCCATACTTTAACATACTGTAACTACTGAAAAAAATTATTTTAAAAGTTTGTTACTTTAACAATTAATTATCTATGAAGATGTTATAGAGCTACTGGAGTTGTTTCTTTTCTGCTTAAATATTCCTTAATTTATTCAGTTTTGAAATCTTCTAAAAAATTAAAATCAATTCCACCCAATATTCAGAAGCGTATATCTCAAAAGAGACACTCCTGATATGATTACAGTTAGTACCACTGAAAAGAGCCCACCTTAGTCTATAAGAAAAACTTTATTTCATTTTGGACCACTTACATATAGGGGAAAAATAATAAAATTCAAAAAACCTATTTTACGTAATATTTCTTATTCGGAGATCTTCTCTTTCAACAAATTTAACACAAATCTTTTTATTTACAATGATAAATGTATACATAATTATCTCTTGTTGTGGTACATGGTTGTTTCTGCTCTACCATATTGAATGACTGGTAACCACGTCACCAACGGGTCACGCTCGATAACCATGAAAGACTAGCTTCTGGCGATGCTTCAGTAAAATTGACATTTCATGGTCGCAGAATAAATTATGAAATCACTAATTTTGCCCTCTTATTTCTCAAGATACAATAAATCTTATTAAAAATAGGTGATCTAGTACAACTTTTTGTGCTAAAAAAACATAATTGGAGTATTAAAAATCGCAAATCATTATCTTCGTCATTACTTGGGCTCAAAGTAGGCCATATGGCCTGTCGCGATGAATTTTACCCTTTCTTTAACAAGCTGTATCTACTGAATAAATTAATTTAAACATTAGTCACTTTAGCAATGTATTACCTATGAAGATGTCATAGAGCTGCTGAAGTTGTTTCTTTCCTGCTTAAATATTCAATAATTTATTCAGCAGCGAAATCTCCTAAAAGATTAAAATTATCAATTCGAACCCATTTTCAGAAGCGTATATCTCAAAAGGGACAGTTTTGATTTGATTACAATTAGTACCACTGAAAAGAGCACATTTTACTCTATAAGGAAAACTCTATCTCATTTTGGGCCTCTTAGATATATTGTAAAAATAATGAAATTAAAAAAAACCTATTTTAAGCGACTTGGAAACGAATGCATAGTGAAATGCAGTCTTAACACTCTTATCAACATATGTTATAAAGAATGGTGCATCATTTGTTATTCTACTGACACGAACTTGTTTTTTATTTACGGGTACGAAATAATGATGATGTTCTCTTGTGCAAGAAACTGTGCATCCGCTTTTGAAACGCTCTTCTTGGTCAGCTTGTACTGCTTCAATTTATTTTTTTGAAACAAAAATGAATTTAATTTCCTTTAAGTTCTTTTCACAGAATTTTTATAGATCCGACGGAGTTAAAATTTGGTCTTTAATTGGTCTTTGAATGCTTGCTCTTGCAGCCAGCCGCTTTACAGTTCCTCCTATTCCGTTGCAGGGTGGTTTTAAATGGCTTGTACCAAACAAATTCCACTCTGCTGAGATTCCAAAGTCACTCTGTTGATAACAAAGATTCAAAATATTTTTTAAATTCTTGCAGCAGATCTGTCCCTAAAATAATGTATATGCAAAGAAAAAAACTCCATTCATAAAAATAAATTAATTTTCATACAAATAAATATATTTGCACAGTTTGAAAGCCTTATGTAAGGAATTTTTGGGATAGACTTTGCTCAACAGTCAAATTTTTTGAAACAGAGAAATCTCGAAAAAACAGTGTAAAATAGGTTTTTTTAATTTCATTATTTTTACACCATATATAAGAGGCCCAAAATGAAATAGAGTTTTCCTTATAGAGTAAAATGTGCTCTTTTCAGTGGTACTAATTGCAATCAAATCAAAACTGTCCCTCTTGAGATATACGCTTCTGAAAATGGGGTAGAATTGATGATTTTTATTTTTAGGAGATTTTGCAGCTGAATAAATTATTGAATATTTAAGCAGGAAAGAAGCAACTTCAGCAGCTCTATGGCATCTTCATAGGTATTATATTTCTAAAGTGACTAATGTTTAAATTAATTTATTCAGTAGATACAGCTTGTTAAAGAAAGGGCGACATCATCACTTTCATGGCGACATCCTCGCGAATTCATCGCGACAGGCCATATGGCCTACTTTGAGCCCAAGTAATGACGAAGATAATGATTTGCTATTTTTAATACTCCAATTATGTTTTTTAGCACAAAAAGTTGTACTAGATCATCTATTTTTAACAAGTAAGATTTATTGTATCTTGAGAAATAAGAGGGCAAAAGTAGTGATTTCATCATTTTTTCTGCAACCATGAAATAGTCAATTTTACTGAAGCATCATCAGAAGCTAGTCTTTCATGGTTATCTGGCGTGACCCGTTGGTTACGTTGTTACCAGTCATTCAGTATGGTAGAGCAGAAGCAACCATGTACCACAACAAGAGATAATTATGTATACATTTATCATTGTAAATAAAAAGATTTGTACTAGATTATTTTTTAACACAATAATTTCAAATTGGTAAAGCAATCATACAAGTTGTAAATTCCCAACTGGACGAAATCATCCTGCCCCGTACATTTTTCGTCCAGTTGGGAATTTACAACTTGTAAAAAAAAAAAAAAAAGATTTGTGTTAAATTTGTTGAAAGAGAAGATCTCCGAAGAAGAAATATTACGTAAAATAGGTCTTTTGAATTTTATTATTTTTCCCTATATGTAAGTGGCCCAAAATGAAATAAAGTTTTTCTTATAGACTAAGATGTGCTCTTTTCAGTGGTACTAACTGTAATCATATCAGGAGTGTCTCTTTTGAGATATACGCTTCTGAATATTGGGTGGAATTGATGATTTTAATTATTTAGAAGATTTCAAAGCTGAATAAATTAATGAATATTTAAGCAGAAAAGAGACAACTCCAGCAGCTCTATAACATCTTCATAGATAATTAATTGTTAAAGTAACAAACTTTTAAAATAATTTTTTTCAGTAGTTACAGCATGTTAAAGTATGGGTAAAATTCATCGCGACAGGCCGTATGGCCTACTTTGAGGCCAAGGAATAACAAAGGTATCGATTTGTGATTTTTAATACTCTAATTACGTTTTTTAGCACAAAAAGTTGTACTAGATCACCTATTTTCAATAAGTAAGGTTTCTTGTATCATGAGCAATAAGATGGCAAACTTGGTGATTTCCTCGTTTTTTCTGCGACCATGAAATAGTGAGTTTTACAAAAGGACCCCCTAGCGCCCCAACTATACTATTTCTGACACTGACCGTTTACAGATGTCCATCTTATACCTACATGTATGTCCTGTATCAATTATATAAAAATGGAAGGGGGTCGAGCAGGAACCATGTCAAAATTTAGGCCACTTGACACGGAATGACCCATTCACTTCTGAACATTTTTATTAAAAGTTAACGGAAATCAGTTGAGTGGTTTTCAGGCAATACAAGCGGCTAGGTTAAAAGGAAAAAAAAAAGAACTTTTAAATTTTAATGTTTGCTTTAGTAGCAATTCGTTAGAGAGGTATATTTGTCACTGTAACTTTTGCATTACTTCGAATTTGAAAAACACTTTTGGACTATATCTTAAGCCTTATAAGGTATCATAAAAAAATAAATAAAAAAATAAAAAATAATAGCTTATGGAAAGTTTTAAACTGGTATACCACTCGCCCTAAGAATGATTTATTTTATTAGGTAAAACAACCAAGGTTATATATTTTTAATATGGAGAATTAAACAGAGGACACCTATTAATAAAATTCTGTGTCCCGGCTAAATTAAATTTCACTTTTAAACAGATACTCTTATAGTTGAACCCCCCCCCCCCAAAAAAAAAAAAAAAAAAAAATATGGACCTAATCCAGATGTACGCCTAAGTTAGTAAAAGCTTCTGAATTTGCTTGCAACACTAACCAACTTCCTTGTAGTTGACTTCCATATACCTACCACACACTACTGCTCCTGACCTCTTTTCCGTATACTATGACCACCCGATAACATTCTCGGTTGGTTGGTTGATTTATGACAGTTGATTATCTACACGAGGGATATAGGTCCTTCTCCGTGGGGGGTCTTTATAAGGGATCCTAACCCGTATTGACGGCAAGGTTCGAAGAAAACCATGGAAAACTCCGAACGGTTAGGTCGACGAGCGCGACAGGGATTTGAACCCAACACCTCCCGTCTACCAGCTTTGAGAGCAGAACCTCTCAGCCACTGGTGGGGCGATAACATTCTCGGAAACTTCAATTTAAAATCTATTCCGTCGGTCCTAGATTTTCCTGAAATATGAAGAGATCTGGAAAATAAATAAATCTTTGGACCAATAAATATTATGTACACAAATTAAAAACATCTTTTACTTAAGCAAGGTGTCAAATACATGTAAAATAAAATTTCCAAACTTGACATGTTTCGGTTTCAAAGTATAAAACCATAATCATATAAGCAAACAAACATCGTCAAAAATCAAACATTATGTATAAAAGTATTATATAATCAATATTATGTATACAAGGTACATAAAATCAAGAAATTAGATATTTTATATGTATACAAAAATTGTTCTATGGTGAATACGTGACGTCTAAAACTCAACGTATGGAAAAGTACAAAAAGCCAGAATAGCAGTAGCATACAACTTTTTTCAAAGCTTCGCACAAAATGAACCTGTTCTTCAGCGCAAGCTCGAAGGAAGAGCCCCGCAGAGTTGAGCAGTATAGAAAATACATGTACACTACTGGCCATCCAAAATGCTACACCATGAAGGAATACAAATAACAGAATGATATTTATTGGACAAATACATTATAATGGGAAGGACAGGTGATTACATTTTCAGAAAATTTGGAGATATAGATCCTGAGAAAACACTACCCAAAGCAGCCACCTCTGGCTGCAATAAGAGCATTTATCTGCCTAGCCATGGAGTCGAACAGAGATTTGATGTCATGCACGGGTACATCAGTCCATGCAGCTTCAACACTATGCCAAAGTTCATCAACCGTAGTGACGGGCGAGTGGTGGCGGGCCAGTCGCTCAGAAGCCATTGACAGGTCATTTTCAATTGGTAAGAAATCAGAACGTGCCGGCCAGGGCAACAGTCGAGCATGTTCTGTATCAAGGAAGGTCAGGATAGTACGACCAACATGCGGTCGTGCATTGTCCTGCTAAAACGTAGAGTTGCGGAGGCATTGAAGATAAGGCAGAACCATGGGTCGTAACACATCAGAATTGTAACGGCTGCTGTTGAAATTGCTGGCAATGCTAACAAGAGGTTACCGAGACGTGTATCCAATGGCACTTCATCCCGTCATTCCAAGTGATATGGCAGTATGACGATTCGAATGCAAGCGGACAATGTGCGTTTTCCACGATGCCGCCAAACATGAATGTTGGCATCATGATGCCGTATATGACGCAGGAATGGCGTCTCACGTCGTCTTTGATGAATCCAGGCTCTGTATGCAGCATCATGATGCCAGCATCCATGTTTGGCGGCATCGTGGAAAACGCACATTGCCAGCTTGCATTCGAATCGTCATACTGTCATATCACCTGGAGTGACGGTATGAAGTGCCATTGGATACACGTCTCGGTAACCTCTTGTTCGCATTGCCGGCAATTTCAATAGCAGCCGTTACATTTCTGATGTGTTACGGCCCATGGGTCTGTCTTATCTTCGATGCCTCCGCAACTCTACGGTTTAGCAGAACAATGCACAACCGCATGTTAGTCGTACTATCCAGTCCTTCCTTGATACAGAACATGTTCGACTGTTGCCCTGGCCGGCACGTTCTCCTGATTTCTTACCAGTTGAAAATCACCTGTCAATGGCTTCTGAGCGACTGCCCCCTCCCCCACTCACCCGTCACTACGGTTGATGAACTGTGGCATAGTGTTGAAGCTGCATGAACTGATGTACCCGTACATGACATTCAATCTCTGTTCGACTCCATGTTTTGGTAGATAAAAGCTGTTATTGCGGCCAGAGATGGGTGCTTTGGGTAGTGTTTTCTCAGGATCTATATCTGCTAATTTCCTGAAAATGTAATCACCTGTCCTTCCCATTATAATGTATTTGTCCAATAAATATCATTCTGTTATTTGCATTTTTTCATGCGGTAGCATTTTGGATGGCCAGTAGTGTATTTGAAATACATTTTTAACATACTTTTGTATTTTGTATTTTAAACACATAAAACTGAATTATTTTTTAATGTATTTTAAAATGATTTTTCCACGTATTTTGTATTTTCAAAATACTAAAAATACGATTCTCAATTTTTCAAACGGTTCGTACCAGACTTGAAGTTTTTTTAAACCATACAACTTGTGTTTAAACCGCAAATTAATGATTTACAACAATTTACGGAAAATACATGTTTTTCTGTTTTGTCTAGTCTTTGAATTCGTTTCTTGAAGTTAATATATAAACATATTTTTCAAATCTGGTACAATAAGGATTTGTATGTTCTGCCGAAACATTTTTGCTGAATTGGTTATAACAAAAGCTTTTATAATTCTTAATGTTGCTATGTAATTTATAACATTTTATCGTGCGATACACAAGTAGGATCGTCCAGAGTTTTCCTGAGTATTTCATATTTAAAGTATGTTAGAAGTGTAATGCAGTTAGTTATTGCATAGACTCATGAAAGGATGGATAATACATACTTGAGAACTCTTAATGGAAGTAAATTAATTAATTGTGATACATCGCGCTACGCATTAGATATAAGTATACTTGAAATATTTCCAAATAATATTTTTTTTATGATCAACAATAGTTTTGTAAGACTAAAACATTATTTTCAGGCCAAAACCAACTGATCTTGGTCATTCTTTCCGGACCGGACCGGGCTTGGGCTTTACTTTTCCTGCAGACTCGGACCGGGCTAGGTCAGACTTTTTTTCTGGACCGAACTACACCTGGACATTCTTCCTAGAAGTCTGGACGGGAAGAAAATTTTAGTCCCGGTATCGACCCAGATCGTATGGTCATTGGCCCGGCCTGATCCGTGCAAAAAACAGTAAAATTTGTTCCGGGCCAAAGATTTTTTCAAAAAATACACATATTTTTAAACTACCATTACTCTACAATTAAAATTTTAAATTTATTTAAAATTTATTAATATACATGTATTTCTAGGCACGAAAACCTACGAAAATAAATCTGTCTATGATGGAATCCTGTCTTAAACGGAAAAATGCGTTGATCCATGCAAAATGAATGTAATAATACATGTTCA
Organism: Maratus michaelseni; assembly: GCA_963931845.1. Classification (NCBI taxonomy): domain Eukaryota; kingdom Metazoa; phylum Arthropoda; class Arachnida; order Araneae; family Salticidae; genus Maratus; species Maratus michaelseni. The sequence goes on along the minus strand of OZ007592.1, from coordinate 190,715,641 downwards.
AAGAATACACTGCATTTACAGCATGCGATGTACCAGCTAAGGCGGAAACTTGGCTATAACGGATTGTTTTCTCTACTACGCGATTCCGTCTTAGAAGATTTTTCTGTATAGCATTTTTCAGACTTGTAAGTCTCCATGTCATAGAATATGGATAAATGATAATTCAAACATTTGCGTACAAATAAAGATTCATAAAAAATAATATAGTTTAGATGGGCACGGGCAGAAATAACTCTATAGAAGGCAATATTTTGGAACGGATGTGCCTATACTTCGCAGCTCTGGGCACGTTTTAAAAAATGAATAATATTAACATGAATAATAACTAAAATAAATATTTTTTGTTAGAACTCCTCATACAAGAGAATTTTTAACCACATCGGCGTAAAAATCTATCTTTTTTAGAAATTCAGTCAGGCCAATTAAGTTTTTGTACGGGTGAGGTTCGGGCCGAACTTTCAGCTTTTATACCGGGCCGTGTCCAAAATTTTTTTACGGGTCGGGCTGGGACCGGGCCTGGAAATTTTGGCCTGTGGAGACCTCTGCTTTTGGTTACGGAGCCTGTCCATACAGTAAATAAAAATTTATATCATGACATTGCAACTGAAACATTTTTGCGTAGCGTAAGATAATGCACAATAATTAAAATTAAAATTAATGTATTTTGTATTTTAAATGTATTTTGTATTTTGAAAATTTGAACTTTGAAAAGTATTTTGTATTTTGTATTTTAGGTTCTAAAATCAATGTATTTTGTATTTTGTATCGAAAATGGCTTTTGATGTATTTTTCCCACCTCTCTGAGAGAGTGAGAATAAGCAGAAGTAACACACCTTCTCATAATGTTTGCAAATTGTTTAAAAGTGTTTGCATTTGTTTGGTAATATAAAACATTAACCTATGTTATATTAATCATTTTTAAAGTTTTGTTAAGAAATTAGTTTGTCAAGTCTTAGTATCACAACTCTTTAAGTAAACGTTTAATGACAATAATAATGAAAAAATAATTCAAGAAATGAAAGCACTTAAGAATTGGATATTTCAATTGCTTCAAATTCAGTTTTACATGATCTTTTGTTACAGCCACAGCTGTCCCTTTACATTAAAATTAGGTTACAAGCTAAATACGTGTATGGAGCTACCTATTTAGTATAAAATATTAACGAAATATTATTTTTATATCAACTGCAAAATAAATTTCTTTTGATTTATGTGAATATAGCGTGCTATAGAATCATATTCCGTTAAAACTTTTCTTTTAGATCAATAAAAAATTAATTTATTTGATACATAATAACAAATGAATTAAATATATAAAAGACAATTAAAGGATAGCCAAAGATTTTTTGGAATCTTACGCACGGTAGTGTATAGCTATAAAAGTAGTCTGAAAGCAGCAAATCTTTATTTTATCTTCGCACTGATTGGGAAATAATTGCCAGGCAATTACCAAAAGGGGTAAAAAGGGCACGCATCCCCTGCGATTAGTGTAAGTAATTTTTGAACACACCCAAATAAAGAAGGCCAATGGAAGTTTTGTGTGAATTTCATGATATACCTTTAATCTTCAGGCTACGATAGAATTAATTTTCATAGATTGATCACGATATAAGTATCTATTGGCTGCATGGTTTTTCTCGCTATCAATTTCATATAAAGCAGGTTGATTCTTGAAAAATAAAAATATATTTTAGCTGAAAAATATGCAACCGATTGAGGTAGACTTTGTTAACTGTACACAGAAAAAAATAAAACCCAATTTGGGTCGAAAGAGTCTTAGGTATGTGCCCAAATTGGGTCATGCCTGTTTTGGTTTCCACTGTGTATCCATTTTGGGCACTGTTAAATACCCATTTAAAAAAAAAAAAAAAAAAAAAAAAACCTAAGAATCTTTCGTACCAAATTGGGTTTTATTTTTTTTCTGTGTACATTGGGCAATTTTACGTTTAAAAATAAATTAAAAGATGAAATTATTTTAATCAGCTTAGTATATTTTATTATTATTATAAGAAATCCTGTATCAAACAGAACAGCATTGATATTAAAAATCTATTCTGTTAGAATAATCAACTTGAAATAAGATATCTTAACTAGCTACTACATTTAAGACTAAAATTAGGAGATGGAACTGATTCATATTTTTAGACCGTCAAAAACTATTTTTAATTGAGTGCTAATCCGACTGGGCGAATTTTTAATATTTAGTCTTTATTTAACATTATTTTTAACTTTAAACTACTGAAAAGAAAAGATTTAGATTAGTACTTTTCTTTTAGAAAATGTAAGTACATTTTTATACACAAACAAGGTCTGCTGGAATGATATTGCAGGTTACGATTTTAGAAATTAAATGATCATTCCACATAAAAATCAACAAAGAGCTAATTTTAATCTCGAATTTATCATATAAAAAAAAGTGATCATATTACCATAAAATTCTCTAGGTCATGCTGAAAAGCCGAAAGAAACACCAGAATATTAAATTTAAATTAAAGGAATGTTAATTAAATTCTTTGCTTCTAAAGAACTGAGCGTTGTGGTTATTTAGGTGAACATAACCGTAAGAGAATATGAAGTTATGATTAAAATAATGCCCTTTTATTAATCATTCATCTAGAAAAAAAATCGCTAAATCAAAATTAGATAAAAGAAATGAGTCATCACCAAAGAGAAGAAAAATTAAATCCTGAATTTGAACATTAAAATTAGTTTATTTACATTATATACAATTATATTTACAATTAACATTAAATATATATATATATTAGGATTAATACTAGTAGTTTTTTTTTTTTTTTTTTTTTTTTTTTTTTTTTTTTTTTTTTTTTACTAGCTGATTCACAAAATCGCTATTTACAAATAGCATCAAAACCAATTTAAAATTTTCATTATTATTTTACATTTGAATTTAATTTAAATTCAGATGTACCTTTTCTCCTCTTAGGCAGAAATCCCCCATCGTCCGATTAGCTCCAAGTCATCATTTTCGATGACACAAATACAAAAAATAACTCTTGCGCTCATTTTATACTAACTTAGATATATATATATATATATATATATAGTGATATTGCATTATAGTCAAACTGACTAAAGCAATGCGCATTTCTGAACAACCGTTGACTCTCAGTTAGAAACTTCGACTGATCACTGGAATCAATTTTTTTCATCCCCCTATACACAAACAAGGTCAAATTCACCGATATATTTCATTTGATTCAAGGTTCGTTTGGAAAAATCGACCAGTGTAGCGGGCGAAGCATGCTAGTTTAAATATAAATTACATAAATTTATATAAATACGTCTATGCTGGACTTTGTGTGGCTTTATATGTCGTCTCAAATTTGTAGCCTTACCGACGATTCACTCCCACACTGCTCGGGTCACGCCCCACAATAGAAACCTATCAGAGCCCTTTCTTATCTCCCGGCAGATCTGAACTCCGGTGGGGAAAAAACTAGTTTGTTCCTTTCTAGTCGAATTTCTTACCAGTTGAAAGTAATTAAGATGGTAAAATATAGGGGGTCGTGTTTGACTCTCATATTTTCATCTTCGTTCGGATGGTGATATCGACATCATTCTCAAAGAAAAAGATCATTTTCATTTATGAGAATGAAATAATTTAGTATGATTGAGTCAGTATGAACTCATATTCAATAACTTTTAGTTCTGCAAATAAAGTTCCTACTTATATCCCCCCCCCTTTTTTTTTTAAAAATAAATTTTATATGCACCAAATAAAAAGTTTAAGAAAATTACATTATTTCCTTGAAATAAAAATAAGTAAATCTATAAAACTCAGACATTTAAAAATGACTGAAGTAATTAATATACTTAACTCAGGTAATAATTTAGGTAGTGATAATGAAGTCATTCTAAAAAGAAGAAAAATGACTTTTGACATATAAGAATAAAATACTTTATTATTATTGTGTCAATAGTCAATGGATTTTATTCTGCACGTACAGATACTGAAACTTTACCATTTATTAAAAGATCTTCATAATGCATATATGTGGTAAGTAAATCAGAAGAAAAGTGAATTAAGAAATGGAAATATCAGGTTTTAAAAACTTATTCTATGAAAACACATTTTTAAACTTCTTATAAGTAATGTTTTATAAGTGCGTTTTGATGAATTTGAAAAGTTCAACGTTCTTACACAAGTAATAATAGTTTTTTGTTCTTAATTTGTAAAATAATCAAGAATAATATTTTCATTAAACAATTGCAGCCTTTCACTACAATACATTTCTGAATTCTTCAATACCATCATACACATATATGTCAAAATTTATTCCTCAGTTAAATGCAACATTTTATGCGATTAAGCTCAGCGGAGGAAAAGCATCAAGTGGTATGCAAAAAAAAAAAAAAAAACCCTTAAATGTTAAAATGCGTACCACAACTGAAAACGCACTTCCAGCAATTACTTTTCATAGACAGTACTCAAGCCAAATTCCTTTGTGTGTATTTGTGAAAAAAACGACCAATTCTATGCTTACCATAATTCTACAGTAAGTGCGTCTTGTAGCACACCTCAGTGATGTATATTTTAAATGTGTTTAAAATAATGAAATATCATTGAAATACACAGATTTTTTTTTATACTACACCAAAATGTAACGGAATTCTTTTGCGTGTCCCTGTAAATGAACCGTAAGTGCTACACACTTCATTTTCAATACCGAACATGCCATAATAAACCTCAATAATATCATTTACATGAAAATCCGAGTATATTTACGTGAGTTAGAGCACTGTCAGGCGGACAGACAAACCAAATTCATAAGAAAAACGAATATATATATTTAAAGCAATTAAAACGTTTTATATTCTTTTGCCAATAATTAGTCGGTACCCAGTTTAATAAAGACATAATTATTATAATTTCTAAAGTTGCCCCTTTCATTAAAAAAAAAAAAAAATATTTATAGATGTACATAACTTTTATTTTGGATAGAAAACAAATACTATCGATAGGAATTGAAATCTCAGAAATACTCTTTTTGATTCGCTTCGATGTCGAAAAATATTTAAGTTCAATGGAAAAACAATGATTGGTTTTTCAAAGTGAGTATAGTCTTATAAATATTACAAAAAATATGTTAACGTTAAAAATTACTAATTGGGAGTAAAAAATCATTGATATTATACATTTTAAAACATTCATGAAGGCTTCAAATCAGGGTACGCCAAAATCATGATTTTGTTTTTAAAAAAAATTGGGATTTATTTAATTTAAATCATACACTCAGAAAAAGGAATTGATTAAAACTGCAAAACATGTTTTGTTGAGTACATTTTGGTTGTTTTAGCAAAATTCAAGTAAAATTGAACCATTTTACTCCAATTAACAAAAAATTTTTTGCTGACTATACAATTTTTTTTTTTTTTTGGAATTGCAAAAAAAAAAAAAAAAATTTTTTTTTGTTGATTCAAACAAAAATTCCATTGACCTATATTTAAACAAAATTTTTGTTTAAATATAGGTCAATGAAAAAATTTTTTTTTGAATCAACAATTTTTATTTATTTATTTATTTATTTATTTATTTATTTTTTGCAATTCCAAACAAATTTTTTGTATCGTCAGCAAAAAATGTTTTGTGAATTGGAGTAAAATGATTCAATTTTACTTGAATTTTGCTAAAAGAACCAAAATGTACTCAACAAAACATGTTTTGTCGTTTTAATCAATTCCTTTTTCTGAGTGTATATTTTTTTGTTATTTAAATCGGATTTTTTTTAAATTTTAAATTATTATGTTAGAAAGTTAACTTTTCTACACATTATACATATAAATTTAGCAAGAATGCTTGATGATTTTTAAAATTTTAAATGCAAGTACCATATGAAAACTAATAATTATAAATTAATTAATTTTTAAATTGATGAAAATATTTGAAGAAAAGAAAAACAGATTTTTTTTTCCTTTTTGCAATATTAGATAGTATTTGTCAGCATATAAGATATGTCCTATTTTTAAAAAATATTTAAATGTGTAAGTGTAAAATATATAAAATATCTAAAATCTTTTGAAATTGCATTTCTCATAAAAATATGCATATATACACATTGGTTAATACAATTCATTTTAAATATATGACATAAATGTTCAAGGTTTTTCTCAAAAGATTAAAGTTAAAAAATATAACAATTAATAGTATTTTAGAGTCACCTCTCCATTTTCATTTCTAATTTTATTAATACCTGATATTGAAAGTCAATGGAAAAAAATTACTTTGGAACTGCCTTGGTGACTTTTAATAAGTAGATATATTGAAATGAAAAATAGACGAATACTTTAGAAAATATGAAAAATGTATTATTTTTTCAAATCACTCTAGGGTTTGCAATGCAAGGCTTTGTATAATAAAAACAATTTTCCTGCTTTTTCATTCCCCACTTTGTTTCTAAGTTTTGAATGTACTAAACCGTAAGTAGAAAATAGTCCTTTCTACAGAGTTGCTTTATTGCTTTTTCACCTGACATTTCACAAAAACTTGACTTGAAATGGGCTCTCCACCTCTCCGAAGGAGACATTTCGAATACAGTATTTTGCTCAAAAAATCATAAAAAGGATCTGCCTTAGCTAGGAATCTCATGATTAAAGTTATAAAACTACTAGTAAATTTATTCTTCTTAGCAAATTAAAAAAAAAAAAAAAAAAAAAAAAAATTCTTTCCGATCTCAGTCAAATCGCATCTTTTTTAATTCATCATGCATGCTCTTGACATTTGCTGCAATATCTGTGACAAGGCTACCAATAAAACAGTTACATTCAGCTTTGCACTTTAATATTACTTCATGAGCAATTTTTATAAGGTTATTGGCATTAAAGTTAATTGTTTTAATTTAAAAAATGCTAAAATTATCTTTAATGCCAATAGTATCTCTGAATTGGACTTTCTTGAAAATTTAGCTATTTATCTTAATCGTGATGTTATTGTTAATGATAAATCTGATTCCACAATGCTCTCTGCTGCTTGGAAAAACCTCTTCAGTACTACTATATAATTTATTTTTGTATTAATTAATATTAGTCTGTTTTTAATATATTTTGGTTACTTATTTATTTCTTAATTTTCATCTGTTTCCATTTTTTAATATATCTGTTTTTTTTTGTTTTTTTTCCTTCTATTTTGTATTCTATTGTCTTCTGTGATTGGCTGTTGTCCTCTCCTTCTGTTTTCCTATTGGCTGTTGTTTCAGCTTGTTTCCTCTCCCTTATCTCTCATTTCAGTCTTGCTGCTGCTTTCATAGTAGAAGCACGTCTTTTTGCGCCTGACGAAGCAATACTCAGATCTTTCGAAAGGCCTAGCGCATTTTAAATATTTTGATGGTGTTTTAAGAAGATACTTTAGTTATTCTTTTTATAATAAATACTGTTCTATCATTAGTTAGAAGAAAAAAAAAACAATATGTACAGATTGCAAATATAAAATTTAAAATTGAGAATTTTAAAGAGAGATTTCAGAAAGGCGGAGATTTTTTTTTCTTTTTTTTTTTAAAAATCCAAATAAATAACATGTGGGTCGCTTAAATTTTATTATAATCTAAATCAAAGCAAAAATACATATTCCAGCAGAATAAAATTTTAATATTGATTTAAAAAAATCAGAGTGATTTAAATCGTGATTTTAATCAACCTGATTTAAATCGGCGTTCCCTGCTTAAAGAAAAAAAAATGTAACTGGAAGATTAACTATTTCCTGTGCGTGTAATCTAATCTTTTTTAGTCATTTCTATCGCTGGGCTTCCACAGGCAACAAAATGGGTTCTTCTAGAAATCAAGTGCAGTTTCGAAAAAAAAAAAAAACACTACCTGCTCTATCCTAATTTTGAAATGTAAAGGTTTTTAATAATAATAAAAAAAAAAAATAGCCTTTTGCATGTGTATTACAGAACGTTTTCTTGTTTTATTTACATGAGTTGGGTGCTCTGCCCCCTATGATTATGCTCTCAAAGACCCGTCCACACCTGGTAGACTCTAAAAACACGCTAATTTGCCCTATTAATTTTCATAAATACCAATAAATGTAAGAAGATCCTATTTTCTTTTCTAGAGTATTTATATTCCGCGAAGAGAGTGGAATCTCGGTTCCGTATTTTGATTTGTAAAAGTTCCCTCATTTTCTTTCCAGATAGAAAATTTTCGGGTAAAAAGGAAGACATGTTACCCCAATCATTTACGGAGTTCGAATTCAGGTTATCTACCTTTTAATCGGGAGCGCTGAAAACTACCCCCATGAAAAGTTCCCCCATACGTCATTTTTACGTCACAGCAGATGGGGGTAGATTTCCAGTCAGAGAGAATTTTACTTTCGTCGAAAATTGGAAAACTTCCCCCTGAAAAGTTCCCCCAAACCAGAAGGAGGAAGTTTTCCAGTCCCAGGTAATTTTCTTCTTCACTAAGTTCTTGAAAACTTCCCCCATGAAAAGATGTCCCCATACGTCATTTTGACGTCACTACAGATGGGGGAAGATTTCCAGTCCTAGAGAGTTTTACTTTCGTCGAAAATTGGAAAAGTTCTCCCATGAAAAGTTCCCCCAAACCAGAAGGGGGAAGTTTTCCAGTACCAGGTAATTTTCTTTTTCACTGAGATCTTGAAAACTTCCCCCATGAAAAGTGTCCCCATACGTCATTCTGATGTCATAGCAGATGGGGATACATATCATGGGGGAACTTTTCCAGTGCTAGAGAATTTTCTTTTTACTGAGAACTTGAAATCCATCCCCATGAAAAGTGTCCCCATACCACATTTTGACGTCACAATATAGGGTCACATATCCAATGCTAGAACATTTTACTTGCTTCGAGAGCTGAATATCTGGCACTCGAAATGTGTTTCTCTTTTATGTCTAGTTACTATTGTTACTGTGAATTATTATTATACGGACTTGAAGAAATGCGCAGAAGAGATTTAGTGCGTAATGTAAAAGTATCTTGCTTACTTTTCATATTCGGTTATCAAACACATACTAGGCGGACAAAAAGGATTTAATTATTAATGTAATATAATATTGCTCAAAGCATAATCTGTTAGAAGGTTCATGGAAACTCGTCGAAAACAAAGATTTTTGTTATGTTAGCGGAAAATGTGTGCATGTGATATTTGTTGTTGAGTAGAGCATCAAATGTCAATCTTTAATGAAAAATTCACATAAGTTATTTACTTTTTTTTTTTTTTTTTTTTTTTTTTTTTTTTTGGAAAAATAAGAATTTGCTCCTTTTTTTTTGGAAAAATAAGAATTTGCTCTTTTTTTTTTTTTTTTTTTTTTTTTGTTAATATTCCAAATCAAATATCCAATATCAATAATTTGAAACAAAAACAAATAATTCTTGAATCAGCAGATCAGAATTTAGAATTGAGATCAACTATCAACTTCTTTATTATTATCTTTAAAACTGTGTTTTTGAAAAAAAATAACCATATTAATTGAAAGGTAAACAAATCTTAAGAGCAAACTAAAAAAGATATTATGTCATTAGTGTACAACAAACTTACAAATAAATAATCATATTGTTGTAAACGAACATTAGCTTCAAAAATATAAATGGAATTTTAACTTTTAGTAGACCATAAAATACATAAGAAATCTGATTTTTGAACAGAATTTGTAACAAAATTACTATTTTTTTTAATTGATTAATCTGTGATACCCCATTTATATGAGCAAATAGATAAATAAATAGAATGCTAAATTCATCTTTAAAAGTTAGACTTAAAGTTATAGAATGTGCTGATTAATTAAAAGATGATAAAAATATTTAAAAAAATATTTAATTGGTTTATTGTATTCTCTGACGACGGCTATGTTTATGCCTGAAAGTACTGTGAATTAAAATAATTATAAAAATTTTCTTTCAATATTTCTGTCATCTTTTAAGTATTTAGCACATTGTGTAATTTTAAGCGTATTTATAGTTTAAGAAAAACTATTTTTACCAAATTGCTCTACGATTGTTGAGGCAAAGGCAATTTTTTTCAGGGCTTTGCTTTTTTTTTTTTTTTTCAATTTAAAGCGACTAGGAACAAATCGTTATTATTATTCATTTTTTTTTTCATTTTTAACATTTTACGAAAACGAAGAGCCTATTCTCAACAGCTGTAATTCTTGAAAAAAAAAATCGAGACACATTAAAATAAAATCCTCATAAATACTACAATTTATTGGCAAAGCAGACATTGGATGCAGTGCCGCGTTAACCGGTTAACAATCGGCGTCTTGGTCTAAGATCCCAACCTCTCACAGTTGTCTGGATCATAATGCATTTTCACGGTTTTGAATTTTTATTTTAAAAGGATAAATTATTTCGAACTACTAATAACCCATTTAAACGAATTTAAATAGTAAACTGAACTTTAACTTTTCTACTATTACATAAAACCAAGTCATTAAATATCTATCATAAATTTATAACATCTATAACTGGAAATTAAAAATATGTTTTCTTTACATCCTATCCTAATCCTAATCTATACTAATATTATAAAGGAGTAAAGATTGTTTGTTTGTTTTTTTGTAGGGGGTAATCTCTGGAACTACCGAACCGATTTCAAAAGTGATGGTGGCAAATTGATGGTGACAACCCCTGCTCCAACATAGGCTATATTTTATGTCGGTGCCACTAACCCCAGGGTGTGCAGGAGCAAAAAACGTTCTAAAATTGCCACTTTTTAGCTATCAAACTGGCTGTCAAGCCCCGAGAGCTTGCCAGCCGGTTCTGTATGTATGTATGTACGTACGTAATGCGATAACTCTTCATAGAAATATCCGTTTTCCTTCAAATTTTGCTTATAGGTTCACTGTGTTAAGGCGCTTCCCTGAATAATTTTCGGGATTGATTGGTTAAGTATAAAGGGGGGGGACAAGGGGCTAATTCCCCCCCTTAATTTATATAAATGGGTTTTTCATGCAGAATTGTTCCGTTTTCCTTCAAATTTTGTTTATAGGTTCACTGAGTTAAGGCGCTTCCCTGATTAGTTTTCGGTATTGATTAGCTAAGTATAAAGGGGGGGGATCGGGGGGCTAATCCCCCCTTAATTTATATAAATGGGTTTTTCAAGCAGAATTATTCCGTTTTCCTTCAAATTTTGTTTATAGGTTCACTCTGTTAAGGCGCTTCCCTGAATAATTTTCGGGATTGATTGGTTAAGTATAAAGGGGGGGGGGACAAGGGGCTAATTCCCCCCCTTAATTTATATAAATGGGTTTTTCATGCAGAATTGTTCCGTTTTCCTTCAAATTTTGTTTATAGGTTCATTGGGTTAAGACGCTTCTCTGATTACTTTTCGGGATTGATTGGTTAAGTATAAAGGGGGGAACGGGGGGCTAATCCCTCCTTAATTTATATAAATGGGTTTTTCAAGCAGAATTATTCCGTTTTCCTTCAAATTTTGTTTATAGGTTCACTGTGTTAAGGCGCTTCCCTGATTAGTTTTTCGGGATTGATTGGTTAAGTATAAAGGGGGGAACGGGGGGGGGGCTAATCCCCCCCTTAATTTATATAAATGGGTTTTTCATGCAGAATTATCCCATTTCCTTCAAATTTTGGTTAAAGGTTCACTGTGTTAAGATGCTTCCCTAATTAGTTTTCGGGATTGATTGGTTAAGTATAAAGGGTGTGGGAACGGGGGGGCTAATCCCCCCCCTTAATTTTTATAAATATGTTTTTCATGCAGAATTTCCCATTTGCTTCAAAATTTGTTTATAGGTTCATTGGGTTAAGACGCTTCCCTGATTAGTTTTCGGGATTGATTGGTAAAGTATAAAGGGGGGGAACGGAGGGGGCTAATCCCGCCTTAATTTATATAAATGGGTTTTTCATGCAGAATTATCCGATTTTCTTCAAATTTTGTATATATATTCATTGTAATTAGAGATTTACCTGATTAGTTTAAGGGGTTCATTAGTTAACTATGAGGGGGGTAACGGGGGGATGACCCCCCCCTTAATATATTGTTTATTTCTTTATTTTTCGATGGGCTTATTTCAAATTCTTTGAAATAAGAGTATAATATACAATTAGTGTGAATAGCCTGTGAACTCAATGCCCTCAGTTTAACTGGGCAGTTTTATTTTTATTTTTTATACTGAAGGAGCTAGAAATTTGAAATTTGTCATTGTAGTTACAATGAGCGAAAAGCGTTCTAAAAACAGTCTAAATTTCAATTTCTATGAAATCTCTGGAACTACAGAACCGATTTCAAAAGTAATGGTGGCAAAATGATGGGGACAATCCCTACTCCAACATAGGCTATATTTTATGTCGGTGCCACTAACATCAATGGGGTGCAGGATCGAAAAATGTTCGAAAATTGCGACTTTTTTATACTGAAGGGGCAAGAAATTTGAAATTTAGCATTGTAGTTACTTATAAGATGTAAATGCTCCCTTATAAGTTAGTCTCTTATAAGTGAAGAATAAATTTAAAAAAAAATCGAGATTTAAATGGGTGAAATGAGCGAAAAGCGTTCTGAAGTCATTCTAAATTACAATTTCTATGGAATCTCTGGAACCACGGAACCGATTTCAAAAGTGATGGTGGCAAATTGGTGGTGACAATCCCTGCTCCAACAGCCTCTTTAATAAAAAACTATGCGTTGCTGACGACTGCGTTTTTCGCTAATTGTTGCAACAGATTAATCTCGGAAAATGAAACATTTGAAGTTACTGAAAAAAATGATAGCTCAAAAAGTATTTGTCAGAAAATTGTTAGACAAACTGCGTTTGAAAGGTAAAAAATTGTATTTTTCTTGATATAAATTTCAAATCTAATGATTATGCCGTTTTTCAAATATTGAATTTCAAAAATTACCAAATTTTCCAATGGAGTACCATAGCGAAACCTTCATGCGTAAAAAGATAATGATAAGGGCGACGTGTCCTGACGTGTAATTATTACGTTATTTATGAAATGTCAATATTTTGTTTGATTAAAGGTTCGTTAAAAGAAATTGACCAGCGTAGCGGGCGTAGCTTGCTAGTAATATTATAAATCTGATTGTGTGCAAATGTTAGGCTGAAGCCAGCGTCAAAATGGAGCATTTAATGATCCTGTATCTTTGCATATATGCTGATTATAACCCTCAAATGAACATAGACTGGTTTTTGTTTATTTTATTCAAATATTTTTCTTAATAATTCAAAATTTCATTATTTTCATTGAGAATAAATGGACATTTTTTCGTATAGCATTTTAAAATGGTTAAATTTACTTTACCGTTGCTAATACTTTATCGTTGCCAAAACTAATTCAAAACCCGAAAAAATAATTTTTACTCAACAATTTAGTTTCAATTGAAAAATTTTCACGGGAAAAATGAAAATGAAATTAAAAAAAAAAAAAATTAAAGAATTAAGAAGAAGATTAAATAATATTATTAGAAATAAAACGTACTTTTTTTAGTTTTTGATAATAATACAAGGTTTCAATATGCGTAACCATAGGAAACAGGCGAATATGACGTCATTTATCGAAAATAAAGCGGATATGCTTTGATTGGTGAAATAAAATGATCTTGGGTTTTTTCTTCACTTTTTTTCTTTTTTTTTCTTTTGTATGGTAACAATACTTGCCGTTTTATCTCTGCGCATGGCTAATATAACTATACCGTATTTTTTATTTAAATTTTAAAAAAGTAAAAAGAAGTTTCAAAAGAAAATGGTTAGCAAATGTCAATAATATGCTCCTCAAAATTATCCATGTCGTAAATGATGTCATGGATAGTTATTTTCATTCTTAAAACTAAAAGAAATAACTCGATTACCAAGAAAAAATGACGAATGTTAATAGTTCCATTTTTATTGATAAAACCTAAAGATTTAATATTATTTCGTTAAAGTAACATAATTTTCCCTATGCCAGTATTGAAATTAATTGCCTGGAAATGAAAATTAACAAGATTTATGTCATTAAAAAGGAATTTCTCTGGGGAAAAAGGAGACGTCATATTTGAAATAAAACGGGAATTTTCCAATATGTTTTAAAAAGAGTGTGAATCAATTCCTTACATTAATAATACAAGGATCAATAAGTATAGAAAATGGATGATTTTCACGCCATATTTATAACGAAAAATTTAAATGTTTTGTTATCTATACTGATTATTAAGCATGAGTATCCGTTATTTTGTTCCGCATGAGTATCCGTTATTTCGTTCCGCATGAGTATCCGAGTTTTCTGCTAAAAATCACATCATAATTTTAAGAAAAGGAAAATGAACACGAATCTATTATATTAAAATCTGACCGTGTGTTTGTATTTCGCATCTACTCCTAGACTATCGAACGCAACGCGATTTACTACCGGTTTAGCGAATACCGGTTATAATTTAACCGACGATGTCACACAAACTCTTAGAATTAAAAAATTAAATTAAATGCCTTTTTTTTTAACGAAGTTTCTCTAAAAACGGAAAGTAACTTACTCCATATTTGTGTATAAAAAAGGAGAAATAAAACAGATCAGTATATTTTTTACACCATTTTCTCATTAAAACTGAAAAACAGAATTTATTTTCACTTTGAATAGATGGTGAAAACAAAATCTTGATTTCAGTAAATTATCCGAAAAATACAAACATATTTTCACATATTCAAACTTCATGAATCAATTTATTCTGGAGAACAAAAATTGCCTGCCAATATACTGTCATTTAGAAAACAATATTTGTTTCAACTATATATTAAACCAAGGAGGCAGAATTGAATTTAAAGAAAAAGCATTTACTATTTCTAATTAATGTTTTTTTTTTTTTTTTTTTTTTAAAGGATGGCTGTTAAAACGTTTCACAAAGGCGTTAAAAGTAAAATTGTTTATCAGGTAAAATTGACATTTGTTTTTACCCAATTTGTCTATTTCCACGATTTTATTTGGCCCTCCTTTTTGCATTGGTTGCAATTTCATTTTCGCGATTATTTGGCAAAAAATTTTACTTTTTTAAGACTGAGTTATGTCAAGGTCCCTATAATAATAAATTACCGTATTGTCTCCTATGAAATGTGATAAATAGTTAGTTAATTATTAACGTTCTTAATTATTGGGAGTAAAATATTTTGCTTAATTAATGTATTTATTCTTCTTTTAATGTTGCGTGAACGAAGTCACGGGTAACAGCTAGTAATATTATAAATCTGATTGTGTTCAAATGTTAGGCTGAAGCCAGCGTCAAAATGGAACATTTAATGATCCTGTATCTTTGCGTATAGGTTGATAATAACCCTCAAATGAACATAGGCTGGTTTTTGTTTATTTTATTCAAATATTTTTCTTAATAATTCAAAATTTCATTATTTTCATAGAGAATAAATGGAAATTTTTTCGTATAATATTTTAAAATGGTTAAATTTACTTTACCGTTGCTAGTACTTTATCGTTGCGAAAACTAATTCAAAACCCGGAATAATAATTTTTACTCAACAATTTAGTTTCAACTGAAAAATTTTCACGTGAAAAATGAAAATGAAATAAAAAAATTAAAGAATTAAAAATAAGATAAAAAAAATATTATTAGAAATAAAACGTACTTTTTTTAGTTTTTGATAATAATACAAGGTCTCAATATGCGTAACCATAGGAAACAAGCGAATATGACGTCATTTATCTAAAATAAAGCGGATATTCATCTAAAATAAAGTGGGGAAATAAAATGATCTTGGGTTTTTTTCTTCCCTTTTTTCTTTTTTTTTTCTTTTGTATGGTAACAATACTTGACGTTTTACCGTCTGCGCACGGCTAATATAACTAAACCGTATTTTTTATTTAAATTTTTAAAAAGTAAAAAGAAGTTTCAAAAGAAAATGGTTAGCAAATGTCATTAATATGCTCCGCAAAATTATCCATGTCGAAAATGATGTCATGGATAGCGAGAAATAGTTATTTCATTCTTAAAACTATTTCTTAAAACTATTAAGAAATAACTCGATTACCTAAAAAAATGACGAATGTTAACAGTTCCATTTTTGTTGATAAAACCTAAAGATTAATTACGGTAATTGTTGAAATATGAAAGTAGTCATAAATTCCTCATTTTTTTTTCCCATAGTAGAATTCACAAATAAAAAATCATTGACCATCAGTTAAATACTTCCGTTGCATTTTTCCGTTGATTTTTAACTTTCTCTTTCCTTATCGTATCTGTCATCCGCAATGGTTCGAAGAAGTTGACTGGAGAGCAGCAGGGGATCTGTGGGGAGCGTTCGGCAAGATTATGTCATAAATCCTGAAGTAGCCTCTTAAAAACTGTACGTTCTTCAAAAGTGCTTGCCTGACGGAAATATACAAATTCAACTCTCATGTTTGACTAATAACTAGATAGGACTAATTGCTTTTCGAGGTGTCACGTATAACGCCAAAGATTTCCCATAGCTAGTGAAGGGAAGTCGTAAAAAAGGCACCTGCAAAAAGAACCCCTTTATAAAATCCGATATCCACAAGACATCAATTAATCTTAATTCATCAAAACATCGTTAAATTAATGGATTTTGAAAAAAAAGGAAATTGGAATAGAAGCTATTCTCACGTTATAACTAACGATCGGTCCTCTTTATCATTCATATTAAGAACAAGTGTTATTCCGTGTACTTATTGGATAATTATTTCTGGTAAAATAATTCAATCGATCTATGTTGTTAATTTTCTTGAAATACTTAAAAGAGATAAAAAGTAATGTTAAAATTATTTTATTTTAGAGATGGAAAGAAATAGATGATCGGTGTTTTTTTCCAACGAATTAAATATTTTACTTATTTTTGTGTACTAAAAATAACAAAAAAAATCATAATTATAAATGTCCGTTTATTTAAACATATATTTTTTTCAAATTATGCTTTTCTGTGCACCAGAAATGCCCCTCCCCCAAACAGCATTTTGACGTTTTATAAACCTAATTTAAAAACTACTTAGTTTGAAGTCAGTTATTTACTTACTACTTAGTAGAAAAATACCCTTTTTTGAAAAGAAAAAAAATTAAAATTTCTTGTCAAAATTAGATGTTGTCATTGAAATAATCAAAATTTGGGCTGTTTTTATTTGTAGATGGCCTCCTAAGGAAATTTTATGTACGCCATTTGAAAGTAGACTATATTTCAAATCTTTGGTGCCAGTAACTTTCTTCTAATATAATTTTTCACAGAATTAGTAGACGTGTTTACTTTTCCCGACAAAAGTGAAACTTTTATATTTTCAGCGTCATTTTTTCCGATACCGCCTTTTTCTCGACATTCGCTGCTCTCATTTCAGTAAATTTAAATAATTTCTTTTTCTTTTTCAAATTTATCTGCACATTTGCAGTTTTTTATTTTATTTTTTTTTTTCCATTTCAATGACATCTTTTTTATTTTTTTTAATTTTTTTTTTCAAATAAATACTTTACATTTCGGAACCGGTTTCGAATGTGAAAATATCTATCATAAGAAAAGGTTATCTACATTTTGTTCCACAAAGCGGATTCCTTAATAACTTGAATTTATTTTAATTAATTTGAGATAATTTAATTAATATTAGAACGCTTTAAGAAGGTTTTCATCTTAACATATACCTTATTCTTTATAATTATAATCTTTTCTTCAAGATCATGAAATTTACCGTTTAAAAAAGTTTTCCACTACACATACGGTCTGTTTTCACTGGTTTTAGAATCAAATATATCTTAATTTAATTGTAAAATCCATAAATCTTCCAATTGTACATAAAAGACAACCGCTTATATATATATATATATATATATATATATATATATATATATATATATATATATATATATATATATATATATAAAGTGTGCGATTCTTATAATTAAGTATATTTATACCACTTTTAAGACGGTTCTGGACAAAAAAAAAAAAAAAAAAAATCCTGAGCTCATTAATACAAAACATTAGTGATTTGAAATCGAATATATATATATATATATTTATTTATTTATTTAAACAAATGTATTTTGAGTTATAAGAGATTGTTGTCTCACAATGACCTTTAGCGAGCTGTCGCGTCCAGAAATTCTGTCCAAAATGCCATCGTTTATAAGATTTTTTTTTTTTTTACGAAAATGGAAAAAACTATTCGATTTCACGGTTTTTGAATTAGAGCACCCGCTAATCTTATGCGTTTGAGACAAAAAATAAATTCATAAATATCTCAGAAATAAGCTTATTTGGATATGAGAACCGCCTTAATACAGAATAGTTGAAGCTTACCTATTGAAATCTTATTATTATATACAAGTATTTTTACTGAAATTCACACATTCAGATCGCGAACGATTATGGAATCTGACAAGCAGCATGTCAAAAAACTTTCTGTTACAACTGAATGTTTAAACGATGGTATTTTTGTAGTATGTTTGAATCGATATTAGTCGCCGTATAGAAATTACCATAATTTACAATAATTATTATCAATGAATTTTCATAATATAAATTATTTTATCTTTAAAAAAAACATTTTGTTTTTCAATTTAAAATTTCACAATATGATAAAGTTTAGCGACTTCTGAGTTTTAGTTTCTAATTATTATTAGATTTTTATTTTTTATCTAATATCTTGCAGGTCTTAAATATAAACACTTTTCCTTAATCTAGCGTAATCTGAAATCTGCGGTTTTTTCAACCTTAATCATTGAAAGTATTTGTCTAAAATATTTAATGAAATCATACGAGTATATTGGAATTTGCGCAATGTTAGTAAATCGATATTCCGTTTATTAGCACAATAGTTTTAAATCGGTATCACAACTTTCCAGATTCATATGCATTCTTTGACTCTCACGCAAAGAAATGTTTTGAGGTAAAAGCGTCTGTTTATAAATAGAAATTCATATTTTAAATAAAAGTTTAAATAATATAACGCAGTGCCTTAAGTATATTTCTCTTATTTTGTTGATAAATTCTCTGAATATTAAAACCTGTGCGTGCTATTACTTGGACACCACTACTTAAAATAGTTAAAACATTTTTACAAAAAAAAAAAAAAAAAAAAAAAAAAAAAAAAAAAAACTTTGATTCAATCATTAATGATTCATGGAAGTGTATCTTTCATTGATGTTCAGCCTTCAAATATCCATTTTAGGTTGGCATATAACATGTTCTTCAATTAATCAAATCGTCAGTGATGGTGTGAGAAATTCTTGCCACATTAAAAGCACGAGATAGATAAAATAAAATGAAAGCATAATATAATAATAATAATAATAATAATAATAAAACTAAGCATACATTATGTAACAATTTCTAAACTGTTATATTCGCGACGTTTGTTTTCCTCTGAATTATTACGGCAAAATATGCTATTTCCAAATGAAGTATTTCACAGAAATAATTTACTTTTAATTAAATTATTCTACTTAGCACATTACATATTCTCAAATTATAGGCACAAAAACGTGAGAAAATATTAAACATGAGATAAATAATTGGATATATGAAAACTGTGTGAAATCTTAAAGGCAGTATTCACGCTTGGTACTGAAGCCCAATTTCATTCACTCTTAATAATAATGTATAAAAAATAATGTAAATATAATGCTTTAAAATAGATTAATTTAGACTTTGATTCTATTTAAATGCTCGTGTTTAGAAGAAATTCTATAAAAAAGAAATATAGCAACTTAAATAGAAAGACAACAGGCGCATCTTTACGGAAGTTAAAATAATTATTTTTAATTGCTAAAGCAAAGAAAACATGTGGTAATTAATATCAACACCTTTTGGTTGTAAAAGGACTATCACTGGCACAAAATTTGCATAAAAGTTAAGAGTTCTTAATCTGTTTATTATTTTTGGAAACCATGTGGTTAATGAGTTAGCTGAAGCACCCCCTTTCACTCTTATTAATATACCTGTAAATCTGGTACTATCCATAAATATATTGGATTCACAGTAACAATAGTAACTAGACATAAAAGAGAAACACATTTCGAGTGCCAGATATTCAGCTCTCGAAACAACGTCAAAATGAGGTATGGGGACACTTTTCATGGGGATGGATTTCAAGCTCTCAGTAAAAAGAAAATTCTCTAGCACTGGAAAAGTTCCCCCTTGATATGTATCTCCATCTGCTATGACGTCAGAATGAAGTATGGGGATACTTTTCATGGAGGAAGTTTTCTAATTTTCGACTTTTCAAGATCTCAGTGAAAAAGAAATTACCTGGCACTGGAAAACTTCCCCCTTTTGGTTTGGGGGAACTTTTCATGGGGGAACTTTTCCAATTTTCTACGAAAGTAAAACTCTCTAGGACTGGAAATCTGCCCCCATCTGTGGTGACGTCAAAATGGCGCACGGGGATACTTTTCATGGGGGAAGTTTTCAAGATCTTAGTGAAAAGAAAATTCCATGTCACTGGAAAACTTCCCCCTTCTGATTTGGGGGAACTTTTCATGGGGGAAGTTTTCCAATTTTCGACGAAAGTAAAATTCTCTAGGACTGGAAATCTGCCCCCATCTGCTGTGACGTAAAAATGACGTATGGGGGAACTTTTCATGGGGACACTTTTCAGGCGCCTCTTTTAATCTACGCCTTTCTCCCTTCGTTGACCTTAGGGGGGAGTAAGCGAGCGAGTTGCTTGGGAAGTGACCTTACCGACATATGTGAGCGAGATATGCCAAGTTGGGTATCGTCCTCGTAGTTCAGTGGTTTGAGCGTAATTCCAAAGGCCCGGGTTCGATTCCCGGCTTGGACATTTTTCACTCTGTCGGTTTTACGCCTGGTTTAGCAATGCAAAAATTCAAGTTTATTATACGTCTTGAGAGATGATGAAATATGAGCGTCTGCCAACATTTAAGTGATCAAATTTAATGCTTCCTTGTCAAATATTGCATTTGGCCATTACAATTTTAATACAAGCAACTAAATTGCAAATTAAGGCTTAAATTTTTAAATATTCTGAAAAATGTTTCGGAATTAATGCTGTATTCACTATTATAAAAATTAGGATGGCTCAGTAGTAACATCAATAACATAAAAATTACATGGCAATCCGAGTACATTTACGAGAGTTAGAGCACGTCCAGACGGCATACAGACAAACCGAATTCATAAACACTTTTCAACTATGTTGGAAAGTGTTAAAAATGTTTTTATCATTCAGTTTTGGGGCAGACAAAATATTCAATTTCGGTTCAGTTCCGCAAACGAAAAAACAAATTTAAATTCAATTCCAGTATTCTATCTCTCTCAGAAATAATGTCTTTCTACTCTTTCCAAAATAGTTAAAAAGTGTTTATGGCTTCAGTTTGTCTGACCGTCTTTCTATCCATGGTCTAACGCGTGTAAATATGTTTGGGTTGGGTTGATTATCGACGGCCAATTATCTACACTTGGGATATAGGCCCAGGGGGAGTGCCCTTCGTGGGTTTCTTTCTAAGTGAACCTAACCCGTATTTACGCATGGATAAATCCATGGCTCGAAGAAAACCACGAAAACTCCGAACGATTACGCCGACGGGCGCGATTGGGACCGAACCCAGCACCTCCCGTCTACCAGCTTCGAGAGCAGAAGTAAATATGTTTGGATTACCATGAACTTGGTATATGTTATTGCAATTTGCCATCGGACATTTCCTATTGAAAATTTAGGGCATAAGCATTCATCATTCATTTACAGGGACACACAAAAGAATTATGGGCTACGGGGAAAATCGTTTACAGAGTATTTTAAATATGTTATATTATTTCAAACATAATGAAATTTATGCAAATTATTACAAAATGCTTACTCCGGAATATGGAGGGGATAGCATTTATTTGTCCATTAACAAAGACACGAAAAATAATTGCGGTTAAGGTTTTGTCTATGAGCGATAATCGCTGAAAGTGCGATATGAGGTTTTAAGTTTAACTAAATTTTAGTACATTACATGGTGAAGGCTAATTGAGGAATCCGACTTTTACAAACTGCCTAAGCTCTTTACAAAGAGCCAAGCTAATTGCTATTTTCCAACCTATTTCATATTTTGATATTTTCCAGACGGATATTTTTCAGGCTTATTGCAAAGAGCCTATCCAGCTTTAGGCTAATTGGAAAGTTACCCATAGTTTACCAATCAGCTTGATAATTTTCAGGCTCATTGCAATGAGTCTATGCATTTTTTGGCTAGTTAGAAAATGATCAACTGTTTAACTTAAACAGCCTGGTTTTATATAGGTTTATTGCAATAAACTAAGGTTGTGACTGTTTATGCATACCTTCCAACTTTAGACTTTTCTGTTACCATAAATTTCAATAGAAATTTTTGTTTTATTAAATCTCAGATTTTCTGCTATTAAATAAGGCACAAATTTCTGTTGAAAATTAGAGGCATAGAAAAAAACATAAAAGTTGGCAGCTATGTTTAAGCATAATTTTTAGTACAAAAAAATAGCAACAGGAACTTAAAATGTTTATAAAAAATGTGGGAGCTGACAGATGTGATTTAAACAGCCGAGTCTCTAAGGTTGATAAATGCTCTAATTCTATTTTAAGGGTATATTTTGCGCAAATACCCCACGTATAAATAAAATCTGCAGTTGAAGCAGATTTTTAATGTTCTTTTAGATTTACGTAGAGAAGATGGGTTGGGGAATGAAAATAATTATAAAAATGTATAAGAATAATGCAATAATACTGTATCAAGAAAATCTTCAAATTTTCTGATTTTTAATGCTTTTTCTGCATTTTGCAGAGAAGACGAGTGGTTGAAAATAGTTATGATACTTATACAAACGAAAATACTTATACAAAATATATAAGAAAATTTCTTTATTGGCAAATTCTATTTAGGCACCTGAGTGTCTCGCATTGGAAAATAATTTTTATTTTAAGGGTATAATTTGCTCAAACATCCCGCAGGGATGTATCAATAAAATTCACAGTTGAAGCAGATTTGTACTTATTTTTCCAGAATTACGTAAAGAAAATGTGTTCCTGAATGGAAATGATTATTAAAAAAAGTAATTCAAGAGAAACTCTTCATTGACATTTAATTTACACGCCTGGTTGACAATTAGGATTAATAAACACATTTTCTTTATTTAATAGATAAAATCGCCCCCCCCCCCCTCCTCTTCCTAGAGTAAATCACGGATTTACATGTTTCAGACACTGGAGATTTCGAAAAATATATTTTTAGAAAAAAAAATTTGCCGTCCGTCTGTCTGTGTGTCTGTAAACGCTCTATCTCCCGAACAAATTGAGATATAGACTGGAAATTTGGTATGTATTTAGTATGTAATAATGGGGAGAAGCTTATTGAATTTCAGTAACCTCGATCATCCGGAACTCTTTTTTTAGGACTCTCGAAATATTCGTTCTGATAAAAGGTATATAAAATTTTACGAAATTGTTTATTTTAAGGCGTGAATATAAAGACAATAAAAAAGCATAAATTTTGCATAAAGAATGAAGTCGAACGGATAATAAGTTACCGAGATATTTGTAATCCTATTTTCCACACTCTTGGATTTTTCATGACCCTGTATTTCATTCAAATTTCACTTCAAAGATATATTTTAATTGGAAATTTGACGCTTAATCAGATGCAATAAACCGCTAGTTAATAGGATTATCATTTTTGGAGTTATAAGGATGTTTCTTTTACGCAATTCAGTAATAGAGCATTTTAAAGTTTATGACGTAATCAAGCCACGATTTTATTCGAATTGCAATGCATTTTATAAGTAGTTTACACATATTTTATTTTCATATTTTATATTATGCATATCCATGATGGGTAAGTATTTCGGTGGCCCCCCAACGACTAGTTTTTCATAGCATTAGGTAGAGATGATATATTTCTGAATGAAAAAAAAATTATAAAAGACATGCGAGATATGCTGCAGCAGATCAGTAGATTTTTTTACACACAGGATTATATTTAATTAAAATTAACAAATGCTATTTTATGTTTTAAGGGTATATTTTGAGGACCATCCCTCCCCGTATCTAAAACCGCATCTAAAACCGCAGATAAAATCGCCCCCCCCTCCTCTTCCTAGAGTAAAGATGTATAAAAAATATCTGCAAACGAGGCAGATTGTTATATTACTACCCATCATACGTAGTACAGGGTAAATCTTGTAATCGTTTTAAAAATCGAAAATTTTTTTTGACAAATTTACATGTTTCAGACACTGGAGATTACGAAAAACATATTTAAAAAAAAAAAAAATTGCCGTCCGCCTGTGTGTCTGTAAACGCTCTACCTCCCGAACAAATTGAGATAGAGACTTCAAATTTGGTATGTACTTATACTTAGTATGTAATAATGGGAAGAAGCTTATTGAATTTCAGTAACCTTGATTATCCGGAACTATTTTTTTTCGGACTTTCGAAATATTCGTTCTGATAAAAGGTATATAAAAATTTTCGAAATTGTTTATTTTAAGAAATGAATATAAAAGACAATAAAAAAACATAAATTTTGCATAAAGCATGAAGTCGATCGGATAATGAGTTGCCGAGATATTTGGAATTCTATTTTCCACA
The DNA here is from genome assembly GCA_963931845.1 of Maratus michaelseni. NCBI lineage: Eukaryota > Metazoa > Arthropoda > Arachnida > Araneae > Salticidae > Maratus > Maratus michaelseni. Next base: position 190,691,170 of record OZ007592.1, on the reverse strand, counting down.
TTCTTCGATTTTTCATGACCCTGTATTTCATTCAAATTTCACTTCAAAGATATATTTTAATTGGAAATTTGACGCTTAATCAGATGCAATAAACCGCTAGTTAATAGGATTATCATTTTTGGAGTTATAAGGATGTTTCTTTTATGCAATTCAGTAATAGAGCATTTTAAAGTTTATGACGTCATCAAGCCACGATTTTATTCGAATTGCAATGCATTTTATAAGTAGTTTACACATATTTTATTTTCATATTTTATATTATGCATATCCATAATGGGTAAGTATTTCGGTGGCCCCCAACGACTAGTTTTTCATAGCATTAGGTAGAGATGATATATTTCTGAATGAAAAAAAAATTATAAAAGACATGCGAGATATGCTGCAGCAGATCAGCAGATTTTTTTACACACAGGATTATATTTAATTAAAATTAACAAATGCTATTTTATGTTTTAAGGGTATATTTTGAGGACCATCCCTCCCCGTATCTAAAACCGCATCTAAAACCGCAGATAAAGCAGATTTTTAATGTTTTCGATTTAGAAATGTTTTGTAATGGTTCTTCTTGTACATTCCATAATTGGCATGCCTGTCCATTTTACATGATTGAAGTTCCTTTTCCTCGTATACAGTGATATCCAAAATAGTACATCTTTTAAATTGAAAAGGAATGAAAATATTACAATGAACTTAATATAAGAAAAGACGTATGTAGTAGGTTAATTTAGAAATGTGGAATAAAGTAGATGCTCCTTTCTATCTATTTCAATGAGCGCGACTAATTGGAATATAATCTAGAATTTTCCAATCAGCTTAATATTTTCAGGCTTATTGCAAAGAGCTTAAAAAGCTTTCGGCTAAATTAAAATTGCGCATCTTCAAGGATATACTAGCACAGTTTCCAAAATCTCTTCCATAATAATACACATGGAAATATTACTTGTAACAATGAAAACACATCTTGAATGGGTCTTGCGAAAAAACGTTCCGAAAAATGTTCCATTTCGTGACCAATTTCCGCCTGAACTCCCATCGTTCAAGAGCAATTACCAGGCTCGAACATTTTGAAGAAAAAAACAGAAACAAGACGTTTCCTGTCCATTTAACATGACATGAGCATGCTGAAAAATTGATACAGACACATGCCTTACGAGATTTGTGATGGTCACGGGCTATTGAACTTGCAGGTAAAAGTGGAATCTTCTTTTGTTATTTTGGCTTTTATTTCGCTAATTCAATTTTATTCGGACGATTCAGGAAGTATGCATGTTTTCAGCGCAGCAGATTAGGTGAGCGCTCGTGCCAATTTCAGCTGCTTTGATTGAGCTTAATAGTACGATATTTGGCAGCGTTGTTTAGATGTTAATGAGGGAATGTACGGTATTGTGGAAGATTAAGATTTTGGAGATTGGTGAATGTTAGAAAAAACTTCCGTGGTTATCTCTTTTTTTTTTTTTTTTTTGTTAATATGAAGTAGAATTTTTGGTTTTTCTGCAGCAACATGACACAAGATTTGTGTTGGTCTCGGATTCACTATCGAAGTTTGTGGTTTTGATTTGATAAAACTTTACGAGATTTTCGGTTTTGTAAATTTTTCATGAAATTCTCGGTTTTTAACAAATGATTAGAGTTCATTGTGAGGTTTGTAATGCTCGCAGATATACGGTCAGAATTTTTGGTTTTTCTTTGATAAAGCCATGTTTTATATAACTGTGCTTTCCCAGATTTCTCATTGTCATGGACAATTAAAATTGCAGGTGAAAGTAGACTCTTCTTTTAATAGTTTGGCTTGGATAGGGTACCTTTTTTTTGGTTACGTTAACTAGGGTTTTCAACTTTGAAATTATTTGAAGGGCTGGGAACATTGAAAATACGAGATGGAATATTCCTTTGACGCATTGACCGATATTACATTATGTGGGTAGGATTGTATACTAATTTATTTTATCAATAATCTAAAGAAGTTTATTTACAAAGTTTATCTAATTTGCAGATCAGGAAGAATTAAGTTTATAAAGGAAGTTTTTCTTCCATAAAGAAATAAAAATCTGATAAAATTCTGAATGCTTCTCGGAAAGATTTCATCTAAGTCTTTAAAATACAAGGATTATATGATTGAAAAACTGATTGAAAAAAATGCGAGAAATTTCAAAAATTTCCATTTTTTTACCAAATTACTTGAATATTTTAATGTTTTATGCACCTTTTCATGAGATTTACATTTAGTGCATTTATTGTTGATACTTAAAATTTAATATGCAAAGAAAATATTTTAAATTTAAAATTTGATTAATGGCTTTCCAATGCTTAAAAGAAATAGGGTAGAGCGAGGAAATCGCAAGGTATGTTTTTTAAATTTTGATAGATCAGGCCTATTAATTAAAAATGACAAAATTTGAGTATACACGGTTTGACGTTTTGTACTGAAATGTGTCCACTAAACATCCTATTCTTGCATTTATTTTTTGTTTGTTTTCAACCTCAAAGAATGTAAACAGTGTATTATTTCCCAATTATCGTAAGTGGGGGTAATTGGGAAGTATATGACGGATTCATATGTTTTTGTGTAAAATTTATCAAATTAATTGTGCCCCTTATGATGTCGTTTATGGCTGGAGTACGGATCGATACGGATATGTGATCGTAATGTGACTAAAAATCACCGCAATAATTCCACGTTGTCGCAATAACTCCACGGGATCGTTTCCTGTATAAAGTCAGCATAAATGTAAAAAAGAATAGAGAAGAGTCCATAGCTCCTTGCAAGTTTTATTTAATAGGGACTTGACTATGATGGTAAAGTTTGGGAGGTGGTCTTTTGACATTACATAAACTACAACCTCTTTTAGCGGAGGTTAAGAGAAGTCTGCCTACCTTCAGAGATGTACATGTGGGCCAGAAGTCATCCCAATTAGAGATCTGCACGGGCCGGGCCAAGGCCCGAAGCCCGTACTCGGCCCGGCCCGCGGGCCGGGCTCGGGCCTATTTTTCTTCACGGCACTCGGGCCGGGCCCGGGCCATATTTTTTTCTGAAGGCTCGGGCCGGGTCGGGCCTAGTGATTACTCTATACGGGCCGGGCCGGGCCTTACTTTTTTCCTGAAGGATAAGGCAGTGCCTTAAATTATTTTTTCCGTACAGAGCCGGGACTGGTTTCATTCTTCCTAGTCTTCACGCCTCAAAATTTTTAGTCCTGGTTTTGACCCGTATGAAAATCATTATCTCAGCGTGCCTGGTCCGTTCGAAGGTCAGTAAAATAAGATCTGGCATAAAAATCTTTTCAAAGCATGCATACATTTTTAAATCGCCATTATTTTAAATTAAACATTAAAATTTATTCTTTTTAAAGAATAGTAGATTTATACACTTATTAAAATATGGCTAAATTAAAATATAGTAAAACGTGTGAAAAAGAACCTGCTTATGATGGAATCCTGTCTTAAATTGAAAAATGTGTTGATCCATTAAAAATGAATGTACTAATATGTAAGAAAAGAATATATAATACATTTACACCTGCTGAGAAGGCAAATTGTCTATAACTCATTTTTTTTTCTTTCCTATGCAATTCCGTCTTAGAAGATTTTACTGTACAGCATTTTTCTGATTTTTAACACTTCAATAAATGGAATATGGATTAACAATATTGATGATAACTTAAACACATACATACAACAAATAGAGATTTATTAAAAAAATAAATATTCCAGCTTGCGGCACCTCTATAAAAATGAAGATTATAAACATGAAAAAAAAAGGCTAAGATAGGAATTTTTGGTTAGATCTCCTCCTACGAGGCAAATTTTTAACCAAATCGACGTAAAAATTATGTTTTGTAGAAATTCACGCGGGCCGGGCCGGGCTCGGGCCCAGATTTTTTCCGGGCCGGGCCGGGCTCGGGCCGAACTTTTAATTTTTGTATCGGGCCGGGCCGGGCCAAAATTTTTTTTGTATGGGTCGGGCCGGGCCCGGGCCTGGAAATTTCGGCCCGTGCAGACCTCTAATCCCAATATCGCCAGATTACACGTGCATTAATTTTTATTGCCATTCGGAATTTTAAGACGGTTTAGAATATATCAATGTTAATTTTGCGTGGGAGATAGAGAACAGAGATGCAATGTTAGGCGCGTTATCAAAATATAGGTTTTAACGGAGCAACCCTGCGGCGTGTCCTGGGAAAGCGTAACTTGCAATTTTAGGATGTATAAAGTTATTAATAAAAAAATGCAAAACAAGCAGTTGAAAACTATCTAGATTTGCATTCCAGATGCAACAGACAATTGAAGACTGGCAGAATAAAGGCACCGTGATGCAAAACATGAGTGAATTTTAATATGTTTGTGGAGCGGATATTTCTAATAAAAGAATACTAGTGTCTCAATGCATATGCGAAATAACCGTCGTCGCATTTTTAATTTAGAAGGGAAATAATTTATGCGGTTAACGAAAGCTGCAGAATAAATGAAAGATTACGCGTACATGATTAAATAGCATTTATCGTGGGATAGATATGACTTTACTTTAGACTGAAAACAATTTGAAAAAAGATATAAATTAGCTTTTTGAAAAATTAAGAAATTATAAATTTTGAATAAAATTACAAATATATATGATCTCTACATCATATATATATCTCCCCTTTCGCAAGAAAAGAAAAGTATAGACACGGAGCTGACACACATGTGCACCAATTCCAAAAAAACATAGAAAATATACAATACAAAACAAAGCACTAAAACACGAAGACCACCATACATCAAAAATAGAAAATAAACACATAAATGAGTACTCAATAACATAAAATTTAGCACATTATTCGTGCATGGTATACTTATATAAGACATTTATATGTCATATGTCTGCCTATTTATTCTTTTCCACAATATCTATAATGATTTCAAAAATGGAGACAATCATATTTCTTTTCCTTATAATAAATCACACGTCCTATAGACGGAGTAAGGAAATGGCCAATAATAATTCAATATATATATATTTTTTTTAAGTGCACATAAAAGTAAAGCTAGCAATAATAATAGTAATGGCATATGCATAATATAAAACATTACGTAATCATCATTATACGTCATCATGAAATATTTACCTGTAGGTTCTTGAAGATGATGTTGTTGTTTTGTTTATATTGCAATATTTATCATGATAATATACATTGTAATACTGATGAAAAGTTTCTAATCAGCACGAAAGTTATATATTTTCAAAATAAATGTAAAATCTTAAAATATAAATTCAAATATTGAAAACACAGTGATATAAAATAACATAAAAGCATATTTACATTGAAATGAAAATTAATATGGACACTGTTTATTATTAATAATAAAGTATTTCTCTGGATACTATCATCTGCTATGAAGACTTTCTTAAATGCAACTAATAACTATGTTGCCTAACAATGCTGAATGTTTACATATAACTTAATCATTATGCCAAAAAAAATATGAAAGAGACTGGAGGCCAAATTTAGAAATGCCATAAAAATATTGTAAATGCCAAGCATTAATATTTGATTTTTTAGAAAAAAATCCTATCAACAATAAGATATATGACTGGCGTATAAAAATGTAATTTTTACGTAAAAATTCCAAAATCACAACAATACTACATAAAAATGTAATAAAAATGAAAAAAAAAAATAGAAAAATGGAAGAGGTATGTGAACCTAGATGACAATTTTTTTTAATTATTTAAATGACTAAAAATATATAAAGTGATATTAAAGGTAAGCACATTAAACTCTCAAGTGAATCCAACCAGTACGTGTGTTATAAACTGTAGATACAGACCTATCGTCCACCATATGAAGAAACCTTGAAAATTTCATATGACCGATCTGTAAAAGGAAAATGTGTGTGTGTGGTGTGAAGCACTAATCAACTTCACGCAAAAGCACATGATACTTACGAAACCGATACCTAAATTTTCATAAAAATGAGATATGGGGAAAGAATGAAAAGAAAAAAAAATCATGTTTGACATGTTTAAAACTGTACATGTTTTCTTGTACATGCCGTTACCATGGTGTGTACTTGTTTGTGTCAACGATGAAAGAAATACAAATATAAAGTATATATGTAATTATTGGTAGCAAAATGTAAATAACTTGTAAATTTAAAAAAAGTCAGAAAGTATGAAAATAAATTGTAAAAATATATACCTGAAATACGATATATTGTAACCATGCTATATTGAAAGAGAAAGTACACCAGTACATATAATTATTTAAAAACATGAGATTGGTAGGTGAAATGATAAATCCAAAACATTAAAATTAAATTGTATTGCATATTGAAAGATTTATCAGTAATACGTAATATAGAAGTGTGAATAGCAGCAAGTGACCTTTTAACACATAACTTGAAAAGTGACACAAATAATAGAAATATAAGTGTTTTATGTTGGAAAAGATATTTGAATAATATGTGTGTCTTGAATGCCATTACATAGAAAATAAGTTAAAGTAAAATTTGTCCAACCATTAAAATATCAAATAAACATAAATGTTTACTGTTAACCTGTGAAAAAGAAAAGACATTTGAAGAAATCCAACGGTATGAAGCGTGTACCCAAAATAGCTATTTGTGCCTAGCAATATTAAGTACAACAAAAGTGTATATGTATGTAATATAAAAGTGAGAGGCGAAAAAAAAACAAAAAAACCTGGTAACAAAAGGTACCAGTTTTCCCATGAACAAATTTTCTGGCTACAAAAGGAGCACAGAACACAATGAACCAATTATCTGGCTACAAGAGGAGCACAGAATCCAATGAACAAAATATCTGGCTACAAGAGGAGCACAGAACCCAATGAACGAATTATCTGGCTACAAGAGGAGCACAGAATCCAATGAACAAAATATCTGGCTACAAAGGAGCACAGAATCCAATGAACGAAAAAAGAAATTGGTTACAAGAATCAAAACACATTGAACCAAAGAAGAGAATGCAAAGTTACCGCTGGACTGTACACTGTAAATATGTAAAAGAATTCACAAGGAAGTATGACCAAAATAAGGAAAATTTCAAAAGTTACAAGATAAAGGTGAATTGATATACTGGTGAGCAGAAAAATGCGGTGAAAACCTTATCCAGACAAATGTATTAAAAAAAAAGAATTTTCTAAAGAGAAAAAAAAATGTGTGAAATGTGAATTGGAAAAAAAATTTAGTCATAGAAACATGTATGTTGAAATGACAATATCACGTGCAGAACATATAAGTGAAATCATTGAAAACTCTTTATATGAGAAAAATTTTGTAAAACTGTGAAACATACGTCTGCGTGCAAGAATGTACCACAAAAAGAATTGCGCAAATATCCACCAGTACTCGACGGGAAAGAAAAAAAAAGAAAAGATCCATTGTACAACTATGTAATTCGAATAGCGGCGAATACTCACAAAATGCTTCTTGCTAAATGAAATCGTTGAAAAATTTAGAAAGACACAAGAATGTGAAGCATGAAAACCATAATTCCACACAAGACCCGCTATGTAAAAAAAATTCTTTTACCGTACACGGTCATCAACTGTGAAAAACTGGGGATCCACACAAAAAATACCCTGCAAGAAGTATGACGATGAAAAGTTTAACTAAGTAAAAACATTTAAAAAGAAAACAATACTGTAATAAATAAAAATACTGTTCAAGAAATATTAACCAAAAAAAGAGAACAATTGCATAAGCTGCAATGAAGATCGTAAATATGGCTCATAATTATGATAAAGAATATCTACGTTAAAAAAAAATTTAAAGTGAAAGAGAAAGGCAAACAAATCATTTTAGATTCCCAAATGGAGTCCTATTAATGTTTGGGATTAAATCACTATAAGAAAAAAATGAGAAAAAAATGATAATTTTGAATCATTCCTTGCTCGTGGCGCCTTAGAGCAATGAATGAAAAGAGATTCCGAAACACAATTGTAAAAAAATTAATATCCACAAATAGACTGCTCAAAACAATTAAAGGATATTTGAAGTTTTATATAAAATAAAGATATAAACGAAATTTTTTTTGCCGAAAATAGAAGAAGAGAATCACAAATGCAAATTTTTCTGGTTTTCAAACTGTGGAGTATGCAAATTTTGAGTTCGACGTCAAAAACGTCGCTTCAGCGGGAGCGAATGAAATTTGACTTTCAACTGGATAAAAGAGAATGAAGACAAGGATGATCGGCATTCAGTGATTGCTTTGTTTCGATGAGTACGATGTCTCAGCGAAGTCATTTGACAGATTCAGAAGCTTGGAGAATTGTTGGTTGGTTAGAAGGGGGCCAAACTCAAGCCGAAGTAGCGCAAGCCATTGGAGTGTCACAAAGTGTCATTTCCAGGATCTGGAACCGTTTTTTGGAGAGTGGATGTGCAGGCCGAAGACCAGGGCAAGGTCGTAGACGGGCAACAACGCCCAATGAAGATCGGTATTTAGCGTTAACAGCTCGGAGACACCGAAACATGAACGCTACTCTTCTCCAACAACACCTTCGCTCGGCTACAGGCACCACGATTTCAACTCAGACTGTCCGAAACCGGCTCCATGCTGTAGGTCTGTATGCTCGCCGACCGATGGTATGTATTAGATTAACATCAAGGCATCGTCGCGACCGCAGGGAGTGGGCAACCGAGCATGTCAACTGGAGGAGAAATGAATGGAGCAATATTCTGTTTTCTGACGAGTCCCGTTTTTCTGTGCATCCGGATAATAGGCGTATTTTCATCTGGAGGGACCGTGGCAGTAGGAATAATCCTGCGTTCGTGCACGAAAGTGTCAGATTTGGCGGTGGAGGAATGTTGGTGTATGGTGGCATCTCCATTGACGGGCGCATTGACCTCTACATCATTCGAGATGGAGCTCTGACTGGTCGCCGATATAGGGATGAGATCCTCAGACCTATTGTAGTCCCTTACGCTGCAGCAATCGGAGATAACTTCATTTTAATGGACGATAACTGCAGGCCACATCGTGCAAACCTGGTGGAGGATTTCCTTTTCGAGGAAGGAATCGTTCGAATGGAATGGCCAGCGTGTTCTCCAGACATGAATCCAATCGAGCACGTTTGGGACGCTCTAGGAAGACGAGTTTCTGGCCGCCAACAACCCGCACAAACTCTCCAAGAACTGGAAAGAGCTCTTCTGGAAGAGTGTGGCAGAATACCCTAACTCGTCATTAATAGCCTCATTGAGTCCATGCCTCAAAGGTGTTCAACGTTGCTGGCCACCCGTGGAAACCATACCCCCTACTGAAAATGATTTTCTTTGAAGAAAACACCTTTTCTTATTCTTTTTTTCTCATATGCACAAATTGTGTTTTTTTCCTTTTGTACACAAATGCGCAATAAAATGCATTTTTTTTTTCTGCCAAACATGTGTAATTTATTCTCATATAACCTACTATGTCTGTCGACCATGTATCAATCAGCTAAAAAGTTTCCCAGATACAAAATCCACCTAAAACTGCAATATCCTTTAATTGTTTTGAGCAGTGTATTATTACAAGAGAAAAATGTGAGTATATCAAAACGTTTAAGGTGAAAAATTAAATCTAGAAATCATAAGAATGATGGAATCTTGTATTCCACTCACCTAAAGTATAGTCTCATTGACAAGAATATACAAATGTACAGCTAAATTAGAATATGGGATTCAGCATGTAAAACTCTTTTAAAAAATCAAAACATTAGAGAGCGGCAAGACACGACATGCACATTTAAAAATTGTAATTGAGGTTAAAAGAAATACGTGAAAGTTTTTTTTTATCTATATATATAGGAAAATTTGTATTGAAAAAATTATTTAAAAATTGAAAAATTTGGCATAAAATTATAAAAATTTGATGTATGGCAATATAACCTAAAATAACTATTGAAATTATCTATATATTTTATTTTGTTTAAATTTTTTGTAATGTTTGGCACGAGAAAGATGTATAGACATATAAATATCTGAAAATTTAGAAATAATGTAAACACTGCAGTTGTTAACAGATTGTAAAAAAAAATATATACATTCATGATAGCATCGCAGAAAATTAAAGTATCCATTATGCATTAAGTTCAAAAACTGCACAAAACTTCCATTTCATTTAACTTACCAAAATATAATAAGGAAATTCACATATAAAAAAATTGCATCTTCTTAAATATTACATTAATCTTCCACAAGCACATGCTATAGTGCCGGTGACTTCAAATGAGAGAAAAATGAGAAATTTTAAATTTTAAAGAAAAATTCCAGACAAAACAATTTTAAAATATTATATTATACACCTGTAATTAACTCAGTGCAATTTTGACAACAAAAAGGGTAGCCATATTACCTGACATATATTTTATCATTCAAAATAAATTTTTTAAAAAAATTGGAGACGTTATATACATACCAATAGCAAGTTGTAGCCTGAGACAAAATATAAATTTAGAAAAAATTAAAAAGTTGTCAAAATTTAATTAAATTCTATATAAAAGAAAAGTTGAAAGAAAAATATACAATGGTGATGTATATAAAATAATATATTCAATAGTCACTGCATAACTACAATAGAAATAATACATGGAAAGGTCTAATATTATATACCTGATACTGTGAATCACCTATGAATAAAAATATAGCTCTTTGTCTTAATATCAATAGGATAAATTTACTCTTTTATAACAGAAAAAAAATTACCCTAGCTTTATAGTTTAACCATTTACAAAAAGCCTTCAGAATTTTCTAATTAGTAATTATGGCACATTAATATTATTTATGTAGTCTACATAATTCACTATATTTTCCATTTAAATTCTCAATCGGTCACAATCATTTATATTTAGATACATTTTTTTGTAAATGAGAAGGTATTAATCACAGAATCTATTATGAGTCGATTGGGAAAAATATATATAAACACAAATATATACAATTAGTGAGTGCATGCATGGTATAAATTTAAAGCGATGACTTGATAAAGAAAAGTTACTATTACTTTCAGAAAAAACAGATAGAAAAACTTCTCTAATTTAACCATTAAATATAGGTTAATTATCCCATTAAAATAATTTCTTCTTTTCATAATTTTTTTTAAAGATATAGCTATCCTTTATAATAACAACACATTATTACAGCTTTACAGCCTTTAAAAACAAATAGAAAAATAATGCCATGCATGACAATGGAGTATCTTTCTTTCTTTTTTTTTAAATTATTATTTTTTTTTATCCAGGAAGGAATAAATCATAAAAAATGAATAAAAACATACCTGTGAACTAATAAAAATATCCATTTGCGTTCACACACACGAAATAAACTTAAATAAATAAAAAAAAAACACCGTGCTTTTTCTGTCTATAGATAAATAGATATCCGTACTATTTAAAAATAATCTTCCTAAAAATAATACGCAAAGAAAATCGAAAAAGTAATCAACGGCGAAAATAGAGATTGATCCCTGCTATCCAATGCAAAAAAATCGTTTAAAAATATTCAAATGCAAACGAGATATTAGAAAAATAATATCCCATTGGATTAACATTAGCGAGCTGGTGTTTTCAAGTGCGTGAAGAGGACCCTTAATGTAAATAAAGTAACTACCTTCCATGCTTTATTTCATGTCTGCTGTTTCGAGAGATATATCAAATCTTTATCAGTTTTGCATCTGCACTGCAAAATATAATTGTTGATTTTGCAGTATAAAACTGGCACCCAGCTGCCAGTATTATTCCGTAAAATCAACAGTATTAAACAGTAAAATAAGCAGTAATACGCTGCCGTGCAAGCAGTAATACGCTACCGCGCATGCGCGGTAGCGTAAACTTTTGCACCGAAGTTTGTTTCTAAATCACCAAGTCATCTTCAAAGTCACCCGATATTGCCACCAAGTTCGCCAATTTTCTTACTAAGTTCGATCTCTATACCGGCTAATTCATTACATTCATCTTTTACAAACCATCTTTAAAATTATTTTTTCGGAGACAATGATACGCGAGTGTGAAAAGTACATTTTTAGGACTTAGTATTAAAAAAAAAAATGTTTCATTCATCTTCAAAACTTATAACATCGCTGAAAAGCATTTTAAGCAGACTTCTGAAAAGTGAAAATATTCTTCCAGCTAACGTGTCTGGTAAGTCTGATTTTCTACCAGCCAGTTACAAAAAGCTACCAGTCGCAAATAAAATACGTTTAAAAAAACAGTTTTCATGGTTTACGGTGTTTTTAAAAGAATTTTTTTCAAAATATGCTCATTGTAGGAGAAAAATTTCATTAACAGTTATTTAGGAGAGAAATTATGTTTTATATATAGAGTTTATCATAATACCTCCTCCCCCCTTTCCTTTGCATAATCTCATTGCATTTCCTGACTCAAGCTGGTGAATAGAACCTCCATTGCATTTGATCATCATAAGATCATATACTCGTATTACATCTTCTTTGAGCTGAATGTCAAAATGTTTTTATACGATTCGTGGCTGAAAATCCACTTCACATGGAGCTGTGCTGATTGGGATTACAAATATTAACTCCACACGTTTGTTAATGCAACTTTACTAACTTTTATCTCTCATGTTTCTAGAATTTCGTGTTTGAAGGGAATGGAAAAGTTAGTTAACCCTTTAACGGATAAAGCACTTCAATTGCTAAAATGTTGAAATAAATGATTGACACCGGAAATTATGAACAAATTTATCTGTAAATAACAAAAAAGCGATATTTCACATATATAATAAATAAAAAACATTTCTATTAAAATTCTGAGCTGTCATTGTTGAATTTCGTAATTAAAATTTTGTGGTTTCATAGGGAAACCAATGTCCGTTAAAGGGTTAATCCTTTCGCAACGAGTGTCTTTTATACTTCTTTTAATATTTAGGCATCGGTTCCTCGTAATACATTTTTTTGCCTTATTAAATCTGTTAAAATCTGCGATTAGAAAGGCAAAAATTTCTATTAAAATTTACTGGTGTTCAAATTCAAGGATTTCGTGAATCCTAAATGGCACGTCTACGTGCCGTGCCGGTCTTCGCGAAGGACTTAAAATTTCTTGCCACTTTCACATTCACCAGCAGAAAAATTCTAAACGTGGAGAATAGTTTTGGTTTTGTGACTTTCAGATATTTTGTAAGGGTTTATCAATGAATAACGGACTTGCCACAGTGGTTAATATAGGTAAAATTTTATCAGCTGTGCCAAGAATTTTACTTGCCATTTATCGAGTGTCGAGTGTCATTCACTAAGACTTTAGAATAACTATGTCTACAGACGGTAATATTTTTGTGCAGCCCTGTGTACAAAATATAGATTTTAAACTTCCATATTACATTAGAATTTAGTTTGGCTGGAAATTGAATAACATATTTAGAAGTGCACTTCCTGCAATTACCGCTCATTGACGTTAACTTACACGAATTCCTGTATGTGACCATGTAAAAAACTATAAATGCTTTTTGTACCATTTTCTATAGCAAGCATCATGCTGTAATGACCGCCACTAACATATATCAAATTTCTTCAATTTAAAATTCTATAGCATGATTAAAAATATACTTAAAAGATAATATCCTCTCTAATATTGTCCATATCTGATTATTTTTTGTGTTCCCTTGTAAACGAACCATAACGATACATTCATTATTTTCAGTAGGGAACATGCGGTAATGAATTTCAATGGCCCACATCAGTTTCGAGCAAATTGAAGTATATTTGCGAAAATTAAATAACCGGCCTGATAAACCGACAGACAAAGAAACAAACAGGCGGATAGACAGACAGACAGATATACCGAAGCTGTAAACACTTTTCATGTTTTACTATGTTGGAAAGTATTAAAAAGTGTCCGTGCTGTAGTGAAAACACGTATCAAGTAGTATTTTTGAACGTTTAACAAGTGCAAAAAAACATGCGTAATAACCACAAGACACCCCATTTCTGTTCACTTATCAAATACAAACTCGCTATCATTCAAGTATATACAACTTCAACATTCCGTTATAGAAAAACGTAGTTAAAACAATTTCGTATTTTACTTATTGGAGATGAACAAAATGTTAAAGTTGTAATTGTAACGGTAGATAGCTCTGAGTTTTTCGTACGATGAGAAATATTATTAAGTACGGAAAGTAGCAGAAATGTCCAACAGGAAAAAGCAGCGTGTGTTTTTTGGTTTGCAAAATGTAAATCTTTAATAACTGTTCAACAGAAATTCCCAACGCAGGATAAGAAGAAGGCACCAACAAGAAAAAGTATCGATGAGTGGGTAAAATAAATTAACAGGAAGTGTGTTGAATAAAAAATGCTGGTAGACCATTTCACTTCAAAAGAAACCTCCTTGGGGCTCTTCCGCATCGGCTTCCGATGTACGAAAGTCTTTAGATCACCATTCTCCTGGATGTTGGATTGGACGTGGAGGCCCAAATGCCATGGCCACCCTGTTCTCCTGATATTACACCTTGCGATTTTTTTCTTTGGGGGTTCATTAAGAATATCTTTTATAAGACAAAGGTAACACCTGTGTTGAACTCAAACAGCGCATTAGCGAAGCCTTCCTCTTAGTTACACCGGATGGATATTTTGAACCGTACGTGAATTGAATTGGAGTATCGTCTTGGTATCTTGCGAGGTATTAAAGAAGCACATGTCGAGATCAACTAATGTTAAAGAAAATTTTTGATATGTATTTTTCGTTTTAACATTAACAGTAAGTTCTTCTTTCTTGTATTTTTGTTTTAAAATAATGTTGAAGTTGAATATTTCATTTGTGGACTTCCTCTGTTTTTCAGATACCATCAAATCGAACCAGCCTTTCTCCTTTTTTGGTGCGTTCGTAATTATATAAATACGTAGCACCTATTGTCGTCGTCTGGTCCGTCTGTCTGTCTGTCCGTTCGTCCGCATATAACAACACAAAAACTACCCAACCGAATAGTTTGAAATTAAAGATAAAATAAAATTTAAGATATTTGCAGAATTTTGTCGAGACATTTCAAATTTTATGAAAATCGAATCAAAACTTTAGAAAATATTAATAAAAACATTTATTAAGAAATATGAATTGTTTTAAAAAATCGGTGCTTTCTTGTTATAGGAGCTTCGAGGTTGAATCGTCAAGCGACCGAGATACTTATTTTATTACAGAAATTATTCTGCAGACGATATAATTCATTTCACAGAATTAAAAATCATCAAGATCTGAATATTTATATAACTAGCTACAGTACGAACCCACCTCATTTGTCACGTTTGACGTACAATTTCCAACTTGTTCTCAATAAGCAAAGGATCTTCCAGAAAATGGTGTTCAAAGTGTCGTTTTAAGCTAATTTTTGGAACTTGAAAACTGCCGAAAGAACGTCGGGAAGCAATCATTTATAGTTCAAGATATATCACATTTACAGAAAACGAAAACCATAGTTCGATTGTTTGACTCTTCAATGTTCATAAATGTCATACATTTATGTATATAATTTTCATATTCAAATAATAGTTTTTTTTCCGAAACAATATTTTGGACTTTCTTCCGAAAAATCATGTATACACGAATCCGACCAGAATTCGATATGCAGAGTATATCAACTCTACTCAAACACAACCAGTAATAAAAAAAAGGGTTTGGAGAGCTAAATTTACTTTAACTTCAACTTGAGGTCGGGTTGGATTTGGTAAAATCGGGTTACCTAACCCGATTCAAAGTTCTAATTCCGTTCAAAAAAGTTTATTACGTATCCTGTTTTTTATGTAATTCAAGTTCATTAATTTGTATTAGGATTTTATAAATTTTCTACCTGAGCTCCTCGTATATCTATGATTAAGTTTCAGGGTTCCATGAAGTCCTAGTTGTGAAACGCTAGTATGGTGTAAGTGTACATATTTTTTTTAGGTCCATCATTTTTAAGTAGATAACTTGATGACTACTTCATATTCTCATTTCCCGCAGTGTTGAAATACGAATGCAACAAACCTATTGTTTGAACAATGGCAAGAATGAAAATCAAATATTTACTCATTAACTACAGGTGATCCACTATTTAATCGAATTAAATCGTGAAATAGCTTGTCATTTCAAGAACAATATAGCGACGCCATTAGCAACGCGATGAATATGTTGCCATAAATGAATAGAAATATTTTAGTTTGCATAACTCTTTGTTGATAAGAATTGAGTTAATTGGTTTGGAAAACTTCAATTTTGATTTCTTGTTGCCCTTGCAGTTCACGATGACATAAGCAATGAATGAATTAAATTTTTTTGTAATTAAGGGCACTTGGTACATAAGAATCTATATTATAAAACAAAAACATGCCCGATGAGTAACGCCGACATCTTATTGATGCTAACAATAACAACAACCCGGGTGATAAATTTTGCTTTTACTACTATTTTTTTAACTTCTAAATATCACACTATTTAAATTTTTACACCGTAGAATAGGGAAAAAATGTACGAGGGTAAGTCATTAAGTAACTCACAAAAGATAATTAAATAATAACTTACAATGATATTCACTTCAAAACTATTTTTATTTCTCAACATTTTCTCCACCAATATTTATGCACTTATATCACCGTTTTATCAGTGCCCCAACACCAGCTGCATAACATTCTTTGGGTTGCTGTCTCAGCCACATTAGGACTTCAAGTTGAACACAGGAGACAATTCAAAAGTTTGGTTGGCAAATTCTTCAACATCCACCATACAGCTTCGACTTAGCCCCAAGCGATTTTCATCTGTTTAGTCCAATAAAAAAACATCTTGAAAGCAAGATGATGTTCACAGATGATGAAAAGGTTAACTTGAAGTCCTAATGTGGCTGAGGCAGCAACCTAAAGAATGTTATGCAGCTGGTGTTGGGGCACTGATAAAACGGTAATATAAGTGCATAAATATTGGTGGAGAATATCATGAGAAATAAAAATAGTTTTGAAGGGAATATCATTGTAAGTTATTATTTAATTATCTTTTGTGACTTACTTAAATGACTTTCCCTCGTACTTTTCAAATGCAATTTTTTTGAAAACTTATCTCACGTATCTGATCATGAAGAAAAAGTTTTCTAAAGACAATGTACGTATAGGACCTAAGGACAGTATAAAAATAAAAAATATATAACTTTTTAAAAATTAGTGACAGGACCTATCTCATCGCAACATACTCAATTCTTACTTTATTTTGAACATTTTTGCAGTTTATATTACCTACAAATCTCCAACAGATAAAGTATTAAAGGTTGTTTCAAACTTTTTGGACACCATATATAATTTACAAAATTGGAAAATCTGGTGCCTGTCTGTATGGTTAAATTTATTATTTAACAGCCAGAAAAATCTTCTCGATATCTGTCGAAACTGTACTTGATGCAACTTTTTAAGCACTTTTCCCGAAATCAGCATAAAGCAAAAAAGAAAAATCATGCGTCACACGTAGATTTTGAAACGCTTTCCAACATTTCCAGAATATTATAACGAAACTTATCTTTGAACAGTGAAAGAAGATATCTAAATAAACAATTTAGAAAACGTATAACACAGTTGTAACCCAGTTTCAGCAATTACCACCCATACACGGTTAAATATTCGAATTATTTTGTGCAGGACTGTATTATATATTTTATTACATACCACGCATCACACTGAAGTTAAGCATAAAATTTATACTACAACAGGACACATATGTCAGCAATTATCGTTCCTAGGCAGTGTGGTAATAGAATCTTTTTCTTTTACGTATCCCTGTAAATTAAGTATAAATGCAACGCACCCCATATTCAATAAAAACATTTTATCTTGCACTTCAGTAATGTATATGAATTTCATTATGCTTAAAGTAGTGTAACATTCTTATAATATACCACAAATATTTTTGTCATAAGCAATAATGTAATGGAATTAATTGTGTGTCCCTGTAAACGAACTATAAACGCTACCCAACTCCATTTCCAAATGGAACCGTCCTGTAGCAAACCTCAATAATATACATTCCTGGCCTGGCCATTGAAGTATATTTACGAAAAATAGAGCACAAACAGGCAGACAGACGAACCGAAGTCATAATCACATTTCAACTATAATTTCTGGGGTTTTGTTAGTTTCGAGAAGCTATTTTTCCGTTGTCGAGTTAACTACTCTCTGCTACAAATCACTTCACTAAGAAAGCCGATAGTTAATAGCTCACGAAAATCGAAACTATAGTTGTGAACGCAACTTATAGTTTCGAGAGCAATTAATTATCGGTTCTCTTCGTCAAGTGGTTAATAGCAGAGAGTATTTATATAGAATACTTATTATATGGAGAAAAAAAAGAGGATCTTTTTCTATATATTTTTCATCTTCAATTAATAATATCACTTCGGACTTTTGCTCCATGTTGGAAAGCATTAAATATAAACGTAAGGATTTGAAAAGAAAATTTCTTGTGTAATCACCATGCTTCTTTAAATTATTCTGTCATTTCATTTTATTACCACAGTTCATTAACTCACTTTAGGCTGATATTTATGAAAGGAAAAAATATGAAGCTAATCGATAACATGATGAATATCAGTGCTTCTGAACCATTAGTATTTATATGTTAAAAATTCAGCAGCGAAAGTAATCACGAATACCCTAATTTCTGTGAAGGATAATGAACGATCGTGAGAACTGGTTTTAATTTAACACTTTCTAACTACACATTTTATGGTAAGTCGAACACTCACTGAAGCGGGACGGTGCTAGTTTCAAGATCATTCATTTAATTTAGGTTCATTTCTCAGAAATGAGAACTTTTTTTTCAGCTACTGAATACTTTTTAACATTTTTCCACATAGTTGAAAAGTGTTTATGAATTCGGTTTGTCTGTCTGAACATCTGCCCGTGCTTTAATTCGCGTAAATATACTCGGATTGCCATGCAATTGATATATGGTTATAGATTTACTATGGCATGTTTTGTATTGAAGATGAAGTGTGTAGCATTTATAGTTCATTTTCAGGGACACTCAAAATAATTTCGTTACATTATGGTCTATGTACTGTAAAAAATGACAAATGTTTCTTATTTTATGAAAATATACTATAACCACGAACGAAAATATATTGTAATCTTCTGAGTTATCCTAAATTCCAAAAATTGTTCTATTGTCTTTTGAGTCCCCAGAAACCAATACATTTCCAAAATTTAAAGAATTATTTATAAAAGCAAAGTGTTTTTTGCTACTCGTATTTTTCAGAAACGTTTCCGAATAGTTTTTATAGTGTATTAATCAGTTTCCTCAGCCAGGAATACCTGTTTTTTGAATGTCATCAATTCTCAAGTAAAAGTTTTCAGCTGCATAAGTTAATTTATACATGAAAGAGTAAATAAATAATCTTAATTTTAATGTTAATGTTAACGCTGTTAATTTTGCATGTTTATCTGTTAAACATATTTGTTGAACATGAAAATGTTTACTTGAGAATTGGTAGCATCGGAAAAAAACTATATTCCGGGCTTAGAAAACTGATTAATACACTTTAAAAGCTACTCGTAAACGTTTCGAAAATGACGGGCAGCAAGAGCAATTTTGTTTTTCTAAATGATTCTTTAAATCTCGAAATGCCATTGATGTCTGAGGTTTCTAAAGATAAAGAAACATTTTTCAGAATCATGGTTAACAAGGAGGAGTTTATATTATAAATTTATTCGTGATTATATTATATTTTCGTAGATTAAGAAACATTTGTCATTTTTTACAATGTGGAGAAAAATCGTTTGAGGTCTATTTAAATGATGTTACACTATTTCAAACATATTGAAATTGATATATATAACTGAGGTGTACTACAAGATGCTTATTATAGAATATGGTGTGCGTAGCATTCATCGTTCATTTACAGGGACACACAAAATAATTCGGTTACAATACTACTGAATATGAACAATAATTGCTGGAAGTGCATTTTTAGTTCTGGTATGCGTGTTTAAATTTAACTAATTTTTTTGCCTAATTACTTCTTGTGTACAAATTCTATAGATCTTATACAGGGATGCAGAAAAGATCTATAGTACAGTTCCGTTTATTCACGGAAATTGCTGAGGGGGAATTTTCAACTGATCTATGCGTTTTCTAACTGAATTAAATTTTAGAATACTGCGTATATACAAATCTATACATCCTATACAGGACTGCACGAAAGAATTCGGATATTTTTCCAACTATTGATAGTAATTCCTGAAATAGGGTTTTCAAATGTGTTATGCGTTTTCCAAATTGCGTTTATTAGACACCATATTTCACCTTAATAAACCGTGAAGTTTTGTTACAGTATTCTGAATATATTGGAAAATGTTTCATAATCTATGCTTGACGCATGTTTTTTCGTTCTTGTTAAACCTATAAGGGGATGGAACAAGCAATATCGGATTACCACAGAGGCAGGGAGAGAAACTACCTACGGACGCTACAACTTTTAGAAGGCCCCATAGCTTTAGAAATTGAAACATATACGAGGCATTTAAAGGTAAAATGGTTGTCAGTCAGTAACTTAGAGTTAAGTCTATGAAGAGTATCCAAGGCATAAAATCTATACATAGGAATATTGGTATTAGTGATAGTTCTACGGATTTTGCCTACAAAAATAACACCTTTACCCCGCAGGAAATCATTGTAGCGCGTTGATGTACAGCGGGTTGAGGGTTGATTGTTGACGGCCAATTATCTGCACTTGGGATATAGGCCCGGGGGGAGTGCCCTTCGTGGGGGTCTTTCTAAGGGAACCTAACCCGTATTTACGCATGGATAAATCCACGGTTCGAAGAAAACCACGAAAACTCCGAACGATTAGGCCGACGGGCGCGATTGGGATCGAACCCAGCACCTCCCGTCTACCAGCTTCGAGAGCACAACCTCTCAGCCACTGGTGGGGCGTTGATGTACAGCGGATTGAAGTGCATTTTTTTCAGCATTTGAGAGACCACTTCTGCCATGCAAAAACACTCGCAAGCTAAATATTAAAGCTATGGAAGCGTTCATTTTAAATTTTTCGTTTGTATTTTAATATTTTTATTTTTTTTTAATAGTATAGCTAAGATTGATCTCTAAAATGCTTTACCTTTACTTTTTGAATTTGGTTGCATTTTCTTTTCCTTTTGAAACCGGTTCTAAAAGTGAAAGTACCCTCATAAAGAAAAAAAAAAACTGCAAGCAAAATCAACAAGAACGAAACATCATGCGTCAAGCATAGATTATGTAACACTTTCCAACGCTTCCAAAATAATTTTACAAATCATACCGTTTAATAAGCTAAAAGATAACATCTAAGTAATCCGAATACTTTTATTCAGCCCTGTATAGGATCTATAGATTTGTATATATACTACATACGATGCTAAATTTTAGTTCAGTTAGGAAACGCGTAGCACAGTTTAAAATTTTCCATCTGGAGTTAAATAATACGGAAATGTGTTCGCGAACTTTTGTGCTTCCCTGTATAGGATCTACAGAATTTATACACACCACGTAATAGACAAAAAGCGAATTAAAATTAAAATCGCGTTCAGTAACTTAAAACGCACTTCCAGGAATTATTGTTAACATACAGTAGAGAATTCTTTTGTGTATCCCTGTCAATGAACGATGACTGCTATACACACAATATTCTGTAGTAAGCCTCTTGTAATGCACCTTATATAAATTTCAATGTTATTAAAATAGGGAAACATTATTTAAATAAACCGCAGACGATTTTTCTCCATAGACGTAATGTAACGGAATTCTTTTGACTGTCCCTGTAAAGTAACTATACGTGCTATGCACACCCTATTCCATATTAAGCTTCTTCTAATGTACCTTAGTGATATATATAAATTTCAATGCGTTTAAAATAGTGAAACATTATTAAAATAAACCGCAAATGATTTTTCCCCATAGACCGCAATGTAATGGAATTCTTTTGAGTGTCCCTGTAAAAAAACTGTAAGTGCTACACACTTCCGTTGAAATAGGGAACATGCTATAGATAACGACTATAACATATAAAAATTGCAGAGCAATCCGAGCATATTTACGGGAGTTAGAGCACGGACAGACGGCAGACGGCCAGACAAACCGAAGTCATAAACACTTTTCAACTAGGTTGGAAAGTGTTAAAAAAGTAAAAAAAGAGCCATTTACAGATCAACATCAACTAGGGTGAAACCCCCCAGTTATTTGACACCTAACTATTAACTGACACTTCGGCAAAAATCTAACTCAAATATATTGTTGTAAAATTCTGCAAAGTAATGTCATTTAGTTTTAAATTAGACACTTATTTTTATTTTGGAGTCAATTTATTCATCACTAGAGGGCCATGAATATATTTAATGAGGAAGAAACTTTTGATAATACAAAAAGTGCCATTTTGAAGCACCCATCTTATTTCTAAAATTAAAGAAGTATTTTTCTAATCTATTTATAATACAACCTTCTCAAACTTTTTTCTTAAAGTTATACCAGTAGAAAAGAGTTTAATGCATATGATATATTAGGGCCATGATTTAGGATTTATAGTTATTTAATTTAGCTTAATGGGGGGTGCCAGTTATTGATGAATATATGATGGTCTCTAGCATTACCTGTTTCATGCTTAATACGTTTGAAATATTTTAATACCCAGCAGTAATGATTGTGACAGTGCCTTCTAACTTTATAGTTTAAAATTTTGCTGCTGAATACCATCTTTGTGCATATTTCTAGGTTCTGAAAACTTTTGCTTTGGTTACATATCAATTAACTTCAAACATTTTTGGGTCTTTAGAAAATGTAACTGAAAAAAATTTTTGAAAACTTTTATTTCGGTTATAGATATTGATTAACCGAAAACGTTCTTGGGTCTTTAGAAAATGCAGCCGAAATGATTATTTTAACAGTTGAATCATATACAAAATATCGTGTTACATTAAGCATGGAAAACTTCTGTGGAAACTCCAAAACAGAAAATTAAATTTTTAAAAGTAAAACTCTTACACTTGAATGTTTAATCATAATATTTTATCTAAGAAAACTTAAAATATTACCAAATTAAAGAAATAAATAGAGGTTTTTTTTTTTTTTTTTTAAATTACATACGAGGATTTAATTTTTGCAAAAATGATACTAAAAAATTATAACTATTTAGCTAAAAAAGACTGTAACTTTTCTAATTGACAATGAATGCACACACTTAAATAATTTTAAAAATCACAGTCCGAAACAGAAATTAATTGAATCGTTTATTGCAAAATCCCCATAACAGTAAAAATATTTGATAATAAATTACCATTGTTTTTTTTTTTTTTTTTTTGTTTGTTGATAGACAATTTCGATTGCTGCTAAAACCCACCAAAATAACGTTCGGTATACCTGATCGTGTCACACACACCAGTAACATTCTAAACAAACAGTTTCAATCTGAGAATCCAAAGAACTCATTAAAATTAAATAACTAAATCAAAAGAAAAGTTCCTAATGGACACCCAACAAATCAGAATGAATAAATAGAATTTACAAAATACCTAGTATAATCCCATTTTCCAAAGCATTTTACCGAAACATCATAAAAGCATTCATATACACCAGGCATGTCAAACACGTGGCCCGCGGGCCACAACTGGCCCGCCGACAACTTATCTGTGGCCCGCGAAGTCTTTGACATTTTACCTCTGTTTAATTTAGTTGTTTAAAAAAATACGCTGAAAGTACCCTTGGCACGAGCAGTATTTTACTTTTAATTTTTATTTGTTTATGTCGAAACTAATACTTGATTTTATTACTCTTTTCGATTTTATGCCACTTTAGAAAATAATACGTAGTATTTATTAAATATTAAGAAACGTAAAATTATTAAAATTCGGAAGTAATTTAGAACAGTTAAAAAAAAAAAAAAATCAAAATATAAAATAAAATAGCTTTACATGAGTCGCTCTGAAAGTGACATAAATTATCAGGTTTGTGTTTGGCACAAAAACTCCGAATATATCACCCAGGTTCTTCACTTGGGCTTTAGTCGAACATATGGATTTTAGATTTAAGCTTGATAATTATTTTCATTACTTAGGTTAGTAATTGTGTTATTGTTAATGAATCTTGCATGATCTTTCTTTCATTTCTTATTGATATACACTCATTTTATTGGTATACTCTCACACATCCCAAGATTTATCAAGGAATATGTTAAAGATTTTGACACAATGTGAATAAATATAATAAACTCAAGTTGAACATCGCAGATTTTCTTAAAAGGTGATTTACAATACAATTATACGCTACAGAAAAGTGAAATTTTATGTTTGATATGTAGACACTGTTGGAGTTTGGAAAGAATCTAACATTAAGAAGTGCAACAGCACAAACTACAAAGAAAACTCACAAAAATCTGGCTAAACATCGGAAATATAAACTGTCAGAATTGTAATTGATACTTCTTAAAAAAGAATTAAAGTGCTTTCACCAAGCTTATTGAAGAAAATATAGTTGCTTTAAAAAACTAATTATCTTCTTTCTTACATTGAATATCTTGCGAGTCGAAGTATTCACTACGAAATTGAAGAAATGATGTCTATTGAAAATACTATAAACATACTGTAAACATATTATATTTGTAGGTACATGCTTCGCCATCGTCAATCTAGAAAATATCATGGAAATATCGGTAGAGAAGATAAACGTGTCTATCTCCTTTTACAGATATTTGACGGGAATCATAAAGTTTTAACTGTTAATTTAGAACTGTTAAACAAGGTTGCAATTTTCATTATCAATCGACAAATTATACATGTGGATTATTAAGTTAATAAGCACCAATAAACAAAGTACTTGTAGTTTTTATTTGAAATTACAAAGCACCTAAGTAAACTTCAACATTTCAGAAATTTCATAATGGTATCTTGATATTTGACATAGCGTAGAATTTATTACTTTGATAACACAATTATCAGAAAGTAAATGTATTTCATTTTAAATATTGCCAAAGCATTATTACAAAAATCATCGAAGTGGGACTTTTTGGAATATGCTAAAAATATATTAAAATATTAAAAAATTAATTCAAAAGAAGATTTTTCAAGAAATATGAAAATTAGTTTAATCTATTTACTTCACCTCTAATGTTTGATGTTGAAATTATTCTTCAGAATTTATTTCTGCAGTTAATCAAAATTCAGTGTGATTCCATATTAGAGCGAAAATATACGAATATGGGGTTTCTATATTTCTGTAATTATTCATCAATCGACTGATTTTTTTAAAAGTATTGTGCAAGCGGGCATATTTTAGCTATGCTCGGTAGCACACTTTTTTACGACATCTTTGCGTAGCTAGCTGCCAAAATTTTGTCAAATCAACGGAAGTCAAATGAACATAATTGAAACTATAAAATGTATTTAATAAATGGAATCAAATAAGTATAGCGTATGGATGCAAGACACATTTTATTAAATAAATTTTCTGATTCAAAATATGTTTATTTTTATTTTTTACTTAAATAAAATGCGGAAGATTGACAGATATGCCATTGCTAGATTAAGATTTAAAGACCAGTGTATACAGTCAATTCTTAAAATAAATGCAATTAAGAGAATTTAATTAAACTTCACAGACTTGATGAAAAGTACTTTTGAGTATTTTTTCGAAAAATAACATAAAATAAACTATGTATAATAATAACTTTGGAATTTTGCATGAATATTTCTTTAATATGGCTGTGCTTTCAACATAGAAAATGTTGTTCTGCGCAATGGTATTAACATAAATCTACTATTTTTATGTGATGTAATGCTTAATTTGACCCGCGGCAGTAAACGAGTTTGACATACCTGATATACACTGTGACAACAAATCGTCATCGAATCGATAGTTGGGAAAGTGTGTAGGTTATATGAATACATATTGCATGTGCCAATGTCTGATAACGACAGTCGTGTACGATTTATAGGTATCGTGTGGATTTTTTATCTTTTTTATGGATACAAAATGCGCATATATGAAGTACAGTGTTTTCCAAAGCAGAATTTACGAAATTCATGCATTTTAGGATTCCTGCTTAAATTTCTGTAAGGGGCAAAGTAGGAAATGGAAACTGTGGGGAGGGGGGGGGGGTTATGGGATAATTTATATGGTTGATTATTTATTGTCACTAAAGAGTATTAAAATAGGACAGAAGAATTTTTTAAATAAAAATTATGATTTTAAAATATTTAAGCAAATTTTATGCTTGGGATCCAAAGGAAAGGGTGAAGCGTAAATCTGTGACGTTAGGACAGTTAATTAGATGATTATTTATTTATCTTTATTAGTGAGTAACGAATGTTGCAGATTATTTTTTAAATTAAAAAATACATATATATATTTGAATCTCTATGCTGGAGAGAAGGAGGGGGGGGGGGAGTGGAAATTTGGCGGTAAGAGGGATAATTCATATTATTGATAATTTATTGTCACTAACGAGCAAAAAAGTAGCGCAGAAGAGGGTTTTTTTAATATAAAAATAAAGATTTAAAATATTTAAAATTCTAGTATGCTGAGGGGGGGGGGAATGAGGGGAAAGGCGTAAATTTGGGAGGTTAAGGGGAAATTTAGATGATTATTTATTTATTTTTATTAGGAAGGAGTGTTGCAAATATATTTTTTTTTTATTAAAAAAATAAAAAAATTAAAGATTCTATTCTCTATGCTGGAGGGAAGGGGTAAAGGGGAAAGCGGAAATTTGGAGGACCATTGAACCCGTGCGAGAATTTCGCACTGCAGTCGAATATTTTTTTGATGCAGGCGTAAACTTCTAAAGGAAAATTAAGAATAAAAATATATGTAAATAATATTAGTAAATCCAGAATATATCATTTATTCCATTAAAGTTACAATAGAAAGTGATCGAAAAAAGCAAAAAGCACGTGCGAAAAAAATATAGCAATCATATTTTAACTGCATTAGAACATAAACCTGTGCGGAAAAATCATGCTTTATATATATATATATATATATATATATATAATATATATATAATCATTGTTGAGCACGATATAATGCGATATTTTATTTTGTGCAACATTGATTTGAGAGAAACCTTTCATTTCCTTTATGAAAACAATGCTGATTTAATTTTTAATTAACTGCAATTTTTAATTTAAAAAAAAACATGTTTTGACAAAATGTGAGTGTACTATGTCAGAAGCCGATTCAAAAACCTTTCGAATGATACCTCATTCATTATTGTGGGTTTTGTAAATGCATAGAAAAAGGGATGTTGACAACTGAAATAATATATACGATAATTTCTATTGATTATTTATTGTCAATAAAGAACAATAAATAGGGCCGAAGAGTTTGAAATAAAAATAAAGATATAAAATATTTAAAATTCTTTGTATGCTAGGGAGGCAGAGGAGGGGGAAGCGTAAATTTGAGAGGTTAGGGGGTTAATCTAAATGGTTATAATATTTATTTTTTATTGATGAGCAACGACTGTTGCAAATTATATCTTTGTAAATAAAGATTTTTAAAGATTTGAATCTTTGTATGCTAGGGAGGCAGAGGAGGGGGAAGCGTAAATTTGAGAGGTTAGGGGGTTAATCTAAATGGTTATAATATTTATTTTTTATTGATGAGCAACGACTGTTGCAAATTATATCTTTGTAAATAAAGATTTTTAAAGATTTGAATCTCTGAATGCTGCAGGGAGAGGGGGGGGGGGGGGGTGGACACGGTCACTAAAGAGCAATAAATGGGACAAAAGATAAAAAATAAATAAATAATAAAGATTTTAAAACATTTTAAACTTCTTAACACTTTATTTGTATACTAGGAGCACAAAGCAGGGGCTAAGCGTAAATTTGAGAGGTAAGGGAGGTAATTTTGATGATTATATATTTATTTTTATTAGTAAACAATTAACGTTGTAGAATGTTTTTTAATTATTATTTTAGAAATTTTGGGAGCATAGGGTATATTATATGATTGATTATTTATCTATATATTTAAAACGAAAAGCGCATTCTGTCAAATTTTCCACACGAATATCGTCTCTTTGCTCATGCGCCAACGTTTTTTTTAAGGCTTCTCCCGTCAGAAAGGGGAAACCTGATAGATTAGCCCTCACCTGTTTAGCCTATTGAAAACTGTTGATTGAAAACGGATGAAGTCACCATTGCATTGAAAGCATACACCTTCTAATATATTTTTACCCTGAGATTGAATGCTAAAACTTTTTTTTAAAGAACTCATGTTTCCACTACTAAATATGCATATTTTTCGCAAAATTTTAAAGAGAGTTTGGATACAATTATATATTTATAACGAATTGAAATGTCAGAGAGTTCGGAAGATGAGAACAATTTTTTTATTGCTATGTTAAAGGAGCCGACACGAAAACAAACAAACAAACAAAAAAGCGAGAAGAAAACATTTCTTTTACAACTAGATAACAATATTTTTTCCACGAAATTTTTCCACGGGTTGTAAAACCGCTTTATTTATCACCAATAAAGATTTCAAAGAGTTCGGACAAAAATAATTTTTTATTTTAAAACTATGAAACGACCCTATGTAAACAAGAAAATGAGCGCTTTTATCATTAACTATCAATATTTTTTTTGCGAATTTTTCATTTTAAAATATAATTTCATACAAAATTTTAAAGAGAGCTTGCATAAAGTTATATTTATAACCTATAGAAATGTCTGAGAGTTCGGAAGATGAGAACTATTTTTTAATGCTATGTTAAAGAAGCCGACTCGAAAACAAACAAAAAAACAAAAAATCGAGAAGAAAACATTTCTTTTACAACTAGATAACAATATTTTTTCGCGAAATTTTTACACGGGCTGTAAAACCGTTTTATTGATCACCAATAAAGATTTCAAAGAGTTCGGACAAAAATAACTTTTTATTTTAAAACTATGAAACGACCCTACATATAAAAACAACAACAAAAAGAAATCACTAAATATTAATATTTTTTCGCGAATTTTTCATTTTAAAATATAATTTCATACAAAATCCGGTTGAAGATATAAAATAATAAAAACTTGATGTTTCTTTTAAAATTTATTATCACGGGCCCGGGCAACGCCGGGCGGGGGACAGCAAGTTCTATATATTAAAACGAAAAGGTATTTTTGTCACATCCACTTTTCACATGAAAATGACCCATTTGCGCATGCGTAAAATTAAATCTACAACCTAACCAGTTTTAAGTGTACACTCGAACGAGAAAACGGTGGCAGAGTGGTACAAAGCGCGGTGCTTCTCTGTTCCGATCATAGTGTCGGTTCGAAACCCACTCCGAACAGAATGATTTTTCTTATTTTATTGGCAATAATTCATTTTAATAATACCATATTTAATTCAGGAGGAAAAGTTATATAATTTGTATTTTTTTAAAATTAAAATGCTTTATAAATAAGTAAAATTTAACTGTTTTAATTACTAAATTTATATTAAAAGATCGTACATGTAATTATCGTTTAAACAAATTGAACTGGTCTACAATTTTTATTATATTCGGTATGACCATTATCAATATGTCATATATATAATAAGATAAGTATTTGATTATTTTTTGTAAAAAAATGACAAATAAAAGGAGAGAAAACAACAAGAAGGGAAAATATTCATACAGGAACTCTAAATTATCGTGATATCCATGATTTAACAATTAAACAATGTGTGAAAATGGAAAATATAAATTCAAGTAATTAAAAAATATGTAATATAAATCGTTAGCTCCAAACAGAAAGTTTAAATTCACGGTTTTAGAATAAGACTGATAAAAATTAATTTAATGAAAAAATTTTAAAGGTCGTGTAGTTAAAAAAGTAATAATGAACAAAATAAAATAAAAACAGAAACACTAAATATTGTTATTTTTTCAAATATTGGGACTGTGGTAAATAAAATTTAACAATCGACAATATTTTTTTAATTACTTATTTTATATTATAAATATTTAAATTAAAAGACTTTGCATGTAGTTATCGATTAAATAAAGTGATCTAAACTTTTATCTATATTTTGTATGACCATTATCAATAAGATATATTTGTATAACTAAAAAAAGTATACGATTATTCTGCTTAAAAAAAAAAAAAAGAAAAGAGAAAAAGAAACAAGCAAAAATATTCATATAAGAATTATAATTGAAATCACTTTCATGTTCATGGCTTATCTGGGTTTTAGAGTCAGGCTGAAAAAAATAAAATTAATGAAAAAATTTAAAGGTCGCGTAATTAAAAAAAAATAGAAAATAGTAAACAGTGATATATATTTTTTTTAATTTTGTGGCTGTAGTAAGTAAAAATAAATCATTCAATTAATATCTTTAGTTAAATTCTTAAACCCCCTTTAAAAACATACATTTTGTACATTATTTCTATATCTTACTAAAAAGTTTTTTTCAAAACAATTTCAAATAACAAGTTACTTTAAAATTGAAATATAAGATTTTTTTTTTTTTTTTTTTTTTGGGGGGGGGGGGGGGTGCAGGGAGAATTGAAGGTGAATAAAAAACCCCACTATAAACTCCTTGCATTGGTCTTTTGGTCTTTAAATTAAAAAAATTTCATCTTTTCCATCATTAACAACAAAAATGAATGATATCAGTACAAAGACCCTATTAAAAGTTTGTGACGATGCAGCCGGCTCTAAGAATTTTAAATTTAATGGTACCAAATTTTGAGTGACGCTATGCTATATAATATATTATATGTACACACACATATGATTTCATTATATATATATATAAATATATAAAAGTACTAGCTGACCCCCACCCGGCGTTGCCCGGGCCCATGATAATAAATTTAAAAAGAAACATCAAGTTTTTATTATTTTATATCTTTAACCGTATTTTGTATGAAATTATATATTTTTTTCGCGATATATTAAATTCGCGAAAAAACATTAATAGTGATAAAAGCGCTCATTTTCTTGTTTTTTAACGTAGGGTCGTTTCATAGTTTTAAAATAACAAGTTCTTTTTGTCCAAACTCTTTGAAATCTTTATTGGGGATAAACAAAACGGTTTTACAGCCCGTGTAAAAATTTCGAGAGAAAATATTGTTATCTAGTTGTAAAAGAAATGTTTTCTTCTCGCTTTTTTGTTTGTTTGTTTGTTTTCGCGTCGGCTCCTTTAACATAGCAATAAAAAAATAGTTCTCATCTTCCAAACTGTCTGACATTTCAATCGGTTATAAATATAATTGTATCCAAGCTCTTTTTAAAATTTTGTATGAAATTATATTTTAAAATGAAAAATTCGCAAAAAAAAAAAATATTGATATTTAGTGATAAAAGCGACCATTTTCTTGTTTACGTAGGGTCGTTTCCTAGTTTTAAAATAAAAAAGTTTTTTTTTGTCTGAACTCTTTGAAATCTTTATTGGTGATAAAT
Organism: Maratus michaelseni; assembly: GCA_963931845.1. Classification (NCBI taxonomy): domain Eukaryota; kingdom Metazoa; phylum Arthropoda; class Arachnida; order Araneae; family Salticidae; genus Maratus; species Maratus michaelseni. The sequence goes on along the minus strand of OZ007592.1, from coordinate 190,659,830 downwards.
AAAACGGTTTTACAGCCCATGTATCCAAGCCCTCCTTAAAATTTTGTGAAAAAATATGCGTATTTATTAGTGGAAATATGAGTTCTTAAAAAAAAGCTTTAGCTTTCAATCTCAGAGCAAAAATATATTAGAAGGTGTATGCTTTCAATGCAATGGTGACTTTATCCGTTTTCCATCAAACCCTTTCAATCCGCCTTAAGCTAAACAGGTGAGGGCTAATTCATCAAGTTTCCTCTTTCTGAGGGGAGAAGCCTTCAAAAAAAACGTTGTCGCATGCGTAAAGAAACGATATTCGTGTAAAAAATTTCACAGAATGCATTTTTCGTTTTGAATATATAGATTATAAGGAAATTTCCTCACTTCTAACTTTTTTATTTCGTATTTTCTTTCTTTTTCTGGTATATTAATGCGCGATAGCCTAAATCTTGTATTATTTTAACTTATTATAGTTGGTTCAAGGATGAAATCGCACATTTTTGTGGAATCTGTAATAGTTTGGGCCCGTTTATTCTGCTAAAAGTAATATATATTTGATATTTTTAACTCCAAAAAGATTTAAATGAAGATACTACGTTATTTTAACGCATTTAAAACAAAACCTTAAAATATTAAACACGAAAAATGCGCATTATCTGCTCAGTATTACATCAATTTCGGATGCGAAAATATAGTGAGTTCTGACTTTTTGTTGGCTTATGAAAACATTTTCCGTACTCAGTTTCTGTTTGTGGCAAAAGGGAAAAAAAAAAAAAAAAAAAAAAAAAAAAGATTTGTATAATGATAAATTATGTTAGGTGAAAAAAAAAAAAAAAAAAAAAAAAAAAAAAAAGAAGAAGAAAAGAATGGTCAGAAATTTTTAAAGTAGCCAGTAATTTTACTCTTGTTCTAAAACGCATGTATGTATATCAAGTTTCCTGGAATTCGGCCAAAAATTGTAGGTTTGTATAAGGAACATACACACAAACACTCATTTTTAGGCGCGTTTGTAATTATATAAATTATATACTATAGTAGTCGTCAGGTCCGTCCGTCCACATATAATTGCGCAAAAACTACCCAACCGAATCGTTTGAAATTTAATATATATAATCGTTGCAGAATTTTGTCGAGTCATTTCAAATTTTATGAAAATCGAATCAAAACTTAAAAAGATATTAATAAAAGTTTTCTTCATTCTATTATATCCTATCATACCTAATATATATATAATAAAAGCGCAAAACAAGTAACTGAGGAAAACAAATACGGGCTAACCACGTTTTTTTTATATACAGGCGGCCATTTTTATTAAAAATTATTTTTTCGAATGAAATTGCATGAAAGTTACATTTTTAGAAAGATCTTTCAAAAAAAAAAAAAAAAAAATGTTTGTTTGAGAGATGTGTTACATTAAAAAATGTATAGATTCTGAGATAACTTCAGTTGAAATCAGCTTAACAGCCCAATATTTATCCCAGTATCTATTAAAGTAAATAAACACAAGAGATTCGTTCATCGTGAATCATGGAAATATTAAAACATGGAGGTAATCCTTCTCAATGCAAGATCTCCATGATGAATTTTGCAGCGCTATTTGGTGTCGAAAAAAAATCGCATCTGTAAACATGGCATACGTAATAAGAGAAAAAAAAGGCATGCTCATTTCGCTCATAACAGACGATATAATTCATTTCACTGAAATAAAACGGTGATTTTTTTTTTTTTTTTGCATTGTAAAACTAGTTATATAGTAGGAACGCACTTCATTTGTCACGTTTAATGTAGAAATTTCGTACACTGCAAATCTTTATACACTTTTCAGAATACTTTTTAGAACACTTATTTTGTCACCTTTTTTAGAACACTTTGAAGCGCACTTTTTGGAACAGTTTTCAGAATACTTTTGAGAACACTTCTTTTGCTCAGCACACTTTCTACCGCACTTTTTGAAAGCGATGATTTCACAAGTGTGCCCAAATGTGCTCCCAATCCGTTCTCAAATGTGTTCCCAAGTTTAGATTTAACAGATATCCTGAGCAGAACACTTTTAGTAAACTTTCAGAACATATTCTTTATATCGCATCATATTCTGAACACATTTTAAGCGAACACATTCAGTACACATTAAGGTAACTGGAACACTTTTTTTGAATCAAAGTGTTCCAAATGTGTTCCCAAAATGTGCTGGGAATTTGCAGTGTAATCAGGATGTTCTATAATTTTAGACAATAATGCTTTTTCAATAATCGAAAGTAACAGCTACTTTGTATTTTAATAAAAGAATGAGGGAGATATGAGGATTTCCTCCTCCAAGGTTATGATGCATCCTCTAAACATCACTCTCCATCTTCAAACGTAACTACCTTGGTTTGATCGTCGAACAATGAGAGTACGACTTCCTTCGGAGAGAAGGGAGAGTTAAGATGTTGAAGAGAGAGAAAGGGTTGCAAAACTCATCTCTGCTGTCCCCATTCGGCTCCAATTAAGGCGTCCGGTTATAAAGGACCGCTTTCCCCACATCGATGATTTTCAGAACGATTTCTCTCGCTTTTCGTAAAACAGCTGCGAGCTGGATGCTGCGCGCACGCAAAGATCCACGCTGAGAAATCTGGATACAAAAAAATGCGGAATTTACGTCTCATCACAGTCTGCCTCCTCCTGGTGAGTAACATGGTTTTTCATCATTCCGTGGGGACTGTATTATATGTTTATATATGTTTTCGAGCTTTGGTTTGAATTTGAATTTTATTTTTATGTTTGTTCGCAAAGTGCTTAAGGAGTGGGGGGTAAATAAGGTCATTTTTCCCCTCCGCCAGCTCACCCCCCGCCCGCACCCCTTCCCCGATTTTTTTTCCCTTTTGAATTTTTCGATAAAATTTAGAATTTATATTTATGGTTCTATGATTGATTTTTATCCGAAAACTTGTTAAATATATTATACAAAATTTGAAACAAAGATTATCTGGCAAATTTTAATGTAATGTTTTTAATCAATTTAATTTTATTTTCAATACAAAGCTCTCATGATACCATCATGTTTATATATATATATATATATATATATATATATATATATATATATATATATATATATATATATATATATATATATATATATATATGTTAATATTTGAATAACAAATACATAAAACATATATACATATCAGGCTGGTGTTATATGCACTTTATATATTTATACACATTCACACACACACACACACACACACTATAAAGTATATCTCTGAAATAAAAAAAATAACTTACAAGTACGTATATGTATATAGTTATATGTATGTTGTAGGCTAACTGAGAAATTCGACACTTTACAAACGGGCAGACTAATGGCAGAATCATCTGCCTTTTTCCAATCAGCCTTTTATATTTTTCAGGTTTATTGGAAAAGGCCTACGGACTTTTATTCTAATTGGAATATGGCCATTTGTTTCTCAATCAGTCTGATTTTTTTAACAAAGAGACTATGCAGTATTAGGCTAATTGGAATATGATCATTTGTTTCTCGATCAATTTGATTGTTTCAGACTTATTGTAATGAGCCTATGCAGTTTTAGGCTAATTTTAAAATAACCACCTATTTGTCCAAACAGCTTAGTTTCATCTAGGCTTATTGCAATAAGTCCAAGATAGGGAATGTTTATGGATAATTTTAGTATAAAAAGTAGGAGCAGGAACTTAATAAAAAATTAGTAATAAAACTGTCTTATTGACAGATTTCATTAACACGACTGAGAGTCTATGGTTTGTGAATATTTCATTTGTATTTCAAGGGTACATTTTTCACAAAAACCCCATGCAGAAGTGTCATCAAAATCTTCAGATGTGGCAGATTTTTAAGTTTTCCCAGCATTACGTAGATAAGACGAGATGCTGAATGAAATAAATTATCCAACTATATAAGAATAGGGATGTATCAATAAAATTTAAGATGAGGCAGATTTTTAATGTTTTCCTAGAATTACGTAGAGAAGATGGATTACTGAATGAAAATAATTATAAATATATATATATAAGAAAATATCTGTATTGATGACATCTGCAAATGAGACAGATTTTTAATGTTTTCTTAGCATTATGTAGAGAAGATGGATTACTGAATGAAAATAATTATAAATATATATATAAGAAAATATCTGTTTTGATGGCATTTGCAAATGAGACAGATTTTTAATGTTTTTTGTAGCATTACGTAAAAAGAGGGTCGCTAAGTGATAATAATTATAAAAAAATATAAGAAAATTACTGTATTAATAAAATCGCCAGATGAAGGAGATTTTTAGTGTTTCACCAGCATTACGTAGAGAAGGGTTGCTGAATGAAAATAATCATAAAAAATATATAAGAAAACTGCCCTATTGGCAGATATGATTTATGCTCCTGAGTACCCGAGATTAGTCATTACTTTTATTTTATTTCAAGTCTGTACGCACTTAAAATAAAAATAAGCTGGCAGTGTCTGATATTAGCGAATAATTAATTTTTATTTTAAGTGTATGTTTTACCGCTCACCGTGCACAGATATATCAACGAATCTTCTTAAAATAGTATGATGTTAAAACGTAAAGTTTTATGAAAAATAATGAAAAATTGTCGATGTCTTTATTAAGAGTCTACCGTATTCATACTTAAAGAATTAAAAAAAAAACATTATGGGGCGATTCCACCGTTACGTGTGTGACTTTTAGAGAGTGTTGTTTTGCAAATCGAGACAAATTTGGAAATGAAATTATTTAGGTAACGTTTTACTTTTTGAATTGCTATTACAGGACATATACAGAATCATTTTTGTAGTGACACCTTTAGTCTAAAGTAATAACATTTTTTTTTTAAATAGTAAAGTCGTTGTTACGTGTGTGACTCAGAAAAATCCCACACGTAACAACGACTTTATTATTTTTTAAATTGTTATTACTTTAGACTAAAGGTGTCACTATAAAAATGATTCTGTATGTGTCCTGTAATAGCAATAAAAAAAACAGTAAAATGTTATTTAAATAATTTCACTTCCAAATCTGTCTCAATTTGCAAAAAAAAAAAAAAAACACCCTCTAAAAGTCACACAAGTAACGGTGGAATCGCCCTATCGCAGATTTCCAATACAATGCTGAACAAATAAGCCAAATGTTCGACAAAAAAAATTTTAATTAAAAAATATTAAGGATCTTTTCAAAAAAATATTTTTCTCTACGAAAGTTTTTCTGGCACACATTTACGCACTCATTTTTAAATGTAAAAGCATGACATTTGAAGATATGCCTATTAAAATGATTTCGAATCGAATGTTTTTTCAGTTTTCGATTGTTGTCTCATGATGAGCTTTATCGGGCTGTTAGCGTCCGGAAATTTGACACAATGCGCCACATTTGATAGCATTATTTGAAAGATCGTCTGCCTTTATCGAAATATATAAAACTATTCAATTTGATAGCTTCTGAATAAGAGCGCCTGCCAATCTCATGCGTTTACGAACAGAAATGAACTCATGAATGCATAAGAAAGTAGTCTATGAAAATGAATTAGAGTTGGCAGGACATAGATTTAACACCTGCAAGTGCTCGATGTCAAAAATTTGGTGTCAAACACTGTGTAAGAAAGCAAATCAATTGGGTTCATCGAAGTGTCATAAGAGTTCACCATGTGGAAATACATGAAAAAGAGCTAAAATTGATGACTGCAGATTGCTGGTAACATTAAAAACTACATTCAAAGCCAAAAAGTTAGTTTAATTATTTTTAATATTGTTAATCTTCTCTTGTATTATTAGTTTCAGATTAATAACTTCTATATATGAAAAATAACATTATAATTAATGTTTATAATAATAATATTTACTTGCACAAAATATGTTTTTGTGCAATTTTGAAGTTTTTATTTTTTTAAAAGTAGTTGATGACTAATTCTAGTTCACAAGAAAACAGTGAAAGAAATAGTTTTTTTTTATTTAAATATTTTTAATACGTATTTACTACCTTAGGCTTATTGCAATAAAAGCCTTGATAAAACCCGGCTTTTTCAAAAAGAAATTGCACATTTTTGATTTAGTCTAAAGCTGTATAGGCTCTTTTCAATAAGCATTAAACTATTAGGCTGATTGAAGAAAATATTAGGCTGATTGGAAGAAAATATTAGGCTGATTGTAGATAATCTTTAAATTAGTCGCGGGCTCATTGAAATATATAGAAAAAGTGTCTTTAGTAAAAGTCGGGCTTCTAAATTAGCCTACTATATATTATATTATATTAAGCTCATAATAATAGTTTCATGTTAAAAAATATATTTTGCACATACCCCCATATGATGGAAAGGAGCCCCAATCATGGAAATCGGACAAACATCCCAACTATTGAATGTAAAAGAGGAAACACTACAAAATGTTTCTAAACTAAAATCATTTAAATTCTGTCTCATCTGCGGATTTATTGATATGGTTGGAGTTGCAGAATTTATACTTAAAATTAAAAAAAAGTACATATTAGTCTTAATCATTAATGAAGTGCGTAAAAAAACTGCTGACAAGGCAGTTAGTTATCTTACATATAATCTATACCTATATATATCTATATCTATATATCTGTCTTGTCTTTTATCCTTTTTATTTACACATCTTTACAGGGAACGTGGAGAAAATTTTACCTATAAAATAAATAAAAAGTGCTTTCTTATTAGTTTTTTCTTTTTTGTAATCATTTTCATTCAGCAACCTATCTTCTCTATGTAATTTTGGGAAAATATTAAAAATCTGCATCATTTTCAGAATTTATTTTATACAGCAATTTAAATATATATATTTATAATTATTTTCACTAAGTAACTCATTTTTTTCTACATAATGCTGAGAAAACATTAAAAATCTGCCTCATCTGCAGATTTTATTGATAGAGCACTTTTCTTATACATTTTAATAATTATTTTCATTCAACATCTTATCTTCTCTATATAATGCTGGGAAAACATTAAAAATATTACTCATCGTCAGTTTTTATTAATACACATTTTTTTATATATATGTTACATTTAATACATTTATACATATTTTATAATTAATGCATTTTGCCTAAGTAACTCATTTTTTTTCTACGTAACGCTGGAAAAACAATAAAAATCTGCATCATCTGCAGATTTTATTGATACTTCTGCACTGGTGTTTCCAAAAAAAAAAATTACTTTTAAATTAAAAAGCAAGTACTCACTAATTCAGACATTCAGGCGCGTTAATCAAATCTGTCAATAAGCCATTTTTTTAAATAAATTTTTTAATAAGTTCTTGCTTCTATTTTTTATACTAAAATTATGCATAAGCATCCACTATATTCACTATATAGAAGTTATTACAAGAAGCCTGGATGAAATTAGGCTATTTGGATAAATAGGTGGTTATGTTCTAATTAGCCTAAGACTGTATAGGCTCATTGCAAGGAGTTCGTAAAAAAATCAGACTGAATGAGAAACAAATCGTTATTTTCCAATTAGTCTAACTCCACATAGGCTTTTTGGATTAAACCAAAAAATATCAGGCTCATTGGAAAAAGGCACACGATTCCCCAGTTAGACTGGCTCTTTGCAAAGAGTTGGAATTCTCAATAAGCCTATGACACACACATATATATATAATACCTTTGAAATAAAAATACGTCAAACAAGTTCTATAAAAAAAAATCTGACCAAATCTCTAATATATATATATATATATATATATATATATATATATATATATATATATATATATATATATATATATATATATATATATATATATATATATGAACAAATTGATTCTAAAATGTTGAATTACATCAAAATATGCAAAATACCCTATATGTTTTAGATCTTGCACACTGTAAAAAAAAATCTACGAGGTTACTAAGAATTTTCTAGGAAACTGGAATGCCTAGAACTTTTTATGTAACTGCAACAACAACAAAAAATAATGTAAAATTACAAAAATTGATTTAGTAACTGTTACTAAATACAGATAAAATTTTAGTAAGCATACAGATTTCTGGTAGTTTTACAAAAACTATATTTGTAGATTTACATTTTTTTTTTACAATGCATAGCTTATTTTAACAGTATATAGACGAAATTCAAATCAGAATCAGTAGATTTACATCCTCAACTTAATTTAAACATTCTAGAAAAAAAAATTGGATCAGTCGGGGGCCAAATATAATGTCTCATCTCTTGATTTCCTTTATATAACATTAAATTATTTATTTAATTTATTTTTTTTCATCCACCTGAGAATTTAAAGATTGAAACTTCTTCCCGTGTAAAATATTTCGTTCTTTCCTAAATCATCTATGTATAATTGTCATTTTCTGGATAATACTACATTACTGTTATATTCAAGCTATATATTCAATGAAGAGGTGCACAGATGTATTTTATCAAAATGTAACGAAAGAAGTAAAGATGTTAATTTTTCGAATATTTTACTTGCTTGATATATATTAATAAAATTATACGTACTCACATTTAAAGGTGCATTATAATTCTACTAGTATATTTGTTCGCTCATGTATTAGTGCTTTGAAAGTATTTTTTAATTATACGTCTCTTTATTTAAACGTATTTTAGAATCATTCCCTTGAAATATGTAAAAAAAAGTACTACATAGTGTAATTTCTGAGAATAAAAACCTTTTCTTTTTAAACAAAGGGCTTAATAAATACAAGCTGAAAAAAAAAGCCACATAAACTCACGCACATTTTTCATGTCAATAACTGCTAAATTATTCAATTAAATGAAACTCGATAATTTTTTTGTAAAGACTAAATACTTTACATGTTTAATGTTTGCATGTTACATTATTTCAAGTGTCCAAAGTATTTTTCATCTTATCAATATATCATAGACATTTGTAAATATATATATATATATATATATACTGTTAAAAAAAAAAAAAAAAAAAAAAGTGTTTATTTTACAGTATAATACTGACATCCCAGCTGCCAGTATTATACCGTAAAATTAACAGTAATAAACAGTAAAATAAGCAGTAATGCGCTGCCACACATGCGCGGCCTCGTATTACTGCTTAATTTACTATTTATTACTGTTAATTTTACGGTATAATACTGGCAGCTGGGATGCTAGTATTACACTGTAAAATCAACACTTTTTTTTTTTTTTTTTTTTTTTTTGCAGTGTACACGCGAGCATCATTTAACATTATATGTTGAAACTGCGAGAAGTTTCTCAAAATTGTTCAACACCAACAGTTTTAAATTTTACTCTGGATGCATAAAACTGTAATTTGGAATCAGTCAACTCGCGCTGAAGTTGCTGGTTCATTTCTCCACTACCCGTGCGGACTTCACAAACATTCATATTACATTTCACCTGTGTATTCACTTAATTTTCAACATAAATCCAGTACAATTTTCTATTTGTACTGGAATATACTGGTTTTCCGTATAACTCCAGTACAAATTTTCGTTGTTCGAACGTCAATCTGTCTTTAATATCAGAATAACCAGCATTTTGAATACATACACTGCAAAAAAAAAAAAAAAAAAAAAAAAAAAAAAAAGTGTTGATTTTACAGTATAATACTGGCATCCTAGCGGCTAGTATTATACCGTAAAATTAACAGTAAAATAAACAGTAATACGCTACCGCGCATGCGCGGCAGCGTATTACTGCTTATTTTACTGTTAATTTTACGGTATAATACTGACATTTGGGGTGCCAGTATTATACTGTAAAATCAGCACTTTTTTCGGTGTACCCTTTTTTCTACTATGATACGACAATTTGATGAGTATTTAAATAAATATTTTATTTGTTAATATTCCTTCATTTCTTAAATAATTATATAATGAAATTTATTTAGTTAGTCTATTTTAAAAATCCTTTTCCTATTTTTCTTCTAAATAATAACTATAAGTTTAGAAATTGAAAGGTTTATACTTAATCAAGAGGTTTGGTTATTGTAGAATTAGATGGATATATTGCTACAGTTTTGTAATAGTTTCATTAAATCCACTTATGTCAAGAAGTTCATGTTAAAGTAAATTTTTTAGACTGAAATATTACATTAGTTTAGACCGTAGCTTTGTATACCTGGAAATCAGGATTGGAATGATTTAAACTAATCTGTTTTAACCATGTTTTAAATCTATTTTTTTTTTCTCAAAAAAAAAAAAAAAAAAAAAAAAATCAATTTGTTTTTTTAGAACAAATCTAATCTAATGTTTTTGTTTCTTTTTTTGTGATTTAAGGGTTTCAAATTATTGGATATAAATAATTTTCACTGTTAACACTTTATCTCAGCAGTCAACATGAGACACAGTGAGTCTAGTAGGTCAAGCATGTATAAATAAGCATGTAAGGATGAAAATTAGCATGTGTTGATGAATAATATATCTGATGCCCTAAAGAGTTATCGTAAAACTATTGTGAATACATATATTCATGTGAAAGTAACAAAGATATAAAATAGATAAATACATTCAATATTTAGCATAAAATATTTACATTTTAAAAAAGTGTAGATTATTTACAGCAATTAATAACATAATAATATAATATTAAAGATTTTGGTTAAGCTGTAAAAGAAAATTTTCTCGATTGTGTAGCTTATCCTTTAAGAATTTGAAAAAGAATACGCAATATAGGAAGTTGAACAAGAGGACATTCCAAAATTGGGTGTCAGTTCTAGGATCTCAATAATACCAATCTATCTTTTGTGTTACTTGCTAAATCTAATAGCCATAAATGTTGACTTGGAGTTACCACTCAAAAACAAAATCACAAGAGGTATTTGAATATGAAAAATTCTTTAACAACCTCAGATACTGATATTTAAACAGAAAAAGTTAACCATTCAGGAGATAAGATACTATCTTGAAGATGAATTTGTTTATAATTGTGAAGTAGCGATTAGGTCAAGAAGATAATATTAAAATGTTAAGTGAACTAGTTTTCACTACAAAAAGTTACTACGGTTAAGGTAGAGAAACTTTTTTTATTGGTGTGGGCTCCTATAATAAAATTTTTTGAAGAGATCAGGTATTGAAAAAAAAAAAACTAGAGAAAAGTTGATTTCCCCTTTCAAATTTTTAAATCCAAAATAAATTGAATAAACATCTGTTTACTTTTAACTATATTATGTAACAATATATATTTAAATGCTCTATAACATAATCAAACACACTATCTGAAAAATGGAGTAAAATTGAGATAAGACGCGCTTGAGACATCAGCGTTTCATAAAAAATGCTTAATATGTATATATATATATATAATTGTATTATATTTTAATTTAGTTATTTAAAAGTAATGTGTATTATAATATGGCTTAGAAAAAAAGCCCATTTCTTAAGTCTCATGACTGTTTAAATCTTTTAGTGAATGACAACTATTTGTAAAGTTATTGTGTATTTTAAGATCAATATTTTCAGAAGTCTAAAAAGCTGGTAAATAAGTTTTTCTGCTTATTTTACTGTTGCTTTTTTTAAAAACCTGGCAGTTTTAGACGAGAAGTGTCAGTGACAATATATAATATTTCTCGAAAGATTGGTGTAAATACTAAACTGCTAAAAAAGATCTTAATTGCTCATTTAGTGTTCTGACAGAAAAGTAAGACATTCCAGATAACAAGTAGTTCAAGGAAAATGTTTTGAATAGCAATGGGAAAATAAATTATATTCATGAAACTACATTAAATTTTTATTTATTATTATTAATAAAAAGATTCTTGATTAAGGTTTTCAAGATATCAATTTTTCACTGTGTAAGGCACTGTGTATATTCTTTGAATATAAGACATATTAATAATGTTTAAATTATAAATTATTTGAATTTTCTACATAACTGACTGTAATTATTTAATTTAAATTATTTTCAAATGAAGTATTATTATAAGTATCCAACAATGTTTATTTTTATCACAAATAGGCATATATATATGTACTAGAAAATGATATTTAAAACCCCCAGAAAAACCCAGTTTACGTCAAATAAATTGGGTTTTTTGGTTATAACTCCGTAATAAACCGCGTAAATGTAAAAAAAAATACCCTCTTTTTTTGCCAGCCCTACTGAAAATATCAATTGCTTTCAACCTGCCTTGATTAAAGCTATTGAGCACCTCCCTATTTTTAATGTATCTATATTATAGTTGGAGGCAAACGATCAGCTGCCGACAATTATGAATTTCTTTTCTTTTTAGCTCACAGGCTATCAAAGCCTGAGAGCTTATGTGCCCGCCGATTCTGTATGTACGCACGTACGTACGTACGTATGTATGTATGTATGTATGTATGTATGTACGTAACGCGATAACTCTTGATAGAACTAACCGTTTTACTTTAAATTTTGTTTATAGGTTCCTTGTGATAAGGCGCTTCTCTGATTAGTTTTGGAGGTTCTTTGGTTAAGCATAAGGGGGGGAAACGGGGGGCTAACCCCAAATAATTTAGATAAATGGGTTTTTCATGCAGAATTATCCCATTTTCTTCAAATTTTGTATATAGGTTCATTTGATAATGTGCTTCTGTCAATAGTTTTGGGGGTTCATTGGTTAAGTATAAAGGGGGAAAGGGGGATAACCCCCCCCCTAATTTAGATAAATTAGTTTTTCATTCATACAGAATTATCCGATTTTCTTCAAATTTTGTATATAGGTTCATTTTGATAATGTGCTTCTGTCAATAGTTTTGGGGTTTCATTGGTTAAGTATAAAGGGTGAAAGAGGGGATAACCCCCCCCCCCTAATTTAGATAAATGAGTTTTTCATGCAGAATTATCCCATTTTCTTCAAATTTTGTATATAGGTTCATTTTGATAATGCGCTTCTGTCAATAGTTTTGGGGGTTCATTGGTTAAGTATAAAGGGGGAAAGGGGGGATAACCCCCCTAATTTAGATAAATGGGTTTTTCATGCAGAATTATCCGATTTTCTTCAAATTTTGTATATATATTCATTGTAATTAGAGACTTCCCTGATTAGTTTAAGGGGTTCATTAGTTAACTATGAGGGGGGGGGGGGGTAACGGGGGGATGACCCCCCCTTTAATATATTGTTGATTTCTTTATTTTTCGAGGGGCATATTTCAAATTCTTTGAAATAAGAGTATAATATACAATTAGTCTGAATAGCCTGTGAGCTCAATGCCCTCAGTTTAACTGGGCAGTTTTCTTTTTATTTTTAAGTTATTACAGTTTGTAAAAAATGACAGAAAGCGAAAAACTAAAGTTTTAATTAACCCTTTTAATTAAACTTAAAAAAATAATTTACTTTAGAAAAGGGGTTTTAAAAAACTGATAAACTATTTTGTATTACCGGAATTTTTTTTATGATAATCGTGAAAATTAGACTAATTATTGTCTAATTTTCACGACTAATTTTAGTAAACAAATTCCAAAACATAAAGAGATTAGTATTCAGTAGCATAAATAATTTAATTAGCAAAATAATTAACAGCTGATATTTATATATCATTCCCAAAGTTCCTTAAAATTATTTGTTAACGTTCTTTGTTGTTTTGCAAATTTATATTATTTAAAATTTTAAAATTTAATCTGCAACATCTTTTCACAAAAATAATTTCTTAAGATTTTCGAAATCATGATTTGCAAATATTTTTTTCTTTTTGCGTCGGCAGTTATTCTTTTATTGATCCACTTATAAAATCAAATCAAGATATAAAAGTTCCAATTTTTACACGAAAAATAATTTTCTCTGTTATTTTTGATATGTTGCTAGTCTTTAAATTTAACCGATTTATTCAGAATTAACGTCATCAGGACACAACTGACAATCATCATATAAATTATTATAATTTTCCTGGAATAAGCACGCTGTAAAAAATACTGAAACAAACGTTCCCTGATATGAACATAACGTTTATGAATTATTCAGTGTAACTTTGTAGTTACCGACAATTCTGTAAATTTTCCCCTTATCTCTAGAAATATTTATTTGAAAACCGTCAGAATACCCAAAAACTACTACGCTTCTGAAAGTTACAAGCAGCAAAGTGGTCCTTCTGTAAACCTCTGAAATCTATTTTTTCCTGGAGGGTTAATTTTTACCTTTCTTCAAATCATTTCTTAAGATAAGAGAAACGTTTCCTGAATCATGGACAACTTTGAAGACGCACACATTGGAGAATTATGCCACTGATGATATGACACACAATATTGTCCGAAACATTTATGGAATACTGTGTAACGACAACGCTGCATTGAATTTTCGTAAGAAATACTTATAGAAGTTTTACTGAATTTTTTTACAGTATTATGTCTTAAGTTATTAGATATATTCAAGCCGCTTATTTTATTCAATGGAATAAAAATTTTACAGGATATTGTTATTTAGTTTTTTTTTTTTTAAATTGGTGGCTTGTCAATTGGATAAGTTTTAGAAATCAAAACTGCAAAGTTTCGTCGATACAAATTGCTTGATCTAATTTGTATACATTAAATATGTGTTGATGTGAGCTAAACGGCAATAATTTATTAATGTATATGACACGTGAAACATTAGACACCTATACCTATTCGAATACTTGACATTTATGTCTATAAGACGTTTTAAAACGTTTAGAGGTAAAATACACATCGACAAACAGTTTTTGTTTCAGAAACCGGTTTCGCAGTTCATTTATTTAGTCAGTAATACACGGTATCTCCAGACCGAATCGGATTTTCCTTTATAACTTTAACAAAAATAAGATATTTCAGCGGAACTTTTAACTGACTAACTTTGGTTTTTGTGAAATGTGAGTACATCACGGAAAGTGCTGGAAGTGCCCAGCATATAAGTCAGTGACTCCGTATGTGCTCTCAGATACAGTCTGAATTATGGTGTCGGGGTAGTTTATTACGGCCGATTATCTACGAGAGCTATAGGCTGAGGTGTTGGTGTGCCCTTCGTGGAGGTCTTTCTAAGGGAACCTAACCCGTATTTATGCAAGGCTACCCAAGTTTTGAAGAAAACCACTGAAAACTATGAACGATTAGGACGACGGATGCGATTGGATTCGAACCCAGTACAGCGTCTACCAGCTTTGAAAACAAAACATCCTGAATTATGAAACGTCCAGCTCAGTATTTTCGGCACGGATAGTAGCCATTTAAAGAAGTTGCCGTGATGTCATCACATTTCGCAATAGCAAGGGGCTCACTCAACTTGCATTGCAAAAAAAATTGTCGATTTTACAGTATAATACTGGCATCCCAGCTGCCAGTATTATACCGTAAAATTAACAGTAATAAACTGTAAAATAAGCAGTAATACTGGCATCTGGGGTGTCAGTATTATACTGTAAAATCAACATTTTTTTTTTTACAGTGTAGTGGTTAGCATGTTGCCCACGAAATGAAGAGCTTCGGCCGGTGGTCTCAGGTTCGTTACCAACACGGTCTGTTGAATTGACTGTAAAAAGTTTTAAGGGTATATTATATACGAGGTCAATAAGAGTGTAAGGGTCTCTTGTGTACGAGAACGGTAATTCGGGTAATTTTACTTTCAAAAGTATTTCCTGAAGGCTTTCCTCTGGTAGAAATATGGTCAAAACTGGTCGATGCTTAACAAAATCAATTCACTTCCCTCCCACAAGAAGCAAAGTAAGCCTGTTGAAGATATCATTACATTATTTTTAAAATTATCAAATAAAATTCGAGTTTGATTGCGACAACTAGTATTTTTGTCCGCCTGGTTTCATATGCTAAAAATGTTTTTTCTTGACGTACATTATCAACCGTAAACGTTTGTACTAATAAGATTTTTATATGTTCATTCTTAATAAATATATTTGTCTTCTATTATCCAGCACGTTTTTTTTTTTTTTTTTTTTTTTTTTGTATAAACATACTATTATTGTTATGCGTGTGTCAGATACTATTTTCTAAATATACAAGTTGGAAATTGTACGTCAAACGTAACATATGAGCTGCGTTCGTACTGTTATTATTTTAGTGAAATGAATTATATCGTCTGTTATTATGATATGATTCATTTCCGTAATAAAATAAGTACATTTTAAATGGGCAACATTTTATCTTTTGTTGACATTTACTGAAAATTCCAATTGGAAATATAAACCTAGCTATGAAAATTTCAAAACTTGACATCCAGATATAGACTCTTTTTCCATTTAATATCTATTTCCCCGGAAACATCTATCCAAAAAACTGTCGGTAAATTATAGGATTGCTATAAGTGAACAATTTTAGTATACAAATTCTGTTTTTAAATCCAGGAATACGTAAATAATATGACTCTATCTTAAATAGGGCATAATCACCACGGCAACGCAGAATCATTACCCATCACGGGATATCATTGAATTAATTACGTATGATAGGATTTAATAGAATGAATAATGTGACTATAACTTGGTCATTAGAGGTTATAAAATGTCCTATACGTCCTGTATGACTGAAACGTCATACATGTCAGATAACTTGGCGATACATCTCGATCGCTTGACGATTAATCCTCGGAAGCTGCTATGACAAGGA
This sequence comes from Maratus michaelseni, assembly GCA_963931845.1. Taxonomy (NCBI): domain Eukaryota; kingdom Metazoa; phylum Arthropoda; class Arachnida; order Araneae; family Salticidae; genus Maratus; species Maratus michaelseni. Next base: position 190,643,363 of record OZ007592.1, on the reverse strand, counting down.
AGTACCGCTTTTTAAAAAATTCAAATTACTCAATAAATAATTTTATTAATATATTTTTTAGTTTTGATTCGATTTTCATAAAATTCTGCAACGATTATATATATTAAATTTCAAGCCATTCGGTTGGGTAGTTTTTGCGTTGTTATATGCGGATGGACGGGCCAGACGATGACTATAGGTGCTACGTTTTTATATAATTACGAACGTGCCTAAAAATTGGTTAATTATAGTTTTATTAATGAAATGATTAAACTGTATTTGAAGTTAAATATACCAATAGCGAGGTATTTAAGGTCATTTATGTAATTATCTCTTAAAGTTAGTAAAACTACAAAATATGTGAAGATATATGCCTTAGAAAAAATGAAAAATAAAATATGTTACCTTGCTCTGTGCACCAGTAGTAGGCATACTAAATTTCTGATGCACCAGTAATGAGCCCCCAAAAGTGAGCCCTTCGAGTTTTGTGTGTAGTATATACCATACGTAAGTTATCATTGGCTTTACAATATTAGAACTTAATATACGCATGAAATATATGTAGTTAGATGTTTAAATGGCCACATTACATAATTTCTTTAAAAAATAGTAAAATATTCAGCGATTTGAACCTTGTTTCATATTTACAATTTTTCTTTTTCAGTTAACCCTTTAACGGCTCTTTGTTTACCCCCCTTAAAACATGCTGTTTTTGTCTTCGCTTTCTGTTCCCTTTTTACCTTCCTCTTTCTCTCTTTTCTTCTCTTTCTCTTCAGATTTACCAATTTTGATTTCTTCTTTTTACTTAAATATTGTATCATCCGGGAGGAAACAACTACAGTTGGAATTTCCTCTTGCTTCTTTTTTTTTTTTTTTTTTTTTTTTACCCTCATTTTTTTTCTTCTGTTTGTAAAAGCTATCTTAAAGAGAGATGGTTTGTTACTCGTAAGTTAATCATTATGGGCTATCTCAAACCTGCCTGTTGTTTCCTTTATCTCCTCTTCAACAGATTCAACAAATTTAACAATATTTGCTCTTTAACTAGAATGAGCTGTGCATTCTGAAACAAATGAGACTTTTAAAATAATTTATGAAATTAAGAAATCAAAATACTTTACATTTAAGTTAATTTACCTGAAAATATGATTTCATACTTAGTTTTTCTTTAATTTTCAACCGCAAAACTTACACTTAAAAAAAAAAAAAAAAAAAAAAAAAAAGTGTTGATTTTACAGAATAATACTGGCATTCCAGCTGTCAGTATTATACCGTAAAATTACCAGTTTTAACAGCAAAATAAGCAGTAATATTTTACTGTTAACTGCTTATTTTACTGTTTATTACTGTTGATTTTACGGTATAATAGTGGCAGCCAGGATGCCAGTATTATTCTGTAAAATCAACACTTTTTTTTTTTTTTTTTTTTGCAGTGTATATACAATTTTTTTATTGTTTTTAAAATAATTATCAAGCATGATTTTTAAAAAAAAACTTTCTCTAACGCACGCAGTCCGATTACGAAGGATTAACCCCTCTGCACTTAAAACAATTTAAATAGTCCAGCATTTGTTTCCGGCTAAATTCCATAACAAAATTAAAACTTCATCAATAAATAAATAAAATAATATAAATAAAACACAAATTTAACACAGATGCAATCGAACTACGCGCTTAAACAACTGACATTATTAGAATAAAAAAGGATGCTGTAAGTAGAGATCTCTGGTGATTTCTTCGGTTGGCAAGCAGCTAATACAAAAATATCCCTTTTAATAAATTTCAAAACTTTATTTGAATATATTATTGATATTTTTCATATAAAAATGCTTTTTGGTGTTGTTTGGTTAATGGGCAACCTAAAAAAATATATTAAATGTGTAAAAAATCTGTTATGTTTTTCAATTAAAAATATGGTTTTCCCCAAATGCTGCGTTGATGTGGGTGGCGTAAATTATCAGTTGTTGTGTTGCAGAAAAAAATATTATGTGGATGAAATAAGCAAGTAAAATTAGCTTTTTAATTTAAAAATTTAAATGTATTCAATAAGTAAAATATAATAAGTGTCACATAAAACAAAAAGTAATGAAATACATAAATAATGGGTCGAATTATATCTAATGAACTGACGTTCTTCTTTAACATTGATTAGTTCTTATTTAAATAATGTTATCAACTAATCACTCGGATTTCAAACATACAATAAAATCAAGGTATTCCTCTTAAACTTTTAAAATCTGGATTCAGTTTTATTTCTATATAACCCTGTATGACAAAATATAGACCAAATACAATTAAATTTTTTTTTGATTTATTTTCTTTTTGGTAACATAAGTTTAAAATATTAATAGGTAATTTGTGCAGCGCTCTCAGTGTTCCTAAAATTTTCTACCTCCATTATAAAACAGTAAACTTTGTCGTTTATTTATATTGCAGATGTTAAAGGAATCTACCACAAAAATTTTTGTTTTAAAATAGTGTAGCACAGGTAGAAAAAAATTAGGAACACAGCGAGCCCTGTAAATGATACTAACTAAACTTTTTCAGATAAAACTTATTAACATTTAATTTTAAATATTAAATATTATTATTTAAACTAGCCGCCACTGGCGACCAGTTTGGTCTCCCTTAAATGTATGTTAAACATTGCAACACGTTACATTTATTCCTAATTTAATTTCCCCTTAATCCTTCGCCAAATCGGAAGATTCTAATAGACAAATCATGAACTTTTGCGATCATGGTAGTATTTCGCATATTTTTGGGGCATAGGCGTTGGCGCGATTATTCCCCCCGCCAATTTGGTGAAAATTTTGTTATGGAAATTGTTGTTTATTTACTTTTATTTTTTTAATTCTATAAATTATTTTTGATATGTATATCAGTATTTATTTACATCAAACTATCATTTATTTATTTTTATTTCCTTTTTTAATTATGAGTATTTTTGTTAGCCGGGAGCAGATGATAAATCGCCAAATATCGTTCCCATCACCATCATTCATACTACAATTTATTTAATTTTAAATTATAAACCTGTCACTCATTTCATTTAAAATACTTAACTTTAATCTAAAATGCTTATATTACATAAATTTAAAATACTCCACATTTTTCATTTAAAATAGAAAATAAATAAATAAATAAGAAATAATATCATAAATTAAAACATTTGATTTCAAAATCAAACTGTCGTTTCTAATTTGTACACGCGATAAATAAAAGCTGTATTAGCGATTTTAAAAATGCTAAACATCTGATTCATTAAATATTATTACATGAGTTCAATTTACGTCAAGAAAAGGTCCGAAAGGAAGTTGAGTTGTATAGCACATAATTATGGTAAACTTTGATTGTCTCACTGGTGCGAATAATTTTTTTGACGCGAGGCAGCGGTCCAAAAATTCATTCGCGGAGAACTTGCTTTGCGAATGATTTTAATATTTTAAATGTTCACGATGAATCAATCTTTTTTTTTGTTTACTTTCATGAATAGAAAATTTGAACTGCGAATCTAATTTCGACTGAAGTTATTGCAGAATATATACATAATTGAACGTAAGTCATCTCTCAAATATTAATTTATTTTGAACGATCTTTCTTAAAATGTAACTTTTATGCCGTTTTATTCGAAAAAATAATTTTGAATAAAAATGGCCGCCTGGCATATGAAAAAGTGAAACGGTCATCCCGGAACTGTTGATGACAGTCACATGACTTACGCTTTTATTTTAGAAGATTATATAAAAAATATTAAATATTGAAAAGTAAAGTCTCATAGCTTCAAGACTAAATAGAATCTTAGCCTTTTAGCTTTGCCTTACATACTTGCCAAATATCTCGATTTTAGTGGGAGACCCCTGATCAAATAAACATATTTAAACTACAAATTTAATTTAATCAAATCAAGTACATTTCAAATGACTACCTCATAGGAAAAGACAAATTTAATTAAATAAATTTTCTGGTTCAAAGCAGTGTTTCTTAGTTAAAAAAAAAAAAAAAGAAAAAAGAGAAAAGAAAAATGGACGTTTGACAACTTGGAAACTACGCCCATATTCCATATTATAGATTACTTCACAACAGTTTCATCCGCAGAATAAAACGATTTTTGAGAAAATTTAATGTACATCACTCAAAAAAAAAAAAATGTTGATTTTAAGGTAGTGCGGTAGTATATTACTGCTTATTTTACTGTTTATTACTATTAATTTTACGGTATAATACAGCTGGGATGCCAGTATTATAACGTAAAATCATTTTTTTTTTCTTTGCAGTGTATATCTTCTTCTGTTCAGATCTACAACTTTAAACGACTTTCTATGAAATAAATCAGCACTTTTTCCTTTTTCCTTGTATGAATTAGAACTGAAATTATAGCCAGCATTCTATTTTTTTCCCTACTGCAGTTTATTATATTACACGGAAGCAATTTGTAATTTTGTACAAATTTTTCTGATAAAATGATTAAGTTCTATTTGAATGGGGGGAAGATATAATTTTTATATTTGTGTTGCTACGAGTATTATACTATTATGTATATATTGCTATGAGAGTAAGCTTGAACTTTTGTTCTAATATGAATTCATTTAAAGGTGTTCTCAAATCCAAATGGGCTACTTACTGACGCATTTTTTAATTAATTTATGTTCGAAAACGTATAAAATTGGTAAACGCTATTATTAAAAAAAAAAACTATATAATTAAACTTTTTTTTTCCATTTTCTCTAAGAAAAACGAAAAAAATTCAGAAAATACATTCAAAATGGGCGTTTTGAACCGAATTTCCCGTCGGGGTAGCGCAGGAAACGAAAAAAAAAAAAAAAAAACTCCGTCCTGAGAAAATAATTGTTTATAAATCAAGATGTGATTAATTTATCGAAGAAAAAACTGTTCGATTAAAAATCACTTCAATAATCATGCCGGCAAGTATCTTGCTTTTATGTTTAAAAATGAGTCACACAATGTGTCAGAAAGTTTTGCGTAGGTAATTTTTTTCAGAATTCACCTTAAGCACTAAAATTTACATTCTGAATTTAAAAGAGGTATTATTTAATTTGAATTATACTCCATTTGAATATATTAGTTTAGCTTGAAATTTTTAAAGGTGTTTTTGTCGAAATTTTGTGCAACATAATTGTTGATTTATACTCCCCGAGAAACCTACGCAACACATTAATATTGATATGAGACAACTGACGACTATATTTCAGGATTTGTAGGAGCGGTGCTTTTCAATGCCAGACACGTAAAATGATGTAATCGCTGTAAAATCGAAATCCATTTTTTTAAAGATAAGTAACTGCATTTTTTATGACAGGTTGCTTTGCGTTTCATTTATAATTAATATAATTCATGCTTTTTTGAGTTGTGTTTCTTTAGGAATAAGAGTGTGACATTCAAGGTATATCAAACAACTTTGAAGCATTTTAGAAATAAATATGTAAAAGGTAAAGAAAAAAAAAAGCAAAATCTTGAAACGAGCAATTTTGTTAGCTGATATACAGGTTAGCGGGGAAAAAACCCATTTGACGGAACTCTGGAAGGCGTCTTGCTGTTCCCGAATGTGAAGAAATTTCAACTACTGACAATTCAAATGATGTGATAATCAAGTTAAATAAAAATTAAAAATTACCGGTCTATTTTTCTCGTTTTTTCGAAAATCTGAACCGTTCTGATAGCGGGAGAAGCCTGCTACTCTGTCATAATAATATCTGTCATGTGGACTAAATGCGATATTTAAAAGAAAAAATCAATTTCAAAATTAAACATGTTGTACAGACACCTTCAGAATGTTAAAATATGCCAATATTTCCATAATCGGGTTTTTATCGTGATTCAATACGTTCCTCAAACTCATATGACGTTATAATCACTTGCTGACGTCATATCTACTTGCTTTCTCTATTATTCATATTGATATTCTCCTTGTATTATTCTCCAACATTTGAAAAAGTCCGTCAAACTTCCAATATGACGTCAGATTTTCTATTCTTTTTAATTCTCTAATGACACCATATTAACTGCTTTCTGTACTTACACATACTCATACTCCTTGTATTATTGAGAAATGTTTGAAAATTTCCGTTTTATTACCCATATGTTGTCATATTAATCTTTTTTTTTTTTCAATTGGTGAAACTTTTTATTTCATTTTCATTTTTCACGTGGAAATCTTTCAATAGAAAATTAATTATTGTGAAAAGAATTTTATTGTAGATTTTTAATTGTTGGCAACTGGTATAACGAAAAATGTTTAAATTTAATAGGAAAATGCTGTTAGATTTTTGTTTTTTTATCTCTCTATATTAAAATAATGCAATGTTTTCAAAATTTTATGATTTTGAGCTTTATAGTAGGTATTCAGCTATAAGTACACAAAATTTGAAGTCTGCAAGTTGTATAATTTCTGAGAACTGGTTCTGTGATGGACAGACAACGTAGCGGGACGAATAAGGGTTTAGTGAGATGAACGAAACCCAAAAAATGTAGTACAAAAATTCACCAATAAATGTATCCGTGTTTGCTATGAAAGAAAGCTTTCGTCGCCATGTTTAGAATATATGGCCAAATTCGCTACAATTAACACTAAATATTTCAAAACCGGCATTTGACCGGCACCAAATGATAATATAGTTCGATACGAACCAGAAATGCTTCAAAAAATAAATACAATATAAATCCCACAAAAATAAGTTAAATAAGAAAGTTAAACAGTTTTAAATAAAAATTCTGGTATGAAATATATGTATTTTTTTAAAATAAAATTTGAGTAAAATTATCGGTATGTTTAGTGCTGAGAGTGAAGGCGCACGTTCTGAGAGCATTTATTGTAAGTATATTAACCTTTTGTATCACCGTGTTGCACAGGGATTTACAAATTTGATAAAATCTGGTAGCCGGCAAAAAAGTCTAGTCGCTAGTAAAAAATATTTACCCTCCCTTCCCCCATTATTGAGTAAAAGTTTTTTTATGAATTAACTGAGAAAAAATAATAACAAGCATAATTTAAAATTAGAATAGTTTTAGAATTTCATTAAAATTAATTATTCTTGAAATTTTAATTAAGTTTTTTTAGATTTACTTTAAATGAATTACTTATAACCATTTATATGTTATTATTCTTTAAAATTAATGGGATAGATGAATCATTCGTCATCAGTTTTAATTCTGAATACAAAAATCTGATTTGGAAGTTACAAAAAAACTGAGCATTTTTAAACATTGTATCAAATTTTAGATGCCTCAGAGGCTGGGTTGACACTATTTCTTACTGTTTCATTATAACTTCCACCTCCCCACACACTCTAATCACATGACATGCTAGCTGGCTACAGTGGAATATAATGGCGTTTTCTGTGCTTGAGACGCGGGAAATGCCTTTTTAACTTGGTTCTTCAATTAAAAGTACCAGAGAAGGGAAAGATCACTGCTTGCCGCACACGAGTAGGTTTGGAGAAGAAAAAAATGCCGTCTGTATTAATTTTTAGGGCAATTTTCTAAATTAAACTCCGCCAGATAATAAGTTGGTCGCCATACGAAAAGACATGGTCACCAGTGGCGACCTGGTGACCGTATTTGTCAAGCTCTGTGTTGCATATATGCAACATACACAAAAATTAGTGTTATTTCCAAAGTGAGCTTTGAAAGATGATTTTATTAATTGCTGCTATCTTCCAAAACTGCAGTTAATATAATTTGTTCGTAAAATCTCCAGCAAATGGTGATACTGAGTTAATTTTTTATACCAAAGTTTAATTTCTGACTTGACCCGTTTCAAGTGGTTATTGTTAAAATAAAATTTGTGAATTTAGTGAATATAAAAAAGGCTGGAGACGTTAAGAAATAGATTTTACTTAAAGGTAAGTTTATATACTTTGAAATTTTGAATTAGAAAATTTACAATACTTATGAGCAAAATGTAATTTTCTTTTTGCTGCAGATATGAAACAAGCACCTCTTAGTCAATGATTATTATACACAATGATTACTGTTACAATGATTATTGTTAACAATGATTATTGTTAACAATGATTATTGTTACAATGATTATTAATTTTTATGTTCTAATTTTTTTAATACTTTTTTACATATGCTTTTAAAGATGTATTCTAACATCTGAGTAAATATTTTTCAAATCGGAGTTGTTGCGCTATAAAGAGTTAAACATTTATATGAAGGCATATTTGACATTAGAATATATATATCAACTGGATACTTATTTGAATGCTACAGCACCACTTTTCGACGAATTTTGTCAAAAGGTGGCGGTTTTAAGGATTTTTTTTTTTAAATTTTATATTTAAATTTAAGGTTAACGTTATACTTAAGGAAAAGTTTTAAGGGAAATTTTTATTTTATATTTAAGTTTAAGGTTAAAGTTATATTTAGGGAAAGATTTTAAGGGAAATTTTCATTTAAGGGGCCATTTCACTGAAACTCCACGATCCCGAAATCCCATGTTAACCGATGGGAAAAGTTGGAAGCGCGATTACTCATTACTTAATATAGTTATTAAAATACGGTTTTCTCCCATCTGAAAATAGACGTCAGATGCCGATGTTGTGCGATTTTAAAAATTGTCTTCTTAAATTTCAAGTATTTCTAAGAAGATCATAAAATTCCCTGGAAATTTTAAAGTGTAAAGGTTTTTTTTTTAAATACTTAATCGAATTTTTAAAAAATACTTAAATAAGCATTTATGTGTACTACTGTTATCACTTTAAACAAATACATTTTTTGCTTTAATGATAATAAGGGATTTTCTTACATAATTATATAATTACGTTTACTATAATTAATTTTATTTCGCAATATAATGTGTTGATTTTTTAGTTTTATTAAATGTCTGATTTTAAATATCTTTTTTCCCTAATAATTCAGATGTAATATGCTTAGATATTTGAAATATTACTCACTGTTCCTAGCATTTACAATATTTAACAAATAAAACCACCCACTTTCAAACAGCATGCTAAGTAAAGGAAACAGAGTAATATGTTGCTCAATATCTTTTACATCTTCTCAAACAATGATTTCATCCTAAAACGAGATTTATTATTATTCAATATGCCTTTTCCCTTCGAGATCCATTCATTGAAATTAAATCGATTGAGTAAGAAGTTTGACAAGTAAATGATGAATACTGCCACAAGCTCATTTAGTAGGACTTCATTAATTATGAAAAATAAAAGTAGTACAAGGTCGAAAATTTACTCTTCAATTATTGTCTGTAAGGAAAATACTTATAAGTTGTAAAAATAAATAAATAAATAAATATTTTATTTTATTTTATTGTTTAAAGAGGATTTTTATTAATGCGTAAATGTTTTTAGTTGTAAGATGAAGCAATTGTAAACAAAACTTCAAGATTTAAGATAGCAGGTAATTTTAATTTAATTTTGTTTTTCAAATTTCGTTTTTTTTTTTCTTTTTTTTTCTTTTTTCTTTTCTTTTCTTTCTTTTTTTTTAAATGAAAGAAAATATAATTAAAGTTATTTATCAAACTGACACAAATTCTGACCAGACGGGATTATGGGTCAATCAACTCTTCTTTACACCAAAGATCAGTTAAGATTTTCTTTTCTTTCTTTTTTTTAGAGGAGGGGGGACATTTAAATAATTGATTCAAAATTTCATTTGGCATGTTTACTAGAATAATAAACGGATTTTTAGATACTCTAACCAGCAGCGCATTTCTTTTCTTTCTTTCTTCTTCTTCTTTTTTTTTTTTCTAAGACCACTTTTCGCTTCTTTAAAGTCTACAGCATGGACCATAAGTTCCCATACTTAGAATAAATAAACAAGTTTCCATACACAATTTAACTTTTTTTTAAATGAAAAAGAAGAATCTGTTTGATTGCAACCATGAGAATGCTTCCTGACCCTGCAGTTAGTGCGGCTTCAATTCGTTGTTCTTTATTCGAACGCATTTTTTAAGGGTATTTTAAATATGAAAACAAGAAAGAAAAATCATGCGTCAATCATAGATTATGAAACACTTTCCAACGCATTCAGAATAATGTAACAAAACTTCACCGTTTAACAAGGTGAAAGCTGATGTCTAAATAAACAATCTGGAAAACGTATAACACATCTGAAAACAAAATTTCAGAAATTTCCAGTCAGAAAAATATCTGAATTCTTTTGAGCTGCCCTGTATATGATCTATAGATTTGTATAGATACTACATACTATGCTAAAATACAGTTCAGTGAGGAAGCTCATAACATAGTTAAAAATTCCTCTTCAATAATTTCCGGCAATAAGCGGAAATGTACTCGAATTCCCTGTATTTGATCTATAGAATTTGTGCACACCAAATAATATGCAAAAAATTAGTTAAATTTAAAAACGCCACCACCACAGTTGTAAGTCCACAGTTGAAAACGCCCATTCAGCAATTATCGGTCATATATAGTACTGACCGAATACTGTAACCGAGTTCGTTTATGTGTCCCTGTAAACGAACGATAAATGCTATGCACACCATATTCTATAGTAAGTATCTTATGGTGCAACACATTGATGTATATGAAATTCAATGTATTTGAAATAGTGTATATTGTTAAAATATACTGAAAACGATTTTTTCCCATAGACCTGCCAAGTCTCCTGCTTTTTGAATACCAGTAATTTAGTACAGAAAATGTTCTTTTATTTAATCAGAGCATTTTTCGATTTAAAAGAACAACATTTTCTCTAAAAAATTACTGGTGTGCAAAAATCCGGAGACTTGGCAACTCTGCCATAGACCATAATGTAACGGAATTCTTTTGAGAACCCCTGTAAGTGAAATATAAATGCTACACACTTCATTTTCAATATCGAGCATGCTATGGTAAACATCAAGAATATGTATAAATTACATGACAATCCGACTACTTACGATAGTTAGAGCATGGACAGACAGACAGACAAAACTATTTATAAACACTTTTTAACCATGTTGGAAAGTGATAATAAAATGTTAAAAACTATATGTATGGAAACTTATGGCATCCTTTTATATTTGTATTCTATGTCACCCAGTTGACAATTGTTTGTTTTGTTGTCTATCTTACAATAAAAAACAAAAAAAAATATTAACAATTATATTGAAAATTTGCACTGCTAAAGCACAGATTAAAGGTCTAGTTATTCTTAGAATAAATAAAAACTGCAATTAATAGATTTAAAATATATTAATAATTTTTTTAATGAAGGGCTGGGAATAGTGCATAAATAGTTGATCGATCCTTGTATGCGTTGATTGCCTGTCATTATAGAAAATTGTGCACTTTTGTAAAAATAAATAAGTAAATAAAAGTAGAGTTCAAATGGTTTATTGACAGTAAAAAGTAGCAGAATTTGATGCGCAAGCAAAAATTCAATATGACATGAAGTAATAACGTCAAGAATAGGTAATGGTAGTTGATATTTTATTTAAAACGAGAAAGATAAAATAGATGTTTAAAAAAAACCAAAAAAAAAAAAAAAAACCAATATAAAATAAAATAAAAAAATTACATAATGTTACAATTTTTAAACGGACTTTATTTCAAAATATTGTTTTAGTTCCATTCAGTGGAGAGTAAAAGTTTAAATTATGCGATGACATATGATAGCGAAACCAAAAATCCGGTAAAAATAAATAAATAAATCCTTCATAGCTAAATTATGCTCTTGCCTCCCAGACCCGCATTCAGTGACATTTAATCGATCGAGTAAGAAATTAGAAAAGCAAATGAATGATGAGTACTGCCTCAAGCTTATCTATTTGGACTTCATTAATGATAGGCAAAACAACTCGTAGCACAAGGTAGAAAATTTACTCTTCGATCATTGTCTGTGACGAGGACTTGTAAGATACAAAATTTATGAAGCGTTATTTAACCTTCCTAACCTGTTGAAATTTTGCTCAATCTTGATAAAAACATTTCACACCAGAATTTCTATTTAAAACTTTTAACATATTTATATAACTCAGTTATCTGTGTCTTTTACCTAACTTACTTTATGAAAATTTTTCTGGTTCGATTCGAAGCGTTTTCAAATTCAGCGGTCGCCAACCTTTTGGATTCACGGACCACTAAATTCATAATTTAAAATCTCGTGGACCACCAATTTGATTAAAAAAATATATATAAATACATTTGTACAATAATATGATTAGTAAATTTCCATTTTATTACAATAAAATACACTTATTTTATATATAACAAATGCATAAACGACTCCAGATTAAAGTTTTGTTTGGTATATTAAGGATCACTATATAATCCCTTTTTTTTTTTTTTTTTTTTTTTTTTAGTGCTTTAATCACCTGACGGCAATCTGAAGCATGATTTCTGTTGAAATACAACACATAAAATTGAAAGTTGAGACACTATGTCCCTTGAATTAAAAAACAATAAAAAAAATATCTGTTTTAATAATATCAAATAACATTTTTTACCATCATAATAATTGTCAGCTATAATTTAAAATTTTAAAACTAAACATCTAAAATTTCATAAATGTAAGACTATTATTTTTGCTGTATTGTTAATAAGACATAAAATTGCAAATAATGTAGGGATTTTTCTGCGGACCACCGAAACGTTCTCCTTACGACAGGTTGGGGATCTAATCTGCACTAAAAAAAAAAAAAAAAAAGTTGATTTTACGGTATAATACTAGCACCACAGCTGCCGATATTATACCGTAAAATCAACAGTTTTTTTTTTTCGCAGTGTGTGCGTGGCGTATAATATTTTTTTTCGTTCCGGTTTTTCTTTGGTTTTTCATAAATTCCTATTTCCTATTTTCATAAATTAGTGTTCATATGCGTGCATTTTAAGGAAGTTTCATTGCTTTATTTTAAAGTATTGTTGATAAGAGTCACGTATTCAAATATTTGCACTACTCAGAGAAATAAAGGCTTTGAATCAAAAAATAACTATTTAGTATAAAAAAAAAAAAACCTTGTTGGTATGGAAGACAAGAATAGAGAAATGTGTACCATTGTTATATAAATCAATGCCTTTCATCAAGTATCGAAACGGGACCCGCTCAACCCAGTGGTGAGCATTCTGCCGCAAAATGAGAAGCTTGGGCCGATGTTCGCGGGTTCGATAAGAGCCTGCAATGGCGGGATGACTGTGCAGGGTTTTCAAGGTTTTCTTTGAACGAGAACGATAATTCAGATCACTTTCCCTTCAAAAGTCTTCCGTGAAGACATTCTTTTCATAACAATATGACCATAACTGGTCGATGCTTAGCAAAATTTCTCCTCCTCTTTCTCTATATAGAAAATTGTTAGCGTGTAAAATCAGTTCCTTAAAACAATTTTATAACACTCAAAAACCTCACAAAACTAATTAGTAAAACTTAGTGTTCTTTAAATAAAACGTTTTCATCACCATCTACGTCCTATATAGTTACTTTTTATCGCTGTACCATAGACGAAGATATTTTTTCGTTTGATATATATATTTTTTTCAAGTTTACGCTTTGTGTTATCACAGTAGCAATAACTTTATAAAACTTAAAGAACTTGTATATTCACAGTTTTCCACTTCTGACTTCCAATATTTAATAAAATATATGTTTTACAAGTATGATATACATGAAGCGCTTAGATCGTCCATGACTCCTACGAAGCATTATTTTGATAAAATTGTTGATAATTGTGATTATTGTCTGCTCTATTTATGTATGGCAATGTAGTGAGATACAATTTTTTAAGGTTTCATAACTTTTATAATGCATGAACGTCAGCCGAAACGAATTTCCGTTAAGCAGTCGATTATTTGCATACTTTCGATGACCCAAGTCCATAACTCCACTCAATTTAGTCAATTCATTAACGAAAGAAATATCATTCCTAAACACACAGGACATTGGGACGAAATGTTACATTAAAATTCCACCATTTTGACATAATTATGACTTTTTTTCAGTTTTGCCAATGAAAAAGTACGTATATGATTTCATTTTTCACTGGTGGACGCGTTCTGCCGTTCTTTATTTAGGGCGCCAGAACTTCCCATGGAAATTGACTGATTTGCATTTCAGGGTTTTATGCTCGTATTCACCATCTACCTCAATCTAGAAAACCTCGGTCGAATGCTCAAATGAAATTCACGATTAATCTGATTGGACCTGATAGTGGCCGAAGTCCAATCAGATTAATGATGCGTTGCCATTTGAGCGTTTGACCGAGGTTTTTTGGGTTGAGGAGACGGTGAATACGAGCATTAGAGATCCAACCATATAACCAACAATCTTCAGTACTGTTTTTTTTTTTTTTTGTCAGATATAAAAATTTTCTTTAATACAATATGACTAATTGCATAATTATTGTTTCGCACAATTAGAAAAAAAATAAAACCAGCATACAAAACCGAATGCTAGGCACATTCAGGCAACAGCCGAAGGATATATTTTTGGTGCTCATGGGTTTTCATGTTTTGTAGCCCGTAGTTTTAAGACTCCTGCTACAACAGAAATTTAGCTGCTGACCTTCTGTAAAAGTAATTTTTTAAATTAAATACTTCTTTATTTAATATACCTCTCAAAAACCAGTTGTAATACTATGCCAGCATCTTTTTTTCAGACGAAATTTTAAATGATTTCAGAACCCAGATCTAGATGTTAATCATTCTGGCTGTAGGCGAATTGATCAAAGTTAAAATTCTTCTTTTCAAATTATCTTATTCGTTGTGTTTTGACGATATGTATGTAGAATAAAATTTTGCTAATAAGGAAACTTAGTAAAAATTAAATTGCATTTTCACAAGAGTGAAGTGAAATTACACAGCTACCTCGATACTCGCATCATTATGCGATAACATTCTTCAAGAGGCTAAATTACAATGTTCAAGATGATAAATAAGTTAAGTATACGCATTTAATTGGAATGTGTAGTAGCTGCATTTTTCCCTTTTGCAATCAAACACATTTATTTATTCTAAAATGCCCTTTTTAAAAATTTTAGAACGGCATTTTACATAAGGAAATGAAAAGCTGAATATGCTTTTTAAATTGAAAAAGAGATAATTGTGTACATTAAGACATCCAGTTATGTAGGTGTCCTTGATTAATGGAAAACATTAAAAGTAATGAGAAAATTTTTAATTTCAGAATAATTACATTTATATAGAAATAAGAGTTTTGTTTAAGTATTCATTTCGTAACAAATAAAAACACACTCATCCTGACTATATAGATTTAAAATATTACTGTCTACAGCATTTTTATGTTCCAGTTTATTTCATTATTATAGTTTTGTTTTAAAGACGTTCACAGAAATTGAAAGCTTTGAAAATTATGGAAATGATGCGTCTAATGCGAAAGATTAAATTACATAAGCATACGAATTTAATTAGAATGTGTACTAGGAACTAAACTAAAATGTCTTGCTAAAGTAAACTAAAATACCGCACTTACGCGGCAGCGTATTATTGCTTATTTTACTGTTTATTACTGTTGATTTTACGGTATAATATTAGCAGATTGGGTGCTAGTATTATACCGTAAAATCAACATTTTTTTTTTCAGTGCATTTTTTCTGTGTTATCACCTGTAATGCGGTTTCACTCAATCTATTTTACCTCTACTTGGTTTCTCACCTCTTTCACCTTAATGCATAAAACAAAAAACAAAAATCACACTTCAAGTATAAATTGTGAAACACTTTCCGACACATTCATAATGCTGTAACAAAGCTTCGCCGTTTAACCCTTTCAGGGGTAAAGTACTTTCAGTACTAAAATGTTGAAATAAATGACTGGCACCGGAATTTACAAAAAAAAAAAAAAAAAAAAAAAAAAAAATGGAATTAAGAAATACGTACATATCACGTACATATTAAATGGAACAGATTTTAGAAAAATTCTGGTGCCATTGTGGCGTTGGGAATTAAAATTAAGTGGCTTCATAAACATACCACTGCCCCTGAAAAGGTTAATAAGGTGAAAGATATTATCTAAGTAACTACTTTAAAAAACGCATTACACATTTGAAAACCCATTTTCAGCACTTACTATGGAAAAATATTCAAATACTTTTGTGAAGCTCTGTATATGATCTACAGATTTGCAAATATATTACATTGTATGCTAAAATTTAGTTTAAGAAACGCATAACACAGTTGAAAATACCCGTTTAGAAATTCCCGTCAATAAACGGAAAAGTACGCACCAAGTAATATGCAAAAAGTTAAATTTAACCCTTTATATCCTGAATTAATTTTCCAGCTACTTTTTAGATGCTCAGAATCCTCGATTATTCCCACCAGTTATTTTTTTTTTTTTTTGTAAAGTTTTCCTTATCTAATCATAGCATTTTTGCGATTCAATTAGGAGAAAAATTCTCTTTTGAAAAACCGGTGGTAACAGATTAAAAATTCTGTAAAAGACGCTCGTCGCGAAGGAGTTAAAGTGGTACTAGTAAGTACTGTCAGGATTAAAAGGGTTAAAAACGCACTCCTATAACTGAAGACGCACGTCCAGCAATTATTGCTAATAGACGGTACTGTAACCGAATTGTTTTGTGTGTCCCTCTAAATGAACTATATATGCTATGCCCAATATATTCTACAGTAAGCATCTTTTAGTACACATCGGATATGTTATACCAATTTCAATATGTTTGAAATAATGTAATATCATTAAAATGCATTGCAAACGATTTTTTTTCCATAGCCCATAATGTAACTGAATTCTTTAGGAAGTGTTCCTGTAAACGAATTGTAAATGCTACCCACTTCATTTTCAGTAACGAACATGCCATAGTAAGCCTCAATAACATATATCAGTTACATGACAATAAGTGTTAAAATGGATACACTGTAAAAAATTGCTGCAGTAAAATTACTGCAGCAGAGATTCCAGGCAATGTCCATAAGAAAACGGGTTTTGTCCCTAGATAAACTAGCTTTGTTCTTACATAAACGGTTTTTGCCCGTAGAATGACGGTAGCAATTCACGGAGAATGCCCGTGAATTTACATTTTTTTCCCTACAGTGTTACAACTCTGTGTTTTGTCTGCAGTTAGCTTTCTCAGTCGTTATAAGTTTCGTTATGTTCATTATTGTCATATATTTTCTTTATACTATTCAGAATTTTTAGTTTACACTGTTAAAAATAAATCCGTAAATTCACGGTAAAAGTACTGGCAGCGAAGTTGCCGGACTTTTTCCGTTCCGTTAGTAGATTTTCCGTTTTGAAAAATAAAAGAAGGAAAATCGCCGTTTGCAGAAGCGGTAACTTCCCGTTAACGCTCTCAGAAATCACGGAAATATTCCTCGTAGAACTGACAGAAAAGGACATTTTCCGTTTTAGATAAACTCGGTTTAAAAAAACCTTGACATCTCACTTGGTGCTGCCATCTGTCGACTTTGGGGGAGTATTTACTATCTGACATACGTCAAGAACAGCTTTTGGTCGACATTGGGTTTTGAACCAGGGGTTCGACATTGGGTTTCGAACCCCAATGCCTCGAGTCCAGCGTCTTGCCGGTTTGACCAGCGGGCGCTTGCTAGATTAGTAGTTTGAACGGATCATTTGGAAATTCTCAAAATGGCGGCTTAGAACAGACATAATTTGGGGTTTAGAAGCTTGGTAATTTTCAAGTTAATTGCGAGGAGATTTCGTTATGAGATGATGTTGATGTTTTAAAATTGTAATATTAATACAGGATAAAAACATGAATTATATATATTCTTAACTTGATTGTTAGATGTAAAATATGAATATTATATTTGAATTAAATTCGATAAAAAATGTTTGCTTGTTTAAGAAAAGCGATTTTTTTTCCAACTATTATATATTTTTTAAATGTGTTCGCTTAGAATATATTTTCAGTGCGAGTACTTTTTATTACTTTAAAAACTAAATTGCGAATAATTTTAAAGGAATGAGAAAAATATTATTTTCTTTTTATTTGAAAGCATTATTTTTGTATGTTGCTTTTTTGAGTAAAATAGTTTTTTTTTTCACTTAATTTAACTATTATATATATATTTTAATCTGCTTGTTTAGAATATATTTTAAGTGCGAATATTTTCTTATAACTTTAAAAAATAAATTGCAAATAATTTTAAAAGAATGGGAA
Organism: Maratus michaelseni; assembly: GCA_963931845.1. Lineage (NCBI taxonomy): Eukaryota > Metazoa > Arthropoda > Arachnida > Araneae > Salticidae > Maratus > Maratus michaelseni. The sequence continues at coordinate 190,625,309 of OZ007592.1, read as the reverse complement.
AATTATTACTTTTTTTAATTCGAAAGTACTATTTTTTTTTTTTTTTTTAAATAAACTCGAAATTTTAATTTATTAAATTTTTAGTTTTTCTGTGCAACAACATGTCAATTTTTTAAACATTGAAAATAAATATGCAGCAGATAAGATAACGGAATATCTCCGTTATCCCCTTTCGTCTCCGTCCGATCCGTTGTTTTCAGGAAATATGAGGAAATTTTCCGTTTTTTAAAGGAAAATACCCTTTTGTCGCAAAAAAGGACTTTTTCTGTGAAATTCAGGAAAAAAATACCCGTGAATTTCAGATTTTTTTTAACAGTGTAGTTTATGTTGTTTCAATAATATTCGTTCGTACTTCTCGGCATCTTAGCTTACGTGCTACTGTCTGATAGCCCGTTTGAACTTTGAAAAGCTATAGATATCACAACGTAACTGATTTTCCGCGTAATTCACGTGCTTTGGCGTTATTGCCATAGGACTATTAATGAAAATTGACAATATGACCATAAATGGTTGATACCTAATAACTTATCCCATATCTTGCAGAAAAAAAAATAAAAATACTGAACCGTAATTTGCAGTATTCATTAAGACTCCCTGTGTTTTATATGATTGAAAATGATAATCATAGCATTGAATTCTATTAAAAAAAATATTGAATCTTCAAAGTGAAGTAACTGTCTTTCTCATTCATGGCTAACCAAGCAGATCTATTGGATTTGAAAAAAATTACAACACAACAAATATATTATGGAATTCTCCCAACATCTTTTGTCCTTTTTTTTTAATGATATTTAAAATTTGTGAATGAAAGTAAAATAACGTAGAATACATATGAAATTATCATATGTAGATGACGCATTTTTTTTGTTACTTATTAAGAGTTGTTGATAATTGAGCTCGATACCCTGTTATGAAAACAAATCTGCGAAATGTGTAATGAGAATAGCAGGGCACCTGTAATTGACCAATTAGTGGAATATTCTTTCTTCCAATTTAATATATAGGCACCTTACTTGTCAGGTAGATGTTGATAATATTGTTAATATTATATTTAATTTACCTATAGAGGGCGCTATCGCTTGTATATTTATTTTACTTTTAGGGATTAAAATTGAATGGAGTATTTGTATATTCACGGATATAATTTTGTATCACAAGAATAAATTTGTGTGTTTTTGAATCAATTTGTGTTGGGGTATCATAGTTAGGGTAATATTTCAAAAGATGTGCTCTCAACTTGTCTTTCAAACAATTTCTCTCAACTCGACTTTTTCAACAAGTATGAGATATTTCATGATGTGTGCCATGTGGACGTGTGGTATCATGAAGAACTTGTGATGTTTAAGGATTCTGGATAATTATTGAGAGTAAAATATTTTATCTATTCTTTACGGGTTTTTTATTTCCAATTTTACTATTTCAAATTTTAATATTTCCAATTGTTTTCTGGTAATAATTCAGTATACCTGGGTGATTCTACTGATCTTAGCATATATGCCAGTAGAATTATGAAATACTGAATTATTTTTTAAAACACATGTGGGTACATCCAGGCTGATGATTATATCTACATGTGTTTTTTCATATCCAATTCTGATTTAATTCTCTTGTTGTCCAATTTTCCATTGTATATGGTTCATATTTCATTTCTTAATCCATTTGTATTCACTTGATAGCAACTCCAAATTATTATTTTTTTTCTCTCTCTCTTTTTAAATTTTCTTCATGTTTTCAGTATTTTTGGCCAATTACCATTGAAGCACAAGCTATGGTAATATTATGATTGCACGTGTTAATCTATTAGCTATGTGGTATTCTGCCTACACATTATCATTATTTATCTCTTTGGAGATTTAAGTAGAATGATACAAGAACTTGATATGTTTTTTGAAATTCATAGATATTGTAATTATATATATATATATATATATATATATAATATTGATATATTTTTATGGAGGCGTCTCTAAATACTTAATTAAGGTATAAGACCTCATAATCCGAAAACCTTTTCCAATCTTCTTTTATATAATTTAAATTACTTACAGTATTAGTTCGAAAATGAGATTGCATCAGTAATTGAACAATTCTTTTTCTGTGTAAAGATCAAAATCTGCATATTCCTATTAAAAATTGCTGCGAAAAGATGCATATATACTGGGCGATCCAAAAGTCTGGAAACATTTTAAAATACAATAATTCACAAATTAATAAAAATAGAAAAGTGAAAGTTTTTCAAACTGTCCCACGCTAGCAGTATTCAAGCCCATCTTTAGTTGCAACCAGGGCTTTACAAATTTGACAAAATATGGTAGCCAGCAAAAAATTCTAGTCGCCAATAAGATATACCCCCCCCCCCCCCCCTCTCGCCATTGATTTTAAAAAAAAAAAGGTTTCTTTATGAATTATTGAGAAAAAGGGCAAACATAGTACAGAGTTGTTGGTTACATAGTTTAGAATAAGTACATAATTCGTAAAGATATTATCTAAGAGTTTACGGATGAAATTTATTAAAAATTATATATCTCTGAGAAAAAAAGAAATACTGTAAAAGCTGAATTAACCGGAATGTTCGGAAAATGCTGATTGCTAAATGTTTCATTTGTCCGGATAGTTTTGAGTGCTTCAAAATCTACGTATATCTGATGAGAGGGGCATTAATAAAATAGTGAAACAGGAAAACAATTTTTTGCCAATTTTCCTGACGAAATCAGTCAAATTATTCTAATTTTATAATTTTAAAATTTGCAGTTGATGAATTTATTTTTGCCAAATTAAAAATAAAAGTTAAAATATATTTTTAAATATAGTTTATAAGTTTGTTTCTTAATTATGGAGGAGGTGGGGGTGGAGAGAAAAAGTTTCGTTTGTGTTCATTTCTTTTATCTAAATTTTTATACAAAAACAAAAAAATACCGCCAGATTAAATATCTTGGTCGCCAGATAAAGTTACTTGGTCGCCAGTGGCGGCCTGGTGAACGTATTTATCAAGCCCTGGTTGCAACTATATAATTTGTACAGAAGCATTACTTTGGATGTTTGGTTATATTTTCTAAGAACTAAAATTAGAATATATTCCCATTATTTCTTGTTTTCTGCAATTTTTATATTTCACTGGCCAATTACTGGTGCATTCACCCTGTTTTCAACAAAATTAGATTGTTGTGAGTTGTCTTATGATAATATGAGAGACGTACGTACGATATTTATTAAATATATTTTTTTTTCAACTAACAAAATGTTATTCAAATATTCAGCACCACTGAAGATAATGACATTATTTTGCATGTGAAATTGTGAAGGTTTTAGGTAACTGCGTAATACTTTTTTTCTCTTGTTGTTTCCTTTCTGAAAATTTTAACTCAATATTTACGATATCATATAGTAAACAATACGTTAAAAATATACTACGAAATCCAAAGTTTCCTAAGTTGAGTCATCAAAAATAAATACAGCGTTTTTCAAAATGATGTGAATGTGATTCAATTTAATATATTTTATTCATAAATTAATCTAAATAAGATTTATGTTTTTAAATATGCATGTGATGTATGTCCAAGTTTTAGTAGAAATTATCAGGGGTGGGAAATTAAAAAATATATAAATTCCCAACCAAAGACCTTTTATTTACTTATTTATTCATTTATTTATTTATTTTTACCAGCGGAAGATGACACATTCATACAATAAAAGTAAACATTCCTAAAAAAGTTACACACAACTGCAAAAATGATGCTACAATGCATTTCCCTAATACCAAAGTACGTACAACAGAGAAAAGGTTATCTTTAAAATCTGAGTTTGAGATTTAATTGAGAAAATTGCATGTAAATAATACATGAAAAAAAAATTACATGAAAATTGAAGAAATTTGTTACTTATTATCGCAATCGTACTAACAGGAGTAGATTTGGTACTAGTTAAAACAATGCGGCAAATAAAAAAAAAAAATAATTTTAGTTTCTTTAAATATAAAACAGTAAAGACTCTCGGGATTATATCCTTTGTCAACAAGTTCTACTTAGAGTTTTAAAATAAATGTTTTAATTCTTTAAATGCATATATTCATTAAAATTTAAAAGTTTAATTTGAATTTTTAATTTGCAATGTGAATGTAACTTTAAGCTTCTTCTCAAAAACATTAAAGTAAAAGCTTTTAGTAAGTCGCTGTAAATGATTTTTAGCTTAAAGTATAATTTTTTTTCTTATCATTTTTAAGTGAAAACGTGAATACGTCAAAAAATTTTCATTTCATCTGTTCCAAAAATAGGAGCCATATTTTCAAAGAACGAAATATTTTCACATGTGAAAATGATGACCTTGAAACTGTTACTGAGAAAACTGCAACATTTTCTTTTAATGGCTTAAAATCACATCATTTTCGAAATGTAGTTTTCTTAATTTTCATTTATCGTACATTATAAATCTGATTACCTTTTTACTATAAGAAATTTAACACAATTAATATTATAAATACTTTCTAAAAGAACAAAGTTAGATTACAATTTTTATTCTTTCTCTCTCGAATACAATGATCTCCAGCAAAGGAAATGTAATATATATATATATATATATATATAAATGGGGTTTCTATTCCACTAGTTTTTCATAAATTTTGACTCTCTTTTTAATAATATCAATTCATTATAATAGTTAAATCCTACATGTATGTACAAATGCATGTACAGTAGAGTCTCGATAATTCGAGGTGGACGGGACCGGGCTTACCTCGAACTATCGAAAACTCGAATTATCGAAATCATAAAATTTAATTAATAAATAAATGAAGATAAAGCAATGTTTAAATTTCAGTGTATATTTAAATGAAAAATGTACTTACAAATTATTACCACTACGATATGCTTACCGGTTTTAGCTTGGTTTTTGGTCCGTTGGGTTATTAAATGGCGGTATAGTTCAGCCTGTAGTATAGGAACTCTATATATCTGTAGGTGGCTTCGGGGTGCGCAGTTGGCATATGACACGTCGAACAACAATAAAAACCAGATACTTGAATTTTGTGGTGCGAAATAATTTTTTCACGTGTTGCGTATATGTTGATCATTATTTGGAAGCTAAACTGATTTTTTTCACTAACTCGGATTTATGGGAAACTCGAACAATCGGGACTCGAATTATCGAGACTCTACTGTATATATTTCTCAAGATTAAAAAGAAACGTGTCTTCGAACTTTAATTATGACTTACATTCTGATAATATGTAGAATAATATGTAGATTCTGGTGAAAAAATAAATATACATTATAGGAAACATAAGACATTTAAAAGTCCAGTTTTAGCAAATACCGTACATAGTCAAAAATGCAGTTGATATATTTTGTGCAGCCCTGTATATGATATATTGTTTTGGATATATATTACATAGCATGGTAAAAATTAATTCAGTTCGAAAATTAATTTTCGCCAATCGATGGAAATACATTAGAAATCTTATGTACAAGCCTGTATATTATCCAAAGAGTTTTGTACACACCCCATATTAAGCTAAAATTTAATTCAGGTACAAAATGCGTAAGGCAACTTAAAAACCCCTCCAGCAATTACCAATCATAAACGACAATGTACCTTGTTTTTTGAGTAGCCCTGTATATGAATTTATTTATTTCCCACAAACTTCTATAAGTCTACTAACTACAGCAAGGAAAATGCGTACCACAATTAAGAACTACCCAAAGAAATTCCGTTGTGTAGCCCTATATATTATGATCAACCGAAATTATATACACCACGTACTATGAAAAATTTTAGTTAAACTTAAAAACGCAAACCAAAGTTGAAAACGCACTTATCACATATAGACTATAATTATCGCAAGTATACTGTAAACTATATATTTTGTGTATCCCTGTAAATGAACGATAAACGGAATGCACACCATACTTTTAAGCGAGCAATTTTTATTGCACCTCAGTAAAGCATATAAATTTCATTACATTTGAAATAGTGAAACATCATTATATTACACTGAAAGCGATTTTTCCCCGTAGAACAATGCAAGAGAAATCTTTTGTTTGACTCTGTAAATGAATAATAAATGCTTTGCATTCCATATTCTACAAAAAGTATGCTTTAGTGCGCTTCATAATTGTATATCAATTTTATCATATTTCAAATAACGTAGCATCATAGAAATGCGCTTCAAACAATTTTTCCCCATTGACTGTAATGTAACGGAATACTTTTGACTGTCCCTGTAAAAAAAACTATAAGTGCTACGCACTTCATTTTCAATAGGGATCATGCTATAGTAAACTACAATAACATATAAAAATTTCATGGCAATCCGAGTATTTACGCGCGTTAGAGAACGGACAGACGGCAGACGACCAGACAAACCGAAGTCATAAACACTTTTTAACTAGGTTGAAAAGTGTTAAAAAACGGAAGAAATCGTCGTACTGTGAATGGTTTAAACATACAACGTACAATAAAAGACATAAAAACGTACAAATTACGGGGAAAGCGTACAAACTGGCAACTAGGTCAAGGATGATGAACCTTTCTACGTGCTCGTGTCAAAAATTCAAAAACAATGTATTTGAAACATTGTAACGTGCCAAAATTTTATATAAAAAAATATTGCAACGCATGCTGGCTTATACAGCTGATTAACAGAGTAAGATGTTTCCACGCATTAAATAACTAAGAACGAAAATCAAAATGGAATTTTTCTATAATATAATTAGCCACTAATTTAACGAAATTTTTATTAGGAAATAGTCATTTAACTAACACATACTGTAACAAGGAAAGGAACTTTATGAATTTTTATTTTAGTAATTTTTACCTTTTCATTAATGCAACACTAACTTATAATAATCCAAGTTGTATTAAGAAATGTATTAATAATTTATTAATGAGATGTTTGCTATTGTACGTTAGATAGAAAATACTTTATAACTTGTTCCTATTTTGTTATTTTAGTAATATACATAGCAATATTGGGTCTACATGTCATTTAATTGGTGTGAATGCCTTATCAAATTCATATAAAGAAATAAAGTCTTTTAAATTCATATAGAATGACCAAGTAGTTGCTGGGCAATTCCATAAGTGACGGAATGACATTTTGAGTTATAGAATTAAGTTAAAGCAATTAATTACCTTGAAGCTATTTTCAAATGAAAATTGACTTTTCAGTTTGCACATGACTGCTATTTATTAAAATATTAAAAATATATATATGAAACAATTTCTTTAGCTATTTTATTCTTTCATTTTTTAGCAATTTCTTATAGTGTGACGGAATGACATTTTTGCTACCCTAACTCTAACCTGGTATTTAAAACTGGAAACTTTTGTGAATTAAGAAGCCATTCAGTTTTTAAACTAATACATATCTTAAATATGATGTATAAGCAATATAAAATTAATTTAGAAGAGCAACCTATCTGTCCTAGGGTTGTAGTTATTAACTATCATTTGACTTGACGGAAAGTTTCTTAAACATTTATTAAAAGAAAATCAGAAAATTAACTAAACTAATAAATTATATATATTTTTTATTATCGAGAATGATCATAAGAAATTAGATTATATAACTATTCACATGCGACAGCTTTTTCAAAAGCATATCGAGCACGATTACGTAGTTTATTTTTGCATGTATTATTATCAAGATGCCTTTAAGACTATTGTAAACCATTAAATATTTTGCTACATGCATTTATTTATTAAGAAAATACAAAATAAACAACAATTACATTACAGCTATACCCTAAACGTTTTGAATCTAAAACATTAATTTGAAAACTTGGAATATATTTCAATATATTTTTTAACTTAATTTATAAAAATTATATTTTTTAAAAAATAAAAGTTGACTCTTTTATGGAATTGCCCTGCTTGTCGAAAACGCTGCATAGCATCACGAAAAAAAGAAAATTTCCTAACGTGTTAAATTATGCAAAAATAAATGAATTATTTGTGTTAGTCTGTACAAGTAAACTAAATTTTATTTGTTATAACAAAAAGAAAAATGAATCTCACCAAAAACAACTCGTTGTAAATGATCCCGCCAAGCCACAAACCTAAAACGTCAGTCACAAAAAGAAGTGATATCACATAAAAAGAAGCGATATAGAAGTGCATACTCCGAGTCCCGTGTAAAAATCTATCACCACTCATAATGTTTCCAAAGAACTCGGAGTGAGGTACAGTATGTGAAAACTGCTTGGCGACCTGCAGGCTTTTATAATATATGCAGTATATCAATTTTGAAAATCGAAAAAAATAAATTTGTAATTTTTGTTACATCATTTTTTAAATATTTTTGTATGCGAAAGAACTGACAGAACGGATTTTTCCCCAGATCTATGCGATTCCGCTTACCCTAGAATTACTGCAATATATCTCAATTTAGTTACGTTTATTATAAGGTACAATGTTATTAATATGCGTATGATCATCATCATATATATATATATATATATATATATATATATATATATATATATATATTACAAACTCAAAATCTTTACATGTTTACTTAAAAAATCCTCTTCGTAAGAGTGGTGTTTCTAGTTTAAATAATGGTAAATAAAATCAACAAATTGATTTTTCAAGCTCATAAATAAGAAAGGACATGCAAACACAGAAGCTTCAACTTTTTACAATTTTATGGGAGCAAAATAAATAAATAAATTAAATTAAATTAAATTAAATTAAAATAATATAGTCATATGTAATTGCAGGAAACGCAAACATTATAAAAGCCTGCAGGTCGCCAAGCAGTTTTCACATACTGTACCTCACTCCGAGTCCTTTGGAAACATTATGAGTGGTGATAGATTTTTACATGGGACTCGGAGTATGCACTTCTATATCGCTTCTCTTTATGTGATATCACTTCTTTTTGTGACTGACGTTTTAGGTTTGTGGCTTGGCGGGATCATTTACAACGAGTTGTTTTTGGTGAGATATCACTCCTTTTTGTAAGGTATTTAATTTCAATTATACGGATTCCATTTTTATTCAGAAAAGAAAAGATAAAAGGGGCAAAAAAAAAATAGTGATGCTATAAACAGAATTATACAATTTATTGAGTGACTTATTCCAATGTACATTTCGCTACCATAACAACTGGGAAACTTTTATATTAATTTCCTTACATTGTATTCATCAGATTATTTATGACATATTTATTTTCCTTTTTCTTTTGTTTATATCACTCTTCTGTTTATATACATTCAAAAACAAAAAATTACACAATTTTACAGTAGTTTACAAACTAATTAAAATACTACAGTTTCAGAAAAATGTGGAAAAATAAGAAGCACTTTTTTTCGGTCAACTACAACGATAAGTTTATGGAGCATACTTTACCGAGAATAATCAACATTTTTTTTTTCTTACGAACCTATTTCTATTAGTATAAAAATTTACAGGGATTTTTATACTAACATATTAAATATATTATTTTTGAAAATTACTGAGCACCTTAGAAGTTTTTTATTTGTTTAAGTTTTTTAACTCAACGTTTCGAGAATTTGAAAAATATAAAATTCGCAACGTTTGCAAAAGTATAAAAACTATTAAAGTGATTTCTGTTCATATAGTCTGTTCATTCCAATTCGGTGATCCTAAAATATAGGTCCCCAATCTCCGGCAGTCCATGAATTAATTAGGACATCCGATTTGTTCGTAAACCGAACAGTTCGTTACCGATCACCTATTGTATACGAAATTTAGCATTTTAAGTTCGTCATAGCGGAGATTTGCTGAACGGCAAATATTTAAACGCAAAACTTGTAATCTTGGGGTATCAACATTTTTACATTCTATTACTCAGCGCATGAACGTAAAGTTGGAATTTTGTAATCGCTATTTCAATCAATTCCTAATACGCTAGAATTATATATTTATAAATAAACACAGTTTTTTTAATCGATGAAAATACTATATATTAATAGATTTAAAGCTTAACATCGACGACATTTCAGATGGACAAAATGATCTTATATTAAATTTTAAAGCAAGATAATGAAACCTTACAGACATTGAAACAGTGTAAAATCATTAAAATACATCTCACTCAGTAAATATACATCGGTTGTAGTGTAATCAAGATCTTCTAAGAGACTCTGTAACCGAAACGTATATGCTTCAATGCCGCTTTACAATAGAGAGGATGTAGTAACATATTTGAATATCTTGTGTATATAGCGAATTTGACAAAAGTTATGCAATTTACTATTGTTTTTCCTCTGTGTTAAGTACAGGAATCATGTACTTCAACGTAAAAATTTGCTAATTACACAACTTTTTAGTCTTATTAAAAAATCGTTTGAGTTACCCTGTAAACGAACAGTAAATTCTACAATTCTGTTTTACAATAGGAAACTAACTTAGGTAGTTCGTAGTAACATATTTTAACATCATGCGCATACGTTCTTTTTGAAAAGAGTTAGACCATTTAATATTTTGTTTTCTTCATCTTAAGTATAGGAATAAATCACTTTAAAGTGGTATACATAAAAAACTAATTAATATTTTTACACGAAATATTAAACATTTGAACTACTTATAAAAACAATTCAAATGCTGCAAACCGCGTAAAAATCGGATAATTACACAACTCTTTAGCCCTATATCAAAACATCTTTTGTGAGACCTGTAAACGAACCTTAAATGTTAAGATTTTTTATAATAGGAAGCTTACTTGGGTCGAGTGTAATAACATATCTTAATATCATGTGTATACGACCATTCCTAAAAGAGTTGGGTCATTTATTATTTTTTTGCTCTATGTTAAGTATAGGAATCAATAACTTTAAACTAATATAAATCAAAAACTAATTAATATTTTTACATGAAACTTACAAAGGTTTGAACTACTCATAAAAACGATTCAAATAACGTAAACCGCGTAAAAATCCGATAGTTACACATTGCTGTAGCCCTGTCAACAGTTTTTTGCTCTATGTTAAGTATAGGAATCAACAACTTTAAACTGATATAAATCAAAAACTAATTAATATTTTTACATGAAACTTACAAAGGTCCGAACTACTCATAAAAACGATTCAAATAACGTAAACCGCGTAAAAATCCGATAATTACACATTGCTGTAGCCCTGTCAACAGTTTTTGGTCTGAACAAGATTTAAAAAGGGCAAAAAACAGCACTTTTAAAATCGCATTTACTGAAAAACTATTCGTCGGATTTTGTTTTACTTTTGAATTCTTAGTCCCTTGGCACGCCCCATTCCATAGAATCAAGAATTTTGTTTCTATCATAAATAGAACGCGAGATATAGATGTTTCAAAAACCCGTTTTGTCCCGTCCGCAAAATATAAACTAGACAGAGTTAAAAAAAAAAAAAAATTGTAAAATCGTTTGGCATCCATTGGCGGAAATTCCTTTCATTTACGGTCCAATGCATTGCTGTTTCTTATGCTGGGCGAGAAACTCTGTCGAGTTTCTATGATTTTATCTATATAATGAATATCAAATTAATTTTTTTTCGCGTGCTATAAAAATTGTCACTCGTGACACCTTGAAAACGTGTGCCATAGGTTCGTCAGCCCTGGGGGTTAAAAAATCACAATTGATTTGGGAAAAACCCATCGGTTTAACACCCAGTTGTAAACAAAGAGCTCTGAAATTAATTTGACGCGTGCCATAGGTTCGCCATCCCTGCCCCCCCCCCCTGGTCGTTAAAAAAAATCACAATTGATTTATAAAAAACACCGATTTAATCCACAGTTGTACCACAAACTGCTCTGAAATTAATTTCCCGCGCGCCATAGGTTCGCCATCCCTGTACTAGGTGGTTAAAAAATCACAATTGATTAAAAAATAAATAAATAAAAACTACCGATTTAACCCACAATTGTAAACAAACAGCTCTGAAATTAATTTGACGCATGGCATAGATTCGCCATCCCTGTACTAGGTCGTTAAAAAAAAAAAAAAAAAAAAAAAAAAAAAAACAAAAACAAAAAAAAACACCGATTTATCTCACAGTTGTACACAAACCGCTCTGAAATTAATTTGACGCGTGCCATAAGTTCGCCATCCCTGTACTAAGTTGTAAAAAATTCAAAATTGATAAAAAAAAAAAAAAATTAAAATTAAAATTAAAAAAAGAAAATAAAAAGAAAATAAAAAATAATAAAAAAAGAAACTTCGATCTAACCCAAAGTTGTAAACAAACAACTCTGAAATTAATTTAAATTTTCACCTTTGCTGATAATTGCCCATTTTTCCCGTGGAATGCAATTACCTGCCGGGAAACATTAACGTTGCACCCAAAATTAACAAGTGCATGAAGAAAATTATTTCACTTAATGCACCTGATTGTAAAAGTGAACAGTAAACTCTAATGGTAGGAACTGAACTACTTTTTTAAAACTTTTTTTTTAGGTCTAGCTCAATATACCATGCTTCACAAGTTTCCATTCTCAACAGGTTCGTCAAAACATGTGTTTATTTCCTTCAAGGTGGATTAAGTACGCCATTTAGTGGATGTGAATAGTTCGTATTGTTTTTTTCGACAGTCATGCGGATTAAAGTGCTATGCTACGGTCATTCAAAATAGTGTGATGGAAGACAGTACTAATGCAGACATGAAACATACATATACATGTATTTTCTGTGCGTAAAACAAACATTCTTAAGTGACTATTTATTTTTAATTTTTACACTCCTTGTGAAAGTAAATAAAAAGGGCTATTTTTACACTCTTTTATTTAACTTGATTTTCGAAAGTAAATAGGAAATTTTGTAATCGATTTTCCACTCGCTTCCGGATAGGCTAGACTTATAAAAATTAGTGCACACGTTTGTTTGGATATGTGTGCACATGTTTCCGATGACAATACAACATTTTAATATTTTTAGAACTTAATTATAAATTAATAAATTGATTTTAAGGCAGTTTCGCGTTAGCCGATTGCGGGCGATAAATCGCTAAAATAATCATTATGGTTACAAGTGTTTACGAGTTACAAAAATAATGGAGTTAATTATGCGCCAAATCAACTTTCGCCAAATATGGCCAAATGGCTGGGAAATTGCAAACAACAAATATTTTAAACACTACAAAGTAGAAAAAATAATTTAAAAAAAAAGAATGTAATAATTAATTAAAGTACTATTTTATCATCTAATAATTTAATTAATTTATTCTTATACTTTAAGCAAACAATTTAGAAATTCTGACTATATAGTTTAAGTACTGCTTTTCTTTCTTTATCTGCGTTCGTAATTATATAAATACCTAGCACCTATAAAGTCGTCGTCTGATCCGCCCGTAATGTCCGTTTGTCCGCATATAACAGCGCAAAACTATCCAACCAAATGAATTGAAATTTGAGATATATTATCTTTGCAGAATTTTGTCGAGTAATTTTAAATTTTATGAAAATCGAATCAAAACTTTAGAAGATATTAATAAAAATATTTATTAATAAATTTGAATTTTTTTTTAAAAAATCGGTGCTTTCTTGTTATAGGAGCTTCCGAGGTTTAATCGTCAGGCGACCGAGATACTTATTTTATTACAGAAATTAATCTGCAGACGATATAATTCATTTCACAGAATAAAAAATTATCAAGATCGGGATATTTATATCTAGCTATAGTACGAACGCACCTCATTTGTCGCGTTTGACGTACACTTTACAACTTGTTCTTTCCTGTTACCATATCTTAAACAAGAACGAAAAATCATGCGTCAAACATAGATTATGTAACACTTTCCAATGCTTCCAAAATAATTTTACAAATCATTACCGTTTAATAAGCTGAAAGATAACATCTAAGTAAACAATTTGGAAAGCGCAAAACATATTCAAAAACATAATTTCAGGAATTTCCAACATATACAATATTCGGAAAAATATCCGAATACTTTTATTCAGCCCTGTATATGATCTATAGATTTTTATATATACTACATAGGATGCTAAATTTTAGTTCAGTTATGAAACGCACAGCAGAGTTTAAAATTCTCCTTCTGGAGTTTCTGTCATTAAACGGAAATGTGTTCGCGAACTTTTGTGCTGCCCTGTATATGATCTACAGAATTTATACACACCAAGTAATAGACAAAAAGTGAGTTAAATTTAAAATCGCGTTCCGCAACTTAAAACTCACTTCCAGGAATTATTGTTAACAGACAGTAGATAATTCTTTTGTGTGTCCCTGTAAATGAACGACGACTTCTATACACACACTATTCTGTAGTAAGCCTCTTGTAATGCACCTTAGTTATATATATCAATTACAATGTGTTTGAACTTGTGTAACATCATTAAAATAAACCGCAAATGATTTTTCCCCATAGACCGTAATATAACGGAATTCTTTTGAGTGTCCCTGTAAAAAAACTATAAGCGCTACACACTTCAGTTGAAATAGGGAACATGCTATAGGTAACGACAATAACATATAAAAATTGCAGGCAATCGGAGCATATTTACGGGAGTTAGAGCACGGACAGACGGCAGACGGCCATTACGGCCAGGCAAACCGAAGTCATAAACACTTTTCAACTAGGTTGGAAAGTGTTAAAAAGATACAGAACAACATTATATATTTTTTAATAAATTCGCTAGGTTAAGCGTTCTATCAGGTGTAAATCAAAGCGATGAATTTTCAACAATTAGTGTCCCTGTCCAATTAACGTATTGTAACAGATTTTTTTTTTTTTTTTTGGAACTACATGAAATGAAATGCAGTCATGCAATTAGGCTCGATATTTAAGTTAACATTGAATGCATTAAAAAAAATGTTAAATTTTTTTAAAAACTTTTATTAGGAATTGTTTTAGAAATGATTATGTCTAATGTAAGTTAACGAAAAGACATTTATTATAAATATAGTTAAGTACATAAAAATTATAATTAATATATTTTTTCTTTTTAAAAATACCGCTCTTAAACATAATTTGTGGATCATCTTGATCTTTTTTTTTTTTTTTTAATCACATGCTAAATTTGTTCTAAAAATACTGAAGAACAATTATAACTAAAGTAAAAGATAGAAATATTATTTTTTATACTGACAAAATAAATACGTATGGCTTTAAAAATTATAAAACCTTAAAAAAAAGTTATGAATCGTTAAATAAAAATGCTTATTTCGACACCCAAAAGGGGATAAAAGTAGCCATAACTATAGGAGAGGTTTTCGTTTTATCAGTTTTATCAAATCCCTTACGTCAGGGGTGACCAGACATGCGCCCGCGAACGCATTTATGCCAGCAAAGCCTCTGCAAATTTATATTGAAAAAAATACATATATTTTGTACTTATATGAAGTTATAATATGTATTGTTTAGTGAAAAAAAAGTTTCTCAATCTTACTGCACGTTTTTCTTCAAACCCTTTCGGATCTGGCATTCTAGGAACAGGAGATATCTTTGATTACACTACTGATTATACATTTCAGATTTCAGATTTTAATTATACATTTTATTATTATTTTGTCTTTACAATTACTTTTGTTATTATTTGCATGTGGTAGTGGTAGTATAAGTCTTTTACATTTACTATTATCACTTCATTTAAGTTTCAGCATTTAATAATTATAACAATAGTAAAAGTTCGTTAAAAAGCTTCTACCCTTTGCGGCAATTTTTATTTCAAACACGTGTTTCATTCTTTAAATTTAAAAATACGGCTACGGGTCTGAATTAGTAGTTTATGATATAAAAAATACTGGAAAAGTGTTATGTCTGTTTAATACTGTTGTAATATATTTTCCAGATATCTTCAAAATTTCTTTTATAGTCTATTGTCATTTTAATAGAAAGCTATATTCTGTAGTACTTCAGTAAACTTCAGTTCACTGACTTCAGTAAACCTTAATTTTTGTCATTTGGATGGTTACATTTATTTATTTTTTAAACCTAAACGTATTCCCCACCTCTGAAAAAATATCCGAAAAGGTTACATGAAATCTGCAGTGAGCGAAAATTTAAAAGATTCTCTCGCGCTGAAAAAGACAGCATTTTTTGGCGTTATTTTATTCTTGGTATCCTCTGTAGTTCCGAAGAAATTGTTACGCCTTGCACTCGAAAATTTTAGAAAATATAAATCTAGATACGCTCATTGTAGATATATATTCGATTGTGTATGTTTATGTAATGTTATTACGCCACAGGTCAAACATGTATGGGGCAGGGCAGATACGCTCAGTGTTGGATTAAGGGGATGGCCCGGGTCAGTCCCCCCCACCGGAAAATTTGGGATTTTATGCTTTTAATGGTCAAAAAGTGCAATCCCCCTCCCCATCCCCCCTCCACCACCACACATACACACAGCGGAACTTCAACACTGGATGCGCTTATGAAGACGATTAAAATTTGAGAAGATTGAAATGGGTTCATGATAGTAAAAACTAAGAAGGTTGGAGAGGTTACATACTTCATTAATCATTAGACATTTGGATAAAGAAAGCTTCTTGAAAATTTCAAGTCAATCGGTTAATCGTAATTAAAAAGATGAAGAAAGAAAGAAATATAGATACCGAACCCTTAAGAGACTCAGCATCTCATTAAAAGAAAAAAAAAGATTCGCTTTTAGTTATTATTAAATTAATTTTAAAAATTAATTAACAAATTATATTTTTTATCTTAAAAAAAAGTTATATCTCAGTTACAAATTTTAAGCTAAATACTGAATTCAAAGAGACCTGACTATCATAACACAAAAATAAACTAGTCGGAAAAATAACTCAAAAAAATAAACTAGATGTGCCAATCCCAAAACTTTCTTCTATCTCATATCTCATACATGCTATATCTCATATCTCATCTTCTATCTCATACATGTTACACTTCAAAAAACGTATTTTTTGTAATTATGTATTTCATAATCCAAAAATACGGCATAGTAGCGCCACTTGTTATTTGATTTACATGAAAACCTAAATCAGCATCAACTTATGTCAGGGTCTAACAGAATATCAAGTTTGATGAAATTCAGTGCATAAATTCTTGAGATATGGATATCGCTAAAATCATGTAAATCCTGAAAAGTGCAGCATAGCTTCTCCACCTATTGGGCTATTTACAACAAAACCTATCAGCAACAACTTATGTCAACGTCTAACTGAATCTGAATTTTTTGAAAATCCGTGCATTAGTTCTCGAGATTAGAGCTATTGTGGAAATCCTGATAAATGCAGAATAGCAGCGCCACCTGTTGGGCGATTTACACTAAAAACTAATATAAGCACCAATTTAGATCAAGGTCTAACTGAATCTAAGGTTTTATTAAATTCCGAGTGTTAGTTCTTGAGACACAGCGCCCACGAAATTTTTGCCACATACAGACACACACACAGAGACAGACAGACTTACAGACAGTCATTTTCTATGAACAGTCAAATCATGTTCAGGGTCTTCTAAAACGTATAAATCCGTCGAAAACCGGAAGTCAAAGTCTTTCACGAATCCAATACTTTCTCCTTGTAAAGATAGAATAAAGTAAAAAAGGCAAGTAAGATAAGAGACATTTTTTTTTTCTCCACATATCAACAACATTAGGTTTGCGATTGGATGCTCTTCAATATGCAATATAATTACCCCTTATTTTCTTCCTATTTGTTTTTTCCTGCTGTATTAGGTAAGAGTTTTATGCCCGCAGCAGCTCTAGTGAATTGAATGGATTGAAACAATAGATGAACGTTTGGTGACCTTAGCTTCGTTCTTTTCCTTCTTCAAACTGAGAATCAATGGTTGTGAAAACAGATGAAGGTGAAATCTCCCACGTGTTCCACGCATAAAATATTTGTACTTTATTCGTGATTTCGTTTGTTTATTTATTTTTTCCTATGACTGTAGTAAGTTTGATACATAAACTAACTAAAGAACTATTTTGTAATCCTGATCTTTTCAATATTTATCAAGTGCATAATAACAACTTTGAATTGCTTCGATTAGAATAAAAGAAAAAAAAATATATGCATCATGCATAAAATATGAGACATATTTCATGATTATGTATAAATTTTAATACAGCGAAACTCCAGATTTCAGCACTGTAGTGTTCTGGACGCAATTCGGATAATTGGGGCAATAATGAAAAAAAGGTTATGTTGTGAAATAAAAAAATATCTAAAATCGTTTTTGTTTAATAAAAATGAAGGCCTAATGTATGTTGAAAATAAGATCACTTTTATTACTACAACCAATCAGATGCGCCATTTCAAATATTTCTTGAGAGTGGGGTGGGGGAGGGGGAAGATAAATCTTTCTTTGAGGGGAGGCACACACTCATTTTTATCTCTTTGTACACAGCTGAGAAACAATTGATGCAGTTTTATTTTCACACACGCTTTTAACACTTTCCTTCATAGTTTAAAATAGTTTATAAATTCCGTTCACCTGCCCGTCTGTCTGTCCGTACTCTAATCCGCGTAAATATACTTAGATTCCAATGTAATTGATCTATGTTATGGAGGTTTACTGTGGTATGTTTGGTATTGAAAATGAAGTGTGTACCATTTATGGTCAGTTTACAAGGATACTCAAAAGTATTCCGTAACATTACAGTCAATGGGGGCAAATTCGTTTACTTGTGCATTTTAATGATGTTACGATTTGATGAAAATGAAATTGGTTGATGATAATGAAATTTGATGATAATGAAATTGGTATGCACTGAGGTGGACGGCAACATGCTTTCTATTTGAGTATAAAGTAAGTAGCAATTATAGTTCGTTTACAGGGACTCACAAAAGAATTTCAGTACATTATAATATATGGCGAAAAATCGTGTGCAGTGCAATTTAATGATACTACATTATTTAAATGAAATTTATATACATTACGGCGATGCACCACAATACGCTTTCTATAGATTATGAGTATGTAGTATTTATCGATTATTTACAGAGACGCTCAAAAGAATTCCATAACTGCTGGATATGCATTTGCAACTGTGATGTGCATTTTAAAACTAAACTAAATTTTAGTCATACACTGCAAAAAAAAAGTGTTGTTTTTACAGTATAATACTGGCAGCTGTGCGCGGTAGCGTATTACTGCTTATTTTACTGTTTATTACTGTTAATTTTACGGTAAAATACTGGCAGCTAGGTGCCAGTATTATACTGTAAAATAAACATTTTTTTTTTCAGTGTAAAACATGTTTTTTACTCATTTAAAACTATTTTAATCAAGGTATTGATGCATCTTGGAGCGTAAAGATAAACACATTTTCTTCTTTACCTTTTTATGCAAAAATACTGGTATGCACAAACACCTGAATCATGTTTTATCTGACCAAGTGATAGATTTATTGGAAATGAAAACGCATTCAATCATATTTTGACCTTTAATGCAGCATAATTAAAGCCAGTTCTTTGAAGATGTTATCGACGGGCTTTGGCTGTATTGGAAATGAGTTTTCTGTTCATCAGATAAAAATAAAATTCCCTTTCTTTTACCTCTATAGGATCTAAATTGTTTTAAACTGCTCACTGTTCTTCAATTACCGATCATTAAGTGTTAATAAAAGCAAGATTTGCAGAAGACCGAAATCCAGTCTGTTCAGACAAATCGTGCTTTGAATAAATTGCAATTAGGGAAAAAAAAAAAAAAAACTTAATTTTACTAAAGGATGTTATGATCCAGTTTCATTAAGTAATAACACCCTATATACGCTTTTGAAATAAAGTATTTGTTTTATAAATGGATCGATTAAAAGTCTGTCTAGTGATTGATGTGGATCAATCTTTTTTTATTTACATTTTACCCCAGGCAGTCATTTACGTGTCTAGAATCTGTATAAGAAAAACTAAATATTCATTACAAAATTATGAAAATCCTTTTGTGTACAGTTTTTTTCTTTCCTTTTTTTAAATGTAGAACTAGATCCTTTTTTTTTTCTTCACGTGACGAGTAAAGAACACAAAACTAAAATTTCGAGAGCAATTAATTATCTAATTGATCAGGTGATTAGTAGCAAAGAATAGTTAATCCAACAAAGAAGAAACAGATTCTGTAAATTTTAATACTTCGATCTAAATTTGGAAGTGGAAAGGGGAGGGGAGACGGTGAATATGAAGAGAAGTAATCTTCTATAAAGCTTCTTCATAGTAATTGTTTTTTTTTCTTTTTTGTCAGTAATCAGGGGTAGATTCAGGAAAAAATTGGGGCCTTTTTAAAACCCATCACAAAATTCCATTTAACAAAACAGACCTCTTCACAAAATTCATTTTAATAAAATAGGGCTGCTTCACAAAATTCATTTTAATAAAATAGCACCCTTCACAAAGTTCTATTCCATAAAAACACTATTCATTAATTATTTTTATTTTGTTATGTTTTAAAATATATAATTTGCAAACAAAACAAGTCCACCGAAAAGTAAAACTTTAGCGGAAGGACTTAAAGAAGAAATTATTATTAGATGCTTCGTTTGAATTTGAGTAACTAAATTTCATCTTTCATTACAGAATGTTATTTTTCACAAATATATAATAAATTTCACAAAAATAACTTATTTTTCACAAAATGGGCCCCTAAGAAGAAAAAAAAACAAAAAACAAAAAACCAAACCTACAACGAGCCCTGTAAATATATAACATAAATATGCAAATTGAGATAATCAAATTAGTATTGTCGAAAGTATCGAGGTTAATTTAAGTACGAGTAGTTAAGTAAGTTAAGTAATTTAAGTCGAGGGCAGAATTTAAGTACACTTTCTGGCAACTTTTACTTACATTTTATAATCGCATCAGATTGGTATATTTTTATGAAATTCCTATCAATGTATAAAATTCATGAGCAGTTTGTTCACATTTACACCACTTAGTGAGAAGGATTTAATTTAATTTAAACATAAACAAGACATAAAATAATATTGTAGTATGTTTGTTTGAATTTGAGTAACTAAATTTCATCTTTCATTACATAATGTTATTTTTCATAAAAATGTAATAAATTTCACAAAAATAACATCTTTTTTTTTTTTTTTTTTTTTTTTTTTCACAAAATGGGCCCCAAGAGAAAAAAAAACCTGCATCGACCCCTGGTAATTATTATTATTATGATCCTTATTAGTTTAGACAATGTTTAATATCCTTTTAATTCTTCTTTATGCTTAATATTCGAAATTTCAATTTGGGTAAATGAATTTTTTCGTATCTATTCTACTTCTATCGGGTGTATGTGTATGGGTGGCTATGTTTTTCGCCTCGCACATTTCTTCTAAACTCTCTTTCGCTTTGACATTTTTATTATTCCGGCTTTTCTCGCCCCTCTTCTTCTTTTTATTTTCAGATTTAGTTTAAAGAATTAAAAATCTCCTTGAGGAACCTGTTTTTCCAATCGTCACGTCGGGTTAACTACTCTCTGCTGCTAATCACCTGATGAAGAGAGTTGATAATTAATTGCTCTCGAAACTTTAATTGTGTTCTTTACGCATTGTATGGAGAAAAAAGTTAGATCTAGTTATACATATTTTTTATATCCCGTTAATAATATCATTTCTATTTTTTTTTAAAGAAATATTCCGCATTAAAGGAAACGGTGATAAATATGGGAAACAATGATAATGTAGTAGATCACCAATGTAACATGGTTATTAACCCTCCAATGTCCATGAATAAACTTATAATTTGTTTTCTCCAAATTATAGGTTGTATTGTATTGTTTTCACTAACAAAGATTAATAAAAAACAAATTTTATGAAAGAGTACGTGCAGGGTTGATAATTTGGACTGTCAACTGTGGGTGACACACAATTCAAGATAGCATCACTGCAACAAAAATTAAACAAACATTCGAAAGCCTACAAATATCAATTCAACATTTAATTCACTTTAACATTTAGCCAAAGAAAAAATATGAGACTAACTGCTTTTTGACATTTTTATCCCATAAAAAAAGACTAACTCAAGTGCTTGCTTGTTTGGAATAGGTATAAAACTGTGGAAGGATCATATCAGAAAATCCGAGAGATGTGGGACTTTTCTCTATGATTAGGTAAACTCTGCTAGATCCCAATAAAAGCGCCACAGTACATATTTGTTTCAAATCTAAGCCTAGAGGCCCTTTCAAAGACGTGTCACCTGGAGGTGATAATCAGGGCCCACTTAAGACTTAGAAGTAGGGGAAGCCCGACGTCACCCCCTCCCCCCCCCATTTTACTCTGCCAATTATATGCTTCAACAATTTGAATTTTTACCATCAAAATTTCGAGTAAACAACACTTTTAATATTAAACTAAAACTAACTACCTATATACATATGACAAAATATTTTATTATATACATAATCAATATTTTATTATATACATAACAAATTAATTTTGTAAATGAATTTACAAATGTGAAACAAGTGCAAATATTTGAACTTCAAAATATATTTTATGCTTTACGAATTTCAGGATTTGCCAGTGCTAAGAACAATCCAGGGACAACAAATATTTGACGTACATTTATGCTTGGCTGCAACACAATTTTGCTTCTATTTTATAAACAGAAATTTGGTATAGCCTGAATGCTAATTACTTTCCCTTTTGTTTAAATAATCTATTCTCCATATTTTATATCATTTCTCCACTCTTTATCAATATAAACAAAATATAATTATACATATTAAGTTTTATGTTATTTTTAGCACGTTTGAAATTAAAATATAAAACAGAAGAAAATGAAAATAAGTTGTATTTAATCACTGTTTTTATACCATTTATTATATCAATAGAAAACAAAATAGAGTATAAATGTGTCAGTAATAGTCTGAGGGGAAATTTAGTAGCTAATGATTAAGAAAACAAAAGATACATTTTTTTACCCTGACTGAAATTTTCGCCCTAAAAATTAGTTTTGAAAAGTAAATTTGGGGGGGGGGGGCTTTGTATTTCAGTGGGAAAGCTTGGGCTTCACGGGCCTATTCGGTAAACAGGCCCTGGTGATAATGGGCGTTGCAGGTTAAAAATACAATAACACACATCGGAGTTATTACTGTGTTATGGTATGTCAAGCCAGGCGCAATCTGTCACATTAATAGAATTATGGTATGAAAGAAGACCTTGCATTATTTGACAGAGAATTGAAAATAAAATAAGATTTCTGATCCACTCTCTCATTTAACTGTTAATAAATACTAAAATATCCAACTACATTTAAAATACAATCTTTGATTTTTAAAAAACTCATTAATCACTTAAATTTCTAATATTAAAGCCTGATTTTTTAACTTTCTCGATGAGCTTTAATTTTGTGTCTATTTGTTGTATTTTGGTAGACATTTTAATATTCGTAATTTAAAACATAGACCATGGAGTGGAGTTATATTTAGCTTTTATTCAAAATGAGATTTTTGCATTTTGTTTTACATGTATCATTTCTAAAACTTTAGGCTTAAAAAATAGGGAGCGGAATTACATGGATTCATCGTGCATGCGCGGCAGCGTATTACTGCTTATTTTACAGTTTATTACTGTTAATTTTACGGTATAATACTGACAGCTGGAATGCCAGTATTATACCTTAAAAAAAAAAAAAAATCAGTTTATATGGAGAAAAAAATTATGACCCCGAATACCCCCCATTGCTCTAACAAAATTCCAACAGGAATTCGTCTTCATTAAAAGGAACAGCGTTAATCTAAATTCAATTAAGAACTATCGTAGTTAAGGAATTACTTTTAATTCTCTAACAAACATTTCAAATTTTTGATTTATAAAGGTGTTAATATTGTATGTAACATATATATTTAATTTTTCCTGGACTCGCAAGAATGTTCATGTATTTTAGTGTTACATGACGTTTATTTAATTTAGTATTTCTTTTATTTTCAATTTGATTAACATATTAGTACTTTTCAAATGCATGATTATAATTCTCTTTGATTTTTAAAAACTCTTCAGTCTAAATTGTTTTCCTATAAAGTGTTCAAATATATATCTATTTATATCCCATTCTTTGTTATGTTTACACTTATAATTTCTTATGGTTATTTTAAAGCGAGGTTTTTTTTTCCAAGTTGTCAACTGAAAGCTTCAAAAATCCGCCTTATCTAAATATTTTACTTAGCAGTAGAATGGAGCAAAATATATCTTTCAAATAAAACTTAAAACGTATTTATTAATCGTAGCTTATTTTGAATGTAAGTAAAATTAGTACTTACGTATTATTCGAGCATGGCAGATATGCTGCTAACAATGACCAGAAAATACTAATTACAGTAAAACTTAGCAGCAATTTAGTTATTAATTGTTGTATGTACTGTATGTAAATGTATTAAGTATTATATGCAATTTAAGTTGTATGATATAATATTGCAAGTATGTTGTCTGTTATATATTTTATTTTGTTAACTACCGTGTGCATTGTAAAGTACAGGGTGTCCCAAAAGTCCAACTTCAAAAATTTATTAAAAAATAATAATAATAGGCCTACAGCAAAAATAATTACAACAGTACATGGAGTAACTTTTTTCTACTTACCTTAGTATGCTTGTACATGAGATCCTTTCGTTGCACGAAGAATATCAAGTCATATTGCAATTCCATCCACGTGCGTTTCAGCATGCTAACATCAACAGTAGTTACAACTGTTTGATGAAATCCGAACAAAATTTAATAGTCTCATGGAATTGAAACAAAAGATCCAAACAGCAGTAGCTACTGTTGATGTTAGCATGCTAAAACGTTCGTGAATTGAATTGGAATATTGTCTTGATATTCTTCGTGCTACGAAAGGATCTCATGTTGAAGTTTACTAAGGCAGTAGAAAAAAACTTTTTAAGTTACTCTATGTACTGTTGTAATTATTTTTGCTGTAGGCCTATTATTTTTTTTGTAATAAATTTTTGAAGTTGTACGGAGACTTTTGGGACACCCTATATACTCACGTTGTAAGATGTATGTTGTATGATGTGTAGCATGTAAGATGGATAGATTTAACATGTATGCATACGAGTACGTATGTAAGGATTCGTATAATGTACAAAGTATGGTGGTAATGCATTAAGTTACTAATACAAATTAATTTAAATTTGCGTTGTAAGGTGTATGTAGTAAATTATTATAAGCATATAAGATGCATAAAGTAAGATATATGCATGCATGTATGTAATGCATGTAAGTAAAATGTATATATAAATAATGGAGGTAACCCATTAAGTTAATTGAGTTATTAATAATTGTGCAGCACTTTGTGCTTTTTAAATATTTATCACTGTTGGCTACCCATCTTCCTGGTCCGAATAATACGTAAGTACCTTAAAATTTGACAATAATCTTCTTTTCGCTTATTACTATTATTTCTTAATTTATAAAGACTAAGTTTCTCTCTCTATAGGAAACCTCTTTCCTTTTCCAATATTTTATTAAAGTCGCAAACGCCTAAATGAAAATTAGACATCTGCGTCGCCCCCGGGTTCAAACTAGAGATGAGTTCGGGCCCCTTTTTCGAAACCCGAGAACGAAAAAGTTTTGTGTCATCAGAGCCCAAGCCCGATACCGAAAGTACGCAGTAGAAAATTGTTAATAGCATTTTAAAATTGTTTTAAGATAAATTTCCTCATGTAAAAAATCTCTTCTTACATAGAAATAGCTATCAATTTTCAACACTCCTTTATGACAACATTTAGTAATTTTTATGTCCCTGAAAATCTGTTTAAAATAGCAAATTTGTTATTTATACTCAACTACTGGCAGAAATCTGTGAAATTCACAAGTCTAGGTGTTTTAAATTATCATTGTACAACTACGGCAGAAAGGTTCTGTTTTTCAATAATTCTGGAAAAGAACTTCTAGCAGAAACGGTGGATGGACAAGGGATATCCTACGGCTTTTAGATGGATTTTGTAAGAAATACTACCTATTACATTCTCCCCTAGGTTGGAATTTCTGAAAAAAAATTTGCAGATCTACGCCGATCATGACCCTAGAACTCAAAACCACCCCCAGTTCAAAACTTTATCTATCTATTTGTCTGTCAATTACTTTTTTATGGACACGATAACTTCCATACTGCACAAATCTCTTCAAACTGATACATAAAATCAAGGGGCAGAAAATCTCAGCCAAGTTCGTTAAGGGACGAAATCGGACAAAGGGTGTATGGAAATGGAGGAAAAAAACCAATAACTTCTTAATTATGATGTATATCGAATCAGTTTAAAGTTTTTATTACTTCTAGAAAAAGGACCAACAATTTATGTATGACAGATTTTTGATATCATTAAAAATGGCCTCAAGGGGCGAAAAAAAATAGAGGTTTATGAAGAAAAAAATTCATAACTTCGTCAATAAACAAGATATCAAATCCGCTTAAATTTGTTATAAATCTTCTTCTTAATATTATTTACAACTTTTATATTGACAAGTTTTTTATAGGACCAGCTCTTACGACAAAGAGAAAAGAAAATAAAAAACAAAAAAATTCCTGCCGACTCCGCCTACAGGCACAGGTAGATTAGGAAGTGGGCGGTCCCAAATGCTGCATCACAGCAAAAACTTCCTTCTTCTTTCCAATAAGCAGGCGGTCCACGGTATGTGGCGAATTTAGTTTATGGTCCAATTTTTAAAATTTCGTACCTTTACCAATTAACAATACTAAATAACTGAATAAACACGCGATAACTTTTATAATTATTTACAAAATAATTGGAGTATAATGAAAAAAAAAGAACTTGTCAAAGCGGGTAGATAAAATTGTTAAACTGGCTTTATCTCTAATCTTGATTTAGTTTTTGTTGATGAAATTAGCACTTAATTTCGAAATCTACCTGTGCCTGTAGGCCGAGGCGTTAGTGATTTTTTTTATTTTACTAATACTAAACGTACAAAGGATTCGCAGAATCAGATAAGATATTTCTCCTTAAGTCTTATCAATAACAATTCGATTCCTTTTCAAAAAGATTTTTAAATGATTGTAAGACACTTTAAGAGACGTTGACTACATTTTTGTTTCTCAAATAGCAATTACTCCCCACATTTTAGGTGCGTTCGTAATTATATAAATACGTAGCACCTATTGTCGTCGTCTGGTCCGTCCGTCTGTCTGTCTGTCCGTCCGTCCGCATATAACAACGCAAAAACTACCCAACCGAATGGTTGGAAATTTAAGATATATTATCTTTGCAGAATTTTGTCGAGATATTTCAAATTGTATGAAAATCGAATCAAAACTTTAGAAGATATTAATAAAAATATTTATTAAGAAATTCGAATTTTTTTAAAAAAATCGGTGCTTTCTTGTTATAGGAGCTTCCGAGGTGTTTAATCGTCAAGCGACCGAGATACTTATTTTATGACAGAAATTAATCTGCAGACGATCTAATTCATTTCACAGAATTAAAAATCATCAAGATCTGAATATTTATATAACTGGCTATAGTACGAACCTTTGTCACGTTTGACGTACAATTTCCAACTTGTTTCAGTTTGTACAGAAATAAAATTTTTACTTTGAACCCGAATCCGCCCGAGCCCGAAGACTGGTATATAGAAATCAAGCACAAGCCCGTTTCAAGCCTGGGTTGCGTTCGTCTCATTATGTACTTCAAACACGTCTCGACTTGGCGGGATATAATAAATTGAAAAAATGACGACTAGGGATGCCATTTGAGGGAGGTTAGGACAGGAGGACAGTTTTCCCTCTCACATAAAAGAATTTGATATTTCAGAGTCATCACAGGTTAGATTTTTAAAAAAAATGCACAAAAGCTAAAGTAACTTGTTATATTTGACTAAACTAGAAACATTATCATTAAATAAACACTTTAAACACCGAAGTCAATACTTATAAATGATATTTGCGAAAGCCTTGCTACTGCAACATTCTCAAAGTGAAACACGTTTATCACTAATGAGTACTTTGGTTTACTTCACAGATGTATGCGTACAAAATGATATAAGAATTTTTTTTTTTTTTTTTTACCCCTTTCAAGAAAGTTTTGAAATGACGCTCGGGATGACGACTTTTCGTACTTTTAATTTTGTACAATATTTTTAATATGGATAAATACATGGCAAGCAAAAAAAATGCAATATTTAAATATATTTCACTTATTTTTCGTGTACTGTCAAATCCGTAGAAAAATAAATAAAAACTTAATCTCTTTTATACACTAAAAAAAAAAAAAAAAAAAAAAAAAAAAAAAAATGTTGATTTTACAGTATAATACTGGCACCACCGTAAAATTAACAGTAATAAAGAGTAAAATAAGCAGTAATACGCTACCGGGCATGCGCGGCATTGTATTACTGCGCTTATGTTACTGCTAATTTTACGGTTTAATACTGGCAGCTAGGATGCCAGTATTATTTCAAGTCTTCTGTAAATCTTGCTTTTATAAACCCTTATGATCGGTAATTGAAGAACAGTGTGCAGTTTAAAACAATTTAGATCCTATAGAGGTTAAAAAAGGGGGAATTTTTTTTTTATCTGATGGACAGAAAACTCATTTCCAATACAGCCAAAGCCCGTCGATAACATCTTCAAAGAACTGGCTTTAACCCTTTCCGGCACAGACAAATTATGTTCGTAAAATGAGAAATTACTGACTGACACCGGAATTTACAAACAACTTTTTTAGAAAATAAGAAATCCTTATTTTAAGCTTTCATTGTAAAAACAAAATTTTATTAAAATATTCTTGGTGCCGTTTGCAAATTTGGAATTAAAATTAGGTGTGCCCGGAGTGGGACCAGTGTGCCGGAAAGGGTTAATTATGCTGCATTAAAGGTAAAAATAGGATCGAATGCATTTTCATTTCAAATAAATCTATCAATTGGTTAGATAAAACATGATTCAGGTGTTTGCAAGCCAGTATTTCTGCATAAAAAGGTAAACAAGAAAATATGTTTATCTTGACGCTCCAAGAGACATAGGTATAAGCAGTAATACGCTGCCGCGCATCCGTGGTAGCGTATTACTGCTTATTTTATTGTTTATTACTGTTAATTTTACGGTATAATACTACCAGTTGGAGTGCCAGTATTATACTGTAAAATCAAAAAATTTTTTTGCAGTGTAGTACTCCACTAACCGAAAATTTTAAATCCACGTCAAGTCGTGCCGAGAAGCGACGCCGCCGCCGAAATTTTTTTCCAGCGGCTCAGGCCTAGACAAAACTGCTTCATGAACTAAATACTTGACGTATATGAAGTACCACCTCACGACATTAAAACCATGCAAATATGGTTTCACTTTCCGAGGGGGGAAAAAAACAGAAAGAAAAGTTTATGCGGATATAGTTTTATTTCCTGGAAGTACAGAATAAGTGTAGCATATTTTAAAACCACGGTTTTACTTGGTATATAATTAGTCGATATAAATGAAAATTCTCGATCTGTAGTGGTAATAAAATGTAGCTGTTCGGCTGAACAATATATTACTTAATGAGAAAAAGGTCATGTACTTTTCCGTCTTTAATTCGCCAATTTTTGCACGAATGAGGAACGCAACCCCTTGACTTCTTAGGTTATCAGTCACTGGTAATTTCAGATCAAGAGATAAAAACAGAATAAAATAAATTAAAATAAAAAAAAGATTTTTTTTCACACTCTTTGCAATTGATAATATGTTTCTGTTTCATTAAATTGCTTTTTCCTGGTAGTCGGACATTAATTATGAGTCATTAATATTATAAGCTTTCATAAATAATTATAGTTGATAATTATAAGTAATTTATGACAGGGAGAGACACCTTATTATAAATTTGTGCTCGCAAAGAAAATTTAAATACCGAATCTATGCAAGTGAACTTTAAAGCCCTTCTTCAAGCTTTATGCTTCTTGATTTGTTGTTAGAAACTTTTAAATAAAAAAAGTGTACATAAGTTTAAAAAAAATAATAAAATACAATTCCGAGCATGCGCTGATGCAACGTAAGTTTTAGCCAATTTTATCTTAACATGTTAATTTTATGTTCAACATACAATGAAGATTTATCTTATCTCTGACAGATTTTAGCTCAGTGTTAAATTGTGGTATCTTATGGTTAATAATTTTTAACCATTGGGAAAATGGTTGTTGTTTTCGGTCGAATGGACCTCTTGACGTCGTCACTTTATTTTTTTAAGCGTTTTTAACGAAATTCTGTAACTTTAGAAGAATTTTTCTTTGAATAGGCAATAGAAATGCATAAAATCGTTACAAAAATGTTAAAGTTACAAAAAAGGATAGATGCAAATTATCAGATATGAAAAAAAGCCGAATTTAAAAATTGACGTCGGATGAGAAATTGTCTGATAAAGCAAAAAACGTGGTCTTCAACTTTAATTTCCTCAAAATGCCTTCAGCTCAGACAACAATTTAAACAAGAGATAAAGTTGTTGTAGGAAGGACCCGGCAAAATATTAAGGTATATATTAAGGATAAGGTATAGTAATGGAAAATGCGTTTCAATAACTGCGGCGATGGTTCAAACGAATATTTTTGAGAGGGCAGAGAATGCCAGGATCTCTTCAACTGTAGTAATAGAAAATGCGTTTATTTGTAGATGGTTCGAGGAATATTTTTGAATAATTAATATCTTTAATTAATTTGAAAAAAAATTCTCCAATGGTTATTGTAATTTGTTAAATTATATATATATATTTTTTAACCATTGGGAAAATGGTTGTTGTTTTCGGTCGAGAATGGACCTCTTGACGTCGTCACTTTACTTAAAAATTTGTTTGGGGCAATCACTTGCCAAATATTGGTATCTTCCACTAGTTACTTTACGTTAGTGTAACAAACAAATGTTCACTGTTGAAATAGATTTTTAAAAATTATGCTTAAAAACTACTATTTAAACAGTCATAAATGTCACTAAATTGAGCTACAGATTCCATTCGAAAGTACATCCCCTCCCATTCAATGATGTTAAAAATGAAATTATATGATAATGAGCAATAAAAACTGCAGCGTTTGTTTGTAGACGGCTAAAAAAGGACAACACATTTCTGATCACGACATAAAAGTCTCTAGTGAGAGAAATTGAACTTTGTCGCTATAAAAGACACATTTATCATCATCAGATCTTAAAATAATCTCTTAACAATATACATGATGCAACTGTTCTGTTTTTGACTATGGACTACAAGGAATAAAAAAAAGAAAGAAAAGAAAAGAAAAGAAAAGAGGAAAGTAAAAGAAAAAGAAAATACTCTGTCCAAATCAAAAATCTTTTCTTATTAAAACTTTTATTTTATGTATGTAAATGAGATAAGACAATTTAATTTCAAAGTAAATTATCAATACATGTATTAATTGTATACAAATATTATATGTAACATAATGAGGGATAATATATACAAATTTTAATTAAAAGAAAGTGGAATTAGCAAGTTCTTTTATGCAAGCGGTTACATCCCTTAGGATATGGATGTAGAGGAGGTATAAGGCGATATACGCCGTATACCTTCTGTTTTTTTTCTGTTTTTTTAAGGAACTCCGTATACCCCCTCTTTCTCAAATAGATCAAGAGATAAAACATCCATAGCTATTAAAGCTATAGCGTATACTCTCTATAACGTATATGCACGGGTAGACAATGTAATTTTTTTAGTACATTTGTTTTCCAGAATTTCGCGCTCCTACCAAAAACTGTTGCTGAGATATGGCGAAATGACCTAAAACTTTCGAATCCCCCTTTAACCACCTTCGGGGGGGGGGGGGATTTCTAAATCCACTGAAATACGTGTTTAATCATTTGTTTGGTAGATTTGTTTTCCTGAATTTCGCGCACCTACATAAAACAGCTGCCGAGATATGGCGAAATGTCCTAAAATTTTCGAAACCACCCCCATTAAAACCCTTCGGGGGAAAATTTTTAAAATCACTGAAATGCGTGTTTATCCATTTTTTAGTAGATGTGTTTTCCTGAATTTCACGCTCCTACCTAATCTTGCTGCTGAGATATGGCGAAATGACCCAAAACTTTTGAATGCCCTTTTAACCACCTTCTGGGGAGAATTTCCAAAATCGCCGAAACACGTGTTTAACTAATTTTTTAGTACATTTGTTTTAATTAATTTCGCCCTCCTACATAAAAGTTGAAATATGGCGAAATGTCCTAAAAAATTCGACCCCCCCCCCCATTTAACCACCTTCTGGGGGGAATTTGCAAAATTGCTGAAATACGTGTTTTATTCATTTTTTAGTAGATTTGTTTTCCTGATTTTCGAGCTCCTAACTAAAACTGCTGCTGAGATATGAGGAAATGATCTAAAACATTCGACCCTCCCCTCCTTTTAACCCCCTTTGAGGGGAAATTTCTAAAATCGCTGAAATACGTGTTTAACCAATTTTTTAGTAGATTTGTTTTCCTTAACCCCTTAACGTATATATACGCCTTCAGAAAACATATTCCTCTTTTACAGGTTTAGCAAACCTGTGTTCCAATAGGCCAGTTTTCATTACCAGTTTCATATTTTGCACATGGTAACATCTGTATTCTGTTATCGCTATGCCAAAAAAGTTATTTCCGCCTTATTTATTTGCAGAAGTCTCTGATAAAATAAGGTACTGGGAATCTTGTCAGATTTCATTGGCAGTTAAGGGGTTAATTTCGCGCTCCTACATAAAACTGCTGCTGAGATATGGCGAAATGACCTAAAACATTTGACAACCCCCTTTAACCACCTTCAGGGGGGAATTTCTAAAATCATTAAAATACGTGTTTAAACATTTTTTTAGTAGATTTGTTTTTCTGATTTTCGCGCTCCTACCTATAACTGCTGCTGAGAAATGGCGAAATTACCTAAAATATTCGACCACCACCCTTTAACCCCTCCGGGAGGGGAATTTCTGAAATCGATGAAATACATGTTTAATCATGTTTTTAGTAAATTTGTTTTCCTGATTTTTGTGCTCTTAACTAAAATTGCTGCTGAGATATGGCAAAATGACCTAAAACATTCGACCCCCCCTTTAACCCCCCCCCCTCCGGGAGGGAAATTTCTAAAATCGCTGAAAAACGTGTTTAATCATTTTTTAGTAGCTTTGTTTTCCTGATTTTCGCGCTCTACCTATAACTGCTGCTGAGATATGGCGAAATGACCTAAAACATTCGACCACCCACTTTAACTACCTTCTTGGAGAATTTCTAAAATCACTGAAATAGGTGTTTAATCATTTATTAGTAGATTTGTTTTCCTGATTTTCGCGCTCCTACCTATAACTGCTGCTAAGATATGGCGAAATGACCTAAAACATTCGACCACCCCCATTTAACCCCCTTCTGGGGGGAATTTCTAAAATCGCTGAAGTAGGTGTTTAATCATTTTGTTAGTAGATTTGTTTTCCAGATTTTCGCGCTCCTACCTATAACTGCTGCTGAGATAGGGCGAAATGGCCTAAGACATTCGACCCTCCCTAACCCTCTTCCGGGGGGGGATTTCTGAAATCGCTGAAATACGTGTTTAATCAGTTTTTAGTAGCTTTGTTTCCCTGATTTTCGCGCTCTACCTATAACTGCTGCTGAGATATGGTGAAATGACCTAAAACATTTGACCCCCCCCTTTAACCCCCTTTTGGGTGGAATTTCTAAAATCGCTGAAATAGGTGTTTAATCATTTTTTTGGTAGATTTGTTTTCTGGAATTTCAAGCTTCTATCTATAACTGCTGCTGAGATATGGCAAAATGTCCTAAAACATTCGAGCCCCCTTTAACCCCCTTCGGGGGGGGGAATTTTCAAAATTCCCTTCTTATTGCTTGCCTAGGCCATAACAGCAATCTACAGTCCAAATTGCGTGACCCTGACTTTAGTAGTTTCGGCTGGGCGTTGATGAGTCAGTCAGTCAGTCAGTCAGTCAGTCACCGTTTCCTCTTTATATAACAGTATAGATAAATAAATATATATGTTTAAATTTTATTAGGAACGCTACATTTATTTTTGTTTATTTTTATTATCAACTATACAGGAGCAGTGTTTCTCAAACTTTACCTCGCGTCAACTCGAATCCATGGTTAAGGGTCCTCTCCCTCATGCGAAAACACCTGCTCGCTAATGTTAATCCTATGGGACATTATTTTTCTAATATCTCATTTGCTTTTCAGTATTTAAAAAATATATATTATTTGAAAATATTTTTTTTCTTTGCGTTGGTTAGCAGAGTTCAATCTTTATTTCCGCCATTGATTACTTTTTCGATTTTCCTTGCGAATTTTCAGCCCGAACCCCGTTCCCGAAACGGGCTGAGACTCAGACTCAAAGTGAAAATTTTATTTTCATAAATTGAAAAAAGAAAACAAAAACTTGCCAGATGCTATTTAAGAAACAAGAATGTAGTCTACGTTTCTTATCCCTACACTGCAGGAATTTTTCTTTTGGAAGTACGTTTATATATATATATATATATATACTAGCAGGCTTCGCCCGCTACGCTGGTCAGTTTCTCCAAACGAATATTGAGCCAAACGAAATATATCGGTTAATTTCATCTTGTATTTTAATGAAATGCGGACATTTTCCAGGAATATCCTTCCACATTGCTGCAATCGATACAAACTCTATTATACTTTCTAATTTGTCAGAAGAAATGTGGGCTCATAAGGACTTTAGTTGATCATTTAGAGTAGGGTTTGGTAAAGAACGATATGCAATATACTAAAAGCAGCATCCCTGAAAAATGAACGATACAAAGTGTTTTCGGAAAGTGGTGCTAAATTTGGTTGCAAACTCTGTATGCTATAAAAAAGAACTTTTGAATTTTTCACAGAAACGTTAACATCTCCACGAATATATCAGGTTGTAACAAAAGTTTTCCGCCCAAAAGGTTCTTAATAAAGTCAGAAAAAAAACATGAAAGCAGTACCTTTAGTGCGGGTAGTAATCACCACCCAAATCTATGATTTTTTGCCAACGTTTTGGTAGTTTTTCAATCCCTTCGAGCCAGAAACTTGGAGGCCGCGAGTCCAAAAACAGATCAACCTCATTTTGGACATCCTGTGCAGAATTAAAGATAGCACCAGCAACATGTAGCTGCAGGTGTGAAAAAGGTAGAAGTCCGAGGGAGCGATGTCGGGGCTATATGGTGGGTGTGGCAAAATATTCCATTCGAGTCCATACAGAGTCCAGCCGGTGAATGCAGACACATGTGGTCTAGCATTATCATGATGAAACATTACCTTCTTGCGTCGGAACTCATTTTGACGTTTTGCCTTGATAGCAGCGTCTACACAGACTAGCATATCGCTGTATACCTTACTGTTCATGGTTTTACCCTTTTTCCAGGTACTCTTTGTGGATAATACCACGGCAATCCCACCAGATACAAATCATTATCTTTTTGTTAGTCAAATTGCGCTTTGCGACGCTGCCGACGGGCTCACCGGGCGCAGACCAACCCCTTTTTCGGCTTGTGTTGTTGAAGTAAATCCACTTTTCGTCACAAGTGACGATCCGGTCCAGAATTTTGTCCTTGCGTTGATATTCGAGCAGATTAGTGCAGACCCGAACACGTCTGTCCTTATCTGCTTGAGTCAGCTCATGCGGCACCCAGCGATTGAACTTGTACGTCAAGTTTATGCGATGCGTAGCGCGACTAATGGACATGTCACTAACATCTAATTCCTTAGATAGCTCTCGAGTGGTTGCATACTGATCTTCTTCTACAATTTCTCGCAGGCGGGCCTCATCAACATCAGTAGGCCGGCCAGAGAGCTCTGCTTCTTGAATGTCATAGTCCTTGTTTTTGAACTTTCAGTACCAAACCTTCACAGTACCAAACCTTCAGTACCAAACCATCACATATGATACAACTAGCTGTTACCCGAGACTTCGTTCACGCAACATAAAAAGAAGAATAAATACATTAATTAAGCAAAATATTTCACTCCCGATTGTTAAAAACGTAAATAATTAACTAACTCTTTACCACATTTCATAGGAGACATTACGGTATTTTTGTTATAGGATTTTGACAAAACTCAGTCTTAAAAAGTGAAATTTTGTGCCAAATAATCGCGAAAATGAAATTATAACCAATGCAAAAAGGAGGGCCAAATAAAATCGTGGAAGTAGACGAATTGGGTAAAAACAAATGCCAATTTTACCTGATAAACAATTTTACTTTTAACGCCATTGTGAAACGTTTTAACAGCCAACCTTCAAAAATAATTAATTGCACATGCTTTTTCTTTAAATTCAATTCTACCTGTTCAATTCTGACAGTTTGTGTGACATCATCGGATCAATGATTTCCGATGTTAATTAAATCGCATTTCGTTCGATAGTCTAGGAATAGTTGCAAAATACAAACACATGGTCAAATTTTAATATAATAGATTCGTGTTCGTTTTCCTTTTCTTAAAACTGTGATGTGGTTTTTAGCAGAAAACTCTCATTTGTATATAACGGATACTCATGCTTAATAATCAGCATAGAAGAAGGAATATAAGTAGAAGTAAGATGTGGGGGGTTTTCGCCCATCATCCTCTTTCGCCGTTTGCCACGGATTTTTTTATTTACGCTATTTTCTGAAACTATTTCAAAGGCGGGAAATAAGCAGGGAAATAGTATGGCGTACTTATCGCTGCCTTGGCACCTTTTTCCTTTGATATTTTCTTATTTATTTAAACGTTTGACAGGTTTCTTTTGATTTTGCTACGTCTGTTATGCGAAGGATATGTTATCTAAGGAGTGTAAACATAATGCAATCTATTTAAAGCTTTGTTTTTAA
Source organism: Maratus michaelseni (assembly GCA_963931845.1). Classification (NCBI taxonomy): domain Eukaryota; kingdom Metazoa; phylum Arthropoda; class Arachnida; order Araneae; family Salticidae; genus Maratus; species Maratus michaelseni. The sequence goes on along the minus strand of OZ007592.1, from coordinate 190,588,697 downwards.
AGTTACGTATATTTTCTTTTTGTTATGGGGTGGAGGGGGAGGGGGTATGTTCTTCCTAAATACCAATAAAATAATACCTAAAAAACAATAATTGGTTGCTTTTGTAATTAATATTTAATTCGATATTTTCAATTTTCCGATATTTGATATCTTTATTTTTATGACAATAAAGAACTCCGGTCTAATTTCTTTAAATAACTCATAAAAAAAGAACTTTGTGCAAGAATAAGTTTAAATTCGATATATTTTAAAACTTTATTATGCTTTCTTAGGTAATGCAGCTACTTTCAGTACCTGATTTATGGCAGGGCATTCGGGGCACGGTCCCAGGGCCCCCGATTTTCCGGGACAAGTAAATGCTACGGAAGATTTTTAAATTATTAGCCAAAATCTGAAGTTTTAAACTATTAAAAAACAAAATTAATATGGATTTTTTTTTTTTTTTTTTTTTTTTAAGTTAAAAGGATTTAAAGTAATCGTTTCATTTTATGAAATTAGGAAATACTAATAAAATGTATCATATTTATTATTTCTGATGTCAACATCCCTTTTTCTAAGCAAATAAAAAACATATGAAAAAATTTTGAACAGGTTTCTGACATATTATACTCACATTTCGTTAAAACATGTTTGATGAAAATTACATTAAATTAAAAATTAAATCAGCATTGTTTTCATAAATGAAATGAAAGGTTTTTCTCAAATAAGCATTGCCACCAAAGAAAAAAACGATTAAAATAAAAAATATATCCTAATCCTAATCCTAATAATATTATAAATCTGATTGTGTGAAAATGTTAGGCTGAAGCCAGCGTCAAAATGGAGCATTTAATGATCCTGTACCTTTGCACATTGGTTGATTATAACCCTCGTATGAACATAGGCAGGGTTTTGTTTATTTTATTCAAATATTTTTCTTAATAATTCAAAATTTCGTTATTTTCATAGAGAATAAATGGACATTTTTCATATAATATTTTAAAATGGTTAAATTTACTTTACCGTTGCTAATATTTTATCGTTGCCAAAACTAAATCAAAGCCCGAAATAATAATTTTTACTAAACAATTAATTTTCAATTGAAAGATTTTTCCGTGAAAAATGAAAATTCAAAAGAATTCAAAAGAAGAGGAATTTTCGTGATATTTGAAACAAAAATATGGAGTATTTGTTATTATACATCAAGTATGAATATTGGTTACGTTGAGAAGATATTTTCTGTCAAAAACTGCGTTATAATTAGAAGGAAAACTGAACAATAATCATATTATTAAGAAAAGATTTCGCTTGGACCATGGAACTATGAAAAGGAACCTCCTTGGCTTGAACAAATATGACGTCATAAATAAAACATCGAGGCTAGCGAAAAAGCATCTTTTTCGTTATCCTCGTAAAACATGTATTTTCAAATATTCGTAACATTACAAGGAGCATGAATATCAGTGTATAATAAAAGTATATACATAATGGACGTCAGATTTAAGATAAATAACTGAAATATGTTTTTTGATACTGATTAATAATAAGCTTGAAAATCAGTTACATACAGATGTAAGTTTTCTGATAAAATTCCCGTCATGATTGCCAGGAAAAGAAAATTAACAAGAATTATATCATTGAAAAGAGATTTCTCTGGAATCAAAGTGACGTCATATTTCAAATAAAACGGGATTTTTCAAATATATTTCAAATGGTGCGTGAATCAATTTTATACTTAATAATTACAGAGTACAGTGAAAGAATAGAGAGGCAGTGAACCGTGAAATCGGCTTGCAATATGAAGCCGGCTATGGCTCAAATCGTTAGGCCCAAGGGCCGTTTCAGGGTACTTCATTGGACGGGGAGAGGTTTTCAAAGCGAGCCGCCAGTTGTTTAGGCCAACTATAGGGTTGCATTTTCAGCATCACGCCAAACATAAACATTTCATATATATTTATTTAAGATTATTAGGAAAAGAAAATTGAACACAAGTCTATTATTTTAAAATCTGACTGTCTGTTTATATTTCGCAACTACTACTCTTAATGTAATGCGATTTACTTAACACCATCATTGATCTAAGCATGTCATAAAAACTCTGAGAATTTAAAATTTTAAATTAAATTCCAAGATATTATTATTATTTTTTTTTCCTTGTAAATTTTAACGAAATTTCTCTAAAAACGGTAATTAAATTACTCCATTTTTGTGGATAAAAAAAAAAGAAATAAAACGGATTAATACATTTGTATGCCATTTTCTCATTAAAACTGAAAAAAGAATTTATTTTCAATTTGAATAGTTGGTGAAAAAAAAATCTTGATTACAGTAGAATTTCCGAAAATTAAAACCCTATTTCCACATATTCAAACTTTATTAATTAATTTATTCTGCAGAACAAAAATCGTCTTTCAGCATATTGTCAAGAAATCAAGAGTTGTTTCAGCTATAGATTAAACCAAGGCGGCAAATTTGCTGTTACATGCAAACGTAACACTTGCAATTGCAAAGCTTTTCGCAACCCCAAATTACATGCAAACGTAACATTTACATGTAATTTGCACCCACATTAATTTTAATTTGAACCCTTATAAATGTTAATTTGCACTGAAAATTACATGCAAAAGTAATGTTTATATATAATTTTGGGTTGCAAAAAGCTTTGCAATTGCAAGTGTTACGTTTGCATGTAACTGTTACTGTTACATGCAAACGTAACACATGTAAATGTTACGTTTGGATGTAATTTTGGGTTTCAAAAAGCTTTGCAATTGAAGCTCCTTGCATTTAGGTGTAGAATTATTCCTCCATAATCACAAGAATTGAATTTAAACAAAAAGCATATACTATTTCCAATGAATTATTTTTAAATGATGGCTGTTAAAACGTTTTTCAAAGTCGTTAAAAGTAAAATGGTTTATCAGGTAAAACTGATATTTGTTTTTTGACAAATTGTACTTTTTTAAAACTGATAAAGGCCCCTATAACAAAGAAATACCGTATTTTCTCCTATGAAATATGATAAAGAGTTAGTTAATTATTTACGTTTTTAATTATCGGGGGTGAAATATTTTGCTTGATTAATGCATTTATTCTTCTTTTAATGTTACGTGAACGAAGTCACGGGTAACAGCTAGTAATATTATAAATCTGTTTGTGTGCAAATGTTAGGCTGAAGCCAGCGTAAAAATGGAGAAATTAATGGCCCTGTATCTTTGCATATAGGTGGATTATAACCCGGAAATGAACATAGACTGGCTTTTGTTTATTTTATTCAAATACTTTTCGTAATAATTAAAAATTTGATTATTTTCATACAGAATCAATGGACATTTTTAGATAAAATTTAACCATTTTATTTTATCGTTGCTAACGCTTTGGTCGTTGCCAATAAATAAAAATGCGAAAAAAATAATTTTCCCTCAACAATTAAGTTTCAATTGAGCGATTTTCTCGTGAAAAATGAAAATAATTCAAAAGAAGATGAATTTCTGTGATATTTGAAACAACAATATGGTGTATTTGTTATTATACATGAAGTATGAATATCGGTTACATTAAAAAAATCTTTTTCTGCCAAAAACTGTGTTATAATTAGAAAGAAAAATTAACAATAATTATATTATTAAGAAAAATATTTCGCTTGAACCATGGAACTATGAAAAGGATCCTTCTTGGCTTGAACAAATATGACGTCATAAATAAAACATGTATTTTCAAATATTCGTAATATTACAAAGAGCATGACTATCAGTGTATAATAAAAGTATATACATAATAGACGTCATATTTAAGATTAATAACTGAAATATTTTTTTTATACTGATTAATAATAAGCTTAAATATCAGTTACAAACAGATGTGAGTTTTCTGCTAAAATTCACGTCATTATTTGCCAGGAAAAGAAAATTAACAAGAATTATATCATTGAAAAGAGATTTCTCTGGGATCAAAGTGACGTCATAATAAAACGGGATTTTTTAAATATATTTCAAATGGAGCGTGTATCAATTTCATGATAATCACTGAGTACAGTGAAAGAATAGAGAGGTAATGAACCGTAAAATCGGCTTGCAATATGAAGCCGGTTATCGCTCAAATCATTAGGCCCAAGGGCTGGCTTCATTGGATGGAGAGAGGCTGCACGTGGAACAATGACTGGATTCATTGGACGGGGAGAGGTTTTCAAAGCAAGCCGCCAGTTGTTTGGGCCGACTGTAAGGTTGCATTTTCAGTATCACGCCAAACATGAACATTTCATCTCTATTTATTCTCTGAACTCTGTGATTAATAATACAAGCATCAGTAAGATTATTAGGAAAAGAAAATTGAACACAAGTCTATTAAGTTAAAATCTGACTGTTTGTATTTCGCAACTACTCCTCTTAATGTAACGCGATTTACTTAACACCGGTTATCATTGATTCAAGGATGTCATATAAACTCTGAAAATTTAAAATTTTGAATTAGATTCCGAGATATTAATATTTTTTTTTGTAAATTTTAACAAAATTTCTCTAAAAATGATACTTAAATTACTCCCTTTTTGTGGATAAAAAAGGAGAAATAAAACGGATTAATATATTTTTATGCCATTTTCTCATTAAAACTGAAAAAAATTAGTTTATTTTCAATTTGAATAGTTGGTGAAAAAAAAAAAATCTCGATTACAGTAAAATTTCCAAAAAATAAAAACATATTTCCACATATTCAAACTTTATGAATCAATTTATTCTGCAGAGCAAAAATCGCCTGTCAGCATATTGTCAAGAAATCAAGATTTGTTTCAGCTATAGATTAAACCAAGAACACAAATTTGCTGTTACATGCAAACATAACACTTGCAATTGCAAAGCTTTTTGCAACCCCAAATTACATGCAAACGTAACATTTACGTGTAATTTGAACCGTAATAAATGTTAATTTGCAATGAAAATTACATGTAAAAGTAATGTTTACATATAATTTTGGGTTGCAAAAAGCTTTGCAATTTAAGTGTTACATTTGCATGTAATTTTGGGCTGCAAAAAGCTTTGCAATTGGAGCTCCTTGCATTTAGGTGTAGAACTATTCATCCCTATTCACAAGAATTGAATTTAAAGAAAAAGCATATACTATTTCCAATGAATTATTTTTAAATGGTTGCTGTTAAAACGTTTCTCAAAGTCGTTAAAAGTAAAATGGTTTATCAGGTAAAATTGACATTTCTTTTTACCCAATTCGTCGATTTACACAATTTTATTTGACTGTCCTTTTTCCATTGGTAGCAGTTTCCTTTTCGCGGTTATTTGGCACAAAATTTTACCTTTTTTAAACTGATTTCTGTCAAGGCCCCCTATAACAAAGAAATATCGTAATTTCTTCTATGAAATGTGATAAAGAGTAAGTTAATTATTTACGTTTTTAATTATCGGGAGTGAAATATTTTGCTTGATTAGTACATTTATTTTTCTTGTAATGTTACGTGAACGAAGTCACTGGTAACAGCTAGTGTTCCAATAAAGTTAAAGTGGGACAAAGTTGTTGCACACGTTTATATTATATTAATGATTAAAAAGCAAAATTTAAATTCAAATGCTCAATTTATTTTTTTTCTCCCATGTTTTTTCCAAAACAGATGATTAACCTCTAATGCAATTAAAATACAATTAATTACTTTTTTTCCCGTTTGCTATCCTTGGCCAGACTTTACTGTACCTTTGGTTGAATAAATTAGATGATATTCTAGCTTGACTATAGGAGATACTTTTAGTCCTTTTTTTTTTTTTTTTTTTTTTTTTTTTTTTTTTTTTTTAAGTCTAAACTTGCATCTAAAAAATATTAGACTGCAGTGTGAAATATTTGCATGGATCCACTGGTGTTTATATATTTACAAATAAGGAAACTAAATACATTGAAATACTTTATTGTATAAATATTTAATAAAACATTCATATAAAAGAAATGCAACACTGTGAAGAAAAATTCACTTCTACAATTTTACAGCAACAATCAAATAAAACAAATGATGAGATGATTTCAAATATTTTAATATACAGAAAATAATTCTTTGAACTAAGCTAATCAACTTTAGTACCTATTCTATATTTATAAAAGATTCATTAAAAAAAAATGAACAAACTGTGTGCTGAAAAATTCAGTTTCACAATTTCACAGCAATAAAAAAAAATGAGAAGATTTCATATATTTTTATATAAATAAAATAAGCCAATCAACTTTAGTTCTTCTTCTATATTTAGACATAATTCATATAAAATAAATTCAACATTGTGCAGAAAAATTCAGTTTTGCTATTTCACAGCAACAATTACTTAAAACAAATGATTAGATTATTTAAATATATTCCTTCTTCTATGGTCAAGACACGATATGAGAATGACAAAAGCGGAAATACCGGCAACCCATCATGTGGGGCGACAGTTAGTAGAAACGTCTATGCCAAGATAAAAGCCAAGTTTTCGCCAATATCGGGAGGGTTGCGAGCTCAGAGGAATAATCTATATTGTAAGGTCTATGGTTGCGAGTCATTCTGTTTGAACACCTTCCCATAATCCCCTTAACAATTGACAGGCGAAAACACCCAACATCTTCCTTCTAGTATATATTCCTTCTTCTATGATAATCAGTATAAATAAAAAAATATTTAAATTTTTCATTTTAAATATGGCGTGAAACTCGTCTACTTTCTATACTACTGATCCTTATATTATTAATGTACAGAATTGATTCACACTCCTTTTAAAACATATTGGAAAGTTCCCGTTTTGTTTCAAATATGACGTCACTTTCCCCCCTGAGAAATCCCTTTTTAAGGCTGCTCGTCAGTAAACTTCCCGATTCCCCGCGCTAATGTTATTCCTATGGGCGTAGGATGCATTCGTATTTTTAAAATATCTCCTCGGAAAATTAATATTTTTAACTTCTGTTTTCTGTGTACTGTTCTTAAAGAATGTCTGTTTTTTTTCTTAGTTGTCAATTTTTTTCTAAAATATATACTTAATTTTATATGAAATGTTAAAATCTTATTCAGTTTCGCTAAGACTTTAACACATAAAAATATAAATTAAACACATAGTTTAGAAATATTTTGATAACTAAGAAAGAAAGAGACATTCTTTAAGAACAGTACACAGAAAACAGAAGTTAAAAATATTAATTTCCTGGGGAGATATTTTAAAAATACGAATGCATCCTACGCCCATAGGAATAACATTAGCGAGGGGAATCGGGAAATTTACTGACGAGCAGCCTTAATGACATAATTCTTTTCCAGGCAATCAGGACGTAAATTTTAGCAGAAAGCTCACATTTGTATGTAAATGATATTCGAGCTTATTATTAATCAGTATCGATAAAAAAAAATATTTCAGGTTTTCATCTTAAATATGACGTCTATTATATATCTACTTTCATTATATACTGATATTGATGCTCCTTGTATTATTACAAATATTTGAAAATACATGTTTTATTTATGACGTAATATTTGTCCAAGCCAAGGACGTTCCTTTTCATAGTTCCATGGTCCAAGCGAAATCTTTTCTTAATAAAATAATTATTGTTCATTTTTCCTTCTAATTATTACACAGTCTTTGACAGAAAATGTCTTCTCAACCTAACCGATATTAATACTTCATATATAATAATAAATACTCCATATTTCCGTTTCAAATATCATGGAAATTTATCTTCTTTTGAATTCTTTTGAATTTTCATTTTATACGTGGAAATCGTTCAGTTGAAAAATAATATTCTTTTGAATTGAAAAAAAAAATGAAACCTTGTATTATTATCAAAATCTAAAAAAAAAAGTACATTTTATTTCTAGTAATGTTATTTAATCTTCTTTTTAATTCTTAAATTTTTGTATTTCATTTTAATTTTTCACGTGAAAAATTTTCAATTGAAACTAAACTGTTGAGTAAAAATTATTATTCCGGTTTTTGTTTTAGTGTTGGCAACGATAAAATGTTAGCAACGGTAAAGTAAATTTAACCATTTTAAAATTTTATAAGGAAAAAATGTCCATTTATTCTCTATGACAATAATGACATTTTGAATTATTAGGAAAAATATTTGAATAAAATAAACAAAAACCAGCCTATGTTCATTCTTGGGTTATAATTAACCTATATGCAAAGATACAGGGTAATTAAATAATCATTTTGACGCTGGCTTCAGCCTAACATTTGCACACAATCGGATTTATAATATTATTAGGATTAGGATAGTAGTACCTAAAGCTGTACACATGATTCGGTGACATTCTGTAGCAGACTTTTTGCAACAGAACTGGAAGTAAATGATTGTTCTAATCTGGTAGCGTGATAGTTCCATTTCAAACACCTTGTTCTTAATGATAACGATATTTTTTTTGCAATTTTCACAACACAGTGTTCTAAAACAAGTCTCTTTCTTTCAAATACCAAAAATCGTTTGACAAAATATGAGTAAACACGTCAACGGGAACTGTTTGCGCAAATGATATTAGCTGTGGCGGGAAACTTTCGTTACAACCTAATACGTGTTGTGCTTACAAAAATGTTGAACAGGACCTACATAGTCATTTGCTACAGTGACAGACCATTTTGAGCATTTTTTGTTACTTGGGTAATCACAAATATTATTTTTTTATTAAAATTATTATTGCCCCCCCCCCCCCCGCTATTTGTCCTCGCGACAAAATTTTCACTGAAAATTATGCAGTCAAACATGTTTTTTACATTCTTGAAGTTCAAGGACAATTCGTAAAGAATTTCTGTAGATATTCAACAAAACTTCTAAAATCGAAAAAATCAGTCACTGCCCCTTAATTTTTGGACATCAGAGTATCCAGATAACTGTTTGCGGGAATAGATTTCGTCACATTATATTATAACAATGAAAAGAAGACCCTCGCGTTTTATTGACAGTTTGAATTTCTTCCGCTGCTATAATAACGCATGTATTTTTAGTAATAATCATTTGTAATGTTAGAATTTTGAGGTTTTGGCGTCAAAAACATCGCCAAATTAGTAAAATATGCAATATTTCACGAACTATAGGACTTAGAAGAATGTACTTGGTACCATTCGTTTCAGCACGTAAATACATTAAAATATGTTATCATAGCTATAATAGCTGATTTTTAAGGATTTTTTGTAAGTTTGTTCCCCTTTTTAACCCCTTTAGGGGTGGCATTTTCGAAAATCCTTTCTTAGTGCGCCTGTACTGTACATCCTAAGAAGTATTTTTCTTCCGATTTTCACGTTTCTAGGTGCGGTAGTTTGGGTTGTGCGTTGATGATTTCCCCAGTCAGGACTTTATTTTATATATATATATATATATATAATAAAACTTTTGTAAATAATAACCATTAAACCACATAAATGATTGACAATAGATAAATCGATAATTACAATACAATACACAGATATATCCAAAACTTTAAGATTCTCAAAATTACTCATAAACCTCATAGAAAGTGCACAAGCAAAAGTTCATATCCAAATATCAAGAAATTCAGATGCAGAAAAAGAAACACATGACATTATAAAGCAGTGGGCAAAATTGCGATAATCTATGTAGGATTTAACAGTATGCATCACAAAAGCAAGTGTTAAAGCAACATATGTACACAAAAAATTATTGAAAATAAAAATATGCAAATATATAAATACACAACTAAATGCGCTATTGCAGCTATGAAATTATGTATTTTAAATTATGGTTAACTTATTCTGATTTGCCAAAACTGGGCAGTATATAGATAATAAAACAGTGTAACTAATGCAAAATGCTTTTATGAATGAAACAAGATGAAAACTATATATATATATATATTTATTTATTTATTTATTTATAGTTATATACTAGAAATTTTAAATAGCATTTCTTGACCTTATTTAGTAGCAGACTTATGTGATAATATTTTTATTTAAATATAGTGATTGCAGATAACTGAATTTATTCATTAAATTTAACTGATTTATATGTGCATCACTGCACTGTGTAGGGTTAAAGTGTTTTACAATACTCTAAAAATCCGTTTGAAAGGGATTTGAACTGCTATCGATGGGGTGTAAAGAGAAATATTCCATCACTTTCTGAAGCCTTGGAACGATCAATGTTAGTAGCATAAAGAAGTCATGGGGCATACCTTGTCTATTCTATCTATGTGTTTGAAACCCTTTTTCAGAGTTACTGTAAAACAGAACTCATATCTTTCACCCATAGTTGTACAGTAATACTTTAAAAGAATAAGAATTGTGACTTTTGCAGATGTCTGAAAGTGATTGGGTATAAATTAATGATGGACATAACGATTATTTTGATTATTCGAATGAATCGTTAGCCCATCACTGGTATAAATAACAAATTTGCTATTTTGTGCATATTTTTAGAGACATGCAAATCACGAAACGCATCAGGGGGGCACTATTTACGATTAATAGTTATTTCTATGTAAGAAGATTTTTTTTTTTTTTAAAAACAAGAAATAATTTGAAACAATTTAAAAATATTATTATCAATTTTCTACTGCGTTGCGGGTTCGGGCTCTGAAAAAATAAAGCCCGAACCAAAGCCGCAACAACGTTATTTGGCACCTGTGCGATTTTTTTTTAAAAAGATTAAATAAAAACTACTAATAATCCGACTATAGGGTTGATAAATTTTTAAAATGTTTTATAAAACGGACGTGTATTACCAATATACTCAATTGTTATTTCAATTGTCTCTTGAAAAATTAAATAGACGATTATAAAATATATAGTTAATTTTAAGAAACTATATACATATGTAAAGAAACGTAAGTAACATAAAACATAAAATTTTCTTTTTCTTGCTTTTGCGGCCGCAAAATCTCTATTTACGCTGTCATAGTCCAGTGACTCGGTTATTTTATATTCTATGGAGACTATTCCCAAAGTTGTTAATCTCTCTTGGAACATTGTTGATCTTTGGTAATTTTTAATAATTTTTAATAATTTTTAATTTGCTAAAGCTTTGCTCACAAGAAGTTGCTATCACTTGCCATCACAGGTAATGTTAAAAATATTCACAATTATATAGCGATACTCTGATACAAACTGAGCTGTCCAGCCAGGCGCCTGAAGGCGCCCGTCAGGCAAGTCAACCACCGTATCCAAGTTCTGAGGAACTTTTAACGAGCACGACCAGGGGAGTTCCTGTATGCTCTATGGACGGTGGGGGCGCCACCACCTGCTGACCACCTCCATTTTCCCAAGTGAATGACGACATAGGTCGCTGCGATTTGCGGTGTTTCCCACCCTCTTGGGAGATCACCACATTTACACTTGGGGACGAGCCGGAGTCCCCCAATAGCTTCGGGGCCGGACAAGGGAGCCGGGCCCTAGGCCACAAGTCAGGTTTTTGCGACCAGCACTTGCTTTACCAAAGCTCTAGGGACGTGAAAATCCACAAAGATAGTCACTGATCCCTCTCGCAGTGGATTGCGATATTCTGTTATATATTTTGGATTTTATAATTACAGATAATTGCTAACACTTCTACAGGAAGTGTTGTTTCCAGATTTTTACATAAATATTTTGCTTGCTGCTAAAAATATTTTACATCAATAAATATATTCACATTATTTTAACGCGCTAAATCTGTTGCACCCATTTTTAAAGTATAGTATACATTGTAGCTATTTTTTTTTTCCATTTAGACAAACACAATCTGTACAAATGTTACGACGTGCTTCATATCTTGTTTTCAGTTCGTCTATATGCTATCTATTGCTTCATTACATTCAAGTTCAAATGATTTTTGTTTTAAAAAAATCCTTCATCTTCAGCTTTACTCGGATTCGGTCTTTTTATTTTTATTTTTATTTTTATTTTTATTGCGAAATTGCTCTCTATTCCAATACTTTCACACATTTTTCTTGATTTTTCTAAAGCGGTTTGAATTCTGGCATTTCTTAAAGCTTGGATAAATGATATTAGTCCATTGATTATTTTTGATGCACCATCAATCGACAATTTGTTATTTTGTAGCATAATATTTTCTCTATCGAAGCGGCAAAGTATATTAGACCACATGTATTAATAAATTAAGCAAATAAATTAAAAATCAATTTGTTTCATTAAATTATTTGCTGCAGAAGCTGTTTCAAAGTTTAAACTGTCACTCTGTGATATAATTACCAAACTTTTTTTTTATACGTCTTCTATTTATTCGTATAAACTTTTTACATCCTTGTTCTTAGACGACCATCGTGTTGTACAATGTCCCTTTAGAGTATTTTTTTAATACTTGTAACAAATTATCCCATGTAAGTGTGGAGTCATAAAAATAGTTTAAAATGTTTTCTACTGGAGGAAAAAAAATGCTATTAACACACACAATAACAACACACACACACACAAAGAGAGAGATAGGTTCCACATTTATGGTATAACATTTATATTTATTTTAATACAATGGAACGAAAACAAAATAAATATTTAAAAAATTTATTCGTCTTGCTTTTTATTTCTTCCACACAAAATTTTATTAGGGAATTTTTCATTATTATATTCATTATTAATAAAGATAATAGAAATAATAGAAATATTCATTATTAAAACGATAGCTATTTCCATTCCAATTATCATTCTTAATAAAGAATTGTTTCAGAATCATTTTACAGTTGAACAAATTAAGGCTCGAAACACGTGAAGGAAGAATGCGGAAGGATTACAACAAAACTAAAATAAAAAGAAGGCAAAAACACATACCTAACACAAAATAATTTCTATTTTTAATTATAATCTGTTTATCCATGCCACATATTCACTGTTTGTTTCAGTGGATGGGTTAAGAAAATATTTACAGGAGGATGCACTTTAACTCCAGTGACAGAAAAGAAGGGCGAATATGAAATGTTGAGAGTGGCTTGATATACAATAACCCTTTTCTGTAATAAATTTCCGCATCACATAACTAATCGCAGTAACATAACAGTTTTATATTTAGATGTCAATATCATTCGAATCCAAACATTTTGTGCTACACACAAGGCCTGCTTTTCTGCTCGACACAGTAATCCCGTGCCCGATTTTGATGGCGGCTTTCAGATTTTGTGTGTATGTGTGAGAATTCCATTTTAAATTTTCTCTGGCGTACAGTAAAGTTAATAATAAATTTAATATTTTAATAGTTTTAACAAAAGGCAGGGCCTGATTTCCTATTAGGCACAGTAGGCCAAATTTAGGCTCTCCAAATTTGTAACTCCAACTTAAATTTTGCATATAGCGAAGTTACAAATCATTTTAAAATTTTAAAACGCTAACAAAATATATCCAATTTTTCTGTCTATTTTTAAAGTCTGTATTTCTTTATTTATTTTCTTTTATCTTTTTGAATAAAGCTTTATGTCCTTCATATAGTAATTGCTGTTTTAATCAACATAATTTTTTGGTTATGCAGTAAAATCTACTTAGATGGAGTCGTAAGGGTCTGGAAAAAATTCCGTTTTCGCCCAGGTTTCTGTCTTTTGAGCACTTATAATTGTATAGTATTCTTTGTTCGGGATTATGAAAATTTTTCGTTTAAGCCAGGAAACCGTTATGGACAGTTTCCGTTTTCACAGGTTTTATTGTATATATTATTTAAAAAAAAAAAACGCGTCATATCAAACAGTAAACGAATTATAGGGGCTACAAGGGTGTCTTTGTCATAAGCTACAGTCCCTAATTTTCTAAATCCGGCCCTAGTTACACAGTAACCCTTTACTCCTTAAGAATTCTCTACCACATTTACTATTTAAGTAAACCATCAGCCATCTCCAGTTCGTGCAGTTTTCATAGCTTAGCTAATTAATTTATACAAAATCTAGTTTACAAAGCGCATCATATTTAATTAACAAAACTAGATCTTTTTTGCAACTTCTTTTTTTTTTTTTTTTTTTTTTTTTTTTAGCTCTAACACCCCTCCGGAAAGAACAAACAAAACTAAAAACTAAAAGAAAAATTAAATAAAAATGAGAAAGGAGTTTGTTGTCGAAGCCGATCAGTAAGCGTGACGAAAACCGGTTAAAATGATCAACACTTGGCGGAGAAACCGAAATGCAAAAAGCAATGTTGGTGGTGGTATGCAGATGCACGCTTCTTTCGTCGGTAAACTTGATGGAGTATCGAGACTTCTTTTTAGAAAGGAAAAAAAAAAGATGAGATGCTCTCTGTTAGTTTAGTTTTGTAGTATAACACTTTTAATAGGGTTGTATATATATATTTTTTATTATTTACCCTGCTCAACAACATGAATCTTTCTGACACATTCACTAAGTCATAACCATTCCTATTGAGTGAAATTTCCAGGTATTTTTCTTTTAGACCGTTGACCAGGCCCCTACCTGCCAGTCTTTTGCCCAGCTTAACGGGTTGATGCCTGGCAACGGGGCGAGGATTCGCCTAATCTCCGCAAGGCGAAGATCTGTTTGATAAATCTCTAGGCCAACGTGGCTTCAGTCCATTTTGTTGCCTAAGTTGCTTTCCTTATTTGGCCGGTTGCTAATCGATGTTTGGATGAGACGGTTCAGCACTGCACAGTGTAGCGGAGTCATGTTGGACGGATGTGAGATGCGGGAGTATTTACTAATTCCACGCTGCATCACACACCCATACGTCATGCCATCGCTACTCGAGTTGGTCTGGTAATTTAGAACCTTGATCAGGTGACGAGACCTTCACCGGACTATACTATATGTAACTTCAATTGACTTCTCAAGGTCAATGTACCCGTCCTTATATTAGATCAGTAACTGTGTTAAAGCCACATTTGGCTGACTGACCGCTCTTTTTTTTTCCCACCGTACTTGAGATCAGTGAAAAGTTTCGTCCTTTATTCGATCATAGCAGTGGAGAAAACGTGGCTACGGGCTCGTGTAATCTAGTACAGTGACAACGAAGGGGTGAAGTGGGAAAAACGAATGTCCTTGAGAAGCCAATTCAAATTGCATGGAGTATAAGCACCTCCAGCGGTGTAATTCACAGGGAACTTGGAGGACATTGCACCCACGACGGATTTTACATGCACTGAGCGCCATTAGCGTACAAGATAAATTTTTCAGGTATTTGTAAGATGACTAAGAATTTAACAGGTTTTGTTTTACATATTTTAAACTTTTCTCTAAATTCTATAATGTCTTACAACCGACTGGTACCAAACGGCTACTATTTCGAAAATCGATACAAAATGACAATTTCGATGTCATTTTCTCAAAAATACTTTTCGTTTATAGTAAAATGCAACAACGCTGTTCAATTTTTTGGCATCCGATTAGAAACCTGAAATTTTTATGCCTTTATGAATGAAAATGACTTCGTGAATGTGCCAAAAAGAAGCAAGTTGGAAGACTTTTGTGACAAATCGACGCCTTATTACAATAATTAAAACCACATTTACCCACAATAGCTGTTATTTCACTTATTGTTCAATTTTTTTATATCACAAGGAAAAATAAATATTATTTTGTACCAAATTTTCCAAATATAGAAACTTTCAATACCAAGATGAGTGGGTTATATGCATTCTCCCTTCCTACTGCCGGTGCACATGTTGATGCTTTTAGGTAGATTTCGTAAGAAGTTTCTTCATATCAAGCCATATGAGAGACTTGACATGAAGCAGTTACGATTATAGTTGGTTGGATTGCAGAACAGTTGTTTCCAGAGAAGCGGAAACTCCAACATAATGCAATGGTTTAATATAAAAATGGCGATTACTTGATTTTGGGAAGTCTACTGAGTTTATTTTTAATTATTATAAAAAAAATATATATTATAAATTTCGCGCATTCTCGAAAATAAAAATGATACGAAATTTATTTAAGTCTGTTGTGCGGTCTGTTAGAATAAGGATCCATACGTGTAACATTGTGCTAACAATACACGAGGTAATAATTTAGTTCCAGTAACCAACACTTTTAAAAGGGAATTTTAAAATGTACATCTCAATGCACATATCACATTTCAGTAAAAAGCCATAGGCTGTTTACGAAAGTTTGAAAGTGTAGTCAAACGAATAAAAATCACAAGCCACATTTTAATAATCCTATAAAGTGTTAAAAACAATTCTCTTTTTTTTTTACTTCTCAAAGAAAAAAAACTCAAATCGAAATATATACTTGCTAATGAGTGTCTGATCATGACCAATTCCCCATGCCACTGCTTGGTAATGGAGAAAAAAAAAGAAATCCCATCTTTCTGACCCAAACTATCTGCTGATCTTTTGCGTCGATTCAGAGCGGATAATGCTCGCAGGCAATAACGTGCTTGATCTATGGCTCTTCGATTCATTTTTCAACAGATGTTTTGTTTTTTGGGTGCTATTAAGGGATGAAAAATAGAGAGTAAAGGTAAACACGGCTTTCACTTTGACCGCTATATTTTATTCATACCTACTTTTACGTAATGTTGAATATTTTTGAGCAGAGACGTAGAGACAACTTGGTCCAAGGGGCTAAAGTTTCCTAAAGCCCCGTATATCTATTCAAGCAAAACGCGGAGTTTTAGAGAGTAATTAATATTTGTTAAATTCGTTATTTTTAAATTAAATTAATTTGTAATTCATTTATATGTCAATATAAATATGTCAATAATTATATGTTATTACTAGCAAGCTACGCCCGCTACGCTGGTCAATTTCTCTTAACGAACTTTTAATCAAAGAAAATATTGACATTTCATAATTCACTTTTATATTTTAACAGAATAATAAGGCTACTATAATTTGTGACTCGTGCTATAGCCAATATACACGCCAGGACACGTCGCCCTTATCATTATCTTTTTACGCATGAAGGTTTTGCTATGGTACTCTATTGTGAAATTTAGTAATTTTTGAAATTCAATATTTGAAAAATGGCATAATCATTAGATTTGAAATTTATATCAAGAAAAATACAATTTTTTACCTTTCAAACGCAGTTTGTCTAACAATTTTCTGACAAATACTTTTCGAGCTATTATTATTTTTTTTTTCAGTAACTTCAAACGTTTCATTTTCTGAGATTAATCTGTGGCAACAATTAGCGAAAACCCCAGTCGTCAGCAACGCATAGCTTTTTATTAAAGAGGCTGTTGGAGCAGGGATTGTCACCACCAATTTGCCATCACTTTTGAAATCGGTTTCTGTAGTATATAAGGGTAATTTCACTTTCAGAATCGGTTCCAACCAGTTCCCAAATTGAAAATGTCCGTTTATAAAAAAACCGTAACCAAAATCGAAAAAGTAAAAACTAACAACGTTAGAAATCGACCTCAGCTATCCTATGCAAAAAAAAAAAAAAAAAAACATTTAAAAATATTAAAATGCGAGCGAGAAATCGCGCTATAACCTTCCCATAGACTTAACATTAGCTGGAGCGTTTCTTCGCGTGACTAGCGTAGGCTCTTAAGAGGCCTATATCATCTATGAACCCTGAAAACTACCATTTAAATCACAATAAACATAAATTGTTTTGAGCAGTGTATTTTTTCACTCCTATTCTACACAAAAACAGGATTTAAACTTTAAAAGGTTGGGAAAATTATTCTTTCCATATATATGCATAAAATTTATAGTAGCGCGTTACCCCCTTTTTATTGGGGCACCCGTGAATTTTTTCCCACCTGTCCACCTGTCTGCGCTACTGTTTTTGAGTACTAAAAATGACATAGAAATTATAAGGGGCAGTATTAATTTTTCGCAAGCCCAATTCAGATCCAGGTATACCTTTTTTTCATATTTCGCCATATTTAAAGTATTTAATTTAAAGATATCGATAATTAAAATTTAAAATTCGGAGAAAAAACTGTTTCATGCGATTTTAATGAATTATTTCATTAAAAAAATATTTTCCTAATTGGGAATATGAAAGTTTAAACGGGGGGGGGGATACAGGAAGTGCATTTCTTATTAATATACTAGCTTCGTGGTAATCCGATGTGTTTCATTTAATTTGTAATAAGATCTTTCGATTGTTTGAGAAAACAAGAAATATTATTTAATTGTATATATAGAAAAGATTTATAATACTTTAAGCTTGTAAATATTAAATTTCAAGCAAGAAATCTTATTTACAGTGTAGGTTAAAAGTTTTATGAATGAAAATGCACATGTTTAATGACATAATTTGTCAAAAGTATTTCGTTTTTCAAGATTTGACTCTTGGAGCTGCACTGCAAAAAAAAAAAAAAAAAAAAAAAGTTGATTTTACAGTATAATACTAGCACCCCAGCTGCTAGTATTATACCGTAAAATTAAGAGTAATAAACAGTAAAATAAGCAGTAATACGCTACCGCGCAACGCGACAGCATATTACTGCTTATTTTACTGTTTATTACTGTTAATTTTACGATATAATACTGGCAGCTGGGGTACTAGTATTATACTGTAAAATCAACACTTTTTTTTTCAGTGTACAAGATACTTGTTGTAACAAATATTACGCGCAATATCGTTATCGTCCATTCACAAGGGAGAAACAAAATATTCGGTTAGAGTATTGTCTATGATCGATAAATATGTTGAAAGTGTGTTTTCAATAGTAGTTATGCGTTTTTATGTTTAACTAAATTTTTGCATACTACGTGGTGTCTATATATGCTATAAATCATATACAGGGATACGCAAAACAATTCGCAAATATTACTGTGTATGAACTTGAATTGCTTAAGGGTGTTTATTAATTGCGTTATGCATTTTCCAACTGAACTATATTTAGAATGCTAATAAATATTTGTCAAATATAAATAAATTCATATACAGGTCTATGCAAGGAACTGGATATATTGACGCCTATGAATGGTAATTTTTGAAAGTACATATTCAATTGTGTTGTTCGTTTTGTTCCTGAATTAAATTTTAGTTTTGTATGAGACATGTATACAAATCTGTAAATAATATACAGGACTGTACAAAATTATTCGAGTACATTTCTGTATATTGTTGGAAATAGCTGAAGATGAAGTTTTTGCAGTGTGGAATTGTTAGAAAATGTTTCATAATCTATGCTTAACGCATGATTTTCCTATCTTGTTTAATTTTAGAATGTTTTCTAAGTTTGGTTTTTTAACTAGTTGAATCTGAATTGTAAGAGATTAATCATTAGTCACTATTATTTTCATTTGTTGAATAAAGGTGTTGTAATAGGCATTATATGCATTGCAAGTAGCTGTATGTAAGAATGGTTGCATATTATAAAATATATGTAAGTGTGTGAGTCATATTGAAATATGTAAGCATGTAAGATGTATGTAAGTAAAAGTAGGGAATGAATGTATGTAAGTGTATGACGATTATGTATTATGTGGAGTACTGGGTATGAGGGCAATTTAAAAATTAAAAATATATATTTATCAATCTTAATCATTCTAGCGCATAAATAAAATATGCAAATAACAAAATTTGTCTTTTTAACACTTCCAAAATAGTTGAAAAGTGTTTTCGAATTCGGTTTGTTTGTTTTGATCCTTTAAATTATGATAAACTAAAAGAAAATTACAACATTCTGATAAACATTTCTTCTTTTTTTCCTACATTTATAAAGTACTTTTTAATAGAAAATATTGCTTTTGAAATTTGTATATTTGTAGTTCACATACTGAACATGAACACATTTTTGTACTCATACTGCTCCTATTTCAGCTTACTTTTTGAACCATGCAAAATTACTAGTTGTGTAAAATTACTATAGTTGTGCTGTTTATAATATTCTATTATAAATCATTATTTATATGATTATTTTATTTATTTATATGATTTATAATATTGATTTATATTAAGTATTCTTTTCATAAGTTCCCTAATTACTTTCTTTTATACTTTTTCTTATATAATTTTTTTCTTTAAATATTAAGAAATGTTGTGATCTGAACCAGTATTGTAAAAACTAACTTTGTACTAATTTTATTTTAATCTTTAATGTAATATTCAACATCTGTATTCTAAAATATAAATTTTCAATAAACATTTCCCCTCGTGGAGAAAAGTTCCTATATGTTTAACGGCTGGATCTCCACGAGAGGGTGATTTTATTTCATTTTGTCTGTCGTCTGGCCGTTCTTTAACTCTCGTAAATATACTCGGATTTCCACGAAATTTTTATGCGTTATTGATGTTCACTATAAAATGTTCGGTATTGGAAATGAAGTGTGAAGCATTTATAGCTTGTTTACAAAGACACACAAACATTATGTTCTATGGGAGAAAATCGTCCCCGGTGTATATTAATGATGTTCCAATACTTCAAACATAATGAAATTCATATGCATCACTGAGGTGGATTGAAACATGCTTTCTCAGGAATGTAGAATAAGAAGCGTTTATAATTTATTTACAGGGACGCACAAAAAATATTTCATAACATAATGAAAAAACGTTTGATGTGCATTTTAACTTTCCATGACGAACTTTAACTTGCTTTAACTGCCAACCACGAGTATACTCGTGGTTTTTCAGTCAAAAATTACGCATTCGTACCGGAAATTTCGAAAGAAGAATTTTTATTTTATGTAATCACGAAATGTCTGTAATTAAATAAAATAAATATTGCTATTAGTATTTTCTAGCATGAAGTTGAACTTTCTAAATAAAATAAAATTCCGGTAATTTTAACCTGGCAGTGAACGTGTTAATTATGTTACAATATTTCAAACATATTGAAATCTAAAAGGATCACTGAGGTAAACTACAATACACTACAAAACATAATTGTTGATTTTACAGTATAAAACTGGCACCCCAGCTGCCAGTATTATACCGTAAAATTAACAGTATTAAACAGTAAAATAAGCAGTAATACGCTGCCGTGCAAGCAGTAATACGCTACCGCGCATGCGCAGTAGCGTATTACTGCTTGCACGGCAGCGTATTACTGCTTATTTTACTGTTTAATACTGTTAATTTTACGGTATAATACTGGCAGCTGGGGTGCCAGTTTTATACTGTAAAATCAACAATTATTTTTTGCAGTGTAGGTAAACTACAATTTTCCATAGATTATCAATTGCATAGCATTTATCTTCATCTACAGAGACGCGCAAAAGAATTCGCTTGCAGGATGGACTATAATCGATTTTATTGTATGAAAAAATTAAATTTCTTAATAATGTTCTTTTAATGTTGGAAAATGTTTTATAATCCATGCCTGATGCATGTTTTTTTTTTCTTGTTTTTTTTTTCAGATAATAATTTAGTAATAATAATTAATATCCTATTAGAATAAATATAATCGTTATTGGCTTCGTTAAAATTTTATTTTGCAAAATTGTTACATAAGATGTTACTTTTTCTTCCTTATTTATTAATCATGACCTATACGTGTCGAATTGGAATGGAAATACCTTGTCTAAGTTGACAGATTTGAAAAGAAAATTCCTTTTGTTGCAAATGACATCGCATCGTTAACCTTTCTCATCCTTTAAGACAAGTAGCCATTACGATGGCAAAGAAAAAGGAAATTGCTTTCTACTGTTTAATCTTAATCCCTTACCTAACATAGTCGTTGTACTTGTTAATAAGATAAAACTGACTCAGGCAAGACCTTCTTCTTGAAATGGCTCTGAGCAATTACTGCAGTAGACACTCCTTATAACGACCGCCGGGAAAGGGTCGCTATAATGGAAGGTTTAAAAAATTCACGCCAAAAAAAGTGTTTATTTATGTTTAAACATATTTAAAATGCTTGGCTAGAGTATCTTTAACCTTTTCATTCGTTGTTAAAATTTAAAATTTTTGTTTATCGCTGCTATTGTGAAAGATTTTCACTTGGCCCAGCCTTAATATAGTACTAGCAAGCAGGGCGGTGCAAAATTTTAATTAGATTAAGTATTGAAAACTAACGATTAAAAGTTTAATCATGACTAAAGATTGACCATTGAACTTTATCGTCAATCTTTTGTCATTATTAAACTTTTCAACGTTAGTTTTCAATAGTTAATCTAATTAAAATTTTGCACCACTCTGCTAGCAAGTTTTTCTAATAACAAATAATAAGTATAAAATTTTTTACACTGAAAAAAAAAAAAAATGTTGATTTTACAGTATAATACTGGTATACCAGCTGCCAGTATTATACCGTAAAATAAACAGTAAAATAAGTAGTAATACGCTATCGCGCATGCGCGGCAGCGTATTACTGCTTATTTTACTGTTTATTACTGTTAATTTTACGGTACAATACTAGCAACTGGAGTGTCAGTATTATACTGTAAAATCAATACTTTTTTTTTTTTGCAGTGTTGCAATTGTTTTTTGTTTTTTTTGCATTAAATCTACATTAAAAGTTTTTGAAAAATTTAAAAGAAAAGACTGGATATCTCGATATTAAAACATTGTTTGTTTTATGCTAATTAAAACTAGTATGTTGTACTTCTATATAAATCAAATCAATTAAATGATTTAAATGGAATGAAAATATATTCTCATATTCAGGTTGCTAAGTGTGAAGTTTCGTTGAACTCTGTGCATTGAAATTGGTGATATAAGCATAGTATATTTCGAACAAATTATTGAATTTCAGCACTTCCTCTTAGATGACCGCAACCAAAATTGAATGACAATCTATTCTTATCATGAGAATTCTATATTTGATCTTTCGTTAAATTCTACTTACATAAACTAGAGCTAAGCATCACATAAATCGAACATATCTATTTGCGGCAATTGCCCCAAAATAAATCAGCACCAGTTCACACAGCCTTAAGGACACAGGTGACATCTCGATGAGTAAAATTAAGCAATTTTATTGGAAAGTTTAAGAGTAGGTATTTCATAAAAAAAAAAAAAAATCCTTAAACTTTAAATTTTTATCCCTGAAAGTATACATATAGTGTAGTCCAGGGGTTCTCAAACTGTGGTACGCGTACCAGTACTGGTACGTGAAGCTCTGGCTACTGGTACGCAGAAGTCCGATACTGGAACGTGGAATAAAATACAAAATGCAGCATATTAATATGGATTTGAAAACGGATTGTGTTTATTAACTTTGAAATTTAAAAAAAATCGAACGCGATTTAGGATTTGTAAACGTTTTTTCTAGTTTCTTGTTACGAGAAATGTTTGTTATAGTACACTTTCTGAAATTCGCACACAACGCTCATGATACAATCAGTTTTCCAGAATTAAAAACACAATTATTAGATTTATATAAATTAAAATTGAATTTTTAAATAAAGACCCAATTTTAAAATTAATGAATGAATGAAGTATATTTAATTAGCGAAAAAACTGTTTTTAAACATGCTTTATAAATTGAATTATCTGGAGGTAAAGTCTGAATGCTTGGAAGTAGTAGAAGCTTGTGTGAGTAGGAGGAGTTAAAACAAAATAACATTCCGAGTGTAATTTATAGCCCATTGTTCTGTTTGTACTAGAAGAGCTTATAGGAGGTGTTGAAATAAAAGTCTTATTGCAAACATAATTCATATATTGATTCATTGTGTTGATTGAAATGTTTTTCTTCTGTTGTACAAAAAGTGTTATAGTTTCCTCCAATTTCATGGAAATCAGTTTTAAGAGAATAATTTAAAATGGTCAACAGATTAAGATTATTTAAATCAAACAAAAACTGTGGTGATATGCAGCGTGGATTTGAGGTAAAGCATTGTACATATATATATTGAGGTGGTATATGCATAAATGTATGAAGAAACTTGCAAGTGTTTGCCTACTGAGCGACATTATTGTCTCATTTAAAGGTATGCAGATTATTAATACGGTTGTAGTGAGCCTATGTTAAATGCACTAACTAAGCTTTGGATAAAAAATTCACAGGGTCTGATTAATGCAGAGGCCTATTAGGCCGTGGCCTAGGGACCACCACTGATGGGGGCCCCCAAAATAAATAAAATTGCTTACAAAAAGTTTATTAAAAGTTAAATTTTTTGCAATTATGTCCCCCAAAACACAAAAATATTTTGATTAATTTGTTAACCATATCATAATATCTAAGGCTAATCACCGAATATTCGCCCCAAACAATTTAACCAAATTTTTCCAAATTCACGTAAATGTTTCCCCATTCACTCTGTGTTCCTCCGAATAATTTGAAAAGTCAATGCTGAAAACCATATCTTAAGTATTTTTCCCTATTATCTCCATTTATATTTCCCTCTTAGTTGCGTTTCCAAGAAATCTCCAAAAATGTATAGCTATTATCTTGGTTTGAGACTGGCTCCGAAAAGGGACTGGTCCTTGTGCTCCACATGACCTTAATCGGGGTCTGGAAATTCGTTTCTCATTTGAGACACCCTGCAACTGTATCTCACAAGAGAGGAAAGAAGTGAACTTATTCATGCTCTCCTCTCCTGTAATGGATTACTGGAGTCCACATTTAAAAGGATGAATGTAACAAATTTTTTAGCTAACGAGAATATTAGAGTGTCGTCTAATCTCGTCAAAGTATGTTTGTGTTTAGCACAACATATCTCTGTGAATGTGCTCCCCCCCCCCCTTTCATTATATGAAAAACAAATACAGAAATAAACTAAACATCGAATCTGACTTATGACTAAAACTACCTAATATTGAGCGAGACATGAGGAAGTTATGCTGGATAAAACACGTCCACCCTTTTCATTAGCCTACTACAACAGTATATGAATCAGTGTGCTCCAATATGTCATTAAGTAATGTGGATTTCTTACTATATCAAAATACTGTATTTTGATATCGTATGCATTATTAAAATTTAATGATGATACTACTTTTTACTTGAATGTTATTATAAATCAGTCAATTTAGTAATGTAATTATTCATTTTTTAAATGCAGTAAAACCTGCTATGACGAAAATACAAAAGACCGGAGAGATATTTCGTTTTAGACAGGTTTTTCTGTATTAGCATTACGTTTGGTACCTGGTGGTACGCGGATGTATGAACTTCGATTTAGTGGTACGTCGTTCTAAAAGTTTGAGAACCCCTGGTGTAGTCTATATAAATCATGAAAACTGATTACTACTTACATAATAAATGCAGTTGCTTAACTTCTACTTACCTTTGATTAATGGATTTTCATACTGTTTCCGTTTGGTGCATTTTTACTCAAAAACTACAAAATCTATCATTTGAAAATTGTTTTATGTTTATTAGAAACCTGCCACTTAAAAATAATAGAAAACAGTTTATTTTATACTTATCTATCTATCTATCTATCTATCTATCTATCTATCTATCTATATATATATATATATATATATATATATATATATATATATATATATATATAGTAATGAAAAATTATACAATTGTCTTTTATAATTTCAATACTAATGTACTGACGTCTATTATTTTTGCTTCTATGTTTAATAAATGACATGTTTCTAATGATCATAAAAGATTCGAAAGTGATCATTCTGTAGTTTTGAGCTTAAATTTATTCTAAATATTTCCCATTTAATTTTATTTTGTTATATTTCTTCTTAAAATACTTTTTATTCAGTTTCCCCTTTCAAAATTCTAATGGTTTTATCGCATCATACTCCTTTTTTTTTAATGTTCCTACATTTCCCTCTTGCAATTTCATTTTGATCTGACGCCCATAATTTTTATTGCGTCTTACTTTAATAGAAATAATAATAATAAAAAAAAAACTTTCCATTTTACTAAGCCTATTTTTTTTATAATTTGAGTGACGTGTCGAATTCTCTCTCGCCAATAGTCGAACGAAATTACTCAGATTTGTTAAATCCGCGGTGTCTGCGTTAATCGAGACATTTGATTGGATAAAACTTTTATATGCAGTGCGTTGGATACAACTCAGAACAGAAATTTCCAGTGTTTTACGTCTTCTTAAAATATCTACGACATCAGTAAGAGCTGACTTTCTGAATTTAGTGGAATTTCGCCTTTAAAAATGTTTTATTAGAATGCAGTGCGAATTCATGTGAGAGTACTTCATTGATTTGTGAAGATGTCAATAAATAAGTTGAGATCATCCTGTTTTATTACTTATCTCGGAAAAACATCAAAGATTTTTCGATGTTTGACACGCCTGTTTAATCCACTCGACTGCACATCTAATCTGACTGCATGTTAATATGACTGCACATTTAATCTGACTGCACGTTACCTGTCTTTATGTTATATCTACACGCTAGTATGTCTGAAAAATAGTATTTTCTTTCCAACGGCACAGTATATGATCGTTCGGAGTATATCATT
Organism: Maratus michaelseni; assembly: GCA_963931845.1. Taxonomy (NCBI): domain Eukaryota; kingdom Metazoa; phylum Arthropoda; class Arachnida; order Araneae; family Salticidae; genus Maratus; species Maratus michaelseni. Next base: position 190,562,583 of record OZ007592.1, on the reverse strand, counting down.
TCTGATTGCCAATGCTTTGAAGGTTATAGGTTATTCACCGAAATCCAACAACTGCTATTACATTGATTACAATAAAACTTATTTATGATGTATATACAGTATGCCCACTAAAGTCCCTTGCCACCCTCTTAACTTCGGAACGGCTGCTGCTATATTCATAAAAGTGGTGTCTAGGTATAGTACAGTAGCCATGCGCTACACAATGAAACCGCCTACAGCGCCACCTGGTGGAATGCTGCAGAGTTAGCATTCCTATCTCGAAAACGGAAAGAGATAGAGAAAAAAGGTGATTTACGAAGTTGTAGAGCATCATCGATTTAGTACGAAAAGATACATTGTGGACATTAATGCGAATAATAGAACGGTTAAAATACGCATTTGTCTTTTCGTGATTTTCTACACTGTGACGTGACAAAACGATCTTAGAAAGAAAAAAAAACCAACTAGTTATAATAATATACCTTTATTTTAGATTTTCAAACTTCTCACCGCCAGCTGCAATGTATATTTGGATGTTTGTTTGAATTTCACGTTGCACACGTTGGAGCATAGATGGTGACACGTTGGCACAAGCGTCCGTAATAGCGTCGTTTAATGTCCTGCAATGTTTGTGGAGGGGTCGCACAGACCTTCTGTTTCCTAACTGTTTGTTTCTTTCTTTCTAAGATCGTTTTGTCACGACACAGTGCAGGAAATCACAAAAAAATGCGCGTTTTAACCGTTCTATTCTTCGCATTAATGTCCACAATGTATCGTTTCGTACTAAATCGATGATGCTCTACAACTTTGTAAATCACTTTTTTTCTCTATCTCTTTCCGTTTTCGAGATAGGAATGCTAACTTCACAGCATTCCACCAGGTGGCGCTGTAGGCGGTTTCATTGTGTAGCGCATGGCTACTTTACTATACCTAGACACCACTTTTATGAATATAGCAGCAGCCGTTCCAAAGTTAAGAGGGTGGCAAGGGACTTTAGTGGGCATACTGTATATATGTGTGTATATATATATATATGCTGCAATATATATTGCTTTAAGAGATAAAAGTTTAAAGTTTACACATTTGTTTTTTCATGAAGTACATACTCTTAAACTTTGCGTTAAACTTGCTTTATTTTATTCGTCGTTACAATATATGTGTTGCAAAAGTGGACGATTGTTTCTTTCTGCTTTGCCTATGAAAGTTATTTTCGAGCTTCTACTGCAGTAATGCTTTTATCAGGTAGTCTCGTGTAATTTTCCTGATCCTCTGTAAGACACCCTGTATACTAGATTAAATCAGTCACCCTATGTTTTTTTGTTACTTTTGCTTGTTTTCGAACGCCTAATTTGCACTATCATTTTAGCCAGATATCTTAGAATCAATCTGGTATGACCAGAGCCGTCCTTAGCGAGGACGACTTAAAGCGAGGCCCGGTGCAGGGACTTTGCGAGGCCCTTTCCTTCCAGATTCTTAACATAATCTTATCTATACTATCAATAAAAAAGAATGATTTTCACCTATATACTCTAACCCGGGGAGCCCGGGTTCGATCCCTTAGCTACTATAAAGAAGTAGCATTTGTTTGTGTGTTTGTAGGGATAATTTCTGGAAAGAAAAAATTAAAGAAAAAATATTTTGCGTCCGGGTGCGAGGCCTCTTTAGGCGCGAGGCCGTGTGCGGCCGCACCTGTCGCACACCCCTAAGGACGGCTCTGGGTATGACAACAAGTATTTCCATTAAGAATCAACAGCAGTCACACCACGACATTCGCAAATTCATGTTAATACTTAACGGCTGTTAGCTGTCTCACAGACCGCTGCTTTTTTTTCAATTTTCACAGTTTAACCCTTAACTACTGTTATAAAGATTGTAGCATAAATACTGCGAACGGTCTCTGAGACCACTTGATCGAAGGATGATAAAAAGGCTCGATTAATTCATAGGACACTGTTTCTGTTCTAAACCTTATGTACAGGTTGGTTGATTGGTTGGTTGATTTATGACGGCTGATTATCTACTCGAGGGATATAGGCCCTAGGGGGGAGTGCCCTCCGTGGGGGTTTTTCTAAGGTATCCTAACCCGTATTTACGGCAAGGTTCGAAGAAAACCACGGAAAACTCCGAACGGTTAGGTCGACGAGCGCGACAGGGGTTTGAAACCAGCACCTCCCGTCTACCAGCTTTGAGAGCAGAACCTCCCTTATGTACAGGACCATTATAATTAAAATTCACCTGTTTAGAAGTCTCTAGTGACAATATACCATGTCACCAAAAAGAAAAAAAATCACTAGCATCTAAAATAATTAAACTGACAATTAGAAGTTAAATTGTGAAAATTGAAAAAATCAGCGGCCCGTCAGACTGAATGGACCGCTAAGGGTTAACTTGTATTTCCAATTTAACTTTAGATATTAATGAAATTTTGTTTCGTTTAGAGCCCTAGTACTATCGCTAGAGACTTCTGAATAGGCGAATTTGAATTATAATAGTCCTGTACATAAAGTTTAGTACAGAAACAGTATCCTATATGTCAATCGAGCCTTTTATTCATGTTTCAATCAAGCGGAGACACAGACCGCTGTTCATTAAGACCGCTCACAGTAGTTATGCAGCAATTTTTGTCACAGTAGTTAAGGGTTAAATCAGTGGAGTCGTACTTTACAAATTCCTCGTTTTCACTTTTTTACATTTTTACATGATTATTTTTGCATGTAATATACGAAGTCGATGAAGTTGCACTCTCATGGATTTTCCATTTTGATTGTACTTTCATTCTAGGAACACTTTCAATTAAAAAAAAATTAATATTTGGTGGGTTGGTAACAAAACTGAGCATGAAACTATTAAAAGAAACGAAAATGTGCAAATATATAACATTAGACATCCACCTCAGGGAAAAGTCCCATAACCTGTGCCGGAAGATTTGGAGAGTCTTTTAGCAGGGTTTTTTTGGCGATGAATGTTTCGATATTGATGGCAATTGTAAATGAGATTTTTACCTTTTTATCTGTACTTTCTAAAATTTTAAATCACAATAAACATTTAAATAAGGTGTATAAATTTTTGTATTTTTATGCAGACCTCTTCTCCATTTTAAGCGCTATTTATATGGGATGTATTTTTCCTGATATTTCCAAAAGTCATTTTAGGTAAGTTTTTTTTTCGTTCGTTTATTATTTGTTCACAATTATTTAGAAAACGAGGGAGCAGAGGCCTCCTTGACAATAGCAATTTTTAATCACAAAAAGGTTTCTTAAGTTTATTAAATATTTTTGTTTGTGTATTTTCATTACTTGTTAAAATATCCACAATGGCGATAAAATGTCGTTTTAGCATCGTATCTAACTTTTTAAAATGGGGCAAAAACATGGTTTAATAAACGTATGTTATGTAAACATACGTTTATGGTAGATACGTCATGATTTATGTATTCAAAAACCATGTTTTACCGCCATCGTAAAATATTTGTTAAGGTACTAAAACGTACTTTTGGCGCCATTTTGGATTGTTTCACCAACCGCGCCAAGCGGCACAGGATACGGAAGTCTTCCACACCTCAAATATCTTATACAAAAAGAATCATGTAAAAATATTGAAAAATGCAAACTAGAAATTTGCAAAGAACGCTGCCATTGGTTTAACGTTATCATGCAAATGTCACACAGTGGGGCCAAAGCGGCAAAAATACCCAAAAGTCAATTTTTTTACTTAAGCGCCATCTGTAGTCGTTTTCTGTTCTTTGATAGTTGAAAAATAAAACCCTGCTTTAATTTTTCCTTTTTTTTTTCCGCCCATGCAGAGGGGTCCAAAAGGGACTTTTTTAAACTTAAAAAATTAGCCAAATTTTGTTACTTTTCGTGTACCTTTATTTTTAAAAGTAAAATTTTGAAACTTTGAATGTATTTACCTTCTACAATATAGAGAACAAGAAATCACAATTAACAAGTTCAAATATTGCATTACTATATGGATAATTATGGTTATACAATATTCACATTTCAAAATAACGAGTAAATGGATTGTCGAAGCTTTTAATAAAAGCTCTGTTAGCCTCCGACATAGCTTGGCAATTTTTCTCATCTACATACATTTAAGAAACATCTAAATTTATTTCAGTTGCAATTATCTGCATTTATAGGCCTTCGTACTCCCTTGTTACAGGCACATAAATTGTCTTATTAAAGGTCCATACTTATCTCGACAATAATTAGACGTATCAATTTGCAACTGGTTTTATTCCATTCCTCATACGAAAGTACGTAAGAATAGTCTCAAACTACCGCAAATTATATACATATATATTTATATTTATATTTATATCTTAATTAATTTCCCATTTATTTATTTGCTTTACTCAACATATTCCTTCATTTTTAATTAAGTGGGTTTTTTTAATTGGTTTTAGCCAATTTTTGTTGTAAATAATGAAACTAATATTATGGATTATACAAGTTTTGAGGCGAAATACAGATTTTTTTTGGACAAATATGTGCTCAGAGCCCAAATTCCAACTTTTCAACACTTTGAACACAGTCATAGTTCCCTGAAATTGTCAATTGTGCCCAGAAAAAATGGTTATAACGTAACAGATATAGCTCGTATTGACATGCAGGTGGTTCCATTCGATTCAGCGGGAAAAATTACATATTAATTGACAATGAAATGTTTCATAAAGAAATATATTTTTGTATTCTGAAATAATCAAGAATTTAAGTTATCAAATAGTGACAGAAAAGTGTATAACTGGTAAACTAATTGTTGTATCGATCTGCGGATGGTCTCATTCGATTCTTCTCGAAAAAATACCGGGTGATTATAATATAAGTATCTCTATTTGGAGCTGTCTGTAGCTTGAAGAAATGACCGGAATGAAACCAATAACGGTACACTCACTATTCGAGAAGGGGGAAGATGAATGGAACAATAAAAAAATAAATTGCAATAATTGCCGACATAGGGTGCTTTTGAGTGTGAAATGTAATGTGTAATATTGTGTACCTTGGAGGTGTCGCAAACCTCAGTGACTTTACCGCATATCACAACATGTGCGAAACATCACTCCTGATACGTTACATTCCGCAGTTGAGCACGTCATGCACCGCCTGGATCGTGTTCTCCAGCAAAATGGCCATATGGAACCTGAACACGATCGGCACCGCCATGCGAAAGCGTAACCACATTCACTGTGACATTTTCCAATAAATTAGGTGTGCCATCCAGTTTGACGCCTTAATTCTTTGTTCTTGTGTTACACATTACATTTTACACTCAGTAGCGCCATCTGCTGGTGATTATTGCAATTATTTTTTTTATTGTTCCATTTTTCTTCCCCCCTTCTCGAATAGTAACTGTACCGATTTTGGTTTCATTCGGATTATTCCTTCAAGCTTACAGACAGCTCCAAATAGAGATACTTATATTATAACCACCCTGTACATTGAAAACAGTGTCCAGAAATAAAATTTCCTAAACAAAATGGGATGATTTGCAGAAGTTGTGTCGGAAAACCGGGATTTTGTCCCACTGTGTGTCGACGCGTGACTGAAGAAGACCCTTAACTAAAATATTTGTTACAATATAGTGCTGGAAAAGTCAACGATGAAAAGTAACATACTTCCTTATCCAGTCAAGCATATGTTATAAAATTAGTGTGAAAGTATGTCGTGCTACCCTTTGTAACGTAAATGTTCGCGTGTACTTTCGGTTAATTTTACTTGCAATTTAAACAGCACGAAAGTACTCAACCATAAAAGCTATGATTGTCTTGGAGGATGACAAAGTGCTGCTTTTCGCCGATTCTGGAAATAATCATTTTCTTAAACCACTTAAATTACAGTAATTATGTGTTACTAATGCCGTGCATTAGCATAACAATGAGTACAAAGTCGGTATCGTAACAATTGCCTTCGGCAATAAATGACAATTTTGTAACAAATATCTTGATACATTTGTCACAAATGTTTTGATACTTGAAATTTTGATACACATATGTTTTGATACCGTGGAAGTTTAAAATGAAATTTAAAATAAAATTTTAAAATAAACGTTTATAAATAAAAAAAATTAAATACAGTAATTTTTTTTTTAATAAAATATTTTTAACATTAGTTAATAAAAAATGAATTATATATTTTAATAAAAAAATAAATAAATAGGAATTTTGTGTTAATAATTCCCTGCATTAGCATAGCAATGCCTACAAGTCGGTATTTTAACAAATTCTTTAAGAATGATTGCAAAACTTTGTAAAAAGTAACTTGATACTTTTGTCACGAATGTTTTGATACTCTTATCGTAGTAATTTAAATTTAAAAAACGTAAACAAAATTTTTAACATTAATGAATTAAAAATAAATTACATATTTTAATTACAAATTTAAAAAAAAATTACCGTAATTTCCGGCGTATAATCCGCAGCTCAAAGAGACGTTTTTCGACCCAGAAATATTATTTTATAAAGTGTAACTTAAAAGATCGCTGTAAATATTTAACTACAATTATTGAATAAAATTTCTGGGTCGAAAAACGACTCTTTGAGCTGCGGATTATACGCCGGAAATTACGGTAAACAAAAATTTTAAATAGTAATTTTAAAAACAAGTGTTCTGGTATTTTTACTGTAGAAGTTTAAATAAATAAAAAATAATAATAAAATTTTTAACATTAATTAATTAAAAATAAATTACACAATTTTAATTGAAAATAAAAATATTTAATCAAAGATTTTAAACAGTAATTTTATATTACTAATGCCGTGCATTAGCATAACAATGCCTACAAGTTGGTATTCTAACAAATTCTTTGGCAATCGTTGGAAAATTTTGTTACAAATATCTTTATGTTTTTGTTACAAATGTTTTGATACTTTTAACGTAGATGTTTAAATAAAAAATTTAATTCCTTGGCTCAGTAAAACTAGAAAATTTTTGATTTAAAAATGCAGTAGCCTCTCGTCCTATCGCGTCCCGTTATATCATTCATTCATATTTAAAATGAATAACTCATGCAGCCAAATGAAAAGAAGATTACAGTTATATTTAAAGAATGTTTTAATTACGGAATATTCTAATTGCAGAATATATTAATCACAGTTAATATGTAACAGGACACCAAGACATAATTGCCATTGAAATTTATGTCCTGATCATAGCGTGTTAAAATTAGGAATGGAGTAAATATCTTGAGTGTAGAAATTAAAGATGAGACGGGTTCACCCCGAGGCCCGAGCATGGCCCCGAAACAGGCTCCGCCATTAACATATTAATGCCTGCAAGTTGGTATTCTAACAACAGGCTCAAAATGCAAATTTCAAGTAAACACAAATTTAAAAAAAATCCCTGACGGCTCGGACTACATGCACAGGTAGATTTCGAAGACGCAGAACGTGGGGCGCCTGTTTGTCGGGAATTGCGGAAGAAATGACCTTTTTGCGATGATGCTACAGTTGGAACCGCCTACTTCGAAACCAAACTTGTTTGCAGGCGGAGCCAGCAAGGATTTTTTTTTTTTTTTTTTTTTTTTTGCTATAAGAGTTGGTCCTATAAAAAACATGTCAATATAAAAATTTTAGATAATATTAAGAAGATTTATAATAAATTTAAGCGGATTTGAAATCTTGGGAATTGACGAAGTTATGAATTTTTTTCTTCTAAAACCCCCCTCCCCCCCATTTTGCCCATTAACGAACTTGACCGAGATTTTATGCCCCTTGATTTTATGTATCAGTTTCGAAAAGATGCGGGAGTTGGAACCGCCTACTAGAGATCTGCACGGGCCGGGCCAAAGCCCGAAGCCCGTACTCGGCCCTGCCCGCGGGCCGGGCTCGGGCCTATTTTTCTTCACGGCACTCGGGCCGGGCCGGGCCCGGGCCATATTTTTTTCTGAAGGCTCGGGCCGGGCCTAGTGATTACTCTTTACGGGCCGGGCCGGGCTTACTTTTTTCCTGAAGGATAAGGCCGTGCCTTAAATTATTTTATCTTTACAGAGCCGGGACTGGTTTCATTCTTCCTAGTCTTCACGCCTCAAAATTTTTAGTCCTGGTTTTGATCCGTATGAAAATCATTGTCTCGGTGTGCCTGGCCCGTTCGAAGGTCAGTAAAATAAGATCTGGCATAAAAATCTTTGCAAAACATGCATACATTTTTAAATCGCCATTATTTTATAATTAAACATTAAAATTTATTCTTTTTAAAGAATAGTAGATTTATACACTCATTAAAATACGGCTAAATTAAAATATAGTAAAACGTGTGAAAAAGAACCTGCTTATGACGGAATCCTGTCTTAAATTGAAAAATGCGTTGATCCATTAAAAATGAATATACTAATACGTAAGAAAAGAATATATAATACATTTACACCTGATAAGAAGGCAAATTGTCTATAACTCATTTTTTTTTCTTCCCTATGCAATTCCATCTTAGAAGATTTTACTGTATAGCATTTTTCTGATTTTTAATACTTCAATAAATGGAATATGGATTAACAATATTGATGATAACTTAAACACATACATACAACAAATAGAGATTTATTAAAAAAAATAAACATTCCAGCTTGCGGCACTTCTATAAAAATGAAGATTATAAACATGAAAAAAAAAGGCTAAGATAGGAATTTTTGGTTAGATCTCCTCCTACGAGGCCAATTTTTAACCAAATCGACGTAAAAATTATGTTTTGTAGAAATTCACTCGGGCCGGGCTCGGGGTGAGATTTTAACTTTTTTCCGGGCCAGGCCGGACTCAGGCCGAACTTTTAACTTTTAAATCGGGCCGGGCTGGGCCAATATTTCTTTGTTCGGGCCGGGCCGGGTTCGGGCCGAACTTTTAATTTTTGTATCGGGCCGGGCCGGGCCAAATTTTTTTGGTATGGGTCGGGCCGGGCCCGGGCCTGGAAATTTCGGCCCGTGCAGACCTCTACCGCCTACTTCGAAAAATAACTTGTTTGCTGGCGGAGCCGGCAGGGATTTTTTTGTTTTTAATTTTTTTTTTTTTTGCTATAATAGTCCAGTCAAATAGTCAGAAAAAAGAGCCGATAGATGCAAAAATTCAGGTAGAAGATTTTATGTTTTTAAACTGTTTATGGGGATGCTAATAACAGAAATTAATGGTTTCCCAACAAAATATCTCGAGGCTAAACTTTTTATAGCCAAAAAAGCACGAAATTTTTTACTTTCTTCAGTTTTTTGCTTATAACTTAAAAACTATAAACTTTTTGTATACAATACGTAATTACATAAAGAAAGAGCATTAAATTCTCTACAAAATTTGTCATAAAAACCTTTTTCTAAAACCATTATTAAGCGCACTACGTCGTTTTGAAAATGACACTTTTTTTTCAACTTCACAGAAATTGGGCTAATTTTTCGCCTCCTATCCCAAAAAATTTTTTTTTTGTCATTTACTGTGGAAATGAAGAGAATGAATACAAAAAGGGGGGGGGGGGACTTTCAAGGGAGGGCGGAAGGGAAAGTAAGAAAAAGGATAAGGTAGTAACTTCGGCTTCTGTTGTCAGCAGTTTAAAATTCGGAAACATTACAGTTACTTCTGTTCATCCATTGACTCTCTTCCAAAGGCTTTGTTTAATTAAACAGAGTGGTGAAGACGTGCAGAGTCTACTAACATATGAACTTGCTCCCTATCCGATGTCTCTGTTCTCCGACGAAGGGATGAGAAATGGCACAAAATCCTCATTCTACAGTGCATTCATCCCATTAAACAATCTGAATATCATCGGAAAAGATAAGTTTTTTGTTGTTGATGGGGGGGGGGGGGGGTACCTTCTTCACAAAGTAACTTGGCCTCGAAATGTTCCCTTCAAATTGATTGTTAAAAGTTATGTTTCTTACATTCAAAAAAATTTTGGATCACATGTCGCCGTTGTATTCGATGGGTATCCATCTGAGGGAGAACAAAATGGGATGAAAAGTGCAGAAAGAGTTCGTCGATCTAGAATGCAGACTTCTGAAGTCATAGTTTCAGCAGAAATGTTAAACAGAGTCCCTCAGGACACATTTCTGGCCAATGACAGCAACAAAAACCGCTTCATTTCACTACTGAAAACAGAGTTTCAAAATTACAAAATTCAAGCTGACCAGGCAGAAGAAGACGCTGATGTCATGATTGTTACCTCAGCCATTTCGAGAACTCAAACTTCTGAAAGTGTCGTAATTGTTGGAGAAGATATTGACCTTCTCGTGATAATGACAGGCTTGGGACACAAACACAAAAATCTGTTTTTCCAAAAACCCGGAAGAGGTAACATCGAAACCAAGTAGTTTTCCACAATGTCGTACAAATACAATTACAATAATGTTCTTTTTACTCATGAAATCAGCGGATGCGATACAACATCCGTTCTTTTCGGACAAGGAAAATCAAAGTTTTGTAATACGTTGAAAAAACATGAGCAGCTTGAGGAAATAGCCTGTGTGTATAATACACCAGAGACTACCCGTCAAGAAATCATCAAGGCTGGGGAAGAATTCATTATCGCACTGTACAGTGGATGCATAGGCACCACACAGACATTGAATACATTGAGGTTTCATTTATTTGCGAAATCTGCCACAAAAAGCAAAGTCCATCTTGCAAGGCTACCACCAACGCTAGAGGCTGCACAACATCATTTCCTCCGATGTTACCATCAGGTGCAAGCTTGGCTGGGAAACAACATCCCTCCTGAAGAATGGGGGTGGGTTCGCAGGTCTGATGGTCTCTTACAGCCAGTTCAAATGTGCCAAAACGCCGCACCTGAATCCTTGCTGCATGTTGTTTCATGTAGCTGTAAAAAGGGGTGCAGTAAGGCATGCTCTTGTCGAAAATCAGAACTGAAGTGCTCGGCAATTTGCAAAAACTGTAACGAAGTGAACTGCGAAAATGTGGATGACATTATTTACCCAGAAGAAGAGGATGATGAAGCTGATGTCTGGGAAACTGTCGACCAAACTAACAACGACGATGACTTCTACGACTATGTTGATGATGTCGCAAGAAGCTCGAAGGAGATCAATGGTGTTGAAGAACATTCAACCTGCTCGTCTGCTCCACGAGCTGAGGTTGAAGAACCAGACCCATCAACCAGCAAGCACTCCAGACGTTACTAAGTATAATAAAAATGTTACTGTACGTATTTTTTACTTAGATTCATGTAAATACCTACTACTAATGTTCTCCACTTAAGTTTTAAATAGAAAATATTTTGCAATCTTGTCAATTTTTCTACAATGTTACATTTGCAATTAATCATTATAGATATCATGGAAACACCTGTAATATAAACAAGTGTCGTTAAAGAGGATAAAATGAATGAAAAATGGTGTCAAAAGTTGATTTTTACGTTTTTCCAAAAAGTTGAAAAAAAAGTGTCATTTTCAAAAAGCCGTAGCGCGCGTAATAATGGGTTTAGAAAAAAGTTTTAAGAACAAAATTTGTAGAGAATTTAATGCTCTTTTTTTTTATAATTAAGTATGGTACACAAAAAGTTGATAGTTTTTGAGTTATAAGCAAAAAACTGAAAAAAGTCCAAAAATTTCGTTGTTTTTTGGCTCCAAAAAGTTTAGCCTCGAGATATTTTGTTGGGAAACCATTAATTCCTGTTATTAGCATCCCTATAAACAGCTTAAAATCATAAAATCTTATACCTGAATTTTTGCATCTATTTATGACTATTTGACTGGACTATAACGGTTAGTCCTATAAAAAACTTGTCAATATAAAAGTTTTAGATAATATTAAGAAGATTTATAATAAATTTAAGCGGATTTGAAATCTTGGGAATTGACGAAGTTATAAATTATTTTCTTCTAAACCCCCCCTTCCCTCCCCCCCCTAAGGCAATTTTTAATTATATCAAAAATCTGTCATACATAAGTTTTTGGCCCTGTTCCTAGAAGTAATAACAACTTTAAACGGATTCGATACGTATCATAATTAAGAAATTATGTTTTTTTTTCTGTTTTCACAAAAAGCCCCCTCCCCCCTCCCCCTTGGTTCGATTTTGCCCGTTAACGAACTTGACCGAGATTTTATGCCCCTTGATTTTATGTATCAGTTTCGAAAAGATGCGGGAGTTGGAACTGCCTACTTCGAAAAATAACTTGTTTGCAGGCGGAGCCGGCAGGGATTTTTTTTGTTTTCAATTTTTTTTTTGCTATAACGGTTGGTCCTATAAAAAACTTGTCAATATAAAAGTTTTAGATAATACTAAGAGGATTAATAACAAATTTACGCGGATTTGATATCTTGTGAATGGACGAAGCTATGATTTTTTTTTCTTCTAAAACCCCCCCTTTCCCCCCCCCCTTGGAGCCATTTTTAATTATATCAAAAATCTGTCCTACATAAATTTTCGGCCCTTTTCCTAGAAGTAATAATAACTTTAAACGGATTCGATACGTATAATAATAAAGAAATTATGAGGATTTTACTGTTTTCACAAAAAGCCCCCCCATTTCCCCCCCCCCCCCCCTTGGTTCGATTTTGCCCATTAACGAACTTGACCGAGATTTTATGACCCTTGATTTTATGTATCAGTTTGGAAGAGATTTATGCAGAATTTTTCCAGTTATCGTGGTCAGAAAAAAGTGACATATATATATATATATATATATATATATATATATATATATATAAACTTTTGAACTGGGGGTGTTTTTGGGTTCTGGGAGTCATGATCGGCGTAGATCTGCAAAAATTTTTCAAAATTTCCAACTTAGGTGAGAATGTAATAGGTAGTATTTCTTACGAAATCTACCTAAAAAGAAAAGAATGAATGAATGAAAAATCATGTATCCGGTATAGATTATCAAACACTTTCCAAAATTAACAGAATACTATTAAGAAACTTAATTTTTTCATACGATAAAATGAAATATCTAAATAATCAATTTAAAATATACAAAAATCAGTAAAAATCCATTTTCAGCAATTTCTGCCCACATTCGAAATCTTTCGTGCAGCCCTGTATATGATGTACAGGATTTGTAAATAACACGTAATACACTAAAAATTACATATAATTGCATATCACAGCGGAAAGAGCACTTCTAGCAATTATCATTCATAGTCCTTTAACCGAATTCTCTTTTGTGTATCTCTGTATACACGAACCCTGAGCACTCCATAATCTATATAAAATAAGTTGTATTGAACCTTACTGATACTTTTAAATTTCATCGCGTTTCAAGTATCATAACGTGTTCAAAATGCACTACAAACGATTTTCCACCATAGATCATAAGGTAAAGGAATTATTTTGTACGTCCCTGTAATTGAACTATAAATGCTACTAATTGTAAACTCCGGTAAAAGCATGCTGTAGTCCATCTCAGTAACGCGTATTAATTTCATTATGTTTAAATTATCGTAAAATCAAAAAATGCTCTGCAAACGATCTTTTCCCATAGACCATAATGTAATGGAATGAATCCTTTTGTGTGTCCCTGTAAATGAACACTTCATTTTCAATACCAAACATTCTATAGTAAAATTCAATAAGGTATAAAAATTTCACGACAATTCGAGTATATTTACGAGAGTTAGAACACGGACAGATAGGCAGACGGACAGACGAACAGACAGAGAAACCGAATACATAAACACTTTTCAACTACACTGCTCAAAACAATTAAAGGATATTGCAGTTTTAGGTGAATTTTGTATCTGGGAAACTTTTTAGCTGATTGATACATGGTCGACAGACATAGTAGGTTATATGAGAATAAATTACACATGTTTGGCAGAAAAAAATGCATTTTATTGCGCATTTGTGTACAAAAGGAAAAAAACACAATTTGTGCATATGAGAAAAAAAGAATAAGAAAAGGTGTTTTCTTGAAAGAAAATCATTTTCAGTAGGGGGTATGGTTTCCACGGGCGACCAGCAACGTTGAACACCTTTGAGGCATGGACTCAATGAGGCTATTAATGACGAGTTGGGGTATTCTGCCCCACTCTTCCAGAAGAGCTCTTTCCAGTTCTTGGAGAGTTTGTGGGGGTTGTTGGCGGCCAGAAACTGGTCTTCCTAGAGCGTCCCAAACGTGCTCGATTGGATTCATGTCTGGAGAACACGCTGGCCATTCCATTCGAACGATTCCTTCCTCGAAAAGGAAATCCTCCACCAGGTTTGCACGATGTGGCCTGCAGTTATCGTCCATTAAAATGAAGTTATCTCCGATTGCTGCAGCGTAAGGGACTACAATAGGTCTGAGCATGTCATCCCTATATCGGCGACCAGTCAGAGCTCCATCTCGAATGATGTAGAGGTCAGTGCGCCCGTCAATGGAGATGCCACCATACACCAACACTCCTCCACCGCCAAATCTGACACTTTCGTGCACGAACGCAGGATTATTCCTACTGCCACGGTCCCTCCAGATGAAAATACGCCTATTATCCGGATGCACAGGAAAACGGGACTCGTCAGAAAACAGAATATTGCTCCATTCATTTCTCCTCCAGTTGACATGCTCGGTTGCCCACTCCCTGCGGTCGCGACGATGCCTTGATGTTAATCTAACACATACCATCGGTCGGCGAGCATACAGACCTACAGCATGGAGCCGGTTTCGGACAGTCTGAGTTGAAATCGTGGTGTCTGTAGCCGAGCGAAGGTGTTGTTGGAGAAGAGTAGCGTTCATGTTTCGGTGTCTCCGAGCTGTTAACGCTAAATACCGATCTTCATTGGGCGTTGTTGCCCGTCTACGACCTTGCCCTGGTCTTCGGCCTGCACATCCACTCTCCAAAAAACGGTTCCAGATCCTGGAAATGACACTTTGTGACACTCCAATGGCTTGCGCTACTTCGGCTTGAGTTTGGCCCCCTTCTAACCTACCAACAATTCTCCAAGCTTCTGAATCTGTCAAATGACTTCGCTGAGACATCGTACTCATAGAAACAAAGCAATCACTGAATGCCGATCATCCTTGTCTTCATTCTCTTTTATCCAGTTGAAAGTCAAATTTCATTCGCTGCCGCTGAAGCGACGTTTTTGACGTCGAACTCAAAATTTGCATACTCCACAGTTTGAAAACCAGAAAAATTTGCATTTGTGATTCTCTTCTTCTATTTTCGGCAAAAAAAATTTCGTTTATATCTTTATTTTATATAAAACTTCAGATATCCTTTAATTGTTTTGAGCAGTGTATGTTGGAAAGTATTTTAAAAAGGAAAACAAAAAACTTGCTATTTGAGAAACAAGAATGTAGTATAAGTTTCTAAAAGTGTTTTACAGCCCTTTAAAAATCTATAATAAATCCATAATTTAGAAATAAGTTGCTGGCAGATCGCTGTTTTGAACAGAGTTAGCTTATCTATTACTTACTATGTTCATATATTTTTTGTTTTATTAAATGTTTGTGATCGTTCAACGTCATTTTTGCGAACATTTTGTAGTAAAGTTACGAAATTGTTTAATAATATAGCATTAATTACTGGGGTACGGAAAAAAAATATCCATCCTATGTGTAAATTTACATAAGAAAGATTCCTGGCATTTGAAAAACGAACCCTCCCCCCCTCGCCCTTTACACACACACACATATACGCACACAATGAAAGCTGATACTATGTTTTTATTAACACTTTCGAACCTAGTTGAAAAGTGTTTATGACTTCGGTGTGTCTGCCGTCTGGCCGTATGGCCGTCTGCCGTCTGTCCGTGCTCTAACTCCCGTAAATATGCTCGGATTGCCCTGCAATTTTTATATGTTATTGTCGTTATCTATAGCATGTTCCCTATTTCAACTGAAGTGTGTAGCACTTATAGTTTTTTTACAGGGACACTCAAAAGAATTCCGTTACATTACGGTCTATGGGGGAAAATCATTTGCGGTTTATTTTAATGATGTTAAACAATTCCAAACACATTGTAATTAATATATATCACTAAGGTGCATTACAAGAAGCTTACCATGGAATAGGGTGTGCATAGCACTTATAGTTACATTACAGGGACAGTCAAAAGAATTCCGTTATATTACGTCTATGGAGAAAAATCGTGTTTTAAACTGTCCTACATGTTTCCTAACTAAACTAAAATTTAGCATCCTATGTAGTATATATACAAATCTATAGATCATATACAGGGCTGAATAAAAGTATTCGGATATTTTTCCTTATATTGTATATGTTGGAAATATATGTTGGGAATTCCTGAAATTACGTTTTTAAATAGGTTTTGTGTTTTCCAAATTGTTTTCTTAGATGTTATCTTTCAACTTATTAAACAGTAATGATTTGTAAAATTATTTTGGAAGCGTTCGAAAGTGTTACATAATCTATGCTTGACGCATGATTTTTCGTTCTTGTTTATTGCATGCAAGTATTTTTAAAAATTAAGAAATTCAACACTAGACATTAGATTATTTTGTATTATAGTGTTTTAAATCGTAAAACGTTAAAAAATCGATGAAAATTTTTGCAAATAAAAATTTAATGATACATGTTTTTTTCAATCCAAAGTTTTCTTACACGAAGTTTCTATTAAGGGGAAATGATGGTGTAAAATCTTCAAAAAACCAAAAATGTGTTTTTTAAGCAAAAAATTCTGTTTCTTTCTGTTTCCGAAGCCGCAGATGTCATACTCAGCACTCAATTAAACAAATACGCGCAAAGCAAAAATTCCATGATTTGCAAGCAAAAATTTAATGATTTACAGGGTGTTCCAAAAAGATTGAAATGCGTTTTAATTTTTTACCCGTTGGAGATACGTAGTGAATATAAATTGCAAAAGTGTTCAAAATAAGATAAGAATTAAGGTTACGTGGATGAAATAGAATTCCAATATGTATGAAATAGCCATTCCAATATGTGTTTTCAAAATATACACTTTTGAAATGTTTATACGGTCCCTGGGCCTGTAAGTTATATTTAAAAAAAATTCTCTATGCTCTGCCAAGTACAACAGCACTGGAGAATTTATTGAAAAAATTAGAAACAGAAATTTAATGTTATATGTTTTTCGTAATTTAAACTTTTGTTTGATTAAATTGGATAGATTTTAAACTAATATGAGGTTGATGATTTTTACATGAATAATAAATATAGTTTTGTTAAAAGTTCTTGCTTCAGTTAAAACCACACATTTACACTGATTTCGATTAATTACCTGTTATCAATTAATAATAATTTCTGATTAAGTATAACGTTGTAAGAAGAAGAAAATAAATAAAAGGCAACACATCTGCGGTGATAGTGATTAATTGCCTATAATTAATTAATAATTATCTGTTATTAAGTACAATATTGTAGAAAATAGAAATTGTGAAATATTTTACTACTTTTGTTATCATACTGCTTTAATTACCGCTGTGATTAGAATTTCTTTTTCTACATTATTATGTAATTAGTGTTTTGCGGTCCACCAACCTTAGCAAACACATGTTTGAGGCTCGCAAATAAAAAAGGTTGAGTAGGGCTGCTGTAAAGCGTCTACGTTCTAAATCCAAAAAGAGACAAAAATAAAAAACTAACTAAAAAATTATTGACTTTTAAAATCACCTACTAACTGTTGAGGCACTCTAATCACAGGGTGGTTAAAAAAAAAGACTTCACAAACTGCACAAAGGGATGGTAAAGGACGCTACAACAAACAATTTTTCTATCGGAAACTAAGGTCACAATCCATTTATTCAGTCAAAAATACAGGGTTCCACAATTCCTAACTATTGTTCATAGCTTTAACATTTATACACTAATTAATTTTTCAGCAGAGCTGAAATTACGCTGTAAATTAATGAAATACAAAGCATGTGAATTATCACTTTACTAAACACCGCACAATCATTAGAGTGACAAAATGTCCAGACCGGGGTTCGATCCCGGATCCCTCATAGTGCACCAAGTGCTTTACCATTTAAGCCATCCAGACGACATCCAGTCTAGCATTCTCACTCTTATATGGCAAGGCTACAACCACGCAACACAAGATGGAAAGTCAATCATGAGCACAACACAGTTGGCATGCAAGAGGTAAATTAAACCCAGCTTAATTGGTAAAGCACTTAGTGCGATATACCAAGGGATCCGGGATCGAACCCCCGTCTGGACATTTTTTCACCCTAATGGTTGTGCGCTGTTTAGTAAAGTGATAATTCAAATGCTTTGTATTGCTTTAACATTAATAGACATATTTCAATGAAATTTGCAAGAGACTTGCCTTTCTGTGTATGAAATGTAATGATAGGACGAGAAGTGCTAGAAGGGATCATTATCCCTATCCATTTCTGTAAGGAGAGACACCATCAGCTTGAACGTCGAAAAAATGAGGTAAAATATTTTAGGATTTTTTGTGGGGTTTCAATAACAACGTAAAGTGTCCTTTTTTTAAAATAACTTTTTAGAACCTTTGGATTAATTAAGTTATGGTTGGAGAATGTTTCGTAATTTTTTCATTAAAGAAAACAGCAGCAACAACAACCAAAAAACATGCTTTGTGTTTGTACTCGGCATTTATGTAAACGAGGGTGTCTAGAAAATGCATTATCAGCAGGCAGCTCGCATCAAGTATTCCTGAAACATCAAAATAATATTAATAATAAATTTAATGCATTTAATATTTAGCGTATTGGCTATGGCGTTCGTAGGATTTTTTTTTAATTGATATTTTTGAAAATGGTGGCATTTTTAAAGGGAAAAAAATAATTTGGTTCCATAAGAATGGCTTTGGAATCCTCAAAAAAATTGAAAAAAAAAAAATATATATATATGTTACATAAAAATTTTATTTCCTTCGCATATCCTTCGCATTTAGTTCGCATTATTCCTTTAAATTAATCTAACTTCTGACACAGCCAGTATTTCCTTAATTCTTAATAATATTTATTCCTATTTAATAACCCTTTAAAAATAATAACCCGTATATTAATAATTATCTTATTCCAAATCTTAATCTAAAACTTTAAGTTCATTCATAACTTTTATCAACTCCCCAATCTATACGATTCTGAGAGACGCGTGTTGTCATTTCGAATGTTTTTAAAAAGCCATTTTTTTAAAATTTTTATTCCACGCTTTGATTCGCGCTGGGTATTTTCACGTCAAAATCAATGCGCATCTACGATGGGGATTCTTTCGTGTTAAATCTTCTCCCTCGCGCCTCATTCGCTTGGCTTGAATCGCCTCTCGCTCATTGGATCGTGGGCTTGTTGCGTCGTTGTCAGTAACCCTACGCGCGGTTAACAAAACGCGCTAGCAAGCATTTGGAGAGCAGATTTTTGTCATGTTTGGAAGTGCTGACCAAATGGTTATCTGGTGTTGAAGTAACGTAGAGTTTTCATAACAGCTCTTTAAGATCTATTAGACGATGTAGGGAGCCATCGTCAAGCCTGAGGGCTATAAGTTTATACCGAATACTGTGGGAACTGTTACTTGCATAGCTCCTGTTCATTAATAAAAGATTTATCTGGAAATTGGCTGCTCCTTATTGAAGAAACTCTTGTGGTGTCTCATCATTGCCTAACCTCCTCACCATGACTCTTGATATCGACTGCAAACATTCTACATCTTTAACAAACTGCCATTTTCTCGTGGAATATTAAATCATCTTCGTAAAAATTTCACACACACACACACACACACACACACATATATATATATATATATATATATATATATATATATATATATATATAGTAGTGGATCCACTTTGATGAAAATCCAGAACAACCAGATCCACTTTTCATTTCTCTTATTATTCGTTTTTCCTTCAAATAATAGCTTTTTAGGCTCCGATATATATATATATATATATATATATAATTATAATATCTTTGATATACATATATATATCCTACGTAGCGCCATGGAAAATTCAATTCTAAACGTTTGTATTGAAATTGAAGTGGCAATCGCTCGAGCAATTTTCGAGTAATTCAAGCGGCCAGGTAAAAAATATCATTTTCAGTAAAATGCTTTTAAAGTTTAAAGTTTGCCTTAGCGGTAATTAATTACAGTGGTATATTGGTCGCTATAACTTTTGTAATAATCCGAATTAAAAGAAAATGTTTATGGGTTAGAGATTGGGTAAGATTGTTTATGGGTTATTCTAGATACTATATAAACTATATACGGATTTTTTGAAAGTCTTAAACTGGTATCCCTCCTTAAAGTTATGAACAATAGTTATGTTCCGATTGAAGTAAGGCATCCTGTATTTTTGATCGAATAAATGGTTTGTAACCTTAGTTTTCTATAAATTAGTTTAATATAAAAATGTTTGTTGTACTCCCCTTCCCCATAAAGTTTTCCCCCAAAGTTTAAACTCACAATCTTTTCTGAATCTTTCTGTACAATTTCACTTTAGGTAGTATAACTAAATATGTCTTTAGCATAATTACACATTCACGCACACCTGTTGACATACACAAAAGATGGCAGACCAGGTTGCTAAAGTAAATAAGGTAATATCGCTCTTTACACGTTTTTGTGAGACATGAAGTCACATTAAGATGCACACAAATGGTGTACAAAATTTTCTAACTGCCAATTCAAACAAAAGAAATAATATCATCTAATCTTTTCATCTCCATTGTGATTGAGTGATGCCCGTTATCGACAACCTCAAACAGTTTATCTATATCAACTATCCAGTAGTGTGTTTCTATTTACTTAAAATGTTCACGTTTTACGAAAACATTAGTATTCCTTGCTGATTTATCTGTTATTTCACGAACCCTGTTGAGAAAGACAGCATTGGGCAAAATCACGTTCGCTAATGAATTTTAATCAAATAAAGATGTCGATACTACTAGTAAACCTGTTTGAGATTTCGGAAACAAAAAGATGGGTAAATTATTTACTTACATCATTCAGCAGAAATATAGCGGAATATTCCATGCTCTTTGTCTTTAATATGAAGAGAAATGTTACTATTCAAACCCTGTATCCGGAACTGTTAGATGAAAATGAAATGTACCAACACAAAAGGAAATGATGTATTTTTTTTTAAATCTTTTTTAATCATTTATCTTTAAGGAAATTCTCTTTGTTCTTGAAAATTTGTGTTGTATGTAAGAGATTACCTTGACTAGTTGTTGTGCTTAGTTACATTATTCATGACACTGTAAAAATTTTATTTAACGATTTGTCTCAAAACATTCGTGAATGTGTCAACCCTTTAGATTTCAGAACAGACTTTTGAGAAGCTTAGCTTAGTTCTTACCATCCATACAAACATATACTAGTACGCCAATTATTTACCAATCAATTGATTGTGTTAAAAATAATTAGTGTGAAAGAAATTTATGTTCCAGAAAGGCTTCTTTAAATCGTGGAAATTTGTTGGTTTCTGAGGTTTCGGAAGGTAAAGGTATGCTTTTCGTTCTTTTGGGTAACTCGGAAAGGGTTACATTATATTTCTGTGAACCGTATTAAATTTCGTAATATTTTCGGAAAAATTTGTCCTTTTTTAGAGTTTTGTTCAGCTCATGAAACTCTATTCGTCTCGCTTCTCTGTCTGTCCGTCACAGAGTCCGTTCTCGGAAACTGTATAAGTTAGAGACTTGGAATTTTGTGTAACTACAGATGAATACCCACTGTCACATTGGAAATCATAAAAATTTTAAAATATCTGTTAATATTTATATTAATTAAAACCCTTAAAACCCACTCATTTATGGACAAAAAAAAAAAAAATTAAACCACAAAGAAAGAATCTCCAGAAGAGGGGGAAAGGTTTCCATAGTCACATCATTGCAATGGCGATAACAGATTGAACGTTTTCAAAGACATCCCTATCTAATAAACTATTCCACCTAGAAACGTGAAATTTCCGGAACACATGAAAAAAAAAAAAAAAAAAAAAGTTTTGAAAATTTCTAAAAAAATTTTTAATTACTCCCACTAGAAGTGTAAATATACATTTAAAATAGATTTGAATAAATTCGTTTAATTTCCTTTCATTGGAAAGCCACAGACAAACAGTCTGCACTTGTTCCTAAGGCCAAAGATGTCGGGCTAGGCATTTTTCAGGCTGTATAGATTTTTTAATTATTATTATTGCATTTATCGATTTGTAATTAACATTATCTGTGCGTATTTTTTCACGGCAAACACAGAAATCTAATTTTTATAAAGATGGCGTAATTAGAACAAAAATTACGAATTAATTTTGCGTTAATGAAAATAATTTTTATCCAAGTCAAAAGATCATTTGTATGATCCATATATCATCTTGCCATTTACCTGCTAGACATCCCGGCTCTTCGCTTTTCGTCTCAACTGTTGAAGGGAGGAAAATAAAAAAAACCCACAGATTTTGAGGGTACTAAGAGATTAAAAGCTCCATTATTATTAATTTTAATATTGCATTTACCGTTATATATATATATATATATATATATATATATATATAATGATTCTACTGATCTTAGCATTATGCCAGTAGAATTATGAAACACTGAATTATTATTTAAAACACATGTGGGTGCATCCAGGCTGATGAGTACATGTGCATGTGTTTTTCCATATCCAATTCATATTTAATTCTCATGTGGTCCAATTTTCCATTGTATATGGTTCATATTTAATTTATTAATCCATTTGTATTTACTTAATTGCAACTCCAATTTATAATTTTTTTTTTCCCTTTCTCTATATTTCTTTTTTCAATATTCTTTTGGTATGAGTAAAATTTGGCCAATTACCATTGAAGCATCAGCTATGGTAATATTATGTTTGCACATGTTAATTATTAGCTATGTGGTATTCTGTATACACAATATCATTAATTATCTCTTTGGAGATTTAAGTAGAATAGAACTTGATATGTTTTTTGAAATTCATAGATATTATAATTATATATATATATATATATATATATATATATATATATATATATAGCAGGACTATTTCTTAAAAATGACAAAAATTGGGTATTACACCCTGTTTTATACTAAATTTTGCTATGTCAACTTATTATTTTCTTTAATTATTTTGCAATTTAAAATAAATAATAAAATACACATATGTGTTAGTTATTCCAAGTGGAGTAAATGAATGAATAATCGTAGTCCTATTGATGCTCATTGCTCTTCTGTTGGGTTAAGCGGGTAATATATTAGAACTTTAAACTACATTTTGAGCTTCGTTTTACTTTTCTTTAGAATTATATTTACACCGTTAGAGCAATTATATTATTTTGGCAACTTTACACCTTGTTTTAACCCATTCGGGACCATGGGTGCATATATGCACCCTCAAAAAAGAGCATACAGAATTTGTTTTAGGAACCAGTAAAAAATAAAAGTAATATTTGCTTTCTCTAATTAGAGTATTTTTGTGATAGTTTAAGTAAAGGTAGCTTTTTTTAAAAATGTGGTGCCAACCGAATAAAATTTGTGTAAAAGCCGAAAGTCCCGAATGGGTTATTGGGGGGGGGGGGGTTATAGAAAGCAAATAATTCCAATTACAAACTTAAAAATGTTACTCTAATCTACTAATAGCCTACACATTAAAATAAAAAAAATAATTCGAAGTTATATCTTTAAAAGTAAACTTTTTACAAACGCATAAAGTTTTCTGAAAATTAGTCTATACATGCATGTCTAGATCATTCAATAAACAAAGATATTCAATCGTATCATTCCGGCATTTAAAATAACCTATTTGTTATCGACAGTTAACTTCAAGTACACTAAAAAAAAAATAATAATAATAAAATGTTGATTTTACAGTATAATACTGACACCCCAGCTGCCAGTATTATACCGTAAAAATTAACAGTAATAAACAGCAAAGTAAGCAGTAATACACTGCCGCATATGCGCGGCTATTATTACTGTTAATTTTATGGTATATTATACGGAAATTGTACGGTTTTTGTTTCTTATTACTGTTAATTTTACGGTATGATACTGGAAGCTGGTATGCCAGTATTATACTGTAAAATCAAATTTTTCTTTTTCCTTTGCTCTGTAGAAAGTTTTATCTTAATTATTTTTTATTATAAAACCTTGCTAGTAATAGGCCAAATGAAAAACTTAATCTTTCACAATAGTAGCGATAAATGAACATTTTAAATTTTATCAACGAACTAAAAGGTTAAAGACACTCTAGCCATGCATTTTAAATATGTTTAAACGTGAAAATAATATTAATTTAAGAAGACCAAAAAAAAAAAAAAAAAAAAAGATTCCTTTTCTCCCGTAGTGGGGTAATTGGAAGGTAAGATGTTAACCCCTCTGACACTCCTAACTGTAAGGAGAGTAGAAATAACAAAATTACTGCAAAATTGAAACGAGAACGAAAAATCATGCGTCAAGCATAGGTTGCGTAACACGTTCCAACACTCCCAGAATAATTGTACAAATCTTTACCGTTTAATAAGGTGAAAGATGATGTCTAGGTAAACAAGTTGGAAAACGCATAACACATTTAAAAATCCAATTTCAGGAATTATTAACAATATTCGGAAAAATATCCGAATTCTTTTGTGCAGCCCTGTATATGATCTAAAGATTTGTATATATACTATACATAGAATGCTAAATTTTACTTCACTTAGGAAACGCGTAGGACAGTTTAAAACTCCCCTTCTGGAATTTCCATCAATAAACGGAAATGTACTTGAGGACTTTTGTACTGCTCCGTATATGATCTATAGAATTTATACACACGAAGTAATAGACAAAAAATGAGTTAAATTTAAAAACGCGTTTAGCAACTGAAAACGCAATTCCAGAAATTAATCTTAATAGACAATACCGAATTCTTTCGTGTGTCCGTGTAAATGAACGATGAATGCTATACACACAATACTGTATAGTAAGCCTCTTTGTAACGCATCTTAGTAGTGATATATATCAATTTCAATATGTTTGAAATAGGGAAACAGTATTAAAATAAACCCAAACGATTTTTCTCAATAGACCGTAATGTAACGGAATTCCTTTGAGTGTCCCTGTAAAGGAACTATAAGTGCTATGCACACTATATTCTATAGTAAGCCTCTTGTGGTGTACTTCAGTGATATATATTAATTTAAATATGTTCGAAATTGCGTAACATCATTAAAATAAACCGCAAATGATTTTCCGCCATAGACCGTAATGTAACTTAATTATTTTGAGTGCCCTTGTAAAAAAACCATACGTGCTACACACTTAATTTTGAATACCGAACATGTCACGGTAATATTCAGTAACATATATTAACTGCATGACAATGCAAATATATTTACGCGAATGAGAGCACGGACAGACAGACAGACGGGCAGTCGGGCAAACTGAATTCATAAACCTTTTTCAACTATGTTAGAAAGTGTTAAAAATGGTATCTTTAGTTTACTTTTGTCGAAATGTTACCTTTGGTTCAGATTTGAAAATCAAATATGTATATCTGATATAATATAAAATTGGATTATGTGATGTTTTGATTTTTTTTTCTTTTTTTAATTTAGATGAAATTTTTTATTAAATTTAAAACAGGAACAAAAAATCATGTGTCTAGCATATATTACGAAACACTTTCCAATACATTCAGAAAACTGTAACAAAAATTCACCGTTAAATAAGGTAAAATAGACATGTAAGTAAACGTTTAGAAAACATATATTGAAAAATACAGTTTTCGAAATTACCTTCCTTTGCAAAAAAAGTAGTCGAATTATTTTGTGCAGCCCTGTATAGGATCTGTAGATTTGGATATATAATACATAGCATGATAAAATTTAGTTCAGTTTGAAAATTCACATTTAGCTATTTTCGCCAATCGATGGAAGTGCACACTCGAAATCTTTTGTACATCCCTGTATATTATCTAAACACATTTGTTCCCATCACATATTAAGCTAAAATTTAATTCAGGTAAAAAAAGCATAAGGGAACTTAAAACTCACTCCCATTAACGACAATGTATTTTGTTCCCTGTATATGAATTTATTTATATTCCGCAAACTTATATTAGTCTACCAAATATAGTTCAGCAAGAAAATGCGTAACACAATTAAAAACTATCCTTAAGCAATTCACTCCGATAGTACGTAATACTTATGAATTTCCTTGTGTAGCCCGTATATGATCAACCAAATTTATACACACCACGTAATATGAAAAAATTTAGTTAAACTTAAAAACGCTAACCAATCTTGAAAACGCACTTATCACACATAGACTGTAATTATTGCACGTATACTGCAACCGAATTCTTTTGTGTATCCCTGTAAATGAGCGATAAACGCAATGCACACCATACTTTTAAGGGAGCAATTTATAGTACACCCCAGTAATGCATATAATTTTCATTATGTTTGAAATAGTGAAACATCATTAAATTACACTGCAAACGATTTTTCCCAGTCGAACAATGTTTAACACAAGTCTTTTGATTGACCCTGCAAATGAATAATAAATGTTTTGTACCCCATATTCTACGAAAAGCATGTTTTAAATCGTTTTATAAATGTATATCGATTTCATCATGTTTCAAATGGCGTAGCATCATCAAAATGCACTTGAAAGGATTATTTCCCATTGACTGTAATGTAACGGAATACTTTTGACTGTCCCTGTAAAAAAACTGTAAGTGCTACACCCTTCATTTGAAATAGGGAACATGCTGTAGTAGACGACAACAAAATTTCAGGACAATCCAAGGATATTTACGCGAATTAGAGCACGGACAGACGGAAGACAAACCGAAGTCATAAACACTTTTCATCTGGGTTGGAAAGTGTTAAAAAGTTATAGCGTGCCAGATAAGTCAAGTAAAAATGGTTATATAATGTTTCAGAAGGGCTGGGTTTTAGTGTTGATGATAACGGAAGTTCATAGTTAGTGATTTCAATGTTAGTGCACACAATCTGAGTGCTAATGCGGAATATGAATTAAAGTTTTATTTTTCTTTTATCTTAGACCAGGGGATCACACCCGGGCATTTCGGGTTGCAGAAGATACAGCCCGGTATACAGAACTTAGGAAGTGAAAACCATTTTTAATTAAAAACTATAATACATATATATATTTTTTTAGATTGCACACTAACAGCGTCAAAAAGCATTTTTATATGAAAAATATCAATTATGTATTCATATAAAGTTTCGAAATTTATTAGAAAGGGTTCTTTCATATCAGCCGCAAGCTAGAGCTCCTATACTACCCTTATAGGAGTTTTCACTATTTACAGAAGCCTTTCTGATTCTGGTTATTTCCGTGTTTAATCGCGTAATTCGATTAATATTAGTAGTTCGCGTATAGTCTGTTGAACTTGTGTTTTATTTATCTGTATTTATTTTTGGTAACGTTTTAATTTCGTTACGGAATATTAGCCAAAAAAAAAGACTGAGCTATTCATATTGTTTTAAGTGCAAAAGAGACATTATTCCGTAATGAGGCCCTGCACGCAATTAAATTAGATTATTTAAGAAATGAAACTTGAAAATTATTTCAAAAACCAAAAAAAAATCAATAAATTACGATATAGTTTTCAAACAAATTGCATTTAAAGTGTATTTTTTCCCTATTCGACGGTGTAAAATTTGAAATAGTGCGATGTTTAGAAGTTAACAAGTTTGCAAAAAAGTAAAATTTATTGTACAGTTCATTGCCGCCGTCTATACGACAACAACGTTAGTCATAGACATGAATTTTTTTCTTTATAACATAGATAATATGAGTATAAGATGTTATGAAAGTCAAATTTTACTGAGAATACACCTATTGATTTTATTGAAATTAAGTAACAAAAGTTTATTATGTCTATTTATCTATAGCTAGACACATATAGTTGTGACAGAACTTACTAAAAAGCAAACATTAAAAAACTTACAGACGAAACTGAAGTATTATAAGGCACTAGTCGTTGCATTTTTATTATGAAGAAAGTGGGTTTCCTTATATGTATTGCGCAATTTTTATTACAAATTTTCTTTTTAAATAATTTTTCTGGGGAGAAAAATGCTAATATGAAAGACGGATGCAAGAAGGAATCATAAAATTACCAAATAAGTGTTATTTAGTAATTACCGAAAGTGACTCATGGAAAGGGTTTTATTAGGCATCAACCAGTTTTATTTGTATTCCTTTTGGGTACGTTCAGAGAGTACTTTTCAAGTGGAAAATACTGTAATTACTGTTTTTGTGTTCGATTTTCAAAAAAAATTACTGCACTTTACTTACTAATTTGAGCAATTCTTAATCAAACAAAACTTTTATTCTAATGTTTGTGTTATTTCTTAGTATTTATTTTGCTGTTTCAGATTTGTTTTTCTAAAGACATAATAACCATTAATCATATGCCGAAAAGCAAACTCAACACTTTTTTTCCACTCTCAGAAAATGCCCTTTCGCTTCTTAACTTCTAACTGCTTTTAGCGGTCGCACAGACCACTGCTTTTTTCCATTTTCACAGTTTAACTTGTAATTTTCAGTTTAAATAAAGGTACTAGCGAAATTTTGTTTCGCTTAGAGCCCAAGTACTAATTACAAACTTCTGAATAACAGAATTTTGATTATAAAGCTCCTGTGCATAAAGTTTAGTACAGAAACGTTATCCAATGAACTAATCGAACCTCTAATTCATATTTTGATCAAGCGGTCTAAGAGACCGCTTACTGTAGCTATGTGCAATTTCTGTGCCAGTAGGTAGGTATTAATACTTCAATTTCGACCACAGAAACAGAAACTACGGTTTTAAAAAAAGTATAGTGAATTTTGCTTTTCCTTAAAGTTTGCTCTGATGATAAGCAGTAACACACTACCGCGCATGCGCGGTAGTGTATTACTGCTTATTTTATTGTTTATTACTGTTAATTTTACGGTATATATAATACTGGCAGCTGGGGTGCCAGTATTATACTGTAAAATCAGCAATTTTTTTTGCAGTGTATCTGTCTATGAATGGTTGCAATTTAAAAGATATATAATCAATATCAAAGTCACAAAAGAGTATAGAAAAATTACATTTCCGAACTTTCGGCAGCTCGAATATAGTCTTCAATGATAAAAACTCGCTGATCGGTGGTATTGAAGACCTTCGTTTCAATTCTGCTAAATGTTATAAAAGCCCTCTAAACAAAGTGCCTTAATGTCACGCACAAATGACAATTTTCAAATAGTTACCTGAAAAACTGATGGTTAATCTCGGTAGTCAGAAATGATATTTTTAACTGAAAAGTATGTAGAATTTGAATGTATATTCTTTGACATTTTTAATACTCTTAGCATTCTTCGCCAATTCTCTCCCCTTTACAATTTCAGATCAAAGAATTAAAAATCTCCTCGCAGAATCTGGTTTCCCCTTATCGGGTTAACTAACACTGTAAAAAGAGACAAATGTTTCTTAATATAGCTCTTATCTTTCTTAAATGTTACAAAAATATCTTCCAAATTAACAACGATTCAAAAAAAAAAAAAAAAAGTTTCTTTATTTTCAGAGACTTCAGAAACCAATCGATTTCCGAGAGATAAAAAAGCAGTTCTGAAACAAAAATTTATTTTGCTGCCTGTAATAAACGTTTTCCTGTTCAACAAACACGATTAATTAACAGCAACATTAACATAAAACTAATAACATTAACATTAATATTAAAATTAACATTATTTTGTTACTCTTGCATGTACACTAAAAAAAAATGATTTTACGGTATAATACTAGCATCCCAGTTGCCAGTATTATCCTGTAAAATCAACATTTTTTTTTTTTTTTTTTTTTTTTTTTGCAGTGTATAAATTCTGTTTCGCAGATGAAAAAGTTTACTTGAGAATTGATAGCATCCGAAACACCCATATTTCAGGCTGAGAAAATTTATTAATTCACTGTAAAAACTACTCGGAAATGTTTCCAACAATTACGGTAAGCAAAATAAGCTTTTGTTTCTGAATTACTTCTTTAAATTTGGAAAACTACCGGTTTGCGAGGGTTCTAAAAATAAAGGAACACTTTTTGGTAACGCGATTAACTCGGGAGAGGTTATACAGAGGGTGTCCCAAAAGTCCTTAACACATTCTAAAATTCAATAAAAGATCAAGCAATAGGCTTACGACAGTGCGGTTTGAACGAAAATGGTTCTTATGATCTGAAGTTTTGTTTAAGCAAATTAAAAAATAAGTTCCAAAAATCTCTCATAGATGGCGCTGCTTCTGGGAAATTATCGGATAGGTAGAATGTCTCTATACATTACAATGGCGAAAGACGCGCAATGCGTAAACACAATTTTTGTTCAAACTATGGCAACCCACATTCCAGAACTTAAAAATACTCGCCCTCCTGAGTTTTAATTAGACGAGTAAGGATGGATAAGACAAGTATTTATAACTTCTGGAATGTATGTTGCCATAGTTTGGACAAAAACTGTGCATACGCATTATGCCTCTTTCGCTATTATTATGCATAAAGGCATTCTACTTATTCAATAACTTTCCAGAAGCAGCGCCATCTATGAGAAATTTTTGGAACTAATTTTTTATTTGCTTAAACAAAATTTTAGATCATAAGAAGCATTTTCGTTCAAACCGCACTCTCGTACGCCAATTGCTTGATCTTTTATTCAATTTTAGAATGTGTCAAGGACTTTTGGGACATCCTGTATTATATTTTCGTATACCTTAAGGAACGGTAAGGTAGATTAAGAAACATTTGTGTTTTTTAGAGCGTTACACTGAGCCACTAAATCACCTGAAAAAGACAACAGCTAATTAATTGCTGCCAAAACTATAGTTGTGTTCTTTATTCATGATCTGGGGAAAAAAGAAGCTCCAATTCTGCGTATTCTACATACACATAATCTTTGTAGGTAGATTGGACCATCCTGTAAATCTGTCTCATTATGTCTTATAAATATTTTAACGTGAATTCTATAAAATGATCATGCATCTTGAAACTTGCGTTTGATTTTTCTTTTCAGTTTTTTCTCCCCTGAAGAATAACTAAAAGAATCTGAGCAATACACAATGCGAAAACTGCAGATGTTTGTTTGTTTTAAATTGTTTAAAGTTCCCAGTTATATATATAACGTTTTACATCAATAGTAACTCATAACAAATAATCTCACTATTTCTTAATAATGTATAACCTGAATTCTATAAAATGATCACACTTCTTGAAACTTACGTATGATTTTGCTTTTCAGTTTTTTTTTTCTTTTCAGGTAGTTGGGTTACCCTGCAAATATGTTTTCATTATTTCTTATAAATATTTTAACCTTAATTCCATAAAAATGATTACACATTTTTAAACTTATGTATGATTTTGCTTTTCAGTTTTTTTTTTTTCCCTGAAGAGTAACTAAAATAATTTGAGAAATACATAATGCGAAAAACGTAGATTTTTATTTGTTTTAAATTGTTTAAAGTTCCCAATTATATATATATATATATATGACATTTTACATTAATAGTAAACTCATAATAAATAATCTCTTTATTTCTTAATAATGTATAACCTGAATTCCATAAAATGATTACACATTTTGAAACTTACCTATGATTTTGCTTCTCAGTTTTTTTTTTCGCTGAAGAATAATTAAAAGAATCTGTGCAGTACATAATACGAAAAACATAGCTTTGTGTTTGTTTTAAATTGTTTAAAGTTCACAATTATATATATGGCGTTTTACATCAACAGTAACTCATAATAAATAATCTCATTATTTCTTAATAATGTATAATCTGAATTCCATAAAATGATTACACATTTTGAAACTTACCTATGATTTTGCTTCTCAGTTTTTTTTTTCGCTGAAGAATAATTAAAAGAATCTGTGCAGTACATAATGCGAAAAACATAGCTTTGTGTTTGTTTTAAATTGTTTAAAGTTCACAATTATATATATGGCGTTTTACATCAACAGTAACTCATAATAAATAATCTCATTATTTCTTAATAATGTATTAACCTGAATTCCATAAAATGACCACGAAATTTTGAAACTTACGTATGATTTTGCTTCTCAGTTTTTTTTCCCCTGAAGAATAACTAAAAGAATCATAAAAAGAAGTATAACTGAAAGAGTACATAATGCGAAAAACATAGCGTTTTGTTTGTTTTAAATTGTTTAAATTTCACAATTACGACGTTTTACATTAATAGTAACTCATAATAATAACTGATCTCATTATCAACTCTCCATCAATAGTCACTCATCTCATTATTTCTTAATAATATATAACCTGAATTCCATAAAATAATCACGAAATTTTGAAACTTATGTCTGATTTAGCTTTTCAGTTTCCCCTCTCTCAAGAATAAACTAAAAGAATCTGTGCAATACATAATGTGAAAAACGTAATTTTTGTTTAATTTAAATTGTTAAAGTTCGCAATTATAACATTTTACATCAATATAGTAACTCATAATAAGCAATCTAATTATTTCTTAGAAATATATAGCCTGAATTCCATGAAATGATCACGTATTTTGAAACTTATGTGTGATATATGATTTTCGAAAGAATTACTAAACTAAACTATAACGTAAAAGTATTACATCAGTAGAAAATGTTTGCATAATTGAAGGGCACGAGCGTTAAACCATGGAAAGCATCCCACAACAGCGTAGTATAAAGTGTTATTTATGCTAAATTAGCTTTTAATTTGCAAATACATATTTTTCTTTAAGGAATGATACTGAAAAGAGAGAAATTCATCTTAAATGGGGAAAATGTAGGTCATAAAACGATAGAATTGCAATTATAGCGAAGATCAAATTATCCTTGCTGTTCCAGGCGTTATCTTCATTCATTCTTCTAATTTACCAAAAAACGATATAATAGCAGGAGGATACGGATGAACCATGTAATTTCTATTTCATTTAGACTTTTGCATTCTTTGAACTCGTTTAGTTGTTTTTAAAATAATAAATCACGCTTTCAGGTATTGCTCAACTTTTCTCAACAGTTTCTAGAAATCATTAAAATCTCTCTCTCTCTCTCTCTTTTTACACTTTTTCATTTAACTTAACTTGGTTCGTGTATGTAAAGATGGAATTTTGTAATCTGTTTTTCATTCACTTCCTAGCGTGTCAGAGTTTTAGAAATTATGTACGGTTGTGTGTATCCGATGGCAATACAATACTTTAAGAATTTAATTATCACTTAATCGATTAATTTTAATTAAATTAATCGATAATAATTCAATTCAGCATTGTAATGTAAATGATATACATGTTATCATGTATGCAGTCATGTAAATGATACATGTTATTGATGTTTACTATGGCATGTTTACTATTAAAAATGAAGTGTGTAGCATGTATACTTCATTTATAGGGACACTCAAAAGAATTTCGTTACATTACGGTCTACGGGAAAAATCGTTTGCGTGCTATTTTAACGAAGTTACACTGTTACATACATAATGAAATTGATATGAATTTCTCAGATGCACGAAAACATGCTTTCTGTAGAATAGGGAGTGAAAAGAATTTATCATTCATTTACAGGATCACACAAAAGACTTCAGTTACATAATGGTCTACGGGGAAAACTGTTTTCGGCGTAGTTTAATGATGTTACACTATTTCTATCATAATGAAATTGATATACATTACTGAGGTTCAATACAAGATGCTTGCTGCTGAATATTATGTACATAGCATTTATCGTTCATTTACAAGAGTACACAAAAATTTCGGTTACCTATTAGCAGTAAAGTTTCGTTAACATATTCTGGAAGTGATAGAAAGTGTTTCATAATCTATGATTGATGAATGATTTTACTTTATTGTTTAATAATATTAGCAGAATGAAAATTCCAAAACTTCCTCGTATATTTTTTAAATTGATTCGATATTTTAAAATTATATTTAATACCAGATTTTGAGTTTAAAAAAAACTTTATGTATTCATTTTTACATATTTCATGGCATTATTTTAATTTTTTCTTAAATTAATTAACTTTTTCAAAATATTGTCCTTACAGTTATAGAGCACACTTGTACGAAAAGTATTTTTAAAAAAAAGTTGTTGGAAAAAGTTAAAAATTGTAAAAGAAGTATACTTTTAAAATTTTCTTTAAAATAAAAAATAAAAATTTTTGAAATTTTATCATAAGAATTGCATTTTCTTATTTTCTTATTGATTAAATCATTTTCCTTCATAAAAGAATTTAATTATATTTCAAAAAGACATAAAATATTTAAAAATAATTAGTGTAAAAACTATCAAGTTCTCTTAAATGTTTGTATTAATAATTTTGAAACATCCAGTATAAGCAAAAATTTATATAAAAAAATCGAGTTTTAATTTCTTTTAAATGTATTTTAAATCGTAGTAAACTCAACTTTGGCTTATTTTTTTATTTTTGACGTCCGTCAGTCAAGCTTTATTAAATGTATGTCACATTAAATATGTTTTTCAATTTAAATTAATGTTGGTCCAAATATTAATTCCACTGCAAAAGTGAAAAATTACTTACCTATATTAAAATTAGTTCAAGGCTAAATTTAATTCAGCTAATTAATATTCAGTTACAAACTTTCTCATGCTAAATTATGAAAAATGCTTATGCTAGAAAGTTACATCAACATTCTATACACCCTCGTCCAAACAACCCTGTTACAGAAATTATTAAATTATCAATCTACAGAAAATAAAAGTAAAATATATTAATAAAATATTATTCAAAATACGACAGATGTATTCCAAGCAATTCAGCGACAAAGCAAATTTCAATAAATTTCAGGACGGCATGGCATGAAATATAGTTTCTTAAGCATCGTATTTACATAATCGTCTTATACCAGTTTGAGTTCAATAAATCAGAAAATGAATTTAAAATGGAAATTTTTTCGTGAGTTAATTATAGATGTAAATTATGTTGGAATAGATATCATTCACACAGCTAGCTTCAAATTCGCTTTTCCCTTTGATTTGAAATCGTTGTTTTTCTACTCTTTTGGCTGTGATGCACTGTTTTCAAGTGTTATAATGAGCGTTTAGAAAAAGAATAAAAGGAAAAAGCAAGAAATTTTGCGACATATAGGTTATGTTAAACCTTCCAAATCATATGCACATGCACATATTATATTGAATGAATTACTTGTAATTTGTTTTAAATTAAGACGCTTTTTCACTGTTGAATCTGTTTTACAGTTTTGATTAAAACATTTTCTAAAGAGTAAGAAAAACTGCAACAACCTAGAATTCATTTTATTGTTTAAAAGTCCTATGAGATTGCTGAATTTTATTTATTACAATGTTAATAAACAGAAAAAATTGCCAAAAAAAAATGTTTGGCTTTTGTTATATTATTAAAGAGGCATGTTTTTAAAAGCAGTTTTGTTTGTTTCGTTTGTTTTTAACACAAATATTGTAAATTATTCAAACGATTAGTACTGCTTAATTAACTCTCTGCAGCGTCCCTTAGAATTTGCTTATACTTTCAAATTCAATACAATGGAAGACAACTAATTGCATTTTTAATACTTTTTTGGGAAGTCTCCCTTTTTTATGTGCCGTATTTTATCTCTTATGGCCTATGGCGGTCAAATCTGGGTTTTTGCTCTCAAATCCAGCTTAAAAACTCTATATTGTTTTAAAACGTAAAATTAGAAATGGCTCTCAGTTTCTCCGCAATACGTAGGAATCTATAATCTTGTTCTTTCAAAAAACGTTTAAAAAAAACGTGAATAATTTCTATAAAATTTAAGTGATTTCCGTAATGAATTGCCCGATTGGATGTCCCGATGCTTCTAATAATAATATTAATAATAATAATAATTTTTAAAAAAATGTTGATTTTACGGTATAATACTGCCGCCCCAACTGCTAGTATTATACGTAAAATCAACATTTTTTTTTTTTTTTTTTTTTTTTTTTTTTTTGCAGTGTAGATACACAATAGGGCTCTCTTTTCGGAGTCCAAACCGGTCCGAGCCCGAGCTCGACCCCGGTAGTGAAAGTACACAGTAGAAAATTGTTAGTAATATTTTAAAATTGTTTCAGGATTAATTTTCTTATTTGAAAATCGCTTCTTACATTATAAATAAGCATTAATCTTAAATACTCCGCCATGACAACAATAGCAAATTCTTTATTTATACCGCACCACTAGCAAAAATTTGCAAAAATCACATCTGTTATTATTTTAAAATATAATTGCACAATTAGGGCAGAAAACAGGATTTCATCTTTCCAGTAAGTTTTTGAAAATATCTTGAAACACTAAGCGAGAATAGTCAAGACGTTTCGAGGCTTCTTTATGTTACTGACACTGACCGTGAAAAGGTTTCATAATCAAATAGAATATTTATTTCTCCCTATACCCCATCAATAACAATTTAATTCCCTTTAAAACTGATTTTTAAAGGATTGTAAAACACTTTAATAAGAAACTTAGACTACATTCTTGTTTCTCAAATACCGAGTTGATTTTCTTTTTTTCAATAAATAAAATTTTCACTTTTAGTCTGAGTCCGAAGACTGGTATAAAAATCGTTGTCGAGCCCGAGCTCGGGCTCACGTATTCTGTTTGAGTACGTCTCATCTCTAATACACGTATGAAACTACTTTAGACGATGAAACCTTAGTTATTCTCGGTTTTCTTTGGGAATCTTTAATATATATATATATATATATATATATATATATATATATATATATATATATATATATATATATTTACTTATATTTTTAATCTTTTTAGATTTTTAATTTGACTATTTTTTACTTAAATTTTAATTAATTGTAACTTTAACTTCATACTATTTAAACCCTCTCCTTTATGTAATTTAGTTTTATACGTAATTACGGTTAGACGTAATTTCTTATGGCTCCCTATGGATGGATTGGCAAGACATTTACTTGGATGTTAACCCATTAAGGACGGAATTATGTTTCTATTTTAAAATGCAAAAATTGCATTTCGTACCAGTTTTATAGAATAGCAACTTTAGTCTCCTTTTACCGCGGAATTCCTGGCATCAAATAAAGCAAATATTTCTCTAAACAAATACTGGTACTTAAACAGCAAAATGATTGTCAGCTATTCCGTTACCATATGGTAACGCTAGTCCTTAATGGGTTAAGTTGCAATGCAACTATGAAAGTATCTTGAAATGCCCACACTGTTCAGCACATGGGTTCCGGCAAGGAAGGGCCGGGAAAGCCCTTGTCCCTTGCTGTATTTTAAAATTTTATTAACTAAATTGACTTGTTCTTTTATCATTTTGGAAAAAAAGAAAAAAAAAATACTTTTATCGAGTGACTTTAAATTGTTAAACACCAAGAGAAAGAGAAACGTAGGACTTCTCATCAAAGTAGTCTGTCTCCACAACCTTCTCTCACTCCACTTATATAATACGATTATTCTGTTTTCTTTCTTACGTTTATGTATTTAAAAAATATCTTATATACAGGGTTCAGGGTGCTGAAACATCCCTCCCTCTTGAGGAAAAAACAATAAACAGTTTCAACACTCTATTTTGAAAACAGCCGACAGAAGGACAGGTTTTTTAATATTTCTTATTTTTTATATTTCTGTATTGTTTTTTTATGTTGATATGTTTAAATATTATGTAGCACAGGGTGTTCTGACAAAGTATTCTCAGTTTAGCTAATTTCATGTTTAAATTCTACACTTGTCCCTCCTTCGATTTTGTTCTGCCGGCGCCATGTGTCCCTTTAAATTATAATTATTATTTCTTTCTTAGAGGAAGTGATGCTGTACAAAAATACACATAATACTTGATTAATGCTTACGAGTTTGTTTACAATCTATCATTCAAGGAGGCACTGAAAAAAAAAATCTCGTCAAGGGTGCCATGGTTACTTACGCTTCCTCTGCCTATGATTTTATGTATTATATTTCAACTGTTCTAAAAAACAAAATGCTCAGCTTTATAATAAATGTTAAATTAAACTTCCTATGTATCGGGCCACTATCTTCTCTTTAAAATGGGATAACACAGAATTGTCGAAGTTGTTACGAACATTTATCGTAGCAGTTATTTATGGATATTAGAAAATTACTCAGGTTTGTTTTCTAGGGATTGGTGTTTTTATATTACGTTTCCTAATTTTGTGAAGGTTTTTATATAACGCCTGTTATAATCCCGATTCATTAAACATTCATATCCACATCTAAAAATCCAAACCAAATTTCCGTATCTTAATTTGCTGATCTGATAATCCACGCTTGCAACATCCATACTTCCAATTGTTCCACATCGTTCAATAGTTATACATTCTTCATTTAATAAATAAAAGTTGTTTTTATGTCTAGTTCTAATATCGCTTTCACATGACAAAAAATCGGTT
Organism: Maratus michaelseni; assembly: GCA_963931845.1. NCBI lineage: Eukaryota > Metazoa > Arthropoda > Arachnida > Araneae > Salticidae > Maratus > Maratus michaelseni. The sequence continues at coordinate 190,524,412 of OZ007592.1, read as the reverse complement.
GAATTTTGTTAACTGAGACTTGAACGATGTGAAATCAGCGCATGTATTTATCTCAGTATTTTCAGAATAACTATTGTATGTATTATATGATACAATTGAAAGATACTCTAGACCAGCCATGCTCAACCTTTTTTCTTCGCGCGGGCCGCAGACATAAGTTTGTTTCGTTAAGTGGTCCACAACACACTATAGCTATATAATAACGTAAAAAAAAAGTAGTTCAAATAGTAACATTACAAAAGTTATATAACAAAGCAGTATAACAAAATTAATATAATTAGTATTAGCTGTATAATAACTATAAAACGTTATTCTACAATAATGCAGAATTTCTAATAAAAAAGAAAGAAAGAAAAATGAGATTAAAAAAAATCAACTTTTGCTCAATGCACAAACTTTTTGTGCATATAGTGTAAATTCAAATAACTTTAAATAATGTTTAACTAATGGTGAAAATTAAAAAATACATACACCGCTATAACGCAAATAAGACTATATGTAAGAAGACCTTCTGATTAAGCAAATGACGTACTTTTAAATTATAAATAACTGGACAGAATATGTCTTTTCATTAAGATATATAAAACAATAATGAAGCACTTTAATACCTTTTATGCACTTCTCAAATTTTTATAAATATGGATTAATGATCGAGTGTTTCGGGCCGCACCTAAAAGGTCGCCGGGCCGCAGGTTTAGTATGGCTGCTCAAGACAGAGAATGAGGCGTTGACGTTTTTAACTTGGAGCCTGTAAACAGAAGCGAGTATATTAACCTTTTATTGAAGATGGGGCACTTTCTTTCATTTCAGACAGCTTGAAAATTCTTATTGTCCAGACACTTTAATGTAACCGAATTTCATGCATTTACGTGAAAAGTGAATTTCGTGAAAATGTCGTAAAAATTCGCTTTGTTCATCACGGAAAATTAAGAAAAATTGAGACCACCCTTCAGATGTTGGTATTTAACAATACACTTCCGGAATCGCATCTGCAGGTATCAACTAAAGATAAAATTGTAACAGCCGTATTTCGAATTCCAAGTTGTACTGTGATGTACAATAATTATACATTCATCATACGAAGTCAATTTTTCCATCTGAACTAAAAAAAAAAAAAAAACTGAATTGAAAAAATTGAATTCGTGTGATATCTTTACCAATCAGTATGATTGAGAAAAAATAATAGCGTATACATTCATTCAATAACCAAAAGTTGATTTTATGGCTGGTTCCAGTATAATTTTCCTATGGCATGAAAGAGGTATATATATATATATTTTTTTTTTTCTGATACGCGATAAATGAGAAATGACACGTGTAATTATTTTATCTAATTATTTGAGTATATGTATTGCATCCTCATTTGGAGATGTCGCAAAAAGTTACACCTATAGCATCCATACTCAATTTTTAAATAGTTCCATCTATGTATTTCAATAGTTATGCATTCTTCATTTAATTAACCCCTTAAGGGTGATCTCAAAAAACATTTTTTTTCTCGAAACTTGCTGACATATTTACGGACTCGGTTTTGAACGTAAAAGCATGATATTTGCAGACATGGTTATTGAAGTGACTTGGAATCGAATGGTCATCTTCATTTTTCGATAAATGAATTAAAACTTGAGTAATAAACCATTGTTTTCTCATGACGACATTTATCAGGATATCGCGTCCGGAAATTCGTTTCAAAAAGCAACTTTGACAGCCTTTCTGGAAGATTCTCTACCTTTATCTAAAAATTAAAAGAACTATTCGATTTCATAGCTTCTGAATAAGAGCACCTGCCAATCTTATGCGTTTACGTTTACGAACAAAAATGATTTCAGGAAAGTGTCAGAAAGTCGTTGGTTTGGAATTGAGAACAGTCTTAACTGGTTAATTTCAAGCTGTTAGATTTCATTCACAGTGGCTCATTATTTAGCTTAACACTTATAAAAAAAAACATTTAACAACCGGAAAAGTTATGTAATTTTTTTGTTGTAATATTTGAAATTTCTGTAAATATTTCCCGGTAACTTTTGCTTTTTAGATTTTTGCATAGTATTCGAGCATAGTAGCAAGAAAGGAATGAACAAGATGAACATCCTAACCATACATATTTCTTCTTCTTTTTTATGGCTAGTTCCAGTATAATTTTTCTCATGGCACAAAAGAGGTCAAATTTCGTTTCCTGAGACACTACGTGATAGATGAGAAATCGACACATGTAATTATCTCATTATTTTCAGAATATCTATTGTATGCAACATACGATACAATTGAAAGCTATTCCAGACCAGACAGAGAATAAAGGCGCGGGCCCCTTTATCTTGTAGCCGGTAAACAGAAGCGAGTATATTAACCTTCTATTGGAAATGAGGCACTTTCTGGCAAAGGTATAAAAAAGAAGCGGCTTTCTCTTTCAAATGTCTAGATCCGCGCCGTCACAATTTCTATCTAAAGCCATTGTGATACAGATTATGTTTCCTCTAGTTCGAAGTTGCTCTTATTGTCCTGAAAAAACTGCATTCGGAACATAAATCAAAGAGAAATTTCCTCAAAATCTATTTCGTGACGAATTTAGAGACGGTTAACGCCTTTTCTTTTTCGACTCAGAAAAATGTTCGAAAGTGCTTCTTTTGTGTTGAAAATGCTGTATTGTACAGTGGAAAAAACCTTCAATTCTAAAGAAGAATAGGAATATAATTATATAATGGCTAGGAAATTTATTTTTAGAAACATACAGTGTATTAAAACATCTTCTATAAGTTTACATACGGATTAAGTTTTAATCTATCTGTTTATGGCTGTTTCAATGGTCAAGGTACGTGTTGTCTACGCCAAGTGTGCTAAGGCTGAGACCTGATTTTGATTCCTCAAACAAGAGCACTAATAACATCATCTTTTCAATAAAATTTGAGATGTGTGTCGTTGGCCTATGGAAATTCCAGGTTCGTGTCATTTGCAAATTGAAAGAAAACCTCTTAAAAACTTAAGAGGTCAAAAACCTTTAAATCGATATTAAAATTTAGTTTATTTGTAAAGTATTTTTTAGCTTGCGAGAATGATTTCGGGAAAATGCCTAGTTAGATTTTCATAAAATTTTAACTTTGTAAATACAATAAACAGAGCTGCATTAGTTTTAATCAAGGGTAATTTTAACCATGGAGAAAATCCAGTTTTAACTGTCCTGGTCAACATATATTTTGATCATTAAATGATCACAATTCCTTTTGACTGAGAATAGAGATCAAAATTTAATTTGTTTGCGATGTATGCTAATGGTGTTACACTATTTCAAACTTATTGAAACTGATATATATCACTAAGGTGTACTACAAGAGGGTTACCATAAAATATGGTACACATAGCATTCATCGTTTATTTACAGGGACAGACAAAATAATTCGGCTACAGTACCGTCTATTAACAATTATTGTTGATTGTGCGTTTTCATTTATGGTGTGCATTTTAAGATGTAACTAATTTTCGGCCTGTAACTTGGTGTGAATCAATTCTAAAAATTATATACAGGACAGCACAAAAGATCTCGAGTACTTCTCAAATAATTTCTGTTTGTTGACGAAAATTGCTGAAGGGGAATTTTCAACTAAGTGCTATGAGTTTTCCTAAATGAACTGAATTTTAGCATACTAAGTAGTATATATACAAACCTATAGATCATATGCAGGGCTCCACATAGGAATTCGGATATTTTTCCGAGTATGGATGGTAATTCCTGAAATTTAGTTTTCAAATGTGTCATTCGTTTTCCAAGTATTAACGAGATAAATACGTGTTGAAGGATTTTGGGATTCAAAATATAACATTAAATTCCTTACCGTTCCTTGTCCCTCATGCTGATTTTTAAGTTTTTAGCTGTCTGAATAAAGTTGTTTCAAGAAAAGTAGATTTACTGAAATTTTTTTAACGAAACTGGAACTATTGTTTTATACAAATGTGTAACAAAAATTAGGCTGCACACGTTTTTACGTTGTTATTATTATTATTATTTTAAACTCTGTTCCAAGATTTTAGATTCCTTACCGTCCCTCTTGTTAACCATTATGCAGAAAATCACTCCAGATTCAGCAGCCACAGAGTCTTTTTTTAACTTTTTTCTCATACACTGCAAAAAAAAAAGGTTGATTTTACAGTATAATACTAGCACCCCAGCTGCCAGTATTATACCGTAAATTTAACAGTAATAAACAGTAAAATAAGCAGTATTACGCTGCCGAGCTGAGCGGTATAGTAGTTGTAGTTTTGGTGTAGATATCTGAACAAGTGGCGTGGCGCTGCTATGCTACAGTTTTCATGATTTTCACGATAGCTATATCTCACTAACTAATGCACTGATATTCATCAAACTTCAGATTCAGTTAGACCTTGACATAAATAGATGCTGATTATGTTTTGGTGTAGATATCTCAACAGGCGGCGCTGGTATGCTACTGTTTTCATGATTTTCACGATAGCTATATCTCAAGAAATAATGCACATAATTTCATCAAACTACAGATTCTGTTAGACGTTGACATAAGTTGTTGATTAGGTTTCGGTGTAAATCTCCCAACAGGTAGCGCTGCTGTGCTGCATTTTTCCGGATTTACATGATTTTAGCGATAGTCATATCTGAAGAACTAAATGCACAGAATTTAATAAAATAGATTGCCATAAATGAAGCTATCGCGGCTATAGCTGACTAATTGGCGAAATTCTGTTTGAAATTTAATAATGACAAGAACTGGGAATGAATATCCTGTAATCGGGTTCCACGCGTTTTAGCCTAGTGTTTTCCAGTAAAATTAGCTAAAATCTTAAAACCAAGGAATAGGGAAGCTATTTTTTCCTACCGGCACAAACCAGAAGTACTCTTCATAGTCGTGTTGTACATTGGCTACTCGTGCAACGAAGGGTGCTTCGCATCCAGGTAACCCGATGATTCGCAAGCAGCTGGCGTATAACAGAATGAAGAAGAAGATTGATTTAATTGGCGATCTGATAGCGAATTTTAAAGTATCAACATGTATGAGACAGAAGAAAGTTTTGGGATTGGCGCATCCGACTAGTTTTATTTTGTGATATTAGTCTTGTTTTTTAGTTTTATTAAATGTCTGAATTTAAGATGGTTTTTTTATTTCAATATTTTGATTCAGACGTAATATGTTTAGTAGTTTTTTTTTCGGATTTACACATTTCAGACACTGAAGATTCCGAAAAATATATTTTTAGAAAAAAAAATTGCCGTCCGTCTGTCTGTGTGTCTGTAAACGCTCTATCTCCCGAACAAATTGAGATAGAGACTGGAAATTTGGTATGTATTTAGTATGTAATAATGGGGAGAAGCTTATTGAATTTCAGTAACCTCGATCATCCGGAACTCTTTTTTTAGGACTCTCGAAATATTCGTTCTGATAAAAGGTATATAAAATTTTACGAAATTGTTTATTTTAAGGAGTGAATATAAAGACAATAAAAAAGCATAAATTTTGCATAAAGAATGAAGTCGAACGGATAATAAGTTACCGAGATATTTGTAATCCTATTTTCCACACTCTTGGATTTTTCATGACTCTGTATTTCATTCCAATTTCAATTCAAAGATATATTTTAACTGGAAATGAGACGCTTAATCCGACGCAGTAAACTGTTAGTTAATATGATTATCCATTCTGGAGTAATAAGGATGTTTCTTTTACGCAATTCAGGAGTAGAGCATTTAAAGTTTATGACGTAATCAAGCCACGATTTTATTCGAATTGCAATGCGTTTTGTAAATGGTTTACACATGTTTTATTTTCATAATTTATATTATGCATATCCATGATGGGTAAGTATTACGGTGGCCCCAACGACTAGTTTAGTGATGGAGCGAAAAGTTAATCTGAATATTCAATGTTATAAAAACGCTTCATTGTGAAGCATAATTATAGGGATACCTTGAGGATTAATGCCGATTTAAATATTACTTAAGAAGCATTCCGTCCCCTGTATTATACAAAGATAAGGAGTTGGGATTACTTCTCTTTCAGAGTAATCTCAAGTAGATTTTCGCGTGAGGTTTAATACCTACGACAGCAGTTATTAGAGGTTACGTACAACTGTTTGAACAATTAAAGAACGTTCTATAAATCATCCCCAAGGAAGTGGGAAGAAAAAATATTTGCCTGTGATGCTAACGTATAAATTATAACTTTGATACAAAGGCAGGAAGCTACACAGGTTACCTGTAAAAGTAGTTAATTACACATACCTAAAACATTGCTCATATTTTTTTTTTAATTATATGTATTGAAAGTTACATTGAGATATAATAGTTTATAATTTCATTCTATACCAGAGCTGCAAACCTCTCATTAATATTCCGTAATATGTGGGTTAATTTGACCCAGGTTTAACACGTTTCGCACCAGAAAATTTTTTTGGATGAATATTTTTTTTAATTTAATTTCAGGTTTCCTCGTGGAATTTATTTAATTTTATTTCTTAAAAAAATTTCTGGCGCGAAACGTGTTAAACCTTGGTCAAATTAACCCACATATTACGGAATATTAATGAGAGGTTGGCAGCTTTGTTATATACCATTTGTTATTGACGTCCCAAGAGCTTTGGTAAAGCAAGTACGGGTCAGGGAAACCCGCTTTCAGACCTAGGTCCCAGCCCCCTTTTGGGAGTCTGGTTCCCGAAGCTGGTTGGGGACGTCTCCAAGTGTAGCGCGGTGGTTCTCATTAGGGCACGTGATCCATCGTCGCATGCTGTCGTAGAGACCATATCGTCATTCAAATGGGAGATGGGGGTGATGCGCAGGTAGCGTTACCCCCACCGGCCGTAGAGCACACAAGACTCATCCTGGTCGTGCTCGTTAAAAGTTCTGAGAACTTGGGTACGGCGGTGATAATTTTATATATCATTATTAAGTCTCTTCTACGCATGAAAAAATAAAATAAAATAAAATAAAATAAAAAATAAATATTCATATCGAAAATCTAAATATTTTTCAAATCAATTGCTAAGCATAACTGTGATAATATATATATATATATATATATATATATATATTTTTTTAATTTTGACAATTTTTCTGGCTATATTTAGTTAAAGCTCTTATTGCTGTTAGATTTTTCTTAAATGACATCTTTTTTGAGATACGGATTGCTTTTAGTAAGTATTTAGATTACCTACAACCTTAAAAATTGTAATAACTCTCACCAAAAAATTAAAATTTTTATTCTTAAACAGTATTTTAATGCAAAACAAATGTTAAAATTGAGATTGAAATTACGTTATCTTGGTAATTGGACTTGGTTATTTTAAATTTTCTAGAAATTTATCTGCGATGTATTAGTTTAGAAGATGGCCATCTCATCTATATGCTTTTTGCTAGGTGGAACCTTCTGGAAACTAAAGTTGTAAAGCAATAAAATCTAAAAAAGAAAAAAACTTGCTCAATTAATAAAAAAAGAAAAGAAAAGATGATTGCTGGAAATTATTCAGACTCACTCTGAAAATGACATTTTCAAAACTGAGCAAAAAATAATATCTGAGTATGTCGCATAGTCAACATGTCTCCGAATCAAAATTACTCAAGTTTGAAACATGTATATTACTCATTTCTGAAAACATGCACACACTCAAAAATAAAACATCATGTGCACATATTTGAGTATGTCCATGTTTCAAAAATGAGTATGAACTGACTTCTATGTGCTCATTTTTGAGTATGTCCATGTTTCAAAAATGAGTATGAACTGACTTCTATGTGCTCATTTTTGAGTATGTCCATGTTTCAAAAACGAGTTTGAACTGATCCTAATCATTTTTGAATATGCCCATGTTTCAAAAATGAGTATGAACTCTATGTGCTCAGTTTTGAGTATGTCCATGTTTCAATGTTCTGAGTATTTCTGCTATTTCAGAATTGAAAGCATTGGGGTCGTACTATTTGAAACAATATTTTCATAACAAAATGAGAACCTCGATTTACTCAGATTTGAAAGTGTCATTTTTCTCAGTACTTACTTGAAAGAGACAAATACTCTATCTGAGCTGTATTTCAGTTCTCGAAAGTGTGTTCTCAAAATTTTATTTAACATCGAATTTTTCTGAAAAGTTCACAAATTTATTTTCAATCCTATCTGCCCAAAATTTTAAATATTTACATTCAGATTGTTAAGAATTAAATAACTTTATTTTTCTTATAAATATCATTTACTTTGAGTTATAACCGATTGCTTCCTGATGAAGATTCTTGATCTATCTATCCATGGCTATTGCTAAAGGAAGGTAACGGGAACTCGATCAAAACGCTAACTTTGATACCATTCTTTGCCTTTATAGGAAAAAAGAGAAACATGCTATTCGATTTCTTACTATATGAATAAAAGAAATAAATAACAAAAATGAAATAACAAAAATGAAAGTTACCTTTGAAAGTGTCAAAAAGTAGCGAATTTGGATTTAAGAAAAGCCGTAACTCATTTGCGCCTGCATCCCAGCCTGCATCCCAGCATACTAGCATCCCAGTTGCCAGTATTATACGCGCGGCAGCGTATTACTGCTTATTTTACTGTTTATTACTGTTAATTTTACGGTATAATACTGGCAGCTAGGATGCTAGTATTATACTGTAAAATCAACACTTTTTTGCAGTGCAAATTTCTTTCCCTCTTAGCACTTTGTTTAATTATGACTTCTATATATACGAGGGCTGTAAATTAAGTAATGGCAACATAGGTATAAATCATTTTTTAATGAACTTACAAGTACAATTGCATTACATTCCTTCTATGTAATCACCAGCAAAGCTTATAACCATTTGCCAAATGTCAGGAAGCCGTTGTAGACCAGTGGCAAGGTGTTGATTGTTGATGTGAGCGACCGAGCGCCCTACTGCGTGCCCTGTGCGTTGCAAATCCGCAGTCTCATTCCGACCCGAACGAAATGCTTGAACCCATCGTGCTACTGTCATGTACGGTAAAGCATTTGTGCCACAGGCTTCCACTAATCCTCGATAGAATTCTGTTGCATTTTTGCCACGGGCAACCTCGATTTTAAGCCACGACCGCTGATCACCTTTTGAAAACATGCTTTAGAGCGATGGAAACGGAACTCCTCACTTTAACGCCACACAACAACTACCCTTCTAAGCAGATCGACTGTTTTTTGCACTCTACACATCGACAACAGCGCCACCTCACCGCTTCCATATCCTATTTGCACATGCCCGCCCTTCTGCGAGTTTCAAGGTTAAGTTGCCACTATTTAATTTACAACCCTCGTATATATGATGCAATAATTATTACGTTATACAAATCTGAATTTTCTGTTTCTAAACTGAGTAAAATAAGCATGAAATTTTTTTTTTGAAAAATTAACACGTCGTAATTTTATTCCGCTAGGCATAAATGGGTTAAGCAGCGAAGTTTGCTTATTGTAAGTACTTAGTACGCAAAATGGCCATTGAGTATATAAAATGTTTTACAATTTTTTAAAGAAGTCGTAATTCATTTAATACCTTGTTTAGTATGTTTTTTTTATATTTTAAAAATATGTGTGTTTAAAATTTGATATCGAAATGATTTAGAAGAAGAGCTCAAAACAGTTAAATTTTTCACAATTTTAAAATTCAGTCCTGTGTTTCTGTTAAAGAAAATAATGTTAATTGTCGAAATAATATATATCAACAAAAATTTGATTCCAAGACTAAACTTTTGATTTCTTTGACAAGATTCACTATCTGAGTAAAACGACAGAATTAGTTATTGCAAATCTCATGTTTAAAGTACTTTGAGACACAAAAAGACATGCTACCACTACATATCTTTCCCTAAAGTAGATGAAATCTAAATCTGATTCCATTTTGCACACAGTTTAATTAATAATTGTTTTTAACTCTAGCACTTCCATTTATTTTATTTATAATATTCGTTAAATCATTTTAACTTGTATCTAATAGCTCGTCTTCTTATCTTCTCTCCCTTTCTTAATTTATATTTTCTTTCTACTACTATCTTTATAATTTATTTTTATTTATGATATTTGTTTTTTTTTTATTATTATTATTAATTTTAATTTTGTGCAAATTTTTTTGTATTACTTAAATGTTGTTGTCCTTCTTACAATATTTTTCGTTTCTGATTGGCTACTTTCCCACCCTCTAGTCCTAGTTCCGAATTGGTTATTCTGTGTCAACTGTTCTTTTACCTGAAGAAAGAAGATTAATTTTTCCGAAACGCATTGTAATTTCTACATTTTCTGGGTTTTTTTTTATTCGTTATATTTAAAATTATTTATTGCCTAAATTCGATCTAAATTCATCATCAACAACTTAACCTTTTCAGGAGTACACTTTTTCATTGCTCCAAATACCGTGATGGAAATGAGTTTATTTTATTTTTTTATACTTATTTTTCTATTAAACAATATTTTACAATATAAATGCATATCCACTTTTCATAAGGTCACATTGTTCTATACTTTCAATAGATTATGTTTAATTTGTTTTTACATTATCGTAAAATACGTTTTTACTCCTTTTACAACAAAGTATGAAAACGGGTATACTCCCTGGATCACTACTGAAAAGGCTTAAATAACTTATGTAGGGAACAAGTTCTACATTCCAGTTGTAACACTGAAAACTTTTCTTTTTGATGCTGTCACTGATTTAAAGATTGTAATTCAATATCCACCATAAACTAATATTGATGACTGGAATGCGAAAATAGCCTCATAATTGAAAGTTAATCCCTAGCGCAGGGATGGAGAACCTTTTTACACGTGCGTGCCAAAAATTCATAAACAATATATTTCAACTTTGCAACGTGCCAAACTTTTACATTAAAAAAATATTGTAGTGTATGCTCCCTTTACAAAAATCCGGATTAATATCAGTTGCTTTCATTCATTAAATAACTGAAAACAAAAATCAACTTGTCACTTAATTTAAAGATTATGATTCAATATCCATCATAAACGAATATTGATGACTGGAATGCGAAAACAGCCTCATAATTGAAAGTTAATCCCTAGTGCAGATATGGAGAACCTTTTTACATGCGCGTGCCAAAAATTCATAAACAATATCTTTCAACTTTGCAACGTGCCAAACTTTTACATTAAAAAAATATTGTAGCGTATGCTCCTTTTACGAAACTCCAGATTAATATCAGTCGCTTTCATGCATTAAATAACTGAAAACACAAATCAACATACTATATATTTCTGTATCTTGGAAACAATCATTAATTTGATGAAATTATGAGTAGGAAATATGATTAATTTAAATGGCATATATTATAATAACACTGTAAAAAAAATGGTGTAAAGTTCATGAAAAAACCTGTGGCACCCTTCTGCCACAGGTTTTCCCAGGAATTTCACCCAAGAAATTCCAGGAAACTTACACCAGTCAGTTACACACAAAACGTATGGAACTTTACATAGATCACCGATCACTCTTTTGCAATAATTCCGAAAAGTTACACAAAAGTTCAAAAGTATACCTGAAAAAACTAAGGAATGTTACACACAAAACATATGGAACGTTTCACAGTTGATCAGTAAATTCCACTTTCTGAAATATTCCGAAAAGTTATACAACATTGTGGAAAATGTTACACCAGATTTCTCGGTATTCTCGGATCAGCAGAAATAACCCGAGAAAACCCAGGAATGTTACACAGTAAACGTCAGGAACATTATGCAGATTTTTTATAGTGAAAGCAAAAAAATGCGTATTTTCCGTTCAGTAATTTTTAATCCTTAAATGATCTAACATCTTCCATTCCATCTTACAAGCAGTTACAACAATGATCCAACATCTAACTTATATTAACCGTTTCATTAAAATAATAACAATTATTATGGTACTTCCTTGTTATAAGGACCTTGTCAAGAGAAGGAAATGTTTCACACATATTTTCTGGAAACATGTTCACTGTTTTTTCAATATTTAGAATATTTATTTAACATACCATTTATCTGTTGTTATATATAAACAGAAGTAATTTATCTAATGCATGTAATCAGTAGCAATTTTTAATACACACAGAAACAAGCATAATTATTCATCAATTTTGTTTTCACAGCTGTTTATATCATTTGGCAACAAATCTCATTTTCTCAAGCCCGTATCACGTCACGCTTTCAAAAAAAAAAAAAAATGCGCCAAAGCCTTTATAACAGGAAAGTACTTAATTTATAAATAAATTTTTTTCTACTATACGATATTTTTAGCTTAGTTTTGCAATATGTTTTTAGAAAAATTGGGTCTACTTCTCTTTTTAATGGAATGACTTATTTATGAAATTCTTTTCAAGAAACAAAACTTTTTTAAATTCATATAAAAAGGAAAAACGGTTACATGTCGAAAACGCTGCATAGCAAAAGAGAAAAAGAATTTTCTAACGTGTCAATTAATGCAAAAAATAATTGTGTTACTTGCAATAGTCTGTACGTGTTAAATACAATTTTATTTATTATAACAAAATAAAAATAAATTTTATCTGTGTTATGACTATCGAATTCAAATTTTTCACGTAGCAGAAAAATTGTCGTACGTGCTATAGGTTCGCAATCCCTTTCCTAGCGTATTAAAGAGTTAAGTTGGCGCAAATAATTTACCTGGAAAAATATAGGATAGTAAACGGGACGGTTATTAAAGCAAAATCAACAAATCATCAAATATTTTATGACACGTGCACTAGAATGGGAAAGAGCCTCGTGAAATCCGTATGAAATGTTTGACTAAGCAAAGATTTTGGAGAACTAATCGTGGATGTGAAATGTATATTGCCAATAATCCAACATTCATCTATGGAACTTCAAAAATCACAATTCTTCTGATTTATTACGAAACGGAAGCTTTTAAAACGTATTTAGATTGCCTACTATCCTGTAAATGTTTACTAACTCTCACCGACAAATTATGTTTTTCTGAAACTGTAATCTAATGTAAAACAGATGTTAAAATTAAAATTGAAATTGCATTACCTTAGTAATGAGAATTTGTTCTTTTACATTTTCTAGAAATTCTTCTGCGATGTTGCTAGTTGAGACGATACTATATGCCTTCTGTTAGAAGGAACCTTCTGCAAACAAAATTTGTAAAGTAATAAAATCAAATGAAACTTGTTGAATAATTAACAAAAAAATCGACAATTACTGAATTTTATTCAGGTTTACTTGAGCTAATTAAAAAAAATTATATCTGAGCTGTATTTTAACTCTCAGAAGTGTGAACTGAATCCACCCCCCACCCCCCCCCCCTTCCCTGAACAATACGAATATTTGTGGCGTATTCACAAATTCATTTTCATACCTGTTTGTTTGAAAACTTCACATCACACATTCCCATTCAGGTGATTACGAATCAAGTTATCCAGTAATCATTTACCCGAAAAAGTTTTTGAATGGAAACCGAAAAGATTGTTGAAATAAAATTACTAATTCATCACATTTCATGAATGAGCGTTATACAGTGAAAAGAAACTCATTCAAATGTTTGACTAAGCAAAGATTTTGACAAAACAATTGCAAACGTGAAATACATATCGCCAGTCATCCATCATTCGTCTTATGAAATTCAGAAATCACGATTCGCCAGATATATCACGAAACTGCATTCATAACTTATCGGATTGCTAAGATTTCGAGCTGTAAAATAGTGTTTTAATACGAGAGTCTGTATCACAAGTAGATGATAGGTGGAATACTCATAGAATTGTTGTGATGTTCTTAGTCTGCTGCCATCTTCGTGGGAACACTAAATGTGTGAAATGTAGTAGAAGCTCAATTACCCGAGATAACTGGAACTATAACTATATGAGATAATAGAAAACTCCGTTAATATAGAGTTAATTTAATCGTATAAGATTTAATTTTGTGGAAAAAATATTCATAACACAATGTAATAAATAAAGTTTAGGAAAAATTACGCTAACTTTGAAATTTACATCAAATTTCTTGTATTTCATTTCATCAAATTTATTTTTTTTCTGTTCATACGACATCAATTAAAAAAAAATAAAAAATAAAGACTATTGCCATTTCTGAGATAACTTTATGACTCTATATTTTCTTGAAACAGGCAAAATCAATACCAACCAAAGTTTTTAAGTTTTAAAAAGTTGAGGCTGATATTACAAAATAGAAACGTTACTATGTTATAATAGTTAGCTTAATTTCTATCGCATAAATTGATTTATACAGGGTGATTCATAAAAGATGGGCAGAACTTTAAGGGGTTATAGTACACTTAAAGACAAATAATATTAAATAGGAGACTAAGGGTCCCAGACGTATTCCCAAGGAGATAGGGGGCATTAAAGTTTAGGGTCCGAAATTTCAAATGATTATAAAACATGGAAAAATTGGTCGATTCGTTTGCGGTTTTTGCAAAAAATTTTCTTTATGCCAGTATTTTCTTGAAATAAAATTTTAAAGTTCAATTTCAAAAAATGCCGATAGGGGGCGCTTTAGACTTTGGAGTAACAAACAACTATTTTTTAACGTTATTTTTTGTATTTCTTTAAATGATTTCGAAAGCTTAGACTTAAACTTAAATTTTGATCTAAAAATCTGAGTCCTAACGAGTAGTTAAGTAAGCGTAAACTGAAATTTGAAATTTGAAACCCTTCTCCCCCCAGAACAAAAATCAGTTATTCCCGATCTTTGTGTCGTAGATTAGGCTCTAACTACTGCCGCGTTTTGCTAAAATTATTCTTTATGTCAGTATTTTCTTGAAAATAAATTTTAAAGAAAATTTTCAAAAAATTCCGATAGAGGGCGCTTTAGACTTTGGAGTAACGAACAACTATTTTATACCGTTATTTTTTGTGTCTCATTAAATGCTTTCTAAAGCTTAGACTTAAATTTTCAGCCCAAAATCTGAATCGTTAGACGTGGTTAAGTTTCTGGGGAGAGGGGTTTGAAATTTCTACTCCTGAGCACAGTTCAGTTTACCATGTCCACACATTGTGTGCTGTGATACGAGGTAAAAAGACACAAATTAGGATTATGTTACCAAAGCATATTTATTAACATGTAATCACAATAAATGTTCAAAATTGTGACCACCAGAGGTTATGCACGCAGAACAACGGCGACGAATGGAACGGCGAACATTCGCGAAAACATCAGGCTTTTCGAGCACTTCCCCTACAGCGGCGGAAAGTCTGGCGACCAGTTCCTCGGGGGATTCAATGGGTGTCTCATACATAAGAGCCTTCAATCGTCCCCAAAAAAAGAAATCGAGGGGTGAAAGATCTGGCGAGCGAGCAGGCCAAGCAACAGGACCACCTCGACCAATCCATCTGTTCGGAAATGTGATGTCCAGATAGTTGCGGACGTCTCGTACGTAATGGGCTGGCGCTCCATCGTGCTGGAACCACATGACCCGCCGGATGCGTGGAGGAACAACGTTTAACAGGTCTGGCAGCACATGTTGCAGAAATGTGAGGTATGTTTTACCGTTGAGGCGTTCAGGAAGAAGGTACGGTCCGATTAGGTGGTCTCCGAGGATTCCTGCCCAAACATTGATGGAAAAGCGTCTCTGATGAGCATGTGGATACGTAGCATGTGGATTGACATCCGCCCATACATGTGCATTGTGTGTGTTAAATGTACCTTCACGTGTGAAGGTACATTCATCGGTGAAAAGCACAGTTCGTCCAAAATGTGGATTTAGCGCGTTCTGCTGCAGAAACCAGCGGGCGAATTCAATACGATTTGGATAATCCCCTGGAGACAGTTTCTGGACTCGTTGCACATGAAACGGGAGCAAATGTTCATCCTTCAGTACCCTCCAAGTCGTGGACTGTGAGGTATCCACCTGGCTAGCCACTGTTCGTGTACTTGTACTTGGCTGCGCCGCTACTACATCCAGAATGGCTTCTGCAACAACTACTGATTCGTCCTTTTTTGCACGACCTGCATTCGACCGGGAAGCGAGAAATGATCCCGTCTCACACAACTGTCTGTGCAAGCGCTCGAAAGTTTTGCGGTTAGGCAACCGCCTGTTAGGAAATCGCTCTCCGTACATTCGTTGTGCCTCTGCACCATTTCCATCTGCCGCTCCGTAAATTAAATGCATCTCAGCCTTTTCCTTATTCGTGAAGGGCACCATCTTCCGATTCATTACTACAGCGACTTACACTTGACTCACCGTTCAGTGGTTTTTATGCCTGAATCGTGTCGAAATTTTGCATACGTGTTCTTCTTCTTCCCCATTTGACATTTGCATACTTTCTGTTTCCTTCTTCACCCGGTGACTAGCGTCAGGAATGGAGCTTTAACGTTTGCATGAGCGACGTTTCCAACTGTGCCAGTGCCTTTATGAGTGAATTCCGACTATGCAGTCCTTGACGAAAGTTGTATTTTTGCCTCGTATCACAGCACAGAATCGTTGGGCATGGTTAAGTAGTGCAAACTGAACTATGTTCAGAAGTTGAAATTTGAACCCCCTCCCCTCGCTACTGAACCACGCTCAGCGATTCAGATTTTGAGCTGAAAATTTAAGTTTAAGTCTAAGCTTTAGAAAGCATTTAATGAGACACAAAAAATAACGGTATAAAATAGTTGTTCGTTACTCCAAAGTCTAAAGCGCCCTCTATCGGAATTTTTTGAAAATTTTCTTTAAAATTTATTTTCAAGAAAATACTGACATAAAGAATAATTTTAGCAAAACGCGGCAGTAGTTAGAGCCTAATCTACGACACAAAGATCGGGAATAACTGATTTTTGTTCTGGGGGGAGAAGGGTTTCAAATTTCAAATTTCAGTTTACGCTACTTAACTACTCGTTAGGACTCAGATTTTTAGATCAAAATTTAAGTTTAAGTCTAAGCTTTCGAAATCATTTAAAGAAATACAAAAAATAACGTTAAAAAATAGTTGTTTGTTACTCCAAAGTCTAAAGCGCCCCCTATCGGCATTTTTTGAAATTGAACTTTAAAATTTTATTTCAAGAAAATACTGGCATAAAGAAAATTTTTTGCAAAAACCGCAAACGAATCGACCAATTTTTCCATGTTTTATAATCATTTGAAATTTCGGACCCTAAACTTTAATGCCCCCTATCTCCTTGGGAATACGTCTGGGACCCTTAGTCTCCTATTTAATATTATTTGTCTTTAAGTGTACTATAACCCCTTAAAGTTCTGCCCATCTTTTATGAATCACCCTGTATAATTGTTGGATTTTTTTACCAGTAATTTCGTTAAATATTACATGCAGAGGAGTATAATAGATATTCTATGCATTAAAGAATTTTTATCTTCCCAAATTCCTGTTAATTGTAATATGAAAATTAATAAATTAATACCAAAAAAAAAAAAAAAAAAAAAGACTTGAAAATGTGTCATTTATACTGTGTTGGCTGTAACCCAATCAAAATTTACTTTATAACTTAAAAAAAAAAATAAAGCGAAATTTAAATAATTTTTTTCGGTTTAAGTTTATCTAAACATGACTGCCTTAGAATAACATCATGTAAGGTACGGATTGTCAACCATTTATCCTGCAAATCGTTTGCCGCCACAAATTCCGAAAAGTAATCTTCGCCTAATTTAATCTCAAAGTTTCTGTCATTAAATAAAGAAAAATTTCTGTTCTAAAATACTGATACTAGTTTGGTGATCCGCGGCTCACAGGTTGAAGATCTGTAATGTAAGTTATTGCTACTTGATCCAAATTCTTTTAGGACTTTTTTTAAAATCAATTTTTAATCAATTTAATTCTTTTAAAAAACTCTGTTAAAACAATCAAAAATATGAATTTCTACACTGTTTAAAATTAATAACTAATATAATTATTTTTTGTAATTAACCACATTTCATTTAATTACTCAAAAGGAGACAAAATGAGATATTCATTAGAAAATGCGCCTGGCTATCATTATTTACCTGTCATATTAGAATATATAACATGAAGTAGTATATGCCAGTTCTAAAAGCAAAATCATTTATTACACTGTCTTAAATAAGAGATTATATCAGAAGATTTATTATGAAATAAATGCCAATTTTAAAAGCAAAACGATTTATTTTAAGAAATTTAGATAAAAATTTGTTTCTGTATTCCTTATAAAGATGTTTGGAAAATCACGAAAGTATTATAATTGTTTCTGAAGATCATTTATTTCAGTATTGAAATGCTGAATTACAATTGTCAGTTCTGAAAACATGACTTAAAATCATGACTTGTGTATTTTTTCTGTTTTAATATTTAAAAAAATAAATGGAAAATATTTACGACATTTTGTTAACACGTTGAAAAATGTTATTGAAAGGGTATGTTTTGTTTCTTTATATTTCATTTTGCTTTATCATTTTTCAATAAATCTGTTCATGTATATTCATAATGTTCCCTAATAATTGTTTTTACACCTATTTTCTTTAGATATTAAATATCTGTTCATTTTTATTCAATTTTCTTTAATTGTTGGATCGTAATTGATCGAGACATTTGAGTGAATAAAATTTGGCATAGGCTTATTTACTCAAACAGAAATCAATTACGTTTTACTTATATTTGTGGAATATTGCCCTTGATAATAAAGTGTTCCACGATATAAGTTTCAACCCGCTTCTTGTCGTTTTTTACCGTATGCACTTTGGATTTTTATGTTTTTCACATAACTTTATTTTTTCTATTTATTTCATATTGAAAATATCACATTTTTTTTAAATATTTTTTCATTGTATTGTATTACAATTATCGGTTCTTATATTGTCGATTATTTGTGTGATTTGATGGCTACTATTAACAAAAGTTTTATTATATATATATATATTTATGCACGTTAATATTACTATTCTATCTAATCATACTCTAGCATTCAATATTTATGATAAACGTAATGATTTTTCATTTAATGTTATCAATTTTAGTAACTTTCATTCCTGTCTACATATTTCAGTTTACAAAAATATTCTGCTAAATCACTGTAATCGTATTAAATGTTTATATTCCACCCATTTTATAAGGCCAAATTTATTAAATTTAAAACACACAGCGTTGTCATATAATTATCCTCCTTTCTTTTATTTTTTCATGTATCAAGCATTAAGTATTCATCTATACTTACCAGTGTGGGCATTTACTATGTTTAAAAATTATAAAATCGTAAAACAATATTATGGTTAGTTTGTGTAGATTGCTGAAAAAATTATAAAAACATATAAAAAATTAAAAAAAAAATCAATTTAATAATAAAATATATATATAAAATCGAAATGCCATTACGGAGGGTCGAGGTCGGGACTGCTAAAAAAATCTCTCTATATATATAATCAGTTTCTTTAACACAACAGTTCTTTTAACTTAACTAGTATGCCTTTAACTTAATCATTTATCATTCTATATTCTACATAATGGCTCTTCATATATAGCTATATATTTTCACCCCCTTAAGTTATTAATTTTTTCATATTAATTTATTATTTACATATTAATTTCTATTTTTATTTTTTTTTTCATTTATATTTATAATTAATATTATATTATTTATTTATTCAATATTTTTTAAAGTTATTACCTACATTTATCTTTCCATATTATTTTAAACACTAAACTAGTTACTTTCAAATTTTAATTATTGTTTACTACTATATTATCCCCAAGCTCCTCTGACGAATCTATAAGATGTTCATACTTTCTCATATTTGCATTTGTATTTTTTTGTGTTTAATTTTTGCAATATATTTTCCTTTAATTTTTATAATATATTTTCCTTTGATTTTCACATATGTGATTTTTTTTCATTTATATATATATATATGTAATAATAAAAAAAAATTCGCCATTTTTCCTTAATTAATTTATTCCAAATTTTTACAATTCTAATTTTTTCCCTGTCTTTTAAAATATCTCTTAAATCTAAATTATATTTTTATTCCATAGCTTTAATCAAACTATTCTTTTAATTATTATTTTAAAAATCTTAATCTGTTAAAAGCTACACGTATTTGTAAAAACCTTAATTTATTTCTTCTTTTGAAACATTCAATTTTTATTTCTTTAGAACGTCTCTTAGTATCATTTTTATTTTTATTAATAGTATCATTCGATATCCCATAAATCCTTTCGGCTCGCGCGTCTACCGGCTCACCTCAGAATTATGCCGTATATAGTAATAAGTTCCACGGCTTTGCAAGCTTCTTATTGGCTGGTCCTCACCAGCATTAGCGAAAATATTCATACACTCGCTACCTTTAAAACACCGTTGCACAGGCTTGGAGAGCAGAATTTGTACGTTCTTCTTACTGCCAATAAAAAGCACGTCATCTGGAGGAGAAATTCCGTCAAGTTGGTGTATTATCTCTAATCATTTTAACATCTGAATGCTGTTCTTATGGCGTAATACCCTCAGATATGAACTCAGAAATTTTTCGTTAGTGGAATTGACTCATATTTAGTATCGTGTCAATAAAAGAACTGATATTAACTCCTCATCTTTTTATTTCCACGGGAAAACTCCATGTTTTTCATAACCTATCGTTTTGCCTTTGGAATAATGACTGCTACTGCTCTGTTTTTTACGGAATACTCGAGTGCTAAATTCGATCTCTTTATTATGAAATGCCATGTTTAACATATATACATATACATAAATGTTTTAGGAGGTTGAAGATGCTTGAACTAAACAATAACAACTATAAAATTAACATCGTTATTAACACTACAAAATTGAAATCCTAAAAAAAAAATAAAAATAAGTCAGCTGTAAAGAGTAACTTGTACCCATTCCTATCCCATTATTCTGTAAATAAATATTTGAACCTGTATAAACATAGTTGTTATATAAACAAAGTTTACATAATAATTTAAATAAATTTAAATCTAAATCAGTATCAGCTATAATTAAATCGACAACTTTTAGACGGACATCATTTAACACTGCAATAGGAATATTTGTGAAAAGATTATCAAAATCATATGTTTGGATACTCTGTATATCTTTTTTAATTAATTCATTTCTGATCTCATAACTGTTCAAAATAATCCAATAAATATTACTATCTTTATATTTAAATTTTAGGATATTCAAAATCTTTTACAGCACATTTCTTCAAATTTACGATTAAATCCAATACTGTTTACATTACTGAAAATAAATCTGTACTTAATTGGTATTTTGTGAAATTTGGCTGTTACGAAAAGAAAAGGAAATGCCAATTTTTTTATTTTAGACAAAGGAATTTGAATCTTTTTTGAAAAGGCCAGATGTTTCTTAATCAGTGTTTGAATAGTAGATTTATATAAACTATAGGTAACATTATTGTTAAGCTTAGTAAATATCATATTAGAATAAGCTTTTTCAAATAATTGCAAAATTGTTAGATGCTTTGTCGACTGAACAAAAAACAAAGGTATTTTTCAATTTCAATATTTCCCTCTCAAGATCTGTATTTATACTATGGTAAATATAAGTAGAAGAATCATTCATATATTTTATTTGAAATGATTTGAAATCATCCAA
Organism: Maratus michaelseni; assembly: GCA_963931845.1. Lineage (NCBI taxonomy): Eukaryota > Metazoa > Arthropoda > Arachnida > Araneae > Salticidae > Maratus > Maratus michaelseni. The sequence continues at coordinate 190,502,947 of OZ007592.1, read as the reverse complement.
AAATTTAAATTTCCATAAATTGGAAAGGGGGAATACCTATCCCCCCCTTTTCAATGAATGGAAATTTAAAGTAACAGGATGTACTCATAATAACAATGAAATCAGAGTTAATAAATCAGTGATTCAAAAAGTAAGTCACACTTGGCGTTATTGGACAATATATTGTAATGAAATGAAATTCGTTTGGCGAAGGTTAAGCATATATTATGGGACTTCAAACGAAAATATAGATATTTGTGTTGTTCCTACACATGTTCCTATGTGTTGATGAGTGGTTCGTAATGGTGCGTGAATTGTATTCATGCTCCGAATTAAAGGTTCGAGAAATTATAAGCTTTTTGTCTGTTAAAAGTTTAAATTGCCAAATCGTTCATCTTGAAATTAATGCTGTTTACGGTGTACATGAAATATTTCGCCCTAAAAGCGGCCTGTGCAAGCAATTTGAAAATGGGAGCACACACTGAAAAAAAAATTGTTGATTTTACGGTATAATGCTGCATCCCAGCTACTAATAATATGCCGTAAAATCAACAATTTTTTTTTGAAGTGCAGATCTGACTGGGGAATTTCGTAGGGCAATATTTAAACTTGTTCGCTTCTGAAAAGTGGAGCGTAATCGAGCAACTGATTCGTGACATTAAAATCAATTTTACAATGAATGTTTGAACAATTTAAGCGTTTAACGCACAAAAACCATACACGTCCTTAAGAGCCTACACTAGTCACGCGAAGAAACGCTCAAGTCTATGGGAAGGTTCTTGCGCGATTTCTCGCTCCCATTTTAATATTTTTAAATGATTGTTTTTGCATAGTATAGCTGAGGTCGATCTCTAACGTTGTTAGTTTTTACTTTTTTGATTTTGTTTACAGTTTTTTTATAAGCGGAATTTTTTAATTTTGGAACCGGTTGGAACCGGTTCTGAAAGTAAAAGTACCCTTATATAAAAAAAAACTGGAACCAAAATCGAAAAAGTAAAAACTAACAACGTTAGAGATCGACCTCAGCTATACTATTCAAAAACAATCATTTAAAAATATTAAAATGTGAGCGAGAAATCGCGCAAGAACCTTCCCATAGACTTAACATTAGCTTGCGCGTTATTTTGCATGACTGATGTAGGCTCTAAAGCGTTTAACGCACAAAAACCATACACGTCCTTAAATCTCCAATTTTGAGCCTGAATCCAGTTCATGCACTATTACGGAAAACAAATCTTTTTTTTTTTTTCTACTCTCGCTGAATTATTTCGAGCCAATCGAACATCTTGATGCGATCGTGGTATTCATCTCGTGATGCACTGATGATAGATGTACGTGTTTGTTCAAATGCTGTGATTAGAACATACTCATTTCCGATGAAATATCACTTTTCTTTATTGTTTCAGGTAAAGAATCGGACATTATCTGTAAGAAGGAGTTCTCCGGCACGTTCTTGTAATATTTCGCTACAATATTTACACTAATTTATCAGAATTTGAATGATGCGGTTTGAAACTCTCTTTCAGCAGGTTTACAATTTTTCGTGCAGAGTTTTTTTTTCTCATTATGTTCTCTTTAACTGTATTCTGAACGAAGCTTTTTCGAATCTCGTTGAATTATTTCAGCCTATCAAAGTTCTTGAAAAATACGATAGCATTCATCTCATGATGTGCTAATTAGGTGCACGCGTTTATTTTATGTCTGCGACTGGAATTTGCTCATAGCATTTTATTGTTTTAAGGTAAGAATCAAGCCTTATATGCAGAAGGAGAAGGGGTTCTTGCAATTTTTTCACTTCCATATTTACACCCATCTAGTGATGCACTAATTAGATGCAACTGCTTCTTCTATGTCTGGTTTGTGATTGAAACTTGCTCGTTTCTGTTGAAATGTTGCTTTTCTGTATTGTTCTGTGAATGTATGCAGGCCTTGAGTATTACTTTGAGGTCCTAGGCACAGACTTTGCATGGACTCATAATATCCATACAAAAAGAATCATATCCCAAATAGCATCACGTCTCCTTACAGTAGTCGCTAGGGGGTTCGTATGTGCATACTATGTTGTAAGATGAAATTATTTTAATGTATTTATATAGAGCAATGAATAATCTTGAAGCCATCTCTGTTGCCCGATAACGCCCCAACAGTCTCAAGCCCGATCGTTGATGTCTTAAACTTATTAATTTTCGTTTTTAAATTATTCTGGTTCTTCCGTGATCGGGCTACCTTCCCGGCAGTCTTGATTCCACCTGTTTCGCGAGTAACAGTCGTACGTTCTCATTTATTAAATCTTGAATGTAATCATATTTAAGCTTAAATAACGGAATTTGAAATTTGTGTATAATAGTAAAAGTAAACAATCACAGGATACATTAATAGCAATATTGAAATCGGAATAAAATGCATTTTTGGTTCCTTATTTAATGAGCTTTATAAAAAGATAAGATTCGAAAGGAGGTAATACTTTTTAAAGCATTAAAAAATAATTTTTGAAGATCTAATATCTTGCTGTAGTACAATAACTATGCAAATAATGAAATTCTGCTACCAATTTTTAAAACTTTATCTACATTTTTGAGGCTACCAGCTAAATTGGGGCGGAGGGGAGCTGGTCGGTGCCTTCGTTCGACCATGTCTTAATCTGGACCTGATAGTAATCATGGATTGTCAGGAAACGACACCTTTTAACAATTTTTTATTTCATCATCATTTAAATTTATCCAAAATTTAAAAAATGCGGTTTGAATCAATGTGCTGAGAGATTGCTATTTATATAGAGTGAATATAGAAAAAACTTTTGTCGATATATGAGTCCCTAGCATCTATATCTTTCAAGGAAACGGGATGCCATTTGGGATGTAAGTTATTTTATGTCATGGGTTCGAGAATGAGGTAATGATTAATGAACAACAATCGAGGTCTCGCAATTACGGTTACAGTGACAAAATTTCAAAATTTTCAAATGGCAACATCCAATTTTTTAATCGCAAAATGATCTTTACGATAAAAAATTATTAATAGCGTTAAAAAACTAATTTTAGCTGTAGAAATAGCGATATAAAACAAACGCAAAGAAACTATTTCATGCTCCATGTGTGTTCCAAGAACAAATTAGTGGTATTGTCATCTACCGCCATTTCGCGTTTCCGTGGTCGGAAAGGTCAGCCGAAGACACCTCAATCGATTTTTATCTCTTGAGGTATTTAAAATTCTAGATATGAACTTCAAATCCGCTAAATGAGTCTTGTCATGAAAATATCATCAAACGTGAGATTCTGCATTGTCTTTATGCCGTGATTTATTGTTACCCATAGTCTCCCTCATGTGATGTTTTAATCGTCTGTGAACGTAAACATAAACACCTAAAAATTTCGTAATACGAGTAAAATTATTTGTTATTTTTGTGTTCTTTGTAGACGCATTTGTTCTTCTCACTGCTTTTATCTGCGTTTGTTTTATGTCGCTATTTCTACAGCTAAAATTAGTTTTTTAACGCTATTTATGTTTTTTCACTGTGAAGATCATGTTGAGATGAAAATATTGTATGTTGTCATTTGAAATTTCGAAATTTTGTCACTGTAACCGCAACTGTGAGAGCTCGATTCTTGTTTTTTACCTCAATCTCGAGCCCATGCCATAAAATAATCACATCCTAAATAGCACCAGGTTTCCTTGAAAGGCTCTCATATATCGACAAAGTTTTTTTTAATCACCCTGTACATAAATTTATATAAATAGATACTATTTATAGATAAATTTACGTAAATTTAATATGATGAATAAAAAAATGTAATATTTTTAAGTATTGAAAGAAGAATGACAGGCCCTCTTCATTTATATCCCTGTCCCGCTTTTTCCCACAATGAACCTGGCTCTTGGCAACACAACGCCCGAATACGTTTCTGGAATATTGCGTCAGTGTTTCCTACTTTTACCAAATGAATCAACTCTACGTTGTTTCCTGTGAGAGTATCATTAAGGATCATGCATAGATTTAAAAACATTCCAAACTTCTTAGTTTATTGATATCTCCCAAAACAACCGCTTAATGAATGTCTATACAGAACAATATCGAAACAAAACAATCGTTCATTTTAATTATTTCCCTCGCTCAGGATTCATTACTAATGCCTGAGTAACCACGCAAAGGGAGATTACTTGTTCCGGTTACGGATCGGTGCACTTATCAAACATTAAGTATACATCAGATTTGTTTTATTAATTTTTATTTACTTTAATATGTACAATGAAATCTACCTATAGCAATAATGAATTTAGACAGACGAGTGCATCATCATAGACCAATTCGTTGATTCACAATGCAAACATCGTAGTAATATATAGGTGTAAGTGTTGTTTATCGTTTCGTAATAATCTAATTAATACTGGAAATAATTGATTTTTAATAATTAAATATCGGGAATGTTAATTATTAACTCTATGGTGTGTCTCAGCATCAAGACTACAAGAAATAGTACACTGAAAAAAAATGTTGATTTTACGGTATAATACTGGCACCCCAGCCCCAGCTGATTTTACCGTAAAATTAACAGTAAAATAAGCAGTAATACACTGCGGCGCACGTAAGAAAAAAAATTTTTTGTAGTGTAGTTCAGGGTTTTAATAGGGATGTACAATGCGTAAGCGCTATGTGCACGTAAGAAAAACATTTTTTTTATTTGTAGTGTAGTTCAGGGTTTATAGCGCACTACAGTAAGCAATTATTATCTAGGAAAACAGGCCCGCAAATTGCAGTCTACTTATTTAGTCAAAAAATAAAAGGGGCCACACTCTAATGTCTAATCCAAACCCATATATTTTGTTCATAACTTTTCTTAAACCATCACACGTGGACTAGATACGAGTACTTTCTTTACAACATTAATCATTTTATTAAGAAATTTAGACACATCTTTGTTAATTGGATGCTATATTTGTACTTACAACGTTTAGAATAATATGTGATGACAAAAATCAATATTTAATTTCTATAATGATTTAAAAATAATAATTAGCTTTCTTTTTTATATTTTTAATACTAATTTTATCAATCCATTGTAACCGCCGCTTGTAAGAATGTTTTCTTATTATCAGAGACGCAACGTAATTTACGAACGTTGATACAAAACAGCAGTTTTTGCAAAAAAATATTTAATCAGGGTTCGACTAACATTTTGTGTGTCAAAGATTCAGTTGGGGGGCGGGGGTCATCAATTTGATTGGGTTTGAAACGTCAGTTTGCTCTGGATTTAAGAAAGAAACCTGATTTTTGGATTTGACGGCCCCTTTTTAACGTGGGAGGCCCGGGGCAGCTACCCATTTTCCCTTTTCAGGCCCTATATTTAATTAATATTAAAAATTATATAGCACATTTTTTTAAAATAAAATTTTATTGCTAACATGATTATAAATCTTAAGTAAGCATTCAATTATATTTCATTTTTAAAAGTTGTTAGATGACAGTTTTAACCAATTTTTCAGTATCACTTAAGATTGCTGTTGGAAGATTTCTCGATATAAGATACATTTTGAGTTTTTTTCAAACTTCCAACAGTTACACTATTCGAAATTTCCGTTTGTACAGTAATTTTGTCATCGTTACTTGATTCACCTGCAGTTACACTGAAAAAAAAAAAAAATGTTGATTTTACAGTATAATACTGGCATCCCAGCTGCCAATATTATACCGTAAAATTAACAGTAATAAACAGTAAAATAAGCAGTAATACACTACCGCGCCGCGATCAGAAGAACTAATGCATGAAATTTAATAAAACCTTATATCCAGTTAGTCCCTGATATAAATTGGTGCAGATTAGTTTTTGGAGAAAATCGCCCGACAGGTGGTGCTGCTATGCTGCATTTTTCGCGATTTCCGCAATAACTCTATCTCAAGAACTATTGCACTCATTTTCATCAAACTTCAGGTTCAGTTAGACCTTGACATAAATAGACGCTGATTATGTTTTGGTGTAGATATCTCAACAGGTGGCGCTGCTATAAAACTTTTTGTCTCGATCTTTACGGTAGCTATATCTCAAGAACTAATGCACGGAATTTCATCAAACTTCAGATTTAGTTAGTCGTTGACATAAGTTGTTGTTGATTAGGTTTTGGTCTAAATCGCTCAACAAGTGGCGCTGCTATGCTGCATTTTGCAGGATTAAACGATTATAACGATAGTCATATCTCAAGAACTAATGTACGGAATTTAATAAAATTTTAGATTCAGTTAGACCTTGATATAAATTGCTGCTGATTCGTTTTAGTGTACGCGAAATCTGTGTGAGATAGAAGAAAGTTTTGGGATTGGCACATCCGATTAGTTTACATTTAGTTTAATATGACGGATTTATCCATATGAACACTAGAAATATTTTATTTTTGTCCACGGTGATTTATCACTAGCTGTCTTATTTATTCAATAATAATAATAGTAATTAAATTCTTTAAATCTTAAAAAATCTTTATAAATGTATAGGGTTTATTTTGTCGTAAAGTTCCACATCTATATTAAAATACAATCTAACTTTGAACGTCCGTTTTAAAAAAAATTAATTGACAATATCATAATTATATTACTACTACATATTTAATGTGTATATTTAAAGTGCGAAAAAACATCAAATAAAAATTTTCAGCAATTTTGAATCAGTGGTTAGTGAAACGTAAATTAGTGACAGTTGAACAAATTAATAATATTAAAGAAAAATTTCGATTATTTAGCATTACACAAAAGAATAATTTCTGTACTGCATCACTTTTTGTATTAAATTATACATTTTATTAGTTATATACATTGCGCAAATTTTGCGCTAGAAAACGGGATCGTGCGATTTGCGTAATATTTTTGAAAATCCCATTTACACTAAGTCAATATTCATATTTTTCGAACATACTACTTCAAGTTTCTTTTAAGATCTAAAAATCCCATCTCATTTTTTTTCCTCGTTCGAACCTTGTATTAGAAAATTATTTTAATTAAAATACCAATTATATGAATACACATAAACCATTATTTAATATTTTTAAAAGCTTTGAAATAAGTGGGAAGTGTTAATTTATTAAAATATTAAATCAATTTCTACACTACATCTGAAAAAAAAATGAAAGATGGGATTTAAAATTTGAGGAACCTACAAAATTTGGGACCCCAGGTTTTAGCCTACTGTGCTTTATGAAAAATTATACTGTGATTAACAAGCCTGAATAAACATGCTGAATTGCTCAATTTTAAAGGAAACGTGTCCCTGAAAATAAGTAAAATGCCAGCTGTAGTAGAGGTCTGCACGGTCCCAGGCCTGGTTCGAAGTCCGAGCTAGGGGCTTGATTTTCTCTGCATTTTCGGGCCGTTCCCGGACCTAACTTTTTTCTGCAGACTAGGACCGGACCTAGCCAAACTTCTTTTTTCCGTCCAAGCCCTGCCTAAACTTAATTGTTCCTAGAGATCTGCACAGGCCGAAATTTTCAGGCCCGGTCCCAGCCCGTATGAAAACTATTGGCCCGGCTTGGCCGCCCAAAAATTAGTAAAATGAGGCCCGGCAGAAGAATTTTTGCAAAAAATACATAGATTTATAAATGGCCATTATTCTACATTTAAAATTCTTTTTAAAGAATAGTGCATACATTTCTAGTTTAAAAAATTAAAATACAGTATGGAAAATAGAATCTGTATATGACGAAAACCTTTCTTAAACAGAAAATGTCTTTATATGTGAAAATGAATATAATAATCCGTATTAAAACATATAATACATATAGACATGTACCTGCTAAAGCCATGTACGTGTCTATAACGGATTTTTCTTCTCTCCTAATTGTTCTTCTCTTACCGAATCTTCATTTGCATGTAATTGTCTAAGTCAATTTCTTTAATCAGTGTTTATGTACTTCATTGTCTAAGTGGTCATTAATGTTGTTGATATTTTCTATTCCTTGCATTTCGAACATAATCTGAAAATAAAATCTATGCATAAGTAAGTGTGCTTTTTGAATAATTTTAACTGTAGGATAATGTTGCTACAGAAATATGGGCATGTTTTGTAGAAATTCAGTCGGGCTTGGGTCTAACTTTTAGCTTTTATACCGGACCGGGCTCGGGCCGAAATTTTAACTTTTTTGCTGCGCCGGGCCGGTCTAAAAATTGTTTTGTACGAGTCAGACCTTTAAATTTTGGTCCGTGCAGACCTCTAAGCTATAAGGATTGAACTTGATCATAAGAAAAATCAATTTAAATGAAAGCGTTTAAACTAAATTCCAAACATCTTGAAACAGTTTTAAGTATCGTAAACTATTTATTACTCTCGCTCACTGTTGAAAATTTGCAACAAACTGTCCAGTCATTATACCGTTTTTACAGAAAACGGTTGCATAACTGTAATTTAACTCTATTCTGACCCTAATATGAGCAATAATATTGTCAGACTAGAATTAAATTACGGTTATGAAACCGTTTTCTAAAAAAAAAAAAAAAAAAAAAAAAAAAAAAAAAACCAGTTGAATGACTGGACAGTTTGCTGCAAATTTTTAACAGTGCGCTTTAATGAGTTTCCTTGATGTAAATGACTGGGATTTTTAACAGATAATTATCAGATTACGATAGTGATATGTTAATTATAATCTATACTAATATTACAACGGAGTAAAGATTGTTTTTTGTTTGTTTGTTTGTAGGAGGTAATCTCTGGAACTACTGAAGCGATTTCAAAAGTGATGGTGGCAAATTGATGGTGACAATCCCTGCTCCAACATAGGCTATATATTATGTCGGTGCCACTACCCCCAGGGGGGTGGAGGAGCAAAAAACGTTCTAAAATTTCGATTTTTTTTTTATACTGAAGGAGCTAGAAACATCAAATTTGGCATGGTAGTTACTTATAAGATGTAAATTCTCTCTAAGAACAAATTCTAAAAAAATTCGAAATTTAAAAGGGTGAGATGAGCGAAAAGCGTTCTAAAAACATTGTAAATTACATTTTCTATGGAATCTCTGGAACTACAGAAAAGTTTTCAAAAGTGATGGTAACAGTCCCTGCTGTAACAGCTATATTTTATATCGGTGACACTACCACAAAGGGGGGGGGGGGCTGAAAGAGCGAAAAACGTTCTATAATTTCGATTTTTTTCGACATTAGTGTTGCTTAATTAGTAATTTATGAATTATCTGTGGCAGTAAAATTTTCTCTAATGAAAATAGGCCAACGAATACCACTTGGCATTTTTCAAGAATTACGCGAGCAAAGCCGCGGGTTTTGCTAGTTTAATCATAAAAATTACTCTATGCATTTGACCCTAATCATGAGTAATCACAAAATTAATGTTCATTATATAATCTTAGATTGCTTTAACAAACATTCATTCAAGCTAAAGCTTAAGGCGGTTCTTTCATGCATTTATTTAACCCCTTTGCGACGAGCGTCCTTTACGGAATTTTTAATCTTTTACCATCGGTTTTTTAAAACCGAAATTTTCGCCTATATGAATCGCAGAAATGCTACCATTAAATAAGGCAAAGCTTACACTAAAAAATAACTGGTGGGAATAATCGAGCATTCTGAGCATCTTATGCGTCACGTATATGTGTCGCTCGTCCCCAAGTGGTTAAGCATACTGTCCATTTACAGTCAAATACTTCCGCGTTACCACAAAAACAGAAAACTCATCATTTCAACATTGAACTGTTATTTTCCAAAGGAATAGAACCCGGCAGATATCTTAAATATCCCTGATTTTGCCGATATTATATAAAATCTTGATAGGTGCTTGTGCTATTGTTTTAATTTTATTCGATTGATTTCTAATTATACATGAGACAAAATTAGAAATAGGATTCAAAATTTATAGAAACCTCAAAATTTTGGGGATCCCTAAACACTGTGCTTATTGAAAAATCAGAGGACTGAAAGAAAGGGCTGTTGACTTTTAAATTGGTTGATTATACAAAAATTTCGGAACGTCCCTGGCAAATAATTTTCAACTGGTTGCCAAAGAACAATTTCCTGAGGAATTTCGGTTTCGTGTTTTGAAATATTCCTTATCAAGGCTGACAACAACAGTATATGAATAGGGCTTCCCAGAAACTTCTGATATTTTCAAGACATGTTATTTGAAAATATTGGGGAATTAGCTGTCCATTATTTCCTAAGATTTTCCAGATTTTTTTTTTTTTTTTTTTTTTTTTTTTTTTGTACAGTGTGTGTAAATGAATAAAATATTAAACGAAGAATTTTGACAGAATAGAGAAATCAATTGACCAAAAGCGTTTAAGAGAAAAATCAAATATCTGGAAAACTTTTATCTACCACAAACAAGTGAATATATTGAATATTGTTTGTTTGTTTGTTTATTAAATAATTCCCTTAATCCAAATAACTGTGATTTATATAATAAAAGGTACTAAGTAGACAATAAATAGAATGTTAAATATCTTTTAAAAAATAAAGAATTATGTTTTGATATAACAGAGTTTGGACAACAACAAGGAAATCAAGTTTAACAAAGCGTTTAAAAGAAAAAATAAATATATTCTTAATATAGTTTTAGCTGCAAAAACTATTAATTGTTGATTTAAAAAAATTAAATTTCCTTAATCCAAATAACTGTGATTTATATAACAAAAGGTACTAAGTAGACAATAAATATAATGTTAAATATCTTTTAAAAAATAAAGAATTATGTTTTGATATAACAGAGTTTGGACAACAACAAGGAAATCAAGTTTAACAAAGCGTTTAAAAGAAAAAATAAATATATTCTTAATATAGTTTTAGCTGCAAAAACTATTGATTGTTGAATTTTTTTATTTAATTTCCTTAATCCAAATAATTGTGATTATGTATTAAAAAAAATAGTAAACAGATATTAAATACATAATAAATTATAAAAAAAATAAAGGCATTGTATTTTGACTTTGAAAATAATAATTATCAAATTACGATAATGATATGCTTATAGTAACTTAACCGAAAAAATTAACCCATGCATTCGACCTTATCATCAATAATAGCTTAACTCTTGTTAATTTATGTAATCTTAGCTTACTTTAGCACTACTTAACTTTAAGGCGTTTTTTTTATGCAGTCCACTTAAAATTAAATACTTCCCAGTTACCACAAAAATAGGAAAGTCAAAAACTGAGCTATCATATCAATCATCACAATGGGCTGTTATTTTTTTTAAAGGAATGGAATCCGGTGAACATCTTAAGTATCCTTGATTTGGTCGATATTAGATAATATCACATCTGTTGCTTGCGCTACGGTTTTAGTTTTACTCCAATGATTTCAAAGCCGATGACATTCACATGACATAATCCTCAGAGGAAAGTTTTTCTCGATTAATCCGGAGTTTTTCGTGATGAGATATGATTTTTTTTTTCTTCTGTCGTTTCGATTATATGTTTCTTGTGTCGAAATCGTTATATTACACAGATTATAAAGGGTCAGACGGAACAGTTAGGACAATTTTTCGACAATGCTTGTTATCGATGCCAACTTGACCTACAACTTAAAAGAAGTGTTTGCACTCAAGAAGGGAGAGTGGAAAATTCAAGGAAATCGTCTCACTCAACCCCGTTTTAGACAATTATGTGGAATTCTTCTGTAATAGTTGTTGATTTTAGTTGTCATAAAGAATGAGGGATTAATTTCTAATAATTAAACGTTAAAAAAAAAAAGGGGGGGGAACTAAGAATTTTTCACCAGTAGGGCTGTGCCCCCCGAGAATTCACCGTTAAGATATATTTAGTTCTTCTTTTAGGTAGCTTTCAATACAAAAAAGTATAAAGCTACCTATTGCAGCCGTTCGGAGGAAAGCAGTTCCGGAAAATTTCGATATATTTTCACCGATCATGACCCCCAGACCCCAAAACCATCCTCCGTCCAAATGTTGATTTATATATATAGATATATCCATATATATATATATATCTGACCTATGTCATACGATAACGCCCGTAATTATGAATCGATTTTGATGAAACTAATTGTGTGTATTAAGGTCACTAATGTCTCGACCGAGTTCGTTGGCCAGCTTGGTCCGCCATCTTGTTTCAAGATGGCGGCCATTTAAAGATGTAAAATAACTTAAAATCTAAAATAAATATACAAAAAATTTAAAAATTCAAATTTATTTTTTAATTACGTGTTAGGCCTTGATACAAGGATTCCAGAGCTTTTTTTGGTTTACCTCTATCTTACAAAATGGCTGAGATAGAGCCGTTTGAAATTCTAGGGTGGCTGACATTTTGAAACAAAATAGCACATTAACGCGGTTACTCGCAAATTATTTTCTTTCATTGTTGAAATAATTTTCCCAATCATACGCATAAAACTATATATTCATATCCGTTAACGCCAAAATTGGCGACATTGGCGACATTGGCGACAAAATTGGCAAAATTGGGCGACATTTGGCGAAATATGGCCAAATTTGGCGATCAAAATAAGTCTTCATAAATGAAGCCAATTTGACTATTGCTCAATAATTTGGCGAATTTCTTATTCAAATTCAGTATTAACGAATCTTTTGTAAACGTTTCTTTGCATTTTAGCTTGCTGTTTTCGTGTAACATTAGCTAAAATTTTAAAACGAAGATATAGGAAAGCTACCTTTTCCTCCCGGTACAGGCCGGAAGGACTTTTTTTACGTTCATGTGTTTATTATTTTCCGGGAAATTATTTATTTATATTGCGGGAAATTTCTGAAAGCTGACGAAAAAAAAGCAGAAATTGTTTCAGTTCTTCATTTTGAATAAGGCCGGTACAAATATACTTTTGAATTTTTAATATTTCTTATTTCTTACATTTCTGTATAGATTTTTATGTTTATATGTTTAAAATTGTCTTGCATAGAAAGTCTGACAAAATATCCTTAGAAATAAATTGAAAAAAGATACTTAGAAATTCTTAGAAAACATTTATTAAAAGATTTCGAGGAAATCGTCTCACTCAACCGCGTTTTGAAGAATTACGTGGGAATACTTTTGTATTGGTTGTTGATTTTAGTTATCATAAGAAATTAGGAATTTGATGTTTGAAATTAGGAAAATGAACGGATCCATTTAGATTATAATCTAATTTCTTTAGTAGAGACACTGGTTACATTAGGGCCAAATATTGTGCCAGTGTTACATTCATCGGGAATACTTCTAATAAAATACCAAGATTTTTAAACATTTAATTTATATTGAAATATTTTCAATTCGATGCTACTAGTACAGAAATATTGGGTTTACAGTGAAATATTTGCATGGGCTTTGTATTGGAAATATTTACAGTTACTGCGGAAATATCGTTTTTACATTGAAGAATTCCGAAATTAAATGACAAAAGATTTCTTTCTAATATTACTACAATATTGGCAAAATATAAACACACCAATTTTGAACAATATTTCCTGAGGATATTGTTAATATTGGTCAAGATATAACCAGCACACTTTTAAAAATCTTCGGCAAAATATAGTCATTCAATCGTTTTTATAGAAAATGGGTATATAACCCTAATCTCTCTAACCTTAATTATTCTGAGCATTGAAAACTCTTTATTATATGATCAAGTAACTGTTTTCTATATAAAAAGATGGAATGACTGGACTGTTTGCTGAAGATTTTTAACAGTGTACGAACAATATTGATCGAATATTGATAACTCTTTATTATATGATCAAGTAACTGTTTTCTGTATATAAAGGTGGAATGACTGGACTGTTTGCTGAAGATTTTTAACAGTGTACGAACAATATTGATCGAATATTGATAACTCTTTATTATATGATCAAGTAACTGTTTTCTATATAAAAAGATGGAATGACTGGACTGTTTGCTGAAGATTTTTAACAGTGTACGAACAATATTGATCGAATATTGATAACTCTTTATTATATGATCAAGTAACTGTTTTCTGTATATAAAGGTGGAATGACTGGACTGTTTGCTGAAGATTTTTAACAGTGTACGAACAATATTGATCGAATATTGATTTGATAGTGAATAAAATCATAATCAAGTAACCTTATCCGTGTCTGACAGTAATTGTTAAATAGAAATATTTATTATTTTATTAAAATAACTTTGTTTCAGTTTTTTTTTAATTTAAATTAATACACAGTTTATTAATCTTTAAACTAAAGGATAAGTCCATTGGGTGAGTGTTCTTTGTTCTTTCTCTGCATTCTGTGCGGTAAAGGTTACCACAGTCGCTATCTCATCATCACATGTGTAATTTTTGTACAGCTAAAATGTGAGCACACTGGGAAAAAAAAAAAAGTTGATTTTACGGTATAATACTGGCATCGCAGCTGCCAGTATTATACCGTAAAATTAACAGTAATAAACAGTAAAATAAGCATGCGCGGCAGCGTATTACTGCTTATTTTACTGTTTATTACTGTTAATTTACGGTATAATACTGACTGCGGAGATGCCAGTATTATACCGTAAAATCATTTTTTTTTTTTTTTTTTTTTTTTTTTCAGTGTAAGTAGGCATTATTTGCAAGAAGGGAAATTTTTTTTTTTTTTTTTTACTCAGATAGTATTAGATATATTATTTCTTTTCCTTTGAATTTTTTTTTTCAGTAAGTAATAGTTAGTATGTGAATTTTTTCTTTGTCTTACATATACAATTAAAAACTTTGGCGGCTCTCACGAAAAAACTAAGCGCATATTTAATTATAATGTATCAATCCTGGGTGCATTTGTTTTTATTAAGGGACTGGTTTCTACCACAACCCATCTTGGTTAAACAGACATAGGATATGGTTCAAAACCAATCGGAAATCATGATTGCAACAGTGTGATTTTGTGAATATTCTGGAGAACTTGAGATATTCTGTGGCATTTTATTTTATTATTTTTTTTTTTAAATAATGATTTAGTTGCCATAATTAGAGAAATTTCTTTAAAAGGTACAAAAAAAAAAAAAAGAAGAAAGAAAGAAAAGAAAGAAAGAATACAAAAGCCCTATAGTTATTATGACATCCTTCTATGCAACATGTGAATAATTGGAGATAGTTTCATCGTACAACATTATATATACAAAGAGGAGAAGTTGTAAACTACAAATACACAGTGAGATTTTGATATAATAAATACTGAATGTAAAAAATCGTTCCAAATTACGCGTTACATTTTACTGTAGTGCGTTTACTGACTGCAGGTTTGTATTACAACATACAAATAAAGGGTAATGAACGTGCATACATTTAACTTCAAAAATCTCTTCAATAAATAAATACTATGAAATGCATATCCTTATTAAAATGCGTGTCTAAATATATAAATGTGCGCTTTTACATGAATAGTGCAATGTGAAAATACTGAAAAATATTAATGCATTTTGTTAAATATTTCAAATGTTTAATAATTCAGTTCCTAACGCTCCCTCCATAGACGCCTCTTTTTTGCTCTGTAATTCTTGAAAATATCGTTACACGGAAGTTTTTACCCATCTATTGATTTCTTGGATAATTAATGAAGGTATTGATATCTAAACAACGTTTGCTACTAATCAGATGCTTTTTATAACTTTTCAAACCCCCGTGTCTTTTTGACTCGCAACAATTCGATGTTGTCTAAGTTTTGTATTTACGATGACTTGTAAAAGGTAAGTAACTGACTTTATCGTTAGAAGTCTTCTGTATGAAAATTGTCAAAGATATATTACTCCACTGCCCACGTGCATTGCAGTGTGGAGTACTATAACAAACGAATAAAAACAATAACAACGAAAAAAAAACATCCCTGATGGCTCGGCCTACAGGCACAGGTAGATTTCGAAGACGCAGACCGTGGGGCGCCTGCTTGTTGGGAATTGCAGAAGAAATGACCTTTTTGTCAAGATGCGGCAGTTGGGACCACCCACTTCGAAACCTAACTTGTTTGCAGGCGGAGCCAGCAGGGATTTTTTTTTTTGCTATAAGAGTTGGTCCTAATAAAAAACATGTCAATATAAAAGTTTTAGATACTATTAAGAGGATTTATAATAAATTTAAGCGGATTTGAAATCTTGGGAATTGACGAAGTTATGAATTTTTTTCTTCTAAACCCCTCCTCCCCCCACCCCCCTTGGGGCCATTTTTAATGATATCAAAATTCTGTCATACATAAATTTTCGGCACTTTTCCTAGAAGTAATAATAACTTTAAACGGATTCGATACGTATCATAATTAAGAAGTTATGGGTTTTTTTCTGTTTTCGCAACCCCCCCCCCCCGGTTCGATTTTTCCCCTTAACGAACTTGACCGAGATTTTATGCCCCTTGATTTTATGTATCAGTTTGGAAGAGATTTGTGCAGAATTATGGGAGTTATCGTGTCCATAAAAAAGGGACATAGATAGATAGATATATAAAGTTTTGAACTGGGGGAGGTTTTGGGTTCTGGGAATTAGGATCGGCGTAGATCTGCAAAAATGTTTCAGAAATTCCAACTTAGGGGAGAATATAATAGGGAGTATTTCTTACGAAATCTACCTAAAAAGGTAAAATTACATTATATTTGTCTTGTCTAGAGGTTTCTAAATAGCTAAAACAATTGAAAAATGAAAATTGGTACATTCTATATTGTAAAAAAAGACAAATGTTTCTTAATCTACGAAAATATAATATAACCACGATCAAAAATATAATAATTAACAAGAACGGAAGTATAATATAACCAAGAACGTAAATATTATATAACCTCTTTCGAGTATACCCATGATTCCGAAAAGCGTACTTTATCATTAGAAACCTCAGAAACCAAAATACTTTCGAGATTTGAAGAATCATTTATAAAAACAAGTTTCTTTTGCTGCCACTGATTTTTGTAAATGTTTCTGAGTAGTAATTCCGGAATATCGGTTTTCAGGACACTATTAATTCTCAATCAAACATTTCCAGATGCGTAATTGAATTTATACAAAATAAACAAAACAATATTAATTTTAATCAGGGTACACCGATATAAATCAGGTTGATTAAAATCATGATTAAAATTACGATTTAAATTACTCTGATTTAAAAAAAAAAAAAAAAAAAAAAAAAAAAAAAAAAAAAAAAAACATTAATTTTAATTACTATTAAAATTTTAAGCTTTTGGAATATACAGTTTTGTCTTGATTTAGAATATAATAAAATTTAAACAACCCACATGTTATTTATTTGGATAAAATGAGCAATAATAATAATAATAATAATAATAACCCTAAAAAAAAAAAAAAAAAAAAAAAAAAAAAAAAAAAAAAAAAAAAACTCTACCTCTCTGAAATGCCTCTTTAAATTCTCAATTGTAAATTTTATATTCGCAATCTGTACGTATTGTTTTTTTTTTCTTCTACTAAAGAGAGAAATGTCTTGCAATTGTTTTTTCCATGGCTGGTTCGCAGACTATAAGAGCACAAAAAGGCAAAATAAAGATAATGAATACTGTCAATTTACAAATGTTTATAGCTGATCAATGTTTGAATGAATTTTGAATGTTTTTCTCTTGAACAGTATAGTTTGTTAATTCTTGTGGTAACAAATAGATAGTATTTCCCATGTAATTGTTTTTATGCATCGTGAATTTAAAATATGATGAATTTAGTACGTCCTGACTATACATCCCATTTACCTGCAGAGAAATTGGTGGTATACATTTTGATAATATTTATAAGCATGAAAAAGAAAAAAAAATTGTAATGTGCTTGAAGGCCAGACAGTTTGTTTTGAGTTTAGATGGGTGATAAAATGTCCACAATGAGCCAATTATGTGTGTAATTGTCACCAAATGCAACAGGGTCTGGCATCTTGTAGATTTCATTGACACATCAGAAAATTCACACACAACCGAATATACCTTATAAAAATTGCTCATGAAGTAATATTAAAGTGCAAAGCTGAATGTAACTGTTTCATTGGTAGATATTGCAGTTAATATCAAGAGTATGCATGATGAATTAAAAAAGATGTGATTTGACTGAGATCGAAAAGAAAAAAAAACTTTTGATATTGCTAAGAAGAATAAATTCACTAGTATTTTTTATAGCTTTAATCATGAGATTCCTAGCTAAGGCAGATACTTTTTATGATTTTATTTTTGAGCAAAATACTGTATCCCAAATGTCTCCTTTGGAATGGTGGAGAGCCCATTTAAATTCAAGTTTTTGTGAAACGTCATATGAAAAAGCAATAAAGCAACTCTGTACAAATGACTATTTTCTACTTACGGTTTAGTACATTCAAAAACTTAGAAAGAAACTGGGGTATGAAAGAGCAAGAAAATTATTATTTTTTTTAATACAAAACCTTGAATTCCAAGCCCTTAAGTGTTTTTAAAAAATGATAATCAAGTTTTGATATCTTCTAAAGTATTCGTCTATTTTTCATTTCAATATTTCTAATTACTGAAAGTCACCAAGACAGTTCCAAATTAATTTTTTCCATTGACTTTCAATATCAGGTATTAATAAAATTAGAAATGAAAATGGAGGTGATTCTAAAATGCTATTAATTGCATTATTTTTTAGCTTTAATCTTTTGAGAAAAACCGTGAATATTTATGTCATATATTTAAAATAAGTTGTATGAACCAATATTTATATATATGCATATTTTTATAAAAAATGTTATTTTAAAAGATTTTAGATCTTATATATTTTACACTTGCACATTTAAAGAAACTGTTTTTAAAAAATAGGACACATCTTATATGCTAAAAAATACTATCTATTGCCAAAAAAAAAAAAAAAAAAAAAAAAAAAAAAAATCTGTTTTTTTTTTTTTTTTTTTTTTTTTCAAATATTTTCAAAATTAATAACTGTATGTTTATTAGTTTTCATGTGGTACTTGCATTTAAAATTTTAAAAATCACCAAGCGTTCTTGCTATATTCGTATGTTTAATGCGTTAAAAAAAAAAAAAAAAAAAAAAAAAAAAAAAAAAAAAAAAAAACTTTCCAAAATAATCAATTTAAATAATAAAAAGAAAAGTGCCCAATTAAGCCGATGGCATTGAGCTCTCACAGGCTATTCACAATAATTGTATATTATACTCTTATTTCAAAGAATAATGCTCCTCAAAAAATAAAGAAATCCCGAATAAATTAAGGGGGTATCAGCTCCGTTCCCCATCTTTCTACTTAACCAATGAACCCCCAAAACTAATCAGGGAAGCGCCTTATCATAATGAACTTAAATACAAAATTTGAAGTAAATTGGATAATTCTGCATGAAAAACCCATTTATCTAATTTAAGGGGGTATTAGCTTCCGTTCCCCCTTTATACTTAACCAACGAATCCCCAAAACTAATCAGAGAAACGCCCTATCACAATGAACCTATATTCAAAATTTGAAGCAAATCGGATAATTCTACATGAAAAACACATTTATCAAAATTAAGGGGTGGGGGTAGCTCCCCGTTCCTCCCTCCTTTATACTTAACCACTGAACCCCCGAAATTAATCAGGGAAGCTCCTTATCACAAAGAACCTATACAAAATTTGAAGTAAATCGGATAATTCTGGAAGAGAAACCCATTTATCTAAATTAAGGTGGGGGGATTAGCCTCCCGTTGCCCCCTTTATACTTAACCAATGAACCCCCAAAACTAATCGGGAAAGCGCCTTATCACAATGAACCTACTTACAAAATCTGAAGCAAATTGGATAATTCTGCATGAAAACCCATTTATCTAAATTAAGGGGGGGAGGTATTAGCCCAACGTTCCCCTCTTTATATTTAACGAATGAACCCCCAAAACTAATCAGGGAAACGCCTTATCACTATGAACCTATGAACCTATATACAAAGTTTGAAGCAAATCGGATAATTCTGCATGAAAACCCCATTTATCTGAATGAAGGGGGAGGATTAGTCCAACGTTCTCCTCGTTTATACTTAAGGTATCCGCCTACGTTTAAAACGCCAATTTCGATGAAAATTCGCAATTTTTTTTATTTGATTTTCTTATAGAATGAACATTTCTGTTTCTAAATCTGTTTTTATTTTTCTTGCACGCCTATTAGAAATGAAATTAGAGACCTTTAAAAAACAGCTGACGTCGTTAATTTATACTGGAAGTGGAGATATCTAAACCGGTAGTGGATCGAAAATTGAGGTTTATTAAACTGTTTTCGCGCATTTTTTAGTTTTTACAGTTAATATTATATTTTAGCTTTATCTATAGCACTGCCTCAAAGGGTTTATTTGTTTTTTTATTTTACTAGTTTATCAAGTTATTAGCATTTTCTTCAAAATTTGATTTTTATCAAGAAAAGTTGAATACTATTGCTCTAACTCAAAATTTTATTATTCTATAACCATGAAATTTTTTGAGTAGCTATTTGATAATGTCTAGAGTGTAATGAAGTAAAGAATTGATATAGGTAAATAATTTGTTAATATGTAGCTACTTTTATGAAGAATTACACGTAAAATTACAGAAATTTTCTATGTAATTGTATATAATTAGCTGTATCACTTTTAGATTTCAGCTTATTGGGTAGGTTTTAGTTCATTACACTCAAGAGTGTCTAATATGCATATGTTAAAAAAATATTTTTGTTATATGCATTTTTTTTTGTTTTTAGAGTCGGAGCCGTTTTTATAAAAAAAAATGTTAAAAAATGACTAAAATTCTTCAAATTTTTTTAAAAGTTGCATAAGTATTTTATATTTTTTCATTATTTTTCTTATTTTGTATTATACTGTACTTAAAAGTGCCAAAACAATACAAAAATTACAGTTTATTTTAAAAAAATGGCTTTTTAAATAGTCGGATAGCAATAAATATTAACATAACGACTTACAGTAGTAAACTCGAAAATGCTCCAAAAAGAATTAAATGGATAAAAATATAGAAATATGTGTAAAATAAGCAAGAAAAAGGCTATAGTTATAAATTTAGTGGTTTTTAAAGTGTTTATTTAATTAAAAAAGTTCTTTTAAACTCATATGAAAACTTTAAATACGTTTTCTAAAAAATTAGATTCTCATCGGAAAAGGTAAATGACTATTGTTCTAACTCAAAATTTTATCATCCTATAACCAGGCAATTTTTTGTGTAGCTTTTCCATAATGTCTAGAGCAGTGTTTCCCAACGGGGGGCGTACGCCCCACAGGGGGGCAATTTGACTTTTCAGGGGGGCAATTTAACTTTTCAAGGGGACAATTCGGAATTTCTGTGAACCCATACCTTCTGAATTGTTTTTCTAATAGTAATGTTGTAGACTGAAAATAAAAGTTAAACATTCAAATTTCAAAAACAAAATTAAAAAAAAAAAGAAAAAAAAAGTTTTTTATTTAGTTTTTAAAAAGTATCCATTCAAAAGTTTTAAATACATTTCTACCAGAATAATTATAGAAAAAACTTTTAAAGATATTTAGATAGTTTTATATTGTTAAAAATTCTTTATAATTTTACTAATTTGTAAGTATTTTAGAATTTTAAACAACTTTTTCGATTATTTATTGAATGAGTCGCACTGCAATATGTCACATAAAAATCAATTTTACACATGACAGTATTCAAGTGTATTTTTAACAATTACTTGACGACCTTCATTTACAGAATCTTTTATAACGTTTTATTCTGATTGGAAATTGTTGCGTAATTTAATCGCAGAAATTCTGTGATTAAATAAGAAAAAAATTGTTTTATTCAAAATTATTGATTTTTGTAATCAAGGATTCTGAGCACTCTATGCATCACGCATACGTGGCGACCGTGTGCCAGTAAACTACGAGGAGTATCAGATGATTATAAAAAATATTTGATTCATCCATTACCTTCGGCACGTTTCAGGATCAATGTTAAATGCTTTTTACTCTATCAGGAGTAAATTCTTTTAAAATTTTATAAGAATTATATGTTATAGGGGGGGCATCATCATTTTAGGGATGTTTTGGTGGGGCGCGGCTAAAAAAAGGTTGGGAACCACTGGTCTAGAGTGTAATGAACTAAAGAATTAGCTCTAAGTGACTTATTTTTTTATATATAGCTATTTTTATGAAGAATTACACGTAAAATTACTGAAATTTTCGATGTAATTGTATATAATCAGCTGTATCGCTTTTAGATTTCCGTATATTGACTAGTTTTTAGTTCATTACACTCAAGAGTGTCTAATATGCATATGTTAAAAAATATTTGTGTTATATGCATTTTTTTTGTTTTTAGAGCCGGGGCCGTTTTTATTTTTAAAAACTGCTAAAAAATGACTAAAATTCTTCAAAATTTTTAAAAGTTGCATACATATTTTATATTTTTTCATTGTTTTTCTTATTTTGTATTATACTATACTTAAAAGTGCCAAACAATACCAAAATTACAGTTTATTTTTAAAAAATGGCTTTTTAAATAGTCGGATAGCAATAAATATTAACATAACGACTTACAGTAGTAAACTCGAAAATGCTCCAAAAAGAATTAAATGGATAAAAATATAGAAATATGTGTAAAATAAGCAAGCAGAAGGCTATAGTTATATAAATTTAGTGGTTTTTAAAGTGTTTATTTAATTTAAAAAGTTTTTTTAAACTACTATGAAAACTTTAAATGCGTTTTCTGGAAAATTAGATTTTTATCGGAAAAGGTAAACGACTATTGCTCTAACTCAAAATTTTATCATCCTATAACCAGGCAATTTTTTGTGTAGCTTTTCGATAATGTCTAGAGTGTAATGAACTAAAGAATTAACTCTAAGTGACTTATATTTTTATATATAGCTATTTTTATGAAGAATTACACGTAAAATTACTGAAATTTTCTATGTAATTGTATATAATAAGCTGTATCTCTTTTAGATTTCCGTATATTGACTAGTTTTTAGTTCATTACACTCAAGAGTGTCTAATATGCATATGTTAAAAAAATATTTGTGTTATTATGCATTTTTTTTTGTTTTTAGAGCCGGAGCCGTTTTTATAAAAAAAATGCTAAAAATGACTAAAATTCTTCAAAATTTTTAAAAGTTGCATAAATATTTTGTCTTTTTTCATTATTTTCTTTATTCTGTGTTAGATTACACTAAAAAATACCAAAAAATGTGTCAAAAGTAAAGTTTTTAAAAAAAATGTCTCCGTACGTAGTCGGATACCTTAACCAATGAACCGCCTAAAATTAATCAGGGAAGCGACTTATCACAATGAATGCCTACAATATTTGAAGCAAATCGGATAATTCTGCAGGAAACCCCCATTTATCTGAATTAAGGGGGGGGGGTAACCTCCGCCGTTTCCCCCCTTTATTCTTAACCAATAAACCACCAAAACTAATAAGGAAAGCGCCTTATCACAATGAACCTATAAACAAAATTTAAAGCAAAACGGATATTTCTATCAAGAGTTATCGCGTACATTCGTACGTATATACTTACGTACGTACGTACATACAGAACCGGCAGGCACATTAGCTCTCAGACTTTGATAGCCTGTGAGCTAAAATTCTGATTTAAATCAAATAAATCCGAGTTTTTTTAATCATGATTTTGCGTAATTTGATTTTAATGTTAATGTTAATGCCGTTAATGTATCAAGTTTTTCTGTAAAACATGTTTGTAGAACATAAAAATGGATTACTTGAGAACGGAATGTATCCTAAAAACCTATAATGAGAAAACTGATACATTATAATACATTATAAAAACTACTCGAAAACGTTTCCGAAAATCCATGGCAACAAATGAAACTTTGTTTCTCGAAAATACATTGTTTTCCGAGGTGGTTAAAGATAAAGAACGCTTTAACATTTAATGTAAAAATATGTTATTTTTCATACACTGAAAAAGAAGTGTTGATCTTACGGTATAATACTGTCACCCCGGCTGCTAGTATTATACCTTAAAATTAACAGTAATAAACAGTAAAATAAGCAGTAATATACGCCATCGCGCAAGCGCGGTAGCGTAATACTGTTAATTTTATGATATAATACTGACAGCTAGGATACCAGTATTATATCGTATTTTTTTTTTTTTTGTGTGTGTGTGTGTGTGTGTGTATTTCTTGCACCATATTAAGAATCAGATTATTTGTAAAGTTGCAAAGAAAAAAATGAAAAATGACGGAATATCTGAGTAAAAAGAAACTCGTTTTCTCTCTTAATGAGGCTTCGTGACTAGATGTTTATTTAAATCATCAAAAGTAATGACTTACGCCGCGTGAGTTGGCAAGTGGCGAGCAACATCCACGGACAACATGCATAGCCACACACAGAAATAAACTGTGAAATTACCTTTCTTCATAATTCCTCCCCCCCCCCCCCCTCTCTCTTCTCCACTTTATTCCGTTGTTAAAAGACAAAATATTTTGAAAACCAGCAACTTTTGATGCATGAAGTATGAACTTCAAAACTTATGCATTAGTCTTTCCTATTTGTAATTCATATATGATTTCCCCATTTAGTGTGTTGATATCAATGGTGTTTGCTTTCCTGATTTATTTTAATCGTGACAAACTACTAAAGATCGCATGTGACAGAATTCATTTCAATATTTAGATAAAATATATTCATTTAACTCACGTATGGATTTTGTACTTTGTAAAATAATGTGATAATTCGCTTCGTCCCATAAATCAAGTTTTCTAGAGTGTTTTTATTTGCTTACGCTTTTCGTACTGTCCATTTCTTCTGCGCGTCCATCCTTTACTGAAATCTCTATTGAAATAACCATAAAAAGCAATTTCGTATATGGCAGGAGATCCAACGAGATTTTTATCCCAAGATATTTTCAATTTATACATTTTAACTTGTTCAAATATTTCTAAAAAGGAATGTCTCTTTAAAGCGCATACTCAGAAAATTTTGAAAAGAATGCTAATGAAGCTACTCATGTATGTAATAAAGGAACAGTGAAATTTAGCTGCGGAATCCCAGTAGAAAATCTGCAAAAAAATAAAATACTTTGGAGTACGATTTTTTTTTCTAATTTTTACGGCTTTACCGGTTATATAAGTAATTTTTTCAATGTATTTTAAAAAGAAAAGCTCGATGACAAACGCATTCGTTATATATTTCCATATCGAAGAAGTCGTTCTTTCCATAGCAACAATACTTTTTCCTTGAATTGACAATATTCAGAATCGGGCTTATTTTTGAGCTTGAAACAATTTCAATCAATTTAAATTTTGTTTTAAATCGTAAATTATGATCTTTAAATTTCATTGTATATACATATAAATGTGTACATTAAATTGTAGTTATAAAAATTTATTTATTATGTAAGTTAAACTTACATAAACAAGTTCAGCATGAAAAAGTTTTTCCTTAAAGAGTATTTGTCATAAAACCGTATTTTTAAAAAATTTATTCCGTCGCCAACCGGTGATAAATTGTCATATAAACGAAATGTTCATAATTTTTTTACGGACGTTATATCGAGGTTCTGCAGATTTTTTTTTTTTTTTTTTTTTATAGACATATATCCCCATGAGAAAAACATTCTGTCATTTTTTCAAAATTTTCTGAGTATGCGCTTATGGAGACCTTCCTTGTAAGTCATTTCCTATTTCAATCATTTTTCCTCTAGTATAGCTTTTTTCTCCGTCCGCATTGATTTTTAACACTTTCCAACATAGTTGAAAAATGTTTTTGACTTCTGTTTATCTGTCTGTCTGCCGTCTGTTCAGGCTCTAACTCGCGTAAATATACTCGGATTGCCATGCAATTGATATATGTCAATGAGGTTTACTATGGCATGTTCGGTATTGAAAATGAAGTATGTAGCATATATAGTTCATTTACAGGGACACTCAAAAGATTTCCGTTACATTACAGTGTGTGGGGAAAATTGTTTGCGGTGAATTTTAATGATTTTACACTCTTTCAAGCATATTTAAAGAGATATATATCACTGAGGTTGTACTACAAGAGTCTTGCTATAGAATAGGGTGTGCATAGCATTCATCGTTCATTTACAGGGACACACTAACTAATTCTGTTAGACTGTTTTCCACGATTAACAATAAATTCTGGAAGTGAATTTTAAGTTGTGGTACGTTTTAAAATTAAACTAATTTTGTACCCATTATTTGGTGGGTATAATTTTTATAGATGATATACAAGGAAGTACAAAAAATCTCAAGTACATTTCCGTTTATTCAAGTACATTTCCGTGCATTCCCCTTCAGCAGAAATTGCTGAAAGGGAATTTACAACTGCGATATACGTCTCCAACCTGAACTAAATTTTAGAATACTAAGTAGTATATATACAAATCTATGGATCAGATACAGGTCTGCACAAAAGAAATTCGGATATTTTTCAGACTATTGATGGTAATTCGTGAAATTGGGTTTTCGAATGTGTTTTGCGTTTTCTAAATTGTTTATTTAGACGTCATCTTTCAACTTATTGAACGGTGAAGTTTTTATTACAGTATTCTGGAAAGTGTTTCATAATCTATGCATGGTGTATGATTTTTAGTTCTTGTATCTCTTGAAGTGAGAACATTTTCGTGATATCTCTGCGTGTTCTTATTAAAAATACTACACTGCAAAAAAAAAAAAAAAAAAAAAAAAAAAAAAAAAAAAAAAAGTGTTGATATTACGGTATAATACTGGCATCCCAGCTGCTCGTATTATACTGTAAAATTAACAGTAATAAACAGTAAAATAAGCAGTAATACGATGCTGAGCATGCGCGGTAGCGTATTACTGGTTATTTCACTTTTTATTACTGTTAATTTTACAATATAATAAATACTAGCAGCTGGGATGCGAGTATTATACTATAATATCAACATTTTTTTTTTTTTTTACAGTGAAGGAACTAGGGTCTCCAACCCAGGTTACCTACCTGGGTTACACAGCATACTTCCCAATGCACAGAACATAGATGAAAATAGTTTTTAATCGAAAACTCAGATAGGTTTTATACATTTTTACACTCTTTTATTTAAGGAAATGTTCTACTTTGTGTCAAAAATTTCACTTTTTTTTTTAATTTTTTGCATTTTTTGCATCTTTTAAGTGCGTAGATAGATGCTCCAAATTGGTTTCGCAATATTCCAATTCCTTACAATCTTTTGTGCTCTTTGAACATAATGTTATGGTACAACTTTAAACTGTCTTTGCTGGAAACCCTGTCTTTCAAACTGGGCGACCATTTTTCTCGAGAACCATTCAACCAATTTCCTTCACTTTTTTTTTTTTTTAGTAAGGTAATCCTTTTAGCTTTAGCTTATACCATCGAAAAGTATCATTTTCATTGATTAATTATTTTTTTCGAGCTCGTAAAATGTATTTGTTCAAATGACCACCATTTTGGTGAAAACCAACTTTTTAATCTAAATGCTAATATAAGTTCCAGAGAATTTAATTCTCTTTAATAATTTGGCAAAGCTTTTTTTTTTCCTCAGATGCTTGTGAGCGGAGATAAACGGTCGCTTGTTTGGAAGTTCAAGGCGCGCACCTGTGTGCAGGTACTACCCGCCGGACAAGGCCTATTACTAATATTTGAATTTACACACAAAAATTTAAATATATGAATGAAATTAGTGATGGGCATAACGATAATTTTGATTATTCGAATGAATCATTCGGGCATACAAAGAAGCATATCTGTCAAATTTCATTTTTATTATTATTATTATTATTATTCAATTACTACCAGAAATTTTTGAAGGGAGGAAAAAAAAGTTATTTTTTTATTCAATTACTACCAGAAAAAAAAAGAAGAAGTTTCTTATTGTAATTGGATTTGACGACAGATAAAAATGAAAAATTTGTTTCGTAAGCGAAATACGTGCTCGGCAGGCAATTATTTTTGTAAAAATAATAGTGATAATGAACTTTTGTTGACGGAATCTTTGGAAATATACTTTAATAAACATTCGTAAACGTACATTCAGAAAGTTATTTTCACAAAGAAATATTTTTAAAAATCTACTTTTAAAAAAAAATCTACGTTTCCAAAAGTTATGATTTTTTAACCATATTTTTTCTTTTATTCTAAACTACGTTAATTTTTTTAATGAGTCTATATTTGAATGTAATAGTCTACGAATCTAAGCAATCATTAATATTACTGTTCTGTATTCTATGATTTGCGAAGATATAGTTTCAAATATGGGATAAAATTTTCACACATTATGTATGCAGTATTCTTTAGAATAACCTTAATTGTAAGAAAAATCGGAGTAAAAAGAAAAAAAAAACGACACGGACCGGGCCCGGAACTGGAAATTTCGTCCCGTGCAGAACTCTAACGTAGAGTATACTAATTTTAAAATATTTCAGTTGTTTTTACACTCTTTTATTTAACTCAACTTTGTTTTTGTATATAAAGATGGAATTTTGAAATCGATTTTTCACTCACTTCTTGATATACCAGATAGGGATGGGACGAATATTCGGCCACTATTCGGTATTCGGCTTATTCGGCCCTTTTGCCTAATATTCGGTTGGCCGAATACTAAAGGCTGGTTAGCCGAATAACTGCGGTTGCCGAATATTGCTGATATCTCGCCAAATATTGCTGATATCTCGCCAAATATTGCTGATATCTCAATAAATAATACCGATACCTCGCCAAATAATGCTGCTCTTTTTCCAAATAAATTCAGGATAATATTTTTATTTTTTCTCTAAACAAAACTGTCTATTTTCTGAAACATTCAGAAAGTTATTTTCACAATTGCACAAAAAATGTGCAGTTATTCGGATACTACTATTATTATACATATATGTTTTTATTTACATTTTCCTTCATTCATATTGTCTGTTTACGGTTTCAGTGCATGCTTTTAATGCATGTTGAATAAGTTTTGTGTTGTTCTATATTGAATATGCTGTTTCAACTGTCATATTTTGTTAAACATACTATATATTTACTATTTTAACCATACCTCTTGCTTTAATTTAATTTGTAATTTAAGACTGGAAACTGGTTTCAAAACAAAGTCACATTCTTACAAATTTGTTCATCAGGGCACAAACACTTCACAAATAAAGTTTACTTGACTAAAGGTTATTTCAGAAAATATCTCCCTATCAATTATGAAATAAAAGTAAGTATTATCATTGATTTTCAATGTAAGTAAGGATACAAGTATCATTGGGTAGTAAAAGTGAAATACATTCTTTATATTTTATTGGAAATAACTTAACATAATATCCTGACATACAGAAAATCAATTTGGTACATCTAAAAATAAAAGGATAAAATGCAGTTTCATTATTTCTTATATGCTAAAATAAAAAGTACATTAACAGTAGTAATGAGTAATAAGTTCTCATTTTAGATAAAATGTTTATGAATTTCTTTCCTGTAAATAAAATTATACTATTATAAAATTTAGATTTAATAAATGTTGTTTTATTATTAACATCAAGCTCTTTTTGAAATATTAAAAATTTTAATTGCATAAATTTAAACAATTTAATAAATTTAATAAATCTATAAAATTTAATTTAATATAAAATTTAATAAATTTAATTGCAAAACATCAATTTCTGTTTAATTCTTTTTCCATTTTAAAATGTTAAAACTGTAAATATAATCAAATGTTATTTTATTCTTTGGATAAAAAAAAGTTGGTGACCCCGCCGAATATTCGGTATTTGGCCTACAATTTAGCCGACTATTCGATATTTGGCTATTTGGCCAAATCACTATTCGTCACATTCCTAATTCCAGAATTATAAAAATTATGTACACAGGTGTGTATCCGATCACAATACAACATTTAAATATTTTTAAACCTTAATTATAAATTAACAAATTCACTTTCAGACATTTTCCCGTTAACCGGGTGCAGATGATAAATTGCCATATGGTTAAAACTGTATACGAGTTACAACAAAGAATTCCGTTAATTATGCGCCAAACCACGCTCGCTAAACTATTCCAACGAGGTGTGAAACTGCAAAAACGAAATGTTTTAAACACTAAAGCGTAGAAAATAAAATATAAATAAAAAATAATAAAGAATGTAATTTATTTATTTTTTAAGAAAGCTTTTATCAAGTAATAGTTCAATATTAATTAAATTAGGCATGTACGTTGAGAAAACAATTTAGAAAATCTGGACAGATAATTTAAATTATGTTTTTTTTTTTCTTTCGGGTTGCCATATCTTAAACAAGAACGGAAAATCATAGATTATTAAATACTTTCTAGATTATATTCATAGATTATTAAATACACATCTAGTACCTGTATATGATCAACAGAATTTATACACACCACGTACCATGCAAAAATTGTTAAATTTAAAAACCCAAACTGATAATGCACTTATCACACATATACTGTAATTATCGCACTAAGATTGTAACCAAATTATTTTGTGTGTCTCTGAAAATGAATGATAAACGCAATGCACACCATACTATTCAGTGAGCAATTTATACTGCATCTCAGTAACACATATAAATTTCATTATGTTTTAAAAACCGAAACATCATTACACTGCAAATGATTTCCCCCTTAGAACATTGTGTAACAGAATTCTTTTGTGTGACCCTGTAAATAAATGATAAATGCTTTGCACACCATATTTTAGAAAATCCCTGACGGCTCGGCCTACAGGCACAGGTAGATATTGAAGACGCAGACCGTGGGGCACCTGTTTGTTGGGAATTGTGGAAGAAAAGACCTTTTTGTCATGAGGCGGCATTTTCGAAACGCCCACTTAGAAACCTAACTTGTTTGCGGGCGGAGCCGGCAGGGATTGTTTTTGTTTTTATTTTATTTATTTATTTCTTGCTATAAGGGTTGGTCCTATAAAAAACTTGTCAATATAAAAGTTTTAGATAATATTAAGAGGATTTATAATACATTTAAGCGGATTTGATATCTTCTGAATTGACGAAGTTATGAATTTTTTCATCTAAAACCCCCTCCCCCCCCCCTTGGGGCCATTTTTATGGATATCAAAAATCTGTCATACATAAATTTTCGGCCCTTTTCCTAGAAGTAATAATAACTTTAAACGGATTCGATACGTATAATAATTAAGAAATTATAGGGTTTTTTCTGTTTTCGTAAAAAGCCCCTTCCCCCCCCCCCCCCCCCCATTGGTTCGATTTTGCCCATTAACAAACTTGACCGAGAATTTATGCCCCTTGATTTTATGTATCAGTTTGGAAGAGATTTGTGCAGAATTATGGGAGTTATCGTGTCAATAAAAAAGTGACATAGATAGATAGATATATAAAGTTTTGAACTGGGGGTGGTTTTGGGTTCTGGGGGTCATAATCGGCGTAGATCTGCAAAAAATTTTCAAAAATTCCAACCTAGGGGAGAATTTAATAGGTAGTATTTCTTACGAAATCTACCTAAAAGCATGTTTTAATGCGCTATATAATCGTATACCAATTTCATGTTTCGAATGGCGTAGCATCATCAAAATGCACTTGAAACAATTTTTTTCCATTCACTGTAATGTAATGGAATAATTTTGACTGTACCTGTAAATAAACTATAAATTATACACACTTCATTTTCAATACGGATCGTGTTATAGTAAATGTCAATAGCATACAAAAATTTGAGAGCAATCCGAACATATTTACGAGAGTTAGAGCACGGATGGACGTACAAGCGGCCAGTCGGCAGGCAAACCGAAGTCTTAAACACTTTTCAACTATGTTGGAAAGTGTTAAAAAGAAGCAGGGCAAAAATGATGCATAGTTTTTAATAAACTCACTAGTTCGTGCTTTCTACCAAGCGAAAATCAAAGGGGTAAATTTTCTATAATCTGTTACCTACGCCAAATTGACGTATTGAAACGGAAATGTTTTGGAAGAACATGAATTGCAGCCATGAAATTAGGCATGATTTTTAAGATAAACATTGGATACTTATAAAAGAGTGTTTTTAAAAAAAATATTTTTACTTTTATACTTATTATTATTATTTTATTATTATTATTATATTACCCACCAATTATTTCAAAGAGCACTTTTATATGAAATATGTCAATTATGTAAATAATTAAACGTACCTTTCTCATATTTTTTTTTTACTTGGCTCTATTTAAAATTATTCTTTTTTTATTCAATTCGCTCTTCCTACTCATTAATATTAATCTGTTTCGATCTTAAATCACAAGTAATTCCTGATTGGCTGCTCTACGCATGCTAATCTTGATTGGCTAGCTTACTAATTTCGGATTGGCTGTTGAAGTTGACGTTGTAATCCATAGCTTCTTTTTCTTTTTTCAGTGAATTTTTGATACTTTTATACTTTTTTTGCATGGCTCCTTTAAGATGTGATACACAACTATTCATATACAGGGAGTGGAGTTGCTTTGCAACTGGGAATCCCCTTGAAATGATAAACTGTTTCAAATGTTTCAAATAATAAAGTTTTGAAACTTATTAGAAACTTACATATACAATATAAAAAAATGTGTCCTAATTTCGTTTATAATCTTTCCCATGTACAAAGTTTCAAAAGAATTAATTCAGCCATTTTTCCATATTCAACGAAAGAAAATACACTTATTTGATTATGTGAGAAAAGTTAATAAGGATTTCGAAAAACTTGAACTATCAATTCACAATTGTAGTAACGCTGCCACTTCCTTCTTAGTTTTGCATATTTATCTATAGTACTGAGGATGTTACTTTACATTATTATAGTAAACAATTATATTTATTTTATAACAATTATGTTTATTGTTTGAAAGAATTTATAAAAAAATCACGCTTGGCAATTACTTATAAAATGATAAAAAAATAATAATAATTAAATTAAGTCACAGTTTTCGAAAAAAAAATATTTAAAAGTTTATTTCTGGCTTTATAGAGTGGCGTAAAAATTGAAATTATGCAACATTTGGAAACGAATGTATAGGTTGTTGGCACCATCGTTATGCCATCACACTGCAAAAAAAAATTGTTGATTTTATGGTATAATACTGACATCACCGCTGCCAGTATTATACCATAAAATGAACAGTAACAAACAGTAAACTAACAGTAATACACTGCCGCGTATGCGCGGTAGCGTATTACTGCTTAATTTACTGCTTATTACTGTTGATTTTACGGTATAATACTGGCATCCCAGCTGCTAGTATTATACCGTAAAATCAACATTTTTTTTTTACAGTGCAAGACGTTAGTGACACACGTTTTCGCTTCATAATATAAGATTATCTAAGAATGAAATTGTGTTACACTGTAATACACAATTATCAAAATAACTGCACTTCTTTCCGATGCAGGAAGTATATGCTTCTTCAAACCACAGTTTTCCCGATTTCTAATTTGTCTATTTTTGCTGTTTATGTATAGATGTAATTGTATTCCTTCCAGATTTATTTCGAACGTGACGAGCTGATAACTGCCTACCTACGGCAGAATTCATTTCAAAGTATAGTTAAATTTCATTTATTTCATGCACACGTGAATAAAAAAAAAATTAAGTGGTAATTTGCTTCATCGCATAAATCCGATATGTTTTTATTTGCTAATGTTTTTTGCCATGTCAAATTCAAGTATGTATCCATCCTCTACCAGAGTCCTTATTAAAACAACCATTAAAATCGATGCTGTAAATCTACACTAACAATGAAATTCTTTTATATTTATATACATGCCTTACTGAAAGATTTTATTTACGTTCTATAGTAGCCGTTCCTAACTTTTTACTGGCCCCGCCCTACCGAAACATCTGTAAAATCATGATGCCCCCTCCTCTATTCGTCGCTACCATGTCGAACTATCGAATGTGAAAAAATGCATTTTTCATTACTTTTAAAAATGAGCCGATTGTCACCACTAAATTTTATTAGAATTCTTCGCCTTGAAAGAATACTAATAAAATATGTGTAACGAACAGGGTTGCCAGTTTGGGCTTTTTATTCATTCAGCGATTTCGAATTCATACCGGGAATTTTAAGAGACAAATTTTTACTTTGAATAATCACGAAACGTCTGTCACTGTATAAAGCAAAAATATCTGTTCAAAATTTCTGGTTTGAATTTGGAATTTTTGAATGAAAAAGAATGCCAAACTGGCAACCCTGGTGAAGAAAACTGTTAAAATTTAGTGGTGAAAATCGGCCCTTTTTTAAAAGTAATGAAAAATGCATTTTTTTCATATTCGATAGTTTGACATGGTAGCGACGATATATTGGGTTGTTTGGAAAGTTATTTCAGTTTGGAAAGTTGGTTCATACCGGAAAATTCTATGATTTATATCTAATGTCTAGTAATTGACGGGTAGAATTTTCCAGTACGAATTGGTTTTCCCAAACGGAAGCAAATTTCCGAACAACCCACTATATCTCTTATTATTTAAAATGGGAATTATATTCACATGAAGGGAGCCAATAAAGACCTTTAACAATATCAAATCATTTAGATTATCAAACAGGTAAACAGATAATTTTCTAAATAATCCTATCAAACAGGTAATTTTTCTATCACTAATATATTTTTTAAATAACTCTATAAATTTTTTTAAAGAGACCATACATTTTTGCCTTTATGCCACATGGAGTTTCGTTGTTCCTTGCCAACTTACCTCAGTGTGAAACAAAAGTTATAGTGACTTATAGGAGTTATAGGACTTATAGGACTTATAGAAAACCCCATATTTGGGGAAACCCAATGCAATTTAATTGCATTAAATTTAATAGTAATTATACACTTTGTAATCGAGTTTAATAACTCATTAAGAACAAGTGGAATATTTTTGGACATACTAAGATTCCATTATATGAGTAACACAATACACAAGATCAAGAAGCATTTCAGGATATTTATCCATGTTCATTTTAAGTGGCCATATTTTTTTTCCAAAGTAACA
Source organism: Maratus michaelseni (assembly GCA_963931845.1). Taxonomy (NCBI): domain Eukaryota; kingdom Metazoa; phylum Arthropoda; class Arachnida; order Araneae; family Salticidae; genus Maratus; species Maratus michaelseni. Next base: position 190,468,246 of record OZ007592.1, on the reverse strand, counting down.
CACGAGTATAGTCTAATTTTAAAATTTAATTTATTTGTCGTGATCTGTATTAAATTACTGTGTATGTGGCCTACACTAGAGCCATAAAAAATTTACTTTTCTGATGTATATTTGGCATTTATAGATTTTATCAAGTTTGTTGTACCTCGTTCAGCTGTTTCAAAATTTTTTGGTCTAAATGTGTTCAAGACAGCCAATGTTACGTATACTGTTAAGTAGTTCACATGCAAGGGTTTCTTTATATGACATACTAATAAGAACAAATACAAACATAAAAATCATTCAATTAATAGTCGAAAATAAATAGCTTGAAACATTGTAAATTTCAACAATAATCAGAAAAATTGCAAAGCTTTTAAAATAAAACAACAAAAACAACAAAAAAGTTGGGGTCTAAAACATTTAACTTTTTGAAAAAAATAATTATTCTAGTATAATTCTCGGCTATTTTCAACTTTTGTATGAGAACTTTGAAAATTCAATAAAAAAGTTTTCTTTTTTAATTTTGTGCTATTTTTACTTTTTAGACTATAATGTTACTTTTACAAAATTAGACGAAAAACTGACAGAGAAAGGGTCAGTAACAAATTTGGAATTGCCCCGCTGTGGGGCGTACGCCGCAGCCACATATTGGGAACCAATGTTCTAGAGTGTCTAAAATTTCAAAAATCAAATAAAATATAGATACTTTTAAACACTTTCCAACATAGTTGAAAATTGCTTATGACTTCGATTTGCATGCCTGTGCTTTAATTCTCGTAAATATTCTCGGATTGTCCTCTAATTTTTATATGTTATTAATGTTTGCTTTTGCACGATCTCTATTGAAAATGAAGTGTGTAGCATTTATGATTCTTCTACAGGGACAGTCAAAAGTATTCCGTTACATTACGGTCAATGGGAAAAAAATCGTTTCAAGTGCATTTTAATGATGTTCAAACATAATGAAATTGATATTCATTTATGAAGTGCACTAAAACATGCTCTATGTAAAGCATTTATTATTCATTTACAGGGTCACACAAAAGGATTCTGTTACACAATGCTCTACAGAGAAAATCGTTTGCAGTATATTTTAATGATTTTACACTATTTAAAAGGTAATGAAATTCATATACTGAGGTGCACTATAAGCTTCTTACTGAAAAGTACGGTGTGCATTGCATTTATCGTTCATTTACGGGGGGACACAAAAGAATTCGATTACAGTTCTGTCTATCAGCGATAATTGCTGGAAGTGCGTTTTGAACTTTGGTTTGTGTTTTTTTAGTTTAACTAATTTTTTTCTTAGTATGTGGTGTGTATAAATTCTTCTGTTGATCATACACAGGACTACAAAACGAATTCATAAGTTTTACTTACTAGGAAAGTTAATTGTTTAAAGGTAGTTTTTAATTGCGTTATGTATTTTACTGCTGAACTATATATAGTATACTAATAGAAATTTGTAGAATATAAATAAATTCATATACACGGCTACGCAAAGAATACACTGCCGTTTACGGTTGGTAATTGTTGGAAGTGTGTTTTAAATTGTGTTATGCGTTTTTTACTTGAATTAAATTTTAGCTTAATATGTACAAAAGTATTTAGATAATATACAGGGCTGCACAAAAGAATTCGAGTGCATATCTATCTATTGGGGAAAATTGTTAAAGGGGAATTTTCTAACCGAACTAAATATTAGCATGCTATGTACTATATCAGCAATTATATAGATCATATGCAGGGCTAAACTACTTTTTTGACTTTGGAAGGTTCATGATTTTTCGTTCTTGTTAATTTTTAGTTTTAAGGATAAACATATATATATACAGATGACCCAGAGTTGGTGATACCAGGGTTGGTGGACCTATGGCACGCATGAAATCTTCTCTGCAATGCGAATGAGCTATAAGTATTTATCATATAATGATATAAATTAATGTTTGTTTCAATAACTTAAATTATAATTAATACAAACAAATTGTTAAAAACATCAATTATTTTTTAATGTTTCCACGTGCTATAAATTTTCTTAAACATCCCGCAGCCCCCTCATCTGGCTTTATCATTCAAGATAGCATGTTTGTCAAATTATTTGCCTCTTCTGCATTGGGCTTTATCTTCCCAAATACATTGAAGAAGGTAGTTTAAGTTTTTAAAAAAAATGCCTAAGAGACCTATTTCGGTAGGATTATAACAAAAAGTGACGAAAGCAGAAAATTAAATTTGGCATCGAACTTACGAGGGAAAAATTCCATTTATAAATAATTAATGCGTCAAGGCTTTGTTTTTCAAATTGTGCAACACAATAAATAAATTTGGAGTAGAATTTCAGTTAATAATCTGCCAAATATTTTCTTCAGACTAACTGCCACAAGACGAGCAGCTCGTCGAATTATTTCAAATGAAGTGAGCAATAAGACGGCTATCCTCATAATATAGTGTAATTTTAACAGCTTAATGTTAACATTGCTTTATATTTATCTGTTCGATATGGCATATTTTATCTAATGTGAATTTTTAGTTCTGCAATATCGATGATTGTCTGACAAAAAGTATTACATGTAAGTGGAATTTTATGTGTTGATGCCTTTCACATTACAAATAATGTTTTTTAAATTAATTTTCGAAAAAAATATGAATTATAACCTACGAATTCTTTACCAGAATTCGTTTCTAGAAGCTTCAAGTATGGGAATCCAAAATTAAAACTCATTCTGACAAGAATTTTTGAGTTATGCTGAAAAAACTAGCCAAAACGTTGCAATATGTTTTGCAACATCTAAAAATAATTTTTTAACACGAAGAGTTCCAAACTTTAAATCAGCATAATTCTTAAACTACTAAACCGAATGACTTCTCGTTTGACATCCGAAGGTAAAATTTACCAAATAATCCAAATATGATGTTAATATTAGGTATTAGTATTGAAATTTTAAAAGTTTGATCCAACTTCAATATCTAGACGACCCGTCAAGAAAAATTTCACTAGTAAAGTTATAAACAAGGAGCTTAGGTGCGAACAGATTTATTCTGAGGCTTTTAGAATTGGAATAATGACCATAGTTCATGGGGGGGGGGGGGCAGATTTTTTTTGTGCGTGTATTCCACATCTATGCACCTACACTTACATCTATCTACATCATCCATGCATTTATACTTACATCTATATAGATCATCTATGCGCCTATACTTACATCTATCTACATCGTCTATGGACCTATACTTATATCTATCTACATCATCTACGCGCATCTATACATTAGAATCTACATATATAAACCTACACACCTACATCTGTAAATCTAAATTTACGTTTATTTCATCTACACACCTGCATCTACACAGCTACACATTTACATCTAGACATCTACATGTACATTTAGATATCTACACATTTTTACATGTCTACACATGTAACACATGGTACAGACCTGCACATCTATATCCCGCTTGATACTGACTGAAACTTGATAAATATATATCTAAATTGATGGTTCTTTAGTAATCGCTGTGTCACATAATTTTTCGGTAACAATGTTTTTACAATCGATTTCTTCTTTCTTATACATGTCAATACGTCAAAAAGCGTAATGTTTTTTTAAATTATGCATTTTAGAAACAAAAAATGAGAAGATAAAAAAAAAATCGCTACCACAGCATTTTCTTCCGGGGGGAATATCTCCATTTTAAACTGGGACATGAGATCCATAGTCAAAAACATACAGATGAAGTTTGATTCAATTATATTCATAACTTTACACAACTTCCCTATGATACAAAAGAAAAATCTCCCCTGAATTCGCAATTACAACGCCAGCTTTAGGCCATTTTTCTCCAAAATTGAATACAAACCTCGGCCTATGACATTTCATCTAAATATAAAATTTCGTCGAAAAATAGTCATAAATTCTTTATTTAAAATGCAAAAAAATCGAGAAAATCGCACAAAAATCGCTATCACAGCGCCCCTTTCTGGGGGTAATATCGCCATTTTTAACTGCGCCCTGACTGACGTCCGTAGTCAAAAATGTATGTATGAAGTTTGGTTTAATTCTATCCATAACTTTGTACACTTTGACTTTCCGATGATACAAAAGAAAAAGCGCACAAAAATCGCTATCACAGCGGCCCCTTCGGGGGAAATATCCCCAATTTCAACTGGAACCTGCTGGCCATAGGCACAATATATATATATATATGAAGTTTAGTTCAGTTCTATGCATAACTTCATACACTTTTCGATGATACAAAGAGGACACACGGACACACGAACATACAGATATTTTGTAAAAACGTGTTTTTCGGGATCTCTGACCCCTAAAATGCGTAAATCCGTTTAAAACCGGAACTCGAAAAAAATTTCGATTACAATACTTTTTTCTATTATAGACAGAAGAAAGTAAAAAGACAAAGAAAAATTCACGAGCAACTTTATTGAGTTTAATTAGTTACTCAAGGGGTTAATTTACCTTTATCTACAAACACCTCATAAGAACTTTTTATAAAGAACATTTAATTCTGATTTTAATAAACTTTGATGATTTTGTCGTAATTATATAGGAAATCAATCTTAATAATATGCTATGTTGATGTCCAAAGAAATTTTCAATTAATCGAAATTGGTTTCGGCTCGACAGTACGTGATGTTGGCAGCAGTCACGAATTTTATGAAAAAAAATCTTGAACTCTGTGACAAAACGTGTCTCCTTGCATGGAAAAAAAAAAAATTGCAAGAAATTTGAAGTAGAAAAGCTATTCTATATGAAAGTCTCATTCCATACACATTTAATTGAATATACAATATGAGCGATTGAAGTGTGTATGAAAATATGTCATTCGATTACAATAGCAGCCGTTTATGCAGCCGTAATATCCAAAGTGAAATTCTTGCTATTAGTTTTCTTTTAATTAAATAAAATTTACTGTCAAGAATTAAGTTAATCGATTTTTTTATATATATCATTTTCTTACACAACACTGGGAATTTTATTTTAACGAAAGAAGATCTGATAAGAATATAAGTAACTTAATGATACTTTCTGTAGAAAAAAAAAATTAAGATCACACTTATAAGACCACATATATAACCACTAAATTATGTATAGTATTATTATCTAACTATAAACCCATACGGCCAAAAATCACTGGAAACTTTCAATTTTAGACGTTTTGTCATACATCTACAAAAATACTTGACGATTTCTTCTGGAACTTAAATATAAAGAACATGTATGATATCATATTTTCCAGCGAAGGTTTTATCAGAAAGACAATTAGAGGATGAACAACAAATTGAATAAAATAATAATATTTGCAATCATCCTGTAAAATAAAATACTCGAAATGATCTGTAGCTGAAGTACATGGCTATGTAAGAATAGCAAGTATATTTGATGAAATATGAGCATTTGTATGTGATGGTGAGAAATACCACCATCTAGATCTAAACTAGCACACACTATAAAAAAAAAAGTATTTGGTTTTTTTTCTGCATATTAGCAGAGTATTTGGTATCATTTTAATCAGTGAACAGTGAACAATACAAATTAATGATCCATTTTAGGATCAGCGCATACAGATAGATAATTGTGGAACAAAGTGAACCACGGCAGTCAAGGAAATATTTGGTTTTCCGTTCCCACGAATGATTTAACTACACCTAATAAAAATGTCATGGAGAAAATTGTCAGAACAATAATATGACACATTTATTTATGAGAGCTTAAATAGGCACGAAGACCTCACAAGTAAAAGCATCTTTACCTCCCAGACACAGCACGGCGTCAAGAGGAATCACTATTGTACCGACGGGCCTATGAAACACTCAAGGGGAGTACCAAAATTCTCCCGCCTGCCAATGGTCATCTCTCTAAAATCAGAGGTATGGCCGAAACATGCAAATTTTCAAGAAGTTATATGTATAAGGCCTTAATTTTATGTGAAAAGGGAAGAATGATTCCATCCTTTTTTTTTTAATTAGTTGTTGAAAAGAGGAAAAAAAAATTTTTCAAAAGAATTAGAATTAAGAACATTTATGTTAGCAAAAAAAAATTTTTTTTTTTTTAGTCTTAATATTGCATATATATTTTTATATTTAAAAAATTATACAATAACCTTAAGTTCTATTTCTAAAATTAAATTAATATATTAAAATAATTTAGAAAGAGGTAACGGTACCACTTCTAATTCGGTAAACCCTATGATGGAATGCTACAGAGTGATCAATTAAAGTATTTGAATTTAAGTCTGACTGCATAGGATTTACCACTATATTGCTGTTAATTGATTAATATGAGTATTTTAAATTATCCGAGACGTATAGTATTTATTTTGCACCTATGACTCTAAGGATCTGATATGATAATTTATACTTAGAAAATTTTATTAGACAAATTTTCAATTAATTATAGAAAAGAAAAAGTTGCGTTGTGAATTATTTTTGAAGTTCGGATCCTCTTTGAGCCAATTACAATCATCAAAGGTTACCTGCAGAGAGTTATGTAACATTAAATATATAATGGCTTATTTTAAAACCTAGATTGTAATATTAAAGAAAACATTTCCTAAAATAAAAGACTTAATATTAATTCAATAAATTAAGTAAACAAAAGGAAAACTGACTAAAATTAATTGAATATAAAATTGAGTTTATTTACAAGGTAATTATAAGCATATGATTAAAAACAAATATAAATGTTTTAAAAAAATAAAAATATTCAATCCTAGTTGAGAACTGTATTCTCAACATTTATTTTCTGAGAATTACAGTTTATCTTACTGAATTAACAAATTCGATTTTGAAAGGCAGAGTTCCATACCCTAGAAGTATTTATTTGATTAGCCTTTTTATGTTTAGATCGGGGTAGGATCTTCATACACACGTAAATTCGTATTATTAAAAGAATATAGCTTAATTAAATAAAATGGAACAATGGTGAAGGAAGATTGTTTGTTACCTTATATTACTAGATAACGTTGACAGCAGGAGGTAATGGCTGACGCGTTTTCGCTTTTTCTTAGCGCGTACATTTCCATCTATAGGCACACACACTCAAAATCTGTTTTTTTAGTTAGAGAGCAGTCAACCTTCTACTTTTCCATCTTTTTTTGAATCTGAACTCTCAAAAAAAAATCACATTCTTTTCGTGGAGCAAAAAAAAAAAAAAAAAAAAGGATGGAATCATTCTTCCCTTTTCACATAAAATTAAGGCCTTATACATATAACTTCTTGAAAATTTGCATGTTTCGGCCATACCTCTGATTTTAGAGAGATGACCATTGGCAGGCGGGAGAATTTTGGTACTCCCCTTGAGTGTTTCATAGGCCCGTCGGTACAATAGTGATTCCTCTTGACGCCGTGCTGTGTCTGGGAGGTAAAGATGCTTTTACTTGTGAGGTCTTCGTGCCTATTTAAGCTCTCATAAATAAATGTGTCATATTATTGTTCTGACAATTTTCTCCATGACATTTTTATTAGGTGTAGTTAAATCATTCGTGGGAACGGAAAACCAAATATTTCCTTGACTGCCGTGGTTCACTTTGTTCCACAATTATCTATCTGTATGCGCTGATCCTAAAATGGATCATTAATTTGTATTGTTCACTGTTCACTGATTAAAATGATACCAAATACTCTGCTAATATGCAGAAAAAAAACCAAATACTTTTTTTTTTATAGTGTGTGCTAGTTTAGATCTAGATGGTGGTATTTCTCACCATCACATACAAATGCTCATATTTCATCAAATATACTTGCTATTCTTATATAGCCATGTACTTCAGCTACAGATCATTTCGAGTATTTTATTTTACAGGATGATTGCAAATATTATTATTTTATTCAATTTGTTGTTCATCCTCTAATTGTCTTTCTGATAAAACCTTCGCTGGAAAATATGATATCATACATGTTGTTTATATTTAAGTTCCAGAAGAAATCGTCAAGTATTTTTGTAGATGTATGACAAAACGTCTAAAATTGAAAGTTTCCAGTGATTTTTGGCCGTATGGGTTTATAGTTAGATAATAATACTATACATAATTTAGTGGTTATATATGTGGTCTTATAAGTGTGATCTTAATTTTTTTTTTCTACAGAAAGTATCATTAAGTTACTTATATTCTTATCAGATCTTCTTTCGTTAAAATAAAATTCCCAGTGTTGTGTAAGAAAATGATATATATAAAAAAATCGATTAACTTAATTCTTGACAGTAAATTTTATTTAATTAAAAGAAAACTAATAGCAAGAATTTCACTTTGGATATTACGGCTGCATAAACGGCTGCTATTGTAATCGAATGACATATTTTCATACACACTTCAATCGCTCATATTGTATATTCAATTAAATGTGTATGGAATGAGACTTTCATATAGAATAGCTTTTCTACTTCAAATTTCTTGCAATTTTTTTTTTCCATGCAAGGAGACACGTTTTGTCACAGAGTTCAAGATTTTTTTTCATAAAATTCGTGACTGCTGCCAACATCACGTACTGTCGAGCCGAAACCAATTTCGATTAATTGAAAATTTCTTTGGACATCAACATAGCATATTATTAAGATTGATTTCCTATATAATTACGACAAAATCATCAAAGTTTATTAAAATCAGAATTAAATGTTCTTTATAAAAAGTTCTTATGAGGTGTTTGTAGATAAAGGTAAATTAACCCCTTGAGTAACTAATTAAACTCAATAAAGTTGCTCGTGAATTTTTCTTTGTCTTTTTACTTTCTTCTGTCTATAATAGAAAAAAGTATTGTAATCGAAATTTTTTTCGAGTTCCGGTTTTAAACGGATTTACGCATTTTAGGGGTCAGAGATCCCGAAAAACACGTTTTTACAAAATATCTGTATGTTCGTGTGTCCGTGTGTCCTCTTTGTATCATCGAAAAGTGTATGAAGTTATGCATAGAACTGAACTAAACTTCATATATATATATATTGTGCCTATGGCCAGCAGGTTCCAGTTGAAATTGGGGATATTTCCCCCGAAGGGGCCGCTGTGATAGCGATTTTTGTGCGCTTTTTCTTTTGTATCATCGGAAAGTCAAAGTGTACAAAGTTATGGATAGAATTAAACCAAACTTCATACATACATTTTTGACTACGGACGTCAGTCAGGGCGCAGTTAAAAATGGCGATATTACCCCCAGAAAGGGGCGCTGTGATAGCGATTTTTGTGCGATTTTCTCGATTTTTTTGCATTTTAAATAAAGAATTTATGACTATTTTTCGACGAAATTTTATATTTAGATGAAATGTCATAGGCCGAGGTTTGTATTCAATTTTGGAGAAAAATGGCCTAAAGCTGGCGTTGTAATTGCGAATTCAGGGGAGATTTTTCTTTTGTATCATAGGGAAGTTGTGTAAAGTTATGAATATAATTGAATCAAACTTCATCTGTATGTTTTTGACTATGGATCTCATGTCCCAGTTTAAAATGGAGATATTCCCCCCGGAAGAAAATGCTGTGGTAGCGATTTTTTTTTTATCTTCTCATTTTTTGTTTCTAAAATGCATAATTTAAAAAAACATTACGCTTTTTGACGTATTGACATGTATAAGAAAGAAGAAATCGATTGTAAAAACATTGTTACCGAAAAATTATGTGACACAGCGATTACTAAAGAACCATCAATTTAGATATATATTTATCAAGTTTCAGTCAGTATCAAGCGGGATATAGATGTGCAGGTCTGTACCATGTGTTACATGTGTAGACATGTAAAAATGTGTAGATATCTAAATGTACATGTAGATGTCTAGATGTAAATGTGTAGCTGTGTAGATGCAGGTGTGTAGATGAAATAAACGTAAATTTAGATTTACAGATGTAGGTGTGTAGGTTTACATATGTAGATTCTAATGTATAGATGCGCGTAGATGATGTAGATAGATATAAGTATAGGTCCATAGACGATGTAGATAGATGTAAGTATAGGCGCATAGATGATCTATATAGATGTAAGTATAAGTGCATGGATGATGTAGATAGATGTAAGTGTAGGTGCATAGATGTGGAATACACGCACAAAAAAATCTGCCCCCCCCCCATGAACTATGGTCATTATTCCAATTCTAAAAGCCTCAGAATAAATCTGTTCGCACCTAAGCTCCTTGTTTATAACTTTACTAGTGAAATTTTTCTTGACGGGTCGTCTAGATATTGAAGTTGGATCAAACTTTTAAAATTTCAATACTAATACCTAATATTAACATCATATTTGGATTATTTGGTAAATTTTACCTTCGGATGTCAAACGAGAAGTCATTCGGTTTAGTAGTTTAAGAATTATGCTGATTTAAAGTTTGGAACTCTTCGTGTTAAAAAATTATTTTTAGATGTTGCAAAACATATTGCAACGTTTTGGCTAGTTTTTTCAGCATAACTCAAAAATTCTTGTCAGAATGAGTTTTAATTTTGGATTCCCATACTTGAAGCTTCTAGAAACGAATTCTGGTAAAGAATTCGTAGGTTATAATTCATATTTTTTTCGAAAATTAATTTAAAAAACATTATTTGTAATGTGAAAGGCATCAACACATAAAATTCCACTTACATGTAATACTTTTTGTCAGACAATCATCGATATTGCAGAACTAAAAATTCACATTAGATAAAATATGCCATATCGAACAGATAAATATAAAGCAATGTTAACATTAAGCTGTTAAAATTACACTATATTATGAGGATAGCCGTCTTATTGCTCACTTCATTTGAAATAATTCGACTAGCACACACTATAAAAAAAAAGTATTTGGTTTTTGTTCTGCATATTAGCAGAGTATTTGGTATCATTTTAATCAGTGAACAGTGAACAATACAAATTAATGATCCATTTTAGGATCAGCGCATACAGATAGATAATTGTGGAACAAAGTGAACCACGGCAGTCAAGGAAATATTTGGTTTTCCGTTCCCACGAATGATTTAACTACACCTAATAAAAATGTCATGGAGAAAATTGTCAGAACAATAATATGACACATTTATTTATGAGAGCTTAAATAGGCACGAAGACCTCACAAGTAAAAGCATCTTTACCTCCCAGACACAGCACGGCGTCAAGAGGAATCACTATTGTACCGACGGGCCTATGAAACACTCAAGGGGAGTACCAAAATTCTCCCGCCTGCCAATGGTCATCTCTCTAAAATCAGAGGTATGGCCGAAACATGCAAATTTTCAAGAAGTTATATGTATAAGGCCTTAATTTTATGTGAAAAGGGAAGAATGATTCCATCCTTTTTTTTTTTTTTTTTTTTTTTTGCTCCACGAAAAGAATGTGATTTTTTTTTTGAGAGTTCAGATTCAAAAAAAGATGGAAAAGTAGAAGGTTGACTGCTCTCTAACTAAAAAAACAGATTTTGAGTGTGTGTGCCTATAGATGGAAATGTACGCGCTAAGAAAAAGCGAAAACGCGTCAGCCATTACCTCCTGCTGTCAACGTTATCTAGTAATATAAGGTAACAAACAATCTTCCTTCACCATTGTTCCATTTTATTTAATTAAGCTATATTCTTTTAATAATACAAATTTACGTGTGTATGAAGATCCTACCCCGATCTAAACATAAAAAGGCTAATCAAATAAATACTTCTAGGGTATGGAACTCTGCCTTTCAAAATCGAATTTGTTAATTCAGTAAGATAAACTGTAATTCTCAGAAAATAAATGTTGAGAATACAGTTCTCAACTAGGATTGAATATTTTTATTTTTTTAAAACATTTATATTTGTTTTTAATCATATGCTTATAATTACCTTGTAAATAAACTCAATTTTATATTCAATTAATTTTAGTCAGTTTTCCTTTTGTTTACTTAATTTATTGAATTAATATTAAGTCTTTTATTTTAGGAAATGTTTTCTTTAATATTACAATCTAGGTTTTAAAATAAGCCATTATATATTTAATGTTACATAACTCTCTACAGGTAACCTTTGATGATTGTAATTGGCTCAAAGAGGATCCGAACTTCAAAAATAATTCACAACGCAACTTTTTCTTTTCTATAATTAATTGATAATTTGTCTAATAAAATTTTCTAAGTATAAATTATCATATCAGATCCTTAGAGTCATAGGTGCAAAATAAATACTATACGTCTCGGATAATTTAAAATACTCATATTAATCAATTAACAGCAATATAGTGGTAAATCCTATGCAGTCAGACTTAAATTCAAATACTTTAATTGATCACTCTGTAGCATTCCATCAGTATGAAATAATTTTTAACTGATATACAATACAAATATAACTAACGATAACTATTCTTTTTTTTTTTTTTTTTTTTTTTTTTTTTTTTGTACAATTTAGTAGTCAACTAAATACGGCAACTCATAAAAAGGCCAGTCAAATATCGCAAACATTCAGAAATGTATCAGCGGTATAGTGAGATGATTTTCTGATTATTCTTCCAAGGAGAACTGAAGCCCTAATAAGAAATAAATATTTAAAAAAATAAAAAATGAAAATTGACAATTGGTTGAAAAATCTCTTATCATCAAGCTACTTTTAGAAAGCAACAAAAATTCAACTCACTATACCGCCGATATTTTTATAAATTTTCCGAATATTTGACTGGCCTTTCTTATATGAATTGCCCTATAACTACTAAATTATGCCGATAAAAATGTTATCGTTAGCACATGTGCAATTAAAAACTATTTCGTACAAATGCTCATACTTATCAAATATTTAATGTTTTTATATTCTAATTATAGTAAGTTGTTTTTACTCTATTTTATTAAATTTTCTAAAAGTAGTGTTAAAGTCGCTTGGAAACCCTGCATGCTATAAACAATAAACATGTAAAAAAATTTGATTTTTTTAAAGAAACCTTTATAACTCTATGAATGTACGTGTTATTCTTACACAAATGAACTCAAATGCTGTACAAGATCCACATAGACATTTGCTACATACAGCTGCAGATCATTTCGAGCTTCTTATTTTACAGAGTGATCGCAAATATTATTATTTTTATTCAAATTGTTGTTGGTGCCCTAATTGCCCTCGTGATCAAACTTTCGGTGAAAAATATGAGGTGAATCCTGTTCTTTATATTCTTGAAGTTCCAGAAGAATTTGCCAATTATTTCTTATAGATATTCGACAAAATGTCTAAAATCGACAGTATTTTGTGACTTTTGGCTATATAGTGTACATAAATATACAGCATCAAGATAGCTATACTTATAACATCTATGCATCTTCACCAACGCATGCGCGGCAGTGTATTGCTGCTTATTTTACTGTTTATTATTGTTAATTTTATGGTATAATACTAGCAGTTGGAATGCCAGGATTATACTGTAAAATCAACAATTTTTTTTCCTTGTACTGCATCTATATAGGATTGGCTTCTTATTTAAAGGATGCAAGAAAATTTGGGGAGATGCTAAATAACTTTTAAAAATAAAACGAAACATTTTTAATCGTTGTGGCCTCCTATAAGTATAAGGGACAGGAGCGGGCCTAGATACAAATCATTTGGAAATTTAACTTTTTATTTAAAAATATATTTTATAGTCACTGTGCACCACTAAAAGCGCGGAGGCCGATGCATTGCAGTATGAATGTGTCCCAAAATTTTTGGTAATACCATTTTTTAAAAAGAAAATAGTGATTATTTTATTTAAAAAAAAAAAAAGAAAAAAAAAGATTCACAAGCAAATTTGTGGAGTTTAATTCTTTACTCGAAGAGTATTAAATTTACTTGGTCTGGAAACACTTGATAAAAGCGTTTTACAAATCGTATTGAATTCTATACTTTCATTGAATTGTCCTGGAGATATTGTCGGAATGATATACGAAATCAATCTTAATCATATGTTAGTCAAAGTGCAGGTAAAAATTCAATTAATCGTATTTAGTGCGGTTTCAACGCATGAAGTTTGTAGTCACGAATTCTACGAAAGAAAATATCACGAATTGCATGACAAAAAGGGTCTCTATATGGCTATAGAAAAAGGTTTGATTTTGTATTAAAGAGGTTTAAATGAGAAAAGATACCCTAGATGCAAATCTCATTCTGTAATATACTTAAATTGAATGTACAATACCAAAAATTAATATTCATATGAAATTATACTATTCGATATGATAGGGGTAATTTATCTTATGTAATATAGCGAAGTCAAATTCGTGATAATAGTTTTCTTTTAATACAGAAAATCTAATATGTATAATTAAGTGAATTGAAAATTATTATTCTTTGATATTGTTTAAATGTATACCACTGGAGAATTTCACTTTAGCTGAACGAGATCCGACAACAATATAATTAATTTAATGACTATTTAAATAAAAGGCTGAAAAGTTGTAAATGCAAAGATATTTTTGAACAATGGGATAATCAGAGTCCAAAAAATAAATATAAAAATAAAGAAAATAACCATAAGAGTCTTTTTAAAATTAATATCTGCAATATTTTCTAGATTTTAATGACACATTGGAGTGGTTGCATTATACACATTAACTATCATTTTTAACTGATGTTTTTTTTTTTTTTTTTCGTCGAAGCACACTTGTATTTCAAGCTAATATTATGTTTGAATTTTGAATTACAGAATAAAGTTTAGGAACATTAAATCGCAAAAGGAGTTTTTTTCAATAATTGTTTCTACTTTTATTAAATTTTATTCTATAATAGAAAACCCGATTGGCGTTTCAGAGAAATATGTTGAAGGTTTACAATTTTAACATGTAAAAAAATTAATTCAAATGGTGTGAAAATGAAAACGATTATCAATGTTACACTCGCTTCCGATACACTCTGGAGGTGAAATACCCTGTACCTGCTGACCCCTTAAAATTTAATCAGGTAATTTAATTTTTATGAACATAAAACAAATGAATGAAAGAAACGCCTCCGGACGCAGTTGTTATATCAGCCGCTTTGTCATTCTTCCAATTCGCAGTCAGATACGGAAATAGTAAAATTCCTCCATAATTCTTCATTCCCGTTAACGAAAATAATATATATATAATTTTCATTATTATTTTTTATTATTAAATTTGGTAAAAAACAGGGTAATTGATTTTTTTTTTTTTTATTCATTTTAATTTTCCGAAAATTTTCTCCATACAGTGATATAAATTTTAAGTTTGGATGTATAGTCATATTTTTCTATCAAATTGTCATAAAAAAAAATGTATGACGTTACAAAATCTTTTCGAATCAAACTTAAAATATACGAGCCTCGACATACATTGAAAAGAGAACATTCACTAAAGTAACTCTAGTAATATAAATTTTGTTTCAGCAAAATTTAATTCAATATTGACAAAGGTGGAAGTGAACAAGTTTTCAATGATCACTGAATATTCATACAATAAAAATTGTTAAATTTGATTGTTCCATTTTCTTCGTATAAGTAAAAAATTTCAATTGTTTGGTTTGTTTATGGGGTTACGCCTAATTTAATAAAACTTCATTCTGTATTTTTTTACAGGGTATGATGGTGATCGATTGCGGCGCAGTTTCTTTGCATCGCAAGCGAAGGAAATCGGATGCCAAATTGAAAACCTTCACGGACAGATATGCACTGCCAACGAACGTAAGTTATTAGACTAGCGTATATTGGTGAACTATTATGAATATTCGTAACAAGATGATGTCCGAATATTTTTTAACGTAATAATAATGAACATTTCCTTAAGGTTTAGCTAAATATGCCCTCGAAGCAGGGCCGTAACCAGTCGGTAAAGTCAGACGGGGTTTGAAATATTTTGATGGGGCTAATTCACAGCTTGTTTTATACCCTCTATTTTAAGGATTTATAAATATAGACAGAAATAGAAAGCATGTCCCCGCTGTCATAAAACTTTTGATTATAAAGTTTTAAAATTCTTAAATGTAATAAATGATGTTATTCGTATTGAAAGATTTTGAAGTCGAGAGGGGGCTCAAGAAGTTGCTAGGAGAGGCTCAGCCCACCCTGTCTGGTTACGGCTCTGCCTCGAATCAAGCTTAACAGAAGTGAAAATATTCTACCAGTCAATGGAACTGGCAGGTCTGGTTTTCTAGCAGCCAATTGCAAAAACTTACCAGCCATAAATCAAAGAGAGGGGGGGGGGGATCTATGTTTCATAAAATAGTTATCATGATGTTACAATTTCTTGAAAGAGAAAAAATCGAAACATACTACTTGTATACATAATACAAATTTCATTTGAAGTTATTTGAAATGAAATCATATTTTACATGTAGAACGCCTGATTTTAGCATCACTAGTCACTACATTTCCTGGTATAACAGGTGAATAGAACCTCCCAATCCCAGGGTCCGGTTGCGTTCGGATAAAATTAGATTATCTGACCCGATGCAAGACTCTAATCCATATTAAATTTAAATTCCATTGTTGACAATATCTCTGATTTTGACGCGCAGTAGACGATGATACATTAAAATTTTTGGACGTGTCCCTGTAAAAGAGTTATGCAGAATACGATAACTGTTTAAAAAGATAGTAGTACTGTATACCTCAACACCAGACTGAAATTCAATACGATTGGTCAATTTTTAAGGAAGTTCAATTTCTATAAAGTAGAGTTAAAAAAAAGGGGGGTACAAGAAAACAGATTTAAAGACAAACATATCATTTTTAGATACCAATGAAATTGAAGTTAGACCACCAGCAGAACGAGGCCTTTCTATGAGAAAAGCAAAAAGTTGAAAATCAGAGCATTTGTTTAATATTTATTGGGTGTGCAATCATTAAAAAATATATAGAGAGTGTTCCTTCTTATCGTTGAAAAATAGCAAATTCCTAAACCGTTAGTTTTTGAGGTATTATTCAAATCGCAAAAGTATTTCAAATGTGGTTCTTCATCATATGAAAATCCAATCACGTCAAAATTATTATTTTTTTTTAAACTTACGAACTTTTAATCTTTATACGATACCTGGGTTCTATAGCTTATATTAGCAAAAAATATATATATATTTACCGAGGTATGATGCTTTGAATTTAAGAAATTTTCAGTGTTTCGTGGTACTAAAAACTCGCTTTTTATCCTTTTAGTGCTGCTCTTTACAAATATAAATATATATTCAGAAATATGGCCTCCCAAGGGGGGTACTTTTCTAAATTTTGCACACACTCCTCATGTGATATATCGTTGGAAAGGTCTGTGACCGCTTAATCATATTATGCAGCGCGTGCGCAGCTCGACGAATGATGTTCCAGAATCCGATTTCCTATGTAGCATCCGATTATATACGGTGCCGCAGGCAGCGTGGACCCGAGCTGGAGGTTCCTTCAGTTAGAGGTTTATACAATTCGATGTGCAAATTAAAGGATTATCCGGTGCGTGCGTAGCACGACCAGTATACGGTGCCGAAGGCAGCGGGGACCCGGGTCGGTGGTTCGTTCGGTTAGAGGTTTATACTATTCGAGATTGTGTAAGATTCTAGGTTTTACAAAATTCGAATGTGGAACTAATGGATTTTGATAGATTCGAGGCCCCGATGTAAATTAGGGGCCCACTAGCGGCATAGGCGTAACTAGAGGGGGGGCCGGGTGGGCCGAGCCCACCCCAGGTAGTTCCAGTGCCCACCCCAGAATTTCAAGTTCACGAGAAAATTTTATGACTGCGATATAGTCAAAATTTTAATTTTCAAATATTTGAATGATTATACCAATAAATTATACTATATATTTCTGATTTGAGAGCTAATGTAACGAAAACAGCCACGGCGCGTACGCATATGTAAGTATGTGTGTGTGTGTGTGTGAGGTATAAAAGAAGCAACAGACAAATAAAATCCTATTAGTCTTCTACATTCTTTGCTACAGTTATGTGACCCGCAGTCCATAGGGTTCCAAAAGGAACAAAATGAATATTATCTGAAAGCTCTAAATCTGAACGGGAGTTTTCTGTTTTGTCCCGAGGTGATGGGGAAAAAATCAGTTCCAGATGTCCAGTTCCGTATTCTTTCAACTAAGTCAAAAAATATTATCTACTGTGGTGAGAGCCGATGAGAGAGAGAAGGTGATAGTGGGGGGCACAGGTGCCCGAACGGTTTTTTCTTGCAAAATAATGACCAATTTAAAAAACAGGATGTAATTGACAAATTACTGATCAATTAGTTGTCTGAGTGATGAGACACGGCAAAAGTCGTAAATGAGAACATCATTGCAGGGGGCTTTACTTTGAGGGTTAAGGGAGGGCGAATATTTTGCAATTTGCCTGCGGCTGTAAGCGTGTGGGGTTATTTCCCTTTTCCAAGTTTGCATGCGTAATTATCAGTGCGCAAATAAATTCTGTAGTTTTGGAAATTTTTGTTTGTATTGCTGCATGCTGCTTCATGGATCGAGGCTCTTTGCTTCATGTTTCTGAATGTACTTTTTGTGAGTAAATTTTTCCTTATCAATCTTTCATAGTCTGAATAAATAGAAGGGCTTGGTGAAATAAGATGTTACGTAACAAAAATTAAATTCTGAGACAATTTAAATGAAAGCTTTTAGTTGCAATTTTTATTTTATTTTTATTTTTGTACCTTGTATTTAGTAACTTAACGAGTAGTATACCAAGCTCTCTCAGAAAAACTTAGCAACATTTAATTTTCTAATATAAAAATTATTAATAATATTTAAGTTATTTTCATTAAAATATTAACTTTTAATAAATAATATATCAGATTTTAAAGATTAATTAAAATATTGGTATTTTACCTTTACCATATGACAGATTGTCTCATAACACCTTCATCGAAAAAATAAACTGTATTTTGAAAAAATGTAACATAACAGATTCTTGCTCGAACCTCTTTAATTAATGTCATTTATTATTTAAAAAAAAAAACTATTTGGTAAAGACAGAAATTTATTTTTGAAATTGTCAAATTTAATCTTAAAAAAAAAAAAAAAAAAAAAAAAAAAAAAAAAAAAAAAAACTTGGAATTTAAATTGCTGTAGTAGTTGTCATTGCAAAAAGAGTAGAGGTGTTAATGATGAATATTTACACAGCGTATCGAGTTAAATTATCATAGAATCTTTCATTGGGAAGTAGAATTTCAATTATTCAACACTAGCAATTCAAAAACCAATTCAGCTCATGTTCCGATCTGGTGAAATACAAATAATTTTTCAAACGGTTTTGAGTGTGGGAGGGACCTATTTCTTATTTTTTAATATCTTGTGCAGATTGAAGCAAATTCAAAGCACTCGACTTGGTTTATGGATTATCTTTGATGGGATGAAATTACTCAATGGACTCAATTTTAGTGGATTTTAAAATAATCCGTATTCAGCCTATTGGGTGATACTATAGAATATTCGGTCAAACTGAAGATATTGTAACAATATTTTCAACAGGCTTATTTTGTTTTCTGTGGAATATGATAGCATTACGAGAAGTGCTGGAAATTGTCAAATTTCACATCAGAACTGTAAGCTAGACATTTCATTATTCAAAATGCCAGTTAACGTTACATAAATTGAGTCCTAACCGAAATTCAGTCACTTCCAATCATTTCATATTTCATAAAAAGCAAAAGGAGCAATAAGTTTTTTTCTTGACAAAATTCTTGTTAACATATCTTCATTATTGTTAAAGTTATGAACGAAAATTCGGGTTCAGTTTGTAATGGGTAATTTGTAATTTTTTTCGTTACTTTACTGTATTTTAATAGAATAAGTGGATTGCGATGCTGGTTTACTGTAGAAAAGGTGTCTTGACCGCACTATCTCTCCTGAAAGTTTCTTACAAAATTTTAGGAAAATCCTGTATGTTTGCAACTTCTAAAAATGATCGCCCGCTGTGGTGGATTTACAAATTTCATTGATAAATCAAAAAGAGCAATAAGTTTTTTTTCCGAGTTGCCAATTGAAAAGAATTTTTTTTCTTGCTGACATACTGTTTCTTTCTGACAAATAATACTATATAACGGTAAAATTTTCCTTCTATGTCCTTAAAAATTTCTTTTCAATTTTGGAATATTTATTTTAAAATATAAGGTCTTATAAATTTATTTTAATTTAGAGAAGGAATTATGGAATTTAACGTTTCATTAATTAAAAATTTTTAAGACCATCCTCTTCTTAAAAAATAACTCAAAGCCTTTTTTTTATATTTTTGTGTGTAAAGTTTACTTGTAAAATAACTCATTGTTGTACTCATTCCTCAAAACACAAGTATGTGTGTTAAATATGGTGTACAATTTACTTTAAAGTTTATTTTTTAATACTTTTAAATCTTAAAATACAGGAATATTAGGCCTACCGAATTTTCAGCATCTGGTTTACAGATGTCGAATATTCGCTATTGGATCAAAATCACTAATCGATGCATCTCTATAAGCACCTTTCAAATGTGATGGAAATAATTTTGAAGAATACTTTTGTTTTCCCATGAAAAAAAGGTAAAACTTAAGCTTTTTTGTTTATTTATTTTGGGCGAAAATTATTTTAGGTAAAAATGTTTTCCATGTGAGTTTTCTTTAATCAAATCTCTTTCTGCTGAATTCTGATGGAGCTAATTAAATTTAAAATCAATCCACTACTATAGAAATCATCGTAGTTTTACAATTATAATGTACTATTAAAATTTAAGAATATATATATTTTTAAAAACTTTAAAATACTTCTGATTTCTTTTTCTTTCTTTTTTTTTTCAAGATTTTATACACTATTTTATGTGATATGTCAACTTTTGAAAGGACTATAACTTATACAGTATTGAATTTAAAAATTGTGTTCTTATAAACATATTTTGCACATGTAAAAAATTGAGGATTTTATGCAATAAAACAGTGGAGTATCGACTGAATTTTAAATAAAAAACGGATCGTTTTCAGTACCGGCTTCGAAGATAAAAAAATCCTCGTAAGAAAAAAAAAAAAAAACTGCAAACACATCAGAAAAAGTAAAATGCGGTTTATGTAAAGATTGACTTCAACTATCCAGTGCATAAAGTAAAATAGAAAATCATTTAAAAAATATGAAAATGCAAACGAAATATTGGATGTTTTCGCGTAAGTGAAGTACCCTCCCCTCAATCTTCTTAACAGCTCAATCATACATCCTCCCTTTTCATTTAAAATAAACGATTTATGTGAATACTGTAAATTAAAGGTGAGTCAAATTGAAGTCATATTTTAATTTTTCTTGTCAGAATCTCAGGCTGACGTATCATTTTTACTGCAGTTAAAGGAAACATTGTCTTTTGCTTATTTAAATGTATTCGTCCCTCAAAATAAAAACTAATCTTTTCCTCCCACTCCTCAAAATATTCTTTTTCACATTTTAGAATTTTTAAACAAATTTAGAGTTTACATTAATGATTTCAAGAAAAATTCTCTCTAATTTTTCCGTTTATTCATTCTTAAAATAAATAGATTCAGTTTACTTTACCTGCATAAAATTACAGTGATCGGAAAACGTCTATATTTTAGACAGGTTTCAGTTGTATGCATTTTTCAGACATGTATAAATTATATCTACAGTGGAACTCCAGATATACGTTACCTGAGTTGTACATTTCCCTCAGTTATACGTTTCAACTCAGCGGTCCCGACCACTTGCCATTAAAAATTAGCTGAGTTATACATTTCCCTCAGTTATACGTTACGTTTTTGCGTTCCCGGACGAAATTTTGTCTGATTTATGCATTTTGTAACCGGAAACAGTAAAGACGCGTCAGATGAGTCTAATTTGAAAGATCCCACTCAAATTTCGGAGATGCTTTGAAGGCTTTTGATGTAGTAAAGCAATTCGCCAGTCGTAAAAGCAGTAACGATAAGGCGGCTGCATTATTAACATAAATGCAAAGTTTGTTGTGTCGCTCTGCAAAAAGAAACAATGGAAGATTAGTGATTATTTCAACAAGATTCAGTAAACTACTGAAATGTCTTTTGATAAATGATTTATATGCCAAGGCGATTCCAATGATTTATTTTAAGTACTCTATGTGTATTAAAAATATTTTTAATAAATCTTTTATGATCAAATAACTTCATGTGTACTTTTCTGATGTACCTTTTTCTACTCTGTCCGTTTCCGAAAATGTATGTCATGGATACAGTAATACTTAGAAATCTTCCGTTTTTGATATAAAAGGTAACAAACTCTTCAGCAGAAAAGTTTGTACGATATACTTCAAAAATGGTTCCGATAGACCATTAATTGAGTTGTACGTTTTACTGAGTTATACGTTTTGTTTTCCGGTTCCGGGCAAAACGTATAACTCGAGTTCCACTGTATATGGTATTCGTTCTATCGGAACCACGAAATTTTTCTCAAGACCGTTTTCTGTAATAGACACAGAGTGTATTTCAACATTTTGCTGTTGGAGAAGTGGAATTCGGTAAAAATCAAAACATTCATTTTTTTAAAATGAATTTTGGAGAAGTGATAGTTTAAGTGCTGTGTTTAAAACCGGGACATTAAAGAGATGTATTAGGACACCCGGACATTATGCCTAAAATTGGGTCTCCCTCGGAACTTCTAGTCATCTTAAAAATTTCAATGTCACAATGAATAGCAGTGGTGCCTACTTATATGGGCCCGTGGGGCTTTAGCGTCGAGCCCGCCCAATAATTTTCTCCCCTGGCCCACCTAATTTCCCTTGTTTTATTTCACTACGTATTTATTTAAATTTTTAAATCTCGGAAACAAAATTTCATTTTCTATTTGTTGGACAAGGCTGCGAAATAAGAGTGAAATATGCCATCCCAGGATATCGTCGGGATAGCTCAGTAGGGAGAGCGTTGGTACGGCAAACCAAAGTACCCAGGTTCGAGTCCTGGTCCCGGCATATTTTCGCTCTGTTGGAAAAATCTCAACTATGATACTCCAACCATTGAATATAATTTACTTAGTTGAATATACTTTCCTCTGTTCATTATGAAAACTTCATTTGTTGACGTTGAAAAATAGCATTGACATCCGTAACAGAGACATCAAGAGCACTAAATGTTCTTCAGTACACATACAATTATTAAATTTCTCTCAACAGTTCAATTTCCTATATACTTGATCAGCAGTATTGCTGCCGTATGTAAACCAAAAGATAAATGCTATAATCATGTGAACTTTAATGACTATGCTATAGATTTGTTTGAGAAAGAGAATGTATACGGAGCATTTCATTTAAAAAAAAAAAAGATTCTAAAATGTATACGGCGAGTAACTTCGTATGCCCTCCACTATACCCCTTTTGATCAGTGAGTGAACATTATCTATATTTTAGTGTCCCAATCCTGATAATTATAAAGCTCATAAATGACTGAAACGCTTTGCTTCTTGTGTTTTTAATTTGTATTGATATTTATGATATAATAGTAAATATTAACGTTATTATGCAAAAGAATTCACGAATAACATAAGCAAATAATAAAACGCGCCGGGCTATTTTGCTTAAAACATTTGGGCCCATACAATATATTTCAAAAGTTGGCTCCATTGATCAATGGCATTCCTAACTAATAACCTTGATAATAAGTTGTTTCTAATTTTAAGTCAAAATTTTCATTAAATTAACGAGTTTGGTCTAAATGCAGTTTTTAAAAAAATATTCTTGCACGCATCAGTGGCACAGCCAGAATTCAGCTCTATGGGGAGGAGAGGTTGAATTGTTGATAATGGTGTCGCTGGTTACTTGAATCACCGGCTAATCGAATCAGTTTAGCTAATGAAGTGATAATCATTTTTTTCATTCATTTCAGAAACGTTTACGATATAAGAGTTAGAAAACATAAAATGCACCAATGAAATAACAAAAAACTGTTAGATTAATATAGTGTTTGTAAAATAAGGATGCAAACTTAAAAAATGGGAGGGAATAGTACAGCAAACATTTTTTTGTACAGAAAATCAGGAATCGATTTTTAAATCAGAAATACATAGGATTTCATTCCAAGACAATCCCGAATTCTTGTTCTTAACTTTAGTAATAATAAAGCAATTTTAGCAAAATTTTCAATGCTTACTTTGCTTTGTGTCCGGTGTAAAATAACACGAGAAGAGGTAGAATTTATTATAATTCGCGTCCAAACAATGCCAAATTAAGTATTCCATATTTTATGATGTAGTTGACATTAAACGCGGTATCGTTGACTGAATTACTGTGCACTTCCAGCACTTTATTTAACATCTAATTTCGTATACAGTATATTGAAAATTTCGTTAAAATATCTTCATTATCATTAAAGTTCTCTAAAAATACTTGGATTCGACTTCCTATATCCTATATTTTTCACTGAATAAATGGATCGCGACCTGGTTTCCTATACAAAAATCTTTAATTGTAGTGTGCTCTACCAGCTTTTACAGATTGTTCTACTTTTTTTTTTAAACACATTGTTTATGTGTTAAGTATGTGTGTTTTCTAAATATTATTTGTTTTTAACCTTTTTCCTGATGTTGGAGAATATTTATCTATTAAAACACACATAAATAATGCCTGGATTCAAGTCTGAACATACACACATACAAACTATAAATACAATAAACCCAACAAGTGTGAAAAATTAGCCAGAGCCAGGAATCGAACCTGGGACCACAGCATACAAGACTAATGCTCTAACCACTGAGCTACCACGGCCAATACCTGGGTCTGCAATTTATTAGTGAGAAATTGCAGACCCAGGTATTGGCCGGGGTAGCTCAGTAGTTAGAGCATCAGCCTTGTATGCTGTGGTTAGCCCCCCAGGAACAAATTGTTCGAATGAAACACTACAATAATCTGTTCAATCAAAAACACATTTTGCATTTATATCTTTATAGCACATTTTCTTAATTCTTACTTTGTCAAAGATTTTTACCTGCATCACTCACATACCTTGGTCTTAGAAATAACTGAGAGCAAAAACACAAAACAAGATGCACATGCAGAGGTTTGTTTGGGCTCGGTCCTGGCCCGAAACCGGACCAACCCACTGGTCAATCTCCGGCCTATTTTCATTCATGGCAATCGGACTGGGCCTGGATTCCTTTTTTCCAGGCCGGGCTGAAACTGGAATTCATTCTTCCTAAAGGTCTAAACGAGCTGAAATTTTCGGGTCCTGTTTTTATCAAGCCCATATGAAAATAATTGGCCCTGCCTACCCTGACCTGACCCATGCAAAAATCAGTAAAATTTCTATCGGCCCAACAATTTTTGCAAAAAATGCATATATTTTTAAATCGTCATTGTTCTAGAATTAAAATTTTCAATTTATTCTTTTTAAAGAATAGTTCATTTTCTTGGCAATAAAATTAAAGTACAATAAAGCGTGTGAAAAAGAACCTGCCCATGACAGAATCCTGTTTCAAACGGAAAAATGTATTTTTCCATGCAAAATGAACATAATAATACGTGAGAAAAGAATGTAATATATATTTACAACCGACAGTGTATATGCTAAGAAGGTAACTTTCCTATAACGGATATTTATGTTCTCCTATGCGATTCCGTCTTAGAAATTTTTACGATACTACAAGAATTTTCAAGTTTTTAAGTCTCCAAGCCATGGAATATGGATTAAAGTTATTAATAAAGTCATTTGCATGCAAATCGAGATCCAGTAGTGCAGTCAAATTAGCCCATTTTTGAGCAGTTTGCCATAAAAAATGCTAAGGAGATAAAAATTGGTCCAGTTGTTCATTGATGGCTACTGATGACTATGTAAAAAGTCCTCATGGATAGGAGGTGAGCGGGGGGAGGGGGGGGGGCTAAATAAAGTATTTTTTTAGTTTTTTACAAATATTTAAGAAACTGTTGGTTTTCATGAAAAAATTACTCAGACATAAATTAAAGAACATAAAATTCTCTACAAATGACAGGTATGTACAGTGGAACCTCGATTATCCGTCAGTTAGAAGACCGGAGCTTTGACGGATTTTCCCCCAAAAAATCACTTTAATTTCAAATTAATTTACTTAATGTCGCCATAATAAATTCTTAAGGGATAAAAATTGGTCCAGTTGTTCATTGATAGCTACTGATGACTATGTAAAAAGTCCCCATGGATAGGAGGTGAGCGGGGGGAGGGAGGGCTAAATAAAGTTTTTTATTTAGTTTTTTACAAATATCTCAGAAACTGTTGGTTTTCATGAAAAAATTACTCAGACATAAATTAAAGAACATAAAATTCTCTACAAATGACAGGTATATACAGTGGAACCTCGATTATCCGTTAGTCACGAAAAAGGAGCCTTGATGGATTTACCGAAAAAAAAAATTCTCTTTAATTTCAAATTTGCTTAGTTAATGTATATTCAAATTTATTAAATATTGTCGCAAAAAAAAAAAAAAAAAAGAAGAATTGACACATTTTTTTCTTTTTTCTTTTTTTTTGAAGGGGGGGGGGGGTGTCTGGTGGTGAGTGTGAAAGGGTGGATGACTGCCCCCCCGATTCATGATTATTATGAATCATCTAAACATGAAACAGGAATCAGTTCATTATTATTTTGAAGGATTTTCCGAAAAAAAAACTTTTTTTTCAAATTTAATTACTTAACCTTCATACGGGGTCTCGACAGCAACTTTCCGAGAATACATGCAAAGTTTGACAGGTGCTGTTAGAGACCAGTCTATTCAAATTTATTAAATATTGTCGCAAAAAAAAGGAAGAATTGACATAATTTTTTCTTTTTTCTTTTTTTTTTTTGGAGGGGGGGGGGGGTGTCTGGTAGTGAGTGTGAAAGGGTGGTTGACTGCCCCCCGATTCATGATTATTATGTATAACTATAAATACTTATACACTTCATAATAATACACTTATTATGAAGAGCTATAAATACACATTAACAAGATGAGGAAGACATTGAGATTACGGATTCAGTCATGCTGAGAACGCCTTTTAATGAGTCGTCCACTTCAGCTGATGATGATGTGTAAAGAAAAAAATAATATATTGACTTAGTAAGTAGTGCCTAATGATAAATTAGTACTTTCATTGTTCCCTATTATGTTTTGTCGCATTTACAAAGTTTCACGTGAAATTTTATGATATTTAATTTATGTGAATTTGACGGACTTTCCGCAAAAAAATCACTTTAATTTCAAATTTATTTACTTAATGTCGCCATAATAAATGCTACAGAGATAAAAATTGATACAGTTGTTCATTGATGGCTACTGATGATATGTAAAAAGTCCTGATGGATAGGAGGTGAGCTAGGGTAAGGGGGGGGGGGAATAAAGAACTTTTTTAGTTTTTTACAAATATCTCAGAAATTATGTAGTAATTTTTTCATGAAAACCAACAGTTTCTGAGATATTTGTAAAAAACTAAAAAAGTACTTTATTTTGCCCCCCTCCCCTCCCCCTATCTCCTTAGCATTTTTTATGGCAAAAAAACCTAATTTGACTGGACTACAGTAACAAAATAAATATCTCAGCACAAAGCGTTTTTTAAAAAACGAAGAATACAAACAACATGAAAAGAAAAACTAAAATAAATATTTTTGTCAGATCTCCTCGTAGAAGATAATTTTTAACCATACCAGTGTAAAAATATGTTTTTTGTTGAAATTCAGGCGAGCTGGGAAGGGATAATTACGTTTTTGTATGAGCCGGGCCGAGATTCTAGCTTTTATACTGGGTCGAGCCAATAAACTATGTGCATAGCCCGGAGCGGATTCGAGTCTAACTTTTAACTTTTTTTTTTTTTTTTTTTTTTTTTGCCGGTTTAATATACATACATATATTTTTTACGATCCGGATCGAACTTTTAACTTTTATACCCGGCTGAGGGGCAAAAATTTTTCTACAAGTCGGGTCGCGCTCGAACCTAGAAATTTCTCCGGTGCAGACTTTAACAGAAAGTCTGAAACTGAGAAAGACGTATAAACATATATTTTATTATTTTTTTTCTTTTTTTTCTGGAAGATGATGTCCATTATCCTTTTGAACGTGGAACAAAGACAAAAATTCAATGTAAAAACTATCCACTGTATAATACTCAGAGCGTATGACGGCCGAAATGATCATTCTTTTACTCTAAGATGTCTAAAAAATGTAATTGCTACCCTTTTTCAAAACAAATGACAGTTTTCACTTAACCAGTGCATCTAAGATCTAATATACGCTTCCATAGTATAAGTATAATATTCGCGGTCTAATTGAATCACTTTGTTGAATATAATTTGATTCAACAAAGCTGCGAATTTCAAATAAACTAAAAAAACTTAATATTAACTTTAGTTTCGATTTATAAAAGCGTCTAATTTGCTTAACTAGTGATTCATATAAGCGGCAATTATAATTTTTTTTTTTAGCTCTGGGAGGGGTTTTACCCCTCACCCCCCCCCCCCTTGGGCTGTGCCACTGGACGCATACACACATACAAAGGACTTATGAAGTTGGGGGCCTGTGCCCACCCCACAAAATAGCTCTAGTTACGCCTATGACTAGCGGACGAAACCAGCTAGTACAAACTGTTAATATTGTTTCAAATTATTTTTCATAACTTAATTAAATATTGAAATATAAAAACTTTTCATGTTTTCATTCAAATTATTTTTTATAAAATTAAATTTTGAAAAATACAAACTCTCCATTTTCAAAATTTTACGCTGCTGGGTTCAGAAATGGGATCGACAGATCTGGAGGCAAACGACATACCAACATTAGCCAAATGGAAATTCATAACGAACTGAATTTTTGATCTCGTGATCGTAGATTTCGACGAATGATGTTTCAGAATCCGATTTGCTATGTAGCATCCGATTATAAGCGGTCAGAAGTATCTAAAAAATAAATTGCATTACTCCATATGGGTCAGAAACGTGTATTTTCAGCATTAAATTGTGTAAATTTTTTATTATTGTTATTTCCTTGCAACGCTATTTGAGACAGTTGGACTTGACAACATTAAGGGGACCGTGGACCTTCAGTTGGGTTAAAATCGACCAAAAATCGTTTTTCTTATTTTGGTTTATTACTATACTTCAATATTAACTGCAACATTTGCAAACAACCGCATGCAAAGATTCCTATCAAAGTTACGAGCATTTCAAATTTGACACCGTAATTGAGTTACACAAAAAAATAAAACTTTAAATCGCCTTTTCTATAAATTAGAATTTTCGCCGAGTTAAAATATTCAAAATGTTCCAGGTGTCTTAAGTTTTATCCAATTTTCATAATATTAAGTATTATTGTTAGCATTGCGCTATATTTCAAAACTTGGTATTAATATGCATGCATTACTGTAGATAAAAGGAAACTTTCGCAGTTATATAACTTTTTTCAGTAAAAGTTTTAAAAAAATGTAAATATTGGAAGTTTTTTATTAATTTTTCTCAATATATTGGTACAATTTTAAAATGCATACCAACTTTTGTTGCAATAATATAAAGCTACCATTAAAAAAAAAAAAAAAAACACCATGTGAAAGCCAAATTTAATGCGTGTGGAGCTTTTTTAATTAGACATGATTAATTAATATTTTAATTAATTAATTAATTAATTATACACATTTTTAAATAAAATTGCATAATTTACTTATAAAATGTATGAATTACTATGTGTGCAAAATTTCTGTACAATTGAGTGAAAATTGAAAAAAAAATGGTTTTGAACGTCCACTGTCCCCTTAACTGTTACAATTGCTATGTAATACACGGTAATTGTCCATGCAGCAGTAAGAAAGTGATGATGAGTCGATGCCTAAGATAAGATTTCACTGCATCTATTTCCGATATAGTATATACATTTTTTTAGGGTTTCGTTCATCTCACGAAACCCTATTACTCCCGCTTCGTTGTATGTCCGTCACAGAGCCATTCTCAAAAGCTATATATAACATACAGAGTTGAAACTTTGTGTATATATCTGAATACCAGCTATAAAGAGCTCAAAATATTAAAATTTGAAAAATTCGTATTATTTTAATAAATATAGATAAAAAACCAAAATTCTAAGAGCCTTTTCCTATTAAATTTAAACATTTTTCGTTATAGCAGATGCCAAAAATTAAAAATCCACGATAAAATTATTTTCACAATAATTAATTTTCTATCAGACGATTTCCACGTGAAAAATGAAAATTAAATTAAAAGTTTCACCAATTGAAAAAAAGATAATTATGAAATAAAATTGATTGACGTCATAGTGGTAATAAAACGGAAAATGTCTAAGATATCTCAATAATACAAGAAGTATGAGTATGTCTATATGTACACAAAGCAGATTAATATCACGTCATTAGAGAATTAAAAAGAAAATCTGACGTCATATTGGAAGTTTAACGAATTTTTCAGATGTTTGAGAATAATACAAAGCGAGTATCAATATGAGTAATAGAGAATAGTGAATATATGAGTTTGAGAAACATATTGAATCGTGATAAAAATCCGATTATGGAAATATTCGCATATTTTAACATTTTGAAGGTGTACAATTTGTTTAATTTTGAAATTATTTTTTAAATATCGCATTTAGTCCGCATGACGGATATTATTATGACAGAATAAGGTGAAAATGATGTCTAAGTGAACAAAGTCAAAGTCAAACCGGGCGGGGACACCTACCTTTCGGCTTAAGCTCAATTAGCCCCGCCCATGTCTAAGTGAACAAATTATGAAATCACCCTCTCGTGAAGATCCAGCCGTGAAGCATAGGAACTTTTCTCCACGAGGCCTCTAAGAGAACAAATTAGAAAAATCATAACATATTTAAAAACCCAATTTCAGAAATTACCAACAATATTCGAAAAAATATCCGAATATTCTTTTGTGCCGCCCTGCATATGATAAAAAGATTTGTATATATACTACATAGAATTCTAAAATTTAGTTCCGTTAAGAAACACATAGCACAGTTTAAAATTCCCCTTTTCCCCTTTTGGAACTTCCGTGAATAAACGGAAATGTGCTCGAGATTTTTTTGTGCTGCCCTGTATCTGGTCTATAGAATTTATACACACCAAGTAATAGGCAAACAATTAGTTTAACTTAAAAGCGTACCACACCTGAAAACGAAGCAACTGTTGTTAACAGATAGTACTTTAACCGAATTCTTTTGTGTGCCCCTGTAAATGAACGATGAATGCACACAGTATTCTATAGTAATCTCCATATAATGCAACTCAGTGATAGATATCAATTTTAATATGTTTGAAATAGTGAAACATTATTAAAATAAATCACAAACGAATTTTCCCCCATACACCGTAATGTAACGGAATTCTTTTGAGTGTCCCTGTACCTGTAAAGTAACTATAAGCGCGACACACATCAATTTCAATAGCGAACATGTCATAGTGAACATCAATAACATATATCAATTGCATGACAATCCGAGTATATTTACACGAGTTAGAGCACGGGAAGACAGACAAACAGACAAACCGAATTCATAAACACTTTTCAACTATGTTGGAAAGTGTTAAAAAGTAACAGTGGTACCACCGCGTTTACTCCACTCAAGTAATTACTCTACCTAATAAATGTCTCTAGAGCAAACTAGCGGCATACAAATGTAAAAGTAAAAAAAAAAAAAATTTATATTATAAAATAGCTTACACATATAAAATAGCTAAGCTAATATCGTTTAAATAAAGTATTACATTACTAAATAAGAATATCATAAAACTTACAAGAGTTAAACAATAAAATTTAAACCCGTCTCTTACATTCTAAAGTTTCTGATTCTAATTCTTAAAAGATTTCTTTGACGGAAACATACACAAAATATTTAAAAACCACCAAAAATTTATCTCCACTGCGTACATACTTTGATAAAAAATATTTTAAGGCATATAAATGATTTACCAGACAATTATCGAAACAAGTGCAAGGAAGAGAAAAACTACTGTCCTGAGACAACAATCGCTTATAACTCAAAATGTAATTGATTTTTCAGAAATTGAAACAAAACTGTTTGATTACTAAATCACTTCTATAATCATACCTGCAAGTATCATGCTTTTATTTTTTAAAATGAGTCAGAAAATATGTCAGAAAGTTTCGGGTTATTAAGCGGGTAAATTCTCTCTCTCTCTCTCTCTCTCTCTCTCTCTCTCTATATATATATATATATATATATATATATATATATGCACACACACACACACATATATATATATATATATTTCTACATATTTTTTCTTATTTCATTTGCTTATTCCCAACTTAAAATACTTCCCCCCCCCCCAACTCAAAATTAAGTTGTTTTTACGCCTTTTATCTCAGTTTTTCCGTATCAGAATTAACCCCATTTTAGAATATGCTATTTCTGCCAAAAGCCTCGTTTTAAATTTCAAAGGGACATTCCGAGATTTTTCGCGCCGATTTCAATGCCGTCTTACATCATTTTTTTTTTTTTTTCACACGCTGGTAAAAACTTTCTGCAATTGCTTTGATTGGCCGACACAGTCTTCCGCAGTACCTGATTTCCTGGCCTTTTTTTTTTTTTTTTTTTTTTTTTTTTTTTTTTTTTCCTTGCGCATTGATTAATAAAAACTGATGCACTCCTCCAGAAATTTTTATTATTTATTTATTTATTTATTTATTTATTTTTGCTGAGAATGTATATCATTATATTGCTCATTGTATTGCGTGTAAATCTTCTCCCACTTTCTCTCTCTCTCTCTCAATGTGTGTGCAATAAAAAATTTCGTCATCATGGATAATAGTTTCAAAATTGTCGCTTCCAGAAAATTAAATCTCATCAAAAAGTCACCTGTAAAAAATGCAGCCAAGTCTCGTAACTCATTTACCGTAAAAAGTACTGAGATCGTATAAAGCCAAGTTTAGCTATCTTATTAACTCTGAAATTTTCATTCACAAATCACTCCTAGTCTCTACATCTTTAGTTAATTGTTATTTTGTGACTTGGCAATTACGCAGCATAGGAAAGTTATTACACCTTACTATGTCATGGGATGGGATGGGATAATTTAATTAAAGCAAATTATATACGCACAGGGAAGTTATTACACCTTTATATGTTATAGTATTATTTGATTAAGACTAACTATATACATCACATTCTCGTGCTACGTAATTGCAAAGTCACAAAATAACAATTAACTAAAGATGTAGAGACTAGGAGTGATTTGTGAATGAAAATTTCAGAGTTAATAAGATAGCTAAACTTGGCTTTATACGATCTCAGTACTTTTTATGGTAAATGAGTTACGAGACTTGGCTGCATTTTTTACAGGTGACTTTTTGATGAGATTTCACTTCTTTTTGTAAGTAATCCTCCTTTTCTTGATTTTGGGCTCTTTTTGAAGATCATCCACTGATTTTCGAAGAAGTTACCTTAAAGGATTCTCACTTTTTCTTTTTCTTTCTTTCTTTTTTTTTTTTTTAATTTTTAATTTTTGAAATTTTCGATTTTTTTTTCAAATTATCCATATTTTTTAATGTTTCCTTATTTAGTATCTTAAATATTACCTTTATTCCAAATTTCAAGTTTCTAGCGCTATGAAATCGAATTATTTTCAAATTTTCCATATTTTTCGATTTTTTATTTTCTTTTCGAATTTTATTGCGTTTTTTATTAACTTATTCTGAATCCTAAGTACTATCTTTACTGCGAATTTTAAGTTTCTAAGGCTAAAAGATCAAATTATTTTAATTTTTTCAATTTTTTTCGAATTTTTGAAAAAAAAAAAATTCGAATTTTCCGGATTTTTAAATTTTTCCTTATTTTGCATCCTAAATACTACCTTTATTCCGAATTCCAAGTTTCTAGCGCAACAAAATCGGATTATTTGAAATTTTTCGATTTTTTTCGATTTTTTTATTTTTTTTCGATTTTTTTTTTTGGTGTTTTTGATGTTTTCTTTTTCTGAATTCTAAACACTACCTTCACACCAAATTTTAAGTTATTAAGACTACAAGATCGTGTTATTTTCAATTTTCAATTTTGTTCGAATTTGTTGAATTTTCAAATGTTCTTTTTGGAATTTTCCGGATTTTATAATTTTTCCATTCTTTGTATCCGAAACACTAGCTTTATTCCAAATTTTAAGTTTCTATGGCTGCGGGATCTACCCAATCTTTTTGATAACGCGAGAGTGAGTGAGTGTGTGAAGTGTGAGTGTCAAAAATCGAAACTTTGATTTGTATATCGTCTGCACTAAATTATGGGTATTTTTCGAATTATCCATATTTTTTAATTTTTCCTTATTTAGTATCTTAAATATTACCTTTATTCCAAATTTCAAGTTTCTAGCGCTATAAAATCGAATTATTTTCAAATTTTCCTTATTTTTCCGATTTTTTTATTTTATTTTCGAATTTTATTGCGTCTTTTTATTTTAACTTATTCTGAATCCTAAACACTATCTTTACCCCTAATTTTAAGTTTCTAAGGCTAAAAGATCAAATTATTTTAATTTTTTTCGAATTTTTCAATTTTTCAAATTTTTTTTTTTCGAATTTTCCGGATTTTTTAATTTTTTCTTATTTTGCATCCTAAATATTACCTTTATTCCGAATTCCAAGTTTCTAGCGCAACAAAATCGGATTATTTGAAAATTTTCGATTTTTTTCTATTTTTCTATTTTTTTAATTTTGCTTTCGATTTTTTTGGTGTTTTTTATGTTTTCTTTTTCTGGATGCTAAACACTACCTTCACACCAAATCTTAAGTTTCTAAGACTGCAAGATCGTATTATTTTCAATTTTCAATTTTGATGGAATTTGTTGAATTTTCGAATGTTTTTTTTTTTTTCGAATTTTCCGGATTTTATAATTTTTCCTGTCTTTGTATCCTAAACACTACCTTTTCCCCAAATGTCAAGTTTCTAGGGCTACGGCATCTACCTAATCTTTTTGATGACGCGTGAACGAGTGAGTGAGTGAGTGACAAAAAATCGAATGTTTGAGTTCATATATCGTCTGAACTAGAAAAAACAGAAAGTTGTAATTTTAAATTTTGGTCCTGTGTGGCAAATACTCTTGAAAAACGTTTTAAATTTTTGGGATACTCCAGCATGGAGATATGGGGGGGGGGGGTCAAAAGTGCCCTGAGTTGCTTCTAGAAAAGTATGCTTACGGCCGTGCTTTCTCGACTTTGCGGAGGCACTGCCGTGCCTCCAGATTGCAGAGGTTTTTTTTGTTTTGTTTTTTTGTTTTTTTCCTTACGTATCTATATTGAAGCAAGTATCATGAGCGTATTAAAGTCAGAGAATAGTTAATTTTTAAGAACACTGTTTTACGCATATTACAAAAGTCAAAAATTTCTATTAAAAATGAATAAATATTTAATATATCTTCACCCAGATACTGGAAATATTTATCCATATATTCATGCTAACATCTATGTTTGCAGATAAAGAGTAATTTTATGAGCCGAAAACAAGTATTCAATAGCAGATATTTAACAAACTTTCGTACAACACTTTCGGAAAATCTTTATTTCCTTTTATAAAACATAAGCAGGAAAAGAACAACAATCAATACCTACGCACAGATTGCTTAAAGGAACGTTAAGAGACTATTTGAATAAACGCGTATAAGTTTTAATTAATACAGCAAAGTCGGAAAGACCTTCCTCGTTCTCAAGAAAATGGCTCATAAATAGACCAGACTGTATTTTACTTTACAAACGGTGTCGTATCATATATCATATCTAAGATCCAAAACCGATAGAAATGCTTATCTTGTAAACTTATCTACGATAAGACATTTCTATGTCTCCGCCATGCCGGCTTTAGAAATAATGAAAATTAATGCAACGAAGAAGACAATAGATCAATTTTCCATTGTGCGTACGCCAATCAGTTGCATAAAATGATGCTTTTCCGTAGATTTATCAGTTCGTGGCCATTTTTAATGTAAGAGGGCCAACGCGTTAAAAAATATATGTACTATATCGGAAATAGATGCAGTGAAATCTTATCTTGCGTATCGACTCATCATCACTTTCTAACTGCCCATGGACAATTACCATGTGTTACATAGCAATTGTAACAGTTAATGTTGTCAAGTCCAACTGTCTCAAATAGCGTTGCAAGGAAATAACAATAGTAAAAAGCGGGAAGGTGTCTTTTAATGGAGACTTAAACATATGAACAGTTTTCTGTCATTAAATTAAATTTGGATAGAATAATAATTTTAAAAAAAATTAAGGGATACAGCGGGAAGTTATTTCAAGTTAAAGATTAATTTAGCAATGTTTGGAGGATAATATCAGAGTTCATAAATTAAGCATAAACAATATTACATTTGGAAATGAACCACTTGTAATATAGCAAAAACTGAAACTTTTTACATATACGTTAGCGAACTTTTCATTAATTAATGTTCGAACAAATTTAACTCAACAATCTTTATGAATTTAAAACAATAAAACGTATTCTGAGTTGTGCCAGAGTTACTTATATTCGTCCAAATCACGCATCTACCGTTCTCAGCAATTTACCACAAAACTTCCCATCAAACTTTTCTGTAAATCAGGTAATAAATGTTCTACTTACTTGTCTTACAGTTTTTTAAGAACTTCACTATCATCAATAATCAATGTTTAAAAGTTATCAAAATAAAATCCGTTTGATGACCAACACAAAGAAAATTCAAACCTACTCTTATCTAAAACAAGTTGGAAATTGTACGTCAAACGTTACAAACGAGGTGCGTTCGTACGCACGTTTTAGAATTAAATTCATGATATCCCGTGCGTAGAACGGGTTAAACAGCTAGTTAAGTATATATTTTATGACACTGTTCATACAAATATCTTAACTAGTTATATAAATATTCAGATATATATGTATCAGCTAGTTATATAAATATTCAGATCTTGATGATTTTTAATTCTGTGAAATGAATTATATCGTCTGCAGATTAATTTCTGTCATAAAATAAGTATCTCGGTCGCTTGACGATTAAACTTCGGAAGCTCCTATAACAAAAAAGCACCGATTTAAAAAAAAATCAAATTTCTTAATTGTTGGAATACAACGTTCATTTTCTCCTCTCCGCACATATGGCGCATGCGTGTACATCTACGACGATGATGCTCCGGAAGAGAGAGCAGTTGTTTACTTTAAGAAAGATGTCGGCGCTCAGTCGCATACGAGCTGTATATATCTTGTCTTCGTTTAATTGTAAATAAATGTCTTATGTCGTGCTATTCTGCAAACTCTGCTTGCCTCATACACCTACAAATGGTTATGGGCCCAGAGACGCTACTTCACTGCGCTATAATTAGCAGAAATTATTTTTAATTCGAACATTCGGATTTGGAACTCTTAAGCCTAATCGAAAGTAAGAATTGTTCTTCATTCTGTTTATCATTTGCATTATTTCTGGCTGTGAGAGACTCTGCATAATTATGTCTCATGTAACGACAATTGAAAAGCTCGGAAAAGATAATTTTGATAGCTGGAAGCTTCAAATCGAAGCTGTATTAATCAAAAATGATCATTGGGATTACGTAATTGGTAAAGAAATTAAACCGGCTGAAGGAACCGCCGAAGAAAAGAAGTGGCTCCAAGCTGATCAAAAAGCTCGTGCAGATATAATTCTTTCAATAAATCCTAGTGAATTGTCTCATATAAAGCATTGTACGACTTCAAGTGCTGTATGGAATAAGTTGAAAGATGTTTATGAATCGAGGGGACCCGCAAAGAAAGCAACTCTGTTAAAACAACTTCTGTTTAGAAAAATGTCCATAAATGAAACGATGGCTGATCATTTAAATATTTTCTTCGAAATAGTTGATAAACTGAAAAATATGGAAATAGAAATCGCGGATGATTTATTATCAATTCTACTACTTTATAGTGTTCCTGAGAACTTCGAAAATTTTAGATGCGCTATAGAATCCAGAGATGAGTTACCTAAACCCGAATCTTTGAAAATTAAGATGCTAGAAGAATGGGATGCAAGAAAAGGAAAATCCACTCAAGATTCACAAAACGCATATTACATAGAAAATAAAAGAAATAATCAAGAACAGAAGAAGAATGAAAAATGGAAAATGAATCCAAATAAAAATTATTCCTCGGAAAGGTGTTACCGAAATTTCAAGTGCAATTATTGTTCGAAAATGGGGCACAAAGCTTCCGAATGTAGAAAGAAAATAGCTGATAAAAAGCTTACATCTTTAAATAAAGGAAATCAAGGATCGATGATAGCCACTAATTATGAAATACCGACTAGTATGGCATTTAATGACGCATATCAAGAGCCTTCTGCATGGTGTTTAGACAGTGGATGTACATCTCACATGTGTAAAGATAGAAATTTATTTACAGAATTTCAACCTCGTACGAATTCTACTATACAGCTTGCAGTGGATCAAACAGCGAAAATTACAGGAATAGGAACAGTTTGCATTACAGTACCTAACGGTGGTGGAATTACTAATCTCACACTCAAGAACGTTCTATGTGTTCCAGAATTAAAGTGTAATTTGCTCTCAACATCTAAAGCAACAGCCAATAATCGTTCAGTGATTTTTAAAGAAGGATTTGCTAAAGTCATCGAACCAAATGGTTCTACACTAGTACATGCTGTTCGTCATGGGGATTTATATTACGTATACCCAAGCATCGAGAGAGCTGCGATAGCAGAGGTAAGTGAATTTCTAAAATGGCATCTTAAATTAGGTCATTTAAATGAGTCTGATTTAAAAAGACTTAAATCAAAGAATATGGTTAGAAATTTCAATTTCAATGATAATGAGTCTCTTAAGGACTGTAAAATTTGTATTCAAGGTAAACAAACTGTGCGTTCTTTTCCTAAAGAATCGAACTTTAAAAGTGACGATTTATTGACTCTTATACATTCAGATTTGTGTGGTCCTATGAGAGTTCCATCCCACGGAGGATCGCGATATTTCGTTACTTTTATTGACGATAAATCCCGTTACATTGAAGTCAGTTTTCTTAAAACCAAAGATGAGGTTAAAAATGCATTTGTTAAATACAAAGCAGCAGTTGAAAATCGTGTAGGAAAGAAAATAAAAATTCTTCGTACGGATAATGGCAAAGAATATTTCGGAGAAGAATTTAATAAATATATCGAAGAAAGCGGTATAAAACGAGAATTTTCATCACCACTAACTCCGCAACAGAACGGAACATCAGAGAGGGCCAATAGGACTTTAGCTGAAATGGCGAGGTGTTTACTATTACAAAGCAATCTCCCACAATCTTTTTGGGCTGAAGCTATTAATTGTGCGGTATACATACGTAATCGCTGTCCTTCGCGACGTTTAAATGAAAACAAAACACCCTACGAAGTATTTTTTGGCATCAAGCCAACTTTATCATATTTTAAAATATTTGGGCAAAAATGTTTTGTACTAAATAAAAGACAAAGTAAAGGAAAATTTGATCCTAGGTCAGAAGAGCATATTTTTGTTGGATATTCAAATGAATCAAAAGCGTACAGGCTGTGGAATAAGAATTCCAGAAAAATTGTTATAAGCCGAGACGTCCGATTTATTAACGAATTTGAAAACGATTTACCTTCAAACAGTGAAATAAAATTAATTTTTCCCTTTTCTCAAAATAATGAAAATAAAACAATTACGCAAGAATCAGAAACATCTTCTCCTCCCGTCAAAAATGAACCAGACAGCTGTGGCGACAGTGATATTGATATGCAATCGGATGAAATTTCTGACCCCCTTTCTTCCCCTACATTAATAAATATTTTTATTAATATCTCCTAAAGTTTTGATTCGATTTTAATAAAATTTGAAATGTCTCGACAAAATTCTGCAAAGATAATATATTTTAAATTGCAAACCATTTGGTTGGGTAGTTTTTGCGTTGTTATATGCGGACAGACAGACAGACGGACGGACAGACAGACAGACAGACGGACGGACAGACGGACGGACCAAGCGACGACTATAGGTGCTACGTATTTATATAATTACGAACGCACCTAAAAATAGCTAATCTCTCTACTAATCGACAAAATTATAATAAAATAAAACTTAAAATCTTACCTAGATATTCAGCAGGAACGCAAGTCCTGTTAATCAAAAACATTTTAAACTTTAAACCAAACATGTATTTATAGAAAGTATACCCTTAATCAATCATCAATCGTAAAAAATGAAAAAAAAAGCCTAGTTGCGTCCTGAAATTAAATTTTTTTTATCTCATATGTACATTGTGCCACGGGTTTCTTTGTTCTCTATATGTAAATTTCATCCCTACACTGCAAATAAATAAATAAACAAAAATAAAATAAAATAAAGATGCTGATTTTACGGTATAATACTGTATTATACCGTAAAATTAACATTATTTTTTTTTTCAGTGTAGAATGTTACCCGTAAAACTTATTTTAACAGAATATTTTTGCGTGAAATACCTTAATTTCGTACTTCATTGTAATTATGCATACGACTATAATCTTTATTTATATTACAAACTACTTTTCTAAATTATGCTCTATAGTAAGTGTGTTTAATGGGCACGGGCAGGGCTTAATTTGTAACAAAACTAGTCGTTGGGGGCCACCGTAATACTTACCCATCATGGATATGCATAATATAAAATATGAAAATCAAACACGTGTAAACTATTTATAAAATGCATTGCAATTCGAATAAAATCGTGGCTTGATGACGTCATAAACTTTAAATGCTCTGTTACTGAATTGCGTAAAAGAAACATTCTTATAACTCAAAAAATGTTAATCGTATTAACTAACGGTTTATTGCGTCGGATTAAGTGTCTCATTTCCAATTAAAATATATCTTTGAATTGAAATTTGGATGAAATACAGGATCAAGAAAAATCGGAGAGTGTTGAAAATATGATTACGAGTATCTCGACAACTAATTATCCGATCGACTTCATTCTTTATGCAAAATTTATGTTTTTTTATTGTCTTTTATAATCACTCCTTAAAATAAACAATTTCGAAAAATTTTATATACCTTTTATCAGAAAGAATATTTCGAGAGTCCGAAAAAAATAGTTCCGGATAATCGAGGTTACTGGAATTCAATAAGCTTCTTCCCATTATTATATACTAAGTACATACCAAATTTCAAGTCTCTGTATAAATTTGTTCGGGAGGTAGAATGTTTACAGACACACACAGACGGACGGCAAATTTTCTTTTCTAAAAATATATGTTTCGGAATCTCCAGTGTCTGAAACGTGTAAATCTGTAAAAAAAAAAAAAAAAAAAAAAAATCGATTTTCAAAACGATTACAAGACTTACCCTATCCTACGTATGATGGGTAAGTAAAAGTACCGGAGTTTCAATATTTTGCAGTATTAACAACAGTCCCCTCCACCGCATATTTATATTTCACACATTATTTGCAAAATTTAAAGCAATTTCGACTTCAGAAAAAGAAAATTTTTAATATATTTTGACTATATCTATATACATTTGTATGTAATAAAATCTAGTAAATGAATAGATATAAACCATTAAAATTAGGAGTGGGGAATTTCTAAAAATCATATTCACCAAGAATTTTTTTGTAGCAACTAGCAAAACACAGCGCACGGTGGTCTTCGGTGCGCAGTATATTTATAAGCTCCGATGGGTTTCGACTAATTATTTAAATAGTTACGGAGAAATCTTTTTTATGCAGTGAATAATCTCCACGTGCAGCGAATGATCGAAATAAGAACATGTTAAAAACCAGACCCCAATTACCAATAAGTACTTCAAGTGCCGCAGCTGAAAAACATAGTGAACAAAACCAGAAACTGTCGAAACCAATTAAGAGAAAAACTCTGCAGACCTCCCTACTTCAAAACTACAGCTGTTATAACGCGCGTGTGAACTGAACTTAAAGACATTCCCTTCAGAATCTAAAATGAATCCGAGCAGTTAAAACGCTCTTGTACATATGTGTTGTAAATATATCTCAAATATAATGTAAAATTGGAGCATCTAAAAGCAGTCTCCAAAAACGCGATTTAAATGTAAATATCTAGAAAAGAATTATAATATTATACTCAAAATGGATCTACTTCTTATTTCGTGGATCTCTACTTACTAATAATAATAGTTCTTATTACTTCCATATAGCGAATACTTCAATCAGTCGATAAGATAAATATCAGTGCAAACACTTTGGATTACTGTGGAAATATTCAGCGCATAAGGAAAATCTCAGGTAAGCTGAACTATCCTTCTTTACCATTATTAAAAGACGAAAACGTATACTAAAATATAGAAGACCAATTTAACAATTCGAAAAAGGAGAAAATTTATTACGCTACCGACGGTTCCCCTAACAAAGATTATGAGAGACTGATTCTGAAAAAAGAATATTATCCCAGTATCAAAAACGATAATTTAACAAATTTCTAAAATATAATAATAAATAAAAGAACGCTAAAGAAAAAAAAGAAAAAAATGAATGCGATAAAAGAAAATACTCAATTTATTGAAAAACTCAATTCTACGAATTATAGTACATGGAAGTTCAAGATGCAGATGTTCCTGATTAAAGAGGAACTCGACGATATTATAGTACAAGATCCACCAGCTGCACCCGACCCCGCATGGCACAAAAGAGACCGCAAGACGCTCTAATTAACTTAAGCATTGATGATTCTCAAATCGTAAATGTAAAAAACTTAGAAACTGCCAAATTAACATGGGAAGCTCTGAAAAATATACATGAGAGAAGCAATTTATCTAGTAAGCTTTACCTGTTACGAAAATTATACAGTACTAAATTAGCGGAGGGCGGAAACATGATCTCACATATCACTAATATCTTGCAAATTATAGATAAACTTAATGCCATTGGAGAAAATATTAGCGATTCACATATTTCCGCGCTATTTCTGTGTTCTCTTCCCCCCAGTTACAATACTTTGATAACTGCGTTGGAGGCGAGACCAGAAAATGAGCTCACCCCTGATTTTATCAAAAACAATTAACGGATGAATATAATCGTAGACAGGAAATGTCAGAACAATCACATAGCGGATATAACAACAGCGAGAGAGCATTTAAAACAAATAGGAGATATACACACACTGAAAATAGAAGAGAACAAAAATATTGCAACAACTGCAAAATGAAAAATCATTCGACTTACGAATGCTGGCACTACAAGAGCAGAAACACGGTACAATCCGGAAATCCTCGTAACAATCAATTCAAAAGTAAAAAGAATTTCTCATCTTCATTATGTTATGAAAAAAACGAAACTCGTAGAGAAAATAAAATTCCAAACGAAAGAAAATACGCAAATGATCAGACGCAAAATAAAGCATTAATCACTCAAAAAGTAGGCAAAAATAACTGGATTCTCGATTCAGGATCTACCTCGCACATTTGTAATGATAAAAGCCTATTTAGTA
Source organism: Maratus michaelseni (assembly GCA_963931845.1). Lineage (NCBI taxonomy): Eukaryota > Metazoa > Arthropoda > Arachnida > Araneae > Salticidae > Maratus > Maratus michaelseni. The sequence continues at coordinate 190,425,041 of OZ007592.1, read as the reverse complement.
AATTTATTGATTATAATAAAACTTCAGTAACGATCGCGAATGGTAATAAACTGACAGCGTTAGGTTCAGGAGAAGTTTTTATAAAAACATTAACCCCCGAAGGAAAAGAAAAACTAACGAAATTACGCGAAGTGCTTTATGTCCCAGACTTAGAGTCAAACCTAATTTCGGTTAGTAAAGCCGCTAAAAACGGGTGTAAACTAATCTTCGACGATAATAAATGCGATTTGATCTTTGATGAAGAAATATATATTAGGGCGAAAAATGAGAAAAACTTATACATTATTGAGGAAATAGACGATGTGGAAGAACCACAAAATTATATAAACATAACGTATAACTGTGACAGCAAACAATGCATAGATCTCTGGCATCGCAGACTAGGTCACAGAGATTATGACGCGATTAAATCAATGATAACAAATCAAATTGCGGACGGAATAAAGATAGGAAAATGTAAACATCAAAATAAAACATGCGTAACTTGTATCGAAACTAAATTAACTAACATGCCGTATCCTAAATCAGCAACAAATCGAGCTACTAATATTGCGGATTTGATCCACAGTGACGTGTGTGGACCTCTAGATACACCGACCTTAGGCGGAAAAATATATTTTATGACTCTTATTGATGATTATTCCCGATATACTACGATATATTTATTATCTAAAAAGAGCGAAGTTGCTGAAAAGATAAAAGAGTATATAACGATGATATACAATCAGTTGGGTAAAAAACCTAAGGAAATTAGATCAGATAACGGTCGTGAATATGTAAATCAAGAGATCGATGAATACTTAAAACAGAACGGAATTTTACACCAATTGACTGTCCCGCATAATCCGAGCCAGAATGGAGTTGCGGAGAGAAAAAATAAAAGTTTATTAGATATGACTAGAAGCATGCTATCACAAGCAAAATTAAGCAAACATTTTTGGGGTGAAGCCATAAACACTGCAACATATTTACAAAACCGACTCCCAACCAAAGCAAACAACAACAGAACACCTTACGAATTATGGAAAGGAGTTAAACCGAATTTAAAACACTTAAGAACATTCGGTTGTAAAGCGCTATTTTACGTCGATAAAGTAAATAGAGGAAAACTCGATAACAGGGCTCAAACCGGAACGTTTGTAGGTTATGATACACGATCGACTGGTTATAGAATTCACACACAAGGAAAACAAATTATAATAGCGAGAACGGTAAAATTTCTTGAAAATGAAAATGTACACTCAGATAACATTGAGGAGATACAAATCACCACAGAAACATCAGATGACAATACACAATTACCGGATAGACATGAAAATCACTTAGAAATAAAACTTGACAGTGAAGAGACACTAACGTGCCCAAACAGCAACCAATTGAACCAAGAAGGTCTAATAGGACAAATAGAGGCGTTCCTCCTGACAGATATGTTTGTCTCATAAATAGTTCATCTGAAAACATTCCCGAAAATTGGGAAGATATCGAAAAAATGGAAAATACTAATGATAAACAAAATTGGATAAAAGCAACACAAAATGAAATCCAATGCCTAAGAAAAAATAACACTTGGACTTTAACAGATCCACCACCCGGAACAAAAATTATCGGTTCAAAATGGACCTTTAAACTAAAAAAGGACAATTTAGGAAATATTCAAAGCTATAAAGCGCGTCTAGTAGCACAAGGATATAGTCAAAGATTCGGGATTGACTATGATCAAACTTTCGCACCTGTAGTTTCGCACGCTACAATACGAGCATTTCTCATCTCTGCATTGCACAAAAATTTGAACGTGAAACATGTTGACATAACCACAGCATTTTTGCACGGTGAATTAACTGAAACTGTTTATATGAGTCAACCAGACGGGTATATTAAACCCGGCGATGAAAGAAAAGTTTGTAAACTTCAAAAAGCCATCTACGGTCTTAAGCAAGCCGCAAAGGCCTGGTACACCAAAATATCGGAAACACTCACAAACAATAATTTCTTACAGAGCAAAAATGATCCATGTCTGTACTTTAAATCAAATCAAGAAAATCCGATATACATCATCATTTATGTAGATGATATCCTGATAGCAGGAAAGGACAGTGACATCGAAGAAACAATAAACCAACTTGAGAAAGAATATGAACTAAAAAACTTAGGAGAAGTGAATAATTACCTAGGAATAAACATTAATAAAATCAACGATACATATTACCTAAATCAAAACAATAAAATACAGGAACTAGTGAAAAAACTGAATTTAAACGACATGAAACCTCATTACACACCCATGATTGCAGGATTCAACAGACTTGAGGACGATGATAATCTTTTACCTAATAACACGAAATATCGACAAGCCACAGGCACATTACTTTACATATCAACAATCACGCGTCCTGACATATCCGCAGCAGTCAACATATTATGTCGTAGAAATGAAACACCACCCCAAAAGGACTGGTCAGCAGTGAAAAGAATCATTTCATACCTTAAAACTACAGAAAATTTGAATTTAACTCTTAACGCAAACAGCAAGCCCATCCTAACAGCATACGCCGATGCAGACTGGGCAGGTGACTTGAAAACACGTAAATCAACATCAGGAAATCTATTCATGCTAGGAAAATCACCGATTTACTGGATTACAAAAAGGCAAAATTGCATTGCACTTTCGTCAGCCGAAGCTGAATACGTTTCAGCTAGCAACGCAGCACAAGAATTAAGTTGGATAACAAACTTGCTTAGCGATCTCAACATTCCACAAAAATTACCCATCACGATTTTTGAGGATAATATGTCCTGTATAAAAATGACTGAAAACGATAAAGATACTAAGCGATCCAAACACATCGACATATGTTTCCACAACATCAAACTGATGAAAGAAGAAGGAAAAATCGATTTACAATACTGCCCCAGTGAAGAAATGATAGCCGACACTCTCACGAAACCCACTCCCAAACCTGTGTACGAGAAACACCGTAAGAAACTGAACCTTTAACCATTCCCCACACAGGAGATTACCGGGGAGTGACGGAGAAACCTTTTTTATGCAGTGAATAATCTCCACGTGCAGCGAATGATCGAAATAAGAACATGTTAAAAACCAGACCCCAATTACCAATAAGTACTTCAAGTGCCGCAGCTGAAAAACATAGTGAACAAAACCAGAAACTGTCGAAACCAATTAAGTGAAAAACTCTGCAGACCTCCCTACTTCAAAACTACAGCTGTTATCACGCGCGTGTGAACTGAACTTAAAGACATTCCCTTCAGAATCTAAAATGAATCCGAGCAGTTAAAACGCTCTTGTACATATGTGTTGTAAATATATCTCAAATATAATGTAAAATTGGAGCATCTAAAAGCAGTCTCCAAAAACGCGATTTAAATGTAAATATCTAGAAAAGAATTATAATATTATACTCAAAATGGATCTACTTCTTATTTCGTGCATCTCTACTTACTAATAATAATAGTTCTTATTACTTCCATATAGCGAATACTTCAATCAGTCGATAAGATAAATATCAGTGCAAACACTTTGGATTACTGTGGAAATATTCAGCGCATAAGGAAAATCTCAGGTAAGCTGAACTATCCTTCTTTACCATTATTAAAAGACGAAAACGTATACTAAAATATAGAAGACCAATTTAACAATTCGAAAAAGGAGAAAATTTATTACGCTACCGACGGTTCCCCTAACAAAGATTATGAGAGACTGATTCTGAAAAAAGAATATTATCCCAGTATCAAAAACGATAATTTAACAAATTTCTAAAATATAATAATAAATAAAAGAACGCTAAAGAAAAAAAAGAAAAAAATGAATGCGATAAAAGAAAATACTCAATTTATTGAAAAACTCAATTCTACGAATTATAGTACATGGAAGTTCAAGATGCAGATGTTCCTGATTAAAGAGGAACTCGACGATATTATAGTACAAGATCCACCAGCTCCACCCGACCCCGCATGGCACAAAAGAGACCGCAAGACGCTCTAATTAACTTAAGCATTGATGATTCTCAAATCGTAAATGTAAAAAACTTAGAAATACTAAAATATAGAAGACCAATTTAACAATTCGAAAAAGGAGAAAATTTATTACGCTACCGACGGTTCCCCTAACAAATAGTACTGGAACTGCGCTCCTGTGAACTTCGATGCAAATTAAGCACCGCGTGAAGGAAAAAAGTTGATCAATAAGAATATTTTACAAACATGAACAAAAAGCAACTAGTAAACATAGCACTACCACGCAGTGGTGTAGCTACATATTCGGCGCCCTGGAGCAAACAAAGTTGGTGCCTTGTCACTCGAAAAAGTTCGGCACAATTTTTTTTTTTGAAATTTTAAAATTAGGTATTCTTATTTTGATTTAAAACCATATCTTTATTTGAAAGTCAAAGCATTTTAACAACCAGACATTTCAGACACGGGAGATTCCGAAAAACATATTTTTAGAAAAAAAAATGTCGTCCGTCTGTTTGTTTGTGGGTCTGTAAATGCTCTATCTCCCGAACAAATTGAGATAGAGACTTTAAATTTGGTATATATTTAGTATGTAATAATGAGAAGAAGCCTATTGAATTTCAGTAACCTCGATTATCCAGAACTATTTTTTTCGGATTCTCGAAATATTTGTTCTGATAAAAGGTATATAAAAATTTCCGAAATTGTTTATTTTAAGGAGTAAATATTAAAGACAAAAAAAAAAAAAAAAATGCATAAAGAATGAAGTCGATCGGATAATTAGCTGTCGAGATATTTGTAATCCTATTTTCCACACTCTTCGATTTTTCATGACACTGTATTTCCTTCTGATTTCAATTCAAAGATATATTTTAATTGGAAATGAGACGCTTAATCCGACGCAATAAACTGTTAGTTAATATGATTATCATTTTTGGACTTATAAGGATGTTTCTTTTACGCAATTCAGTAACAGAGCATTTAAAGTTTATAACGTCATCAAGCCATAATTTTAATCACTCTATCTACCGAGCAAATTGAGATAGATGCTTTAAATTTGGTATGTACTTAGAATGTAATAGTGCGACAAAGCCTATTAAATTTCAGCAACCTTAGTTATCCGGAACTATTTTTTCGGACTTTCGAGATATTCCTTCTGACGAAGCGTATATAAAAAATTCCGGAACAATTTCTTTTAAAGAATGAATGTAGCATAAATTTTACATAAAGAATGAATTGGATCCGGACAATCAGTTGCCTTGATATTTGCGATCATACTTTTTACATTATTCGATTTTTCGACTATTTTTTAACTGTATAATTATTTATATAATATTTATTTTATTTAATTATTTAATTATTTATTTATATAATTTATGATTTGTATAATTATTTGTATGAAAAAATCTTTTAAAAATCTTTTTTTAAAAGTTTAAATTTTATTTTGAAATTGCAATGCATTTTATAAATAGTTTACACATGTTTTAGTTTCATATTTTATATTATGCATATCCATGATGGATAAGTATCACGGTGGTCCACAACGACTAGTTTTAGACTGTTATGGTATAAGATAAATTATTTTTAAAAAATGGATTTTTTTTTTTTTATATGAGGTGAAAATTTTAAAAAGATTAATTATAAAAATTAATTTAAAATATCAATTATAAATATTAATTAAAAAGTAATGATGAGAATTAAGAATTTTCACGAAATTTTTTTGTTTTACTTGGTGAATGGTGTTAAATTTAGCAGGAGTTATTAAATACTCTTTGAAAAATATTATCTAAAAATATTAATTATAAATATCAATCAAGAAAAATAATTAATTGTGACAGTGACTTGAGAAAGTTTACGGGATTTTTTTTATGCGGGAATATTTTCAAAATTGTTTGAATGTGTTTCGGAAAAATGAATTAAACACTTTCCAACACAAATTGTGTCTTTCAAAGACTCCTTCCTTTTTCATTTCAAAATAGGACCCTTCCCAAAACTTTTCACTTTAAAACAGGACCCGTTATATTTGTTTTTTCATTTAAAAATAGGACCCTTCCCAAAACTTTTCATCTTAAAACAAGACCCTTCACAATTTTTTTTGTCTTAAAAATAGACCTTTCACAAAAAATTTCCCTCTCCGAAATGAACCGTCGACAAATTTATTCATTTGAAAGTAAAATCTGACTTACTTTTGCACTAGATGGTAAAATTATATTATTAACTTATTTCAAATAACATTGCAATAACATTGGAAAATGTTTAATAAGCTATACTACGACGCATGATTTTTTGTTCTTATTTATTTATTTATTGTTACTTACTCTAGACTAGATCCTATTTTATATTTACGTTAAAATTCTTCATTCATTCGTATCCTTTTTGTGGTCACTCTGTATTTTTTTAAGTGTATATTGGTATCCCAAATTATATCGTAGAGACCTCTGTAAAAATATGGGGTTATGGTAACATCTTTTTAAAATTTCCACCTCATCAAAAAAATTCAATCTTCCTAAAATGATAGTGACTTAAGAATTTTCACGAGATTTTTTTCTGAACTGGTGAAAAGTGTTAGATTTAGCGGGAGTTTTTTAATACTCTTTGAAAAATACTAGTTAAAAAGAAAAGTTAAAAGTGGTGCTATGCGTTTTGCATGTATATATTTTCTTAAAAATGTATAAACAAGAAACTGAATATAACAATCATTTAAAATTCGCGGATAATAGTGCGAGGAGCCTAGTATCTGGAGGAAAAACATTACATCCCTATATTATCCCTTTTTTTTGTATCTATAAGTAACAATCGTATGCACTGCAGATGGTTACCAATTTATAACAAATTAGGAAAAGCAATATCAATAAAATTATATGAATAATTAAATAAAAAATATGAGTAATAAGCACACAACATAGCTAACTATATACATTAAGCAATGCTAAAGCATGCGTATGTTCTACCTACTTTCTGTTTAAGTTGTATGTCTTTACGGCTTCGTGACGTCACATGCACATTACCTATGCCTCCAAGGTCCCCAAATTTTACACATTTTAACTTTTAGTTATGGGGCTACTTGCAGTCACGCGTGTACAGCGATTGGCCTACTGCATATTGGCCAAGTTGGAAGATGTTATAAGCCATCATGTTTCAGGGATACCTTCTGAAATACTCTTTAATGCTGTGCAATGAGTTATTCATCGTTTGACGGCTGTATACTTATAAGTGACGGATGTCACATTGGAATTAGAAAGTTGTAACATTTAGACATTGCTTATTTCTTTTGAATGAATTGTACATCGCAAAAATATTTCTTCAAATGCAGCGTCACTCGTTGGTCAAAAGTGTAACTATAATAAGTTTTTTTTTTCATTACTAACAAAAACCCCACTTGTTTCTAAGAATTTCTGTGAAAACCGCATCTTTTTATCGAAGATAGTTCACTAATTATTAAATTTTAGAAATGCTTATAGTCATACGGTATATTTATATCTATGTATACATTTTCAAATAAAATTGTTCTATTTAATTTATTTGTTATTATTAGGTTTAACAGACTATATACATCAATGCAATATACGTATGTTAACGCAGATTGTGAAAAAACTGTACGTGGTAGAAAAAAAAAATGGATGCATTTTTTAAACAAGCACCGCAAAAATGTATAGAATCAGTAATAAAGTTTAGAAAAAGTTTTCACAAACGTAATTACTGTAGCCCTGTGTAATTCATTTCTTGAAAAAAAAAAATCTGTTGATAAAGAAATATTATAAATATTGTTTACATTTTTAACTAGTAATACAAGGTCATCGAAAAAGGTTGGAGAGGTTTGAAAGAATCATAACTCTAAAAGTAAGTGAGTAATCGCAATTATTTTCTTGCCTAAGTACTCGGCAATTATCCAAGATTTGTTAGATGTAGCTGTTTTAAAGTCGTGAGATTCAGACGATGCGCAGAATCGATGATCTGAAAATTCAAATCACACCACACATTCACAATTTTCCCTTTTTGCTTAGGCTATATATAGGCTATATGGCGTTTATATATAGCTTCGTATATATAGTGGATCCTTTCGTACTAAATCTAAATCGACGATGCTGAAGAACTTTCTAATTGACATTTTCCCCATACCTCCAATAGTTTTAGACTTATACGCTTTCCATTCCGGAATCATCGAAGAAAATTGAGAATGTTCTACAACAAGCTACATCTAACAAATCTTGGATAATTGCCGAGTACTTTGGAAAGAAAATAATTGCATTTACTCAATTACTTTAGAGATATGATTCTTTGAAATCTGTCCAACCTTTTTCGATGACCCGGTATTTTAGGAGTTTATTAAAAACAAATGGGAACTTCAGTTCAGCTCAAAAACTCCCATTTTTATTTTGAAATTATTTTATTTAAAATTTGAAACTTTCAACTCACATTTCCATGTCTTTTATATTACAGAGGCTAATTGCACATTTTTTAGACAAATTTGATAAATGATTTAAAAAAATGGGATTATTTTAGAGGATAACTTTCTTTCAACAATTTATTATTTGTAATTCATATTATTGTCTGATGCTTTCAAATTTATTCTTCTATCAAGTTGGCGCATTCAAACAAGCTGTGAATCAAAGGATACTTTTTTTTCCGAAAAGAAATATTCTTATTCGGAAATTTACAATGATTGTAAAGCTCATAGTATACAAATTTCTAAGCACAAAATAAACATCAGTATTAATTGGAAAGAGCTATCCTGAAAATCAGTACTTATTCTTAGTAAAAAGACTCAAAATGAAAAAAGAAATCATTAAAAAAAGAGCCCATTTCAAGGCTGAAAACGAAGTTTCAGGTAAGGATTTATGACTGTCGCAAATTTATCTTACAATGGGAAAATAAAAATAAGAATATTGGACAAAATGTTACAATCAATTCATTATATTATTAAGAGAATATGTTACATCCGATATTTACAGAAAAAATGCCATTTTCTTTATTTCAACGACTTTTAAAGGGTGAAACTGCATCAAAGCAAAGCTACCACTCATACTTCAAAAACTACCGCTGTATTCGTTGAAAACATTAAAAACTCACCCAGGTATTGCATTTATACTTTTCAACATATTCCTAAGAAGTCACCTGACGTTTCTCATATGGTTTATTGTGCATTTGGTCTGCTGAAAAGAGCTCTTTCAAAGCCAAAACCACCACGATTGATCGAATCTGGAAAGTTTTTAAAGAGGCATGGGAAACAATAACAATGTAAATTTTACAAAAAACCTTCTACCATCGAAAGCATTACGCAGAATTAGAATCAAGAAACAAGATTATCATATAGATTATTTCAGAAAGCAATATTCATATTTTAAATGTTAAAAAAACAACGCCGAAATCGTCTAAAAAATGTGCGAACACCCTCTGTAATATTATTGCAAACGAGATTTAGTTTCCGGAGATTTTAATTCTTATGAAATGAGAAAAAGAAATAGGTCTGATACTCCAGAACTTTATTTTTTTTTTCTGTGACGTATTTTATTACATCAAATACTTTTGTTATTATTATTTCAGGGGGTATGTCATTCTGAAACCTCTTCCTTGTCTCAATAGATTTGATGGTCTTAATTATCTGGAATTCAGTATTTTACGCCTCTGTCATATATTACTTTTGACCCCAATGTCCATTTTTCTGTACACCACTCATATTTCGTTAAAACACGTTGTTCGGTTAAAAATTGTACTTCATGAAAAATTAATGAAAAGAAAAAGTTTGGAAGGCTTAATGTCAGTCCTATGCATTTTCACTGCCCAACAAGTTTTATACATCTTTTCAATTATTAAACAGGGGGATGCTCTCGTCTAGAATGGTATATAATAGGACATTTTTAGGATTTTTTTTGAATGAAAAATTGAAGACGATAGCAATCTGGCGTTTATATATTTTACGAGCAGGGAAGACCGAGCTAAAGCTCGGTCAAAATTAGTTTTGAGTTCAAATATTATGACCCATGACCAAAATGACCCACTAATCAAATTTTCTCGAACATGTGACCAAGCCCAATTGTCTTCTCGTGCCCGAAATCCGTAGGATAAAAAATTCAGTCAAAATAGTCTGAGCCTTTTTTTTAGATAAAATTAGCTTGACCCACAGTGACCCAAAAATGACCCACTAATTGGATTTTCTCGAGCATGTGATCTAGCACAATGAATTTGTAGTGCCCATAAACTGTAGGATACAAAATTTAGTTCAATTCGTCTGAGCCGTTTTTAAGATAAAAATAGCTTGACCCATAATGACCCATGACCAAAATTACCCACTAATCGAAATTTCTCGAACATGTGACCTAGCACAATAGTCTTCTCGTTCCCTACAAGTGTAGGATACTAAATTTAGTTCAAATCCTCTGAGCCGATTTTAAGATAAAAATAGCTTGACCTTTAATGACCCACTAATCGAAATTTCTCGAACATGTGACCGAGCTCAACAGTCTTCTCGTGCCCGAAAACTATAGGATGCAAAATTTAGTCTAAATAGTCTGAGCCGTTTTTTAGATACAATTAGCTTGACCCACAGTGACCCAAAAATGACCCACTAATCGAATTTTCTCGGACATGTGACCTAGCCCAATGATTTTCTCGCGCCCGAAACTCTTAGGATATAAAATTTAATCAAAATCGTTAGAGCCGTTTTTAGATAAAATTAACTTGACCCGCGTTAATTAAAAAATGACCCACTATTCGAAAGTTCTGGAACATGTGACCCAGTCCAATAGTCTTCTCGTGCCCGAAAATGGTAGGATGCAAAATTTAGTCAAAATCGTTTGAACCGTTTTTTAGATACAATTAGCTAGACCCTGACCCATGGTGACCCAAAATGACCCACTAATCGTATTTTCCCGAAATATGTGACCTAACCCAATGGTTTCTGGTGCCCCAAAACGGTAGGTTACAAAATTTCCTCAAAATCGTTAGAGCCGTTTTTAAGATAAAATTTGCATATATGTACATATATATAACCACACACACAAAAGATTTCCTCGTATTAGAATGTATGATTACATACACATTAAATATTTAAAAAATTATATAGTAATTTAATATATTTATATAAAACAATGAAAACTATTCTACATAGCAGTCATAAAAAATTTCTTCCACACAGTAGGACGTCTAGCTTCCTCACCAATTAATCTGAAGCATATTATATAAGCACTATATCGCCAAAGGTGACCGGTCACTTGCTATTTTAGACGTTTTGTTAACTATCTAGAAACATACATGAGGAATTAACCTGAAACTGCAGGTGTGTAAACAGTATAGTATAGGTTATGTATTTCCGCGAAGATTTTTTCACAAAACCCCATAGGGGACTGCCAGCAAATTGAAAAAGAACGAATATCTTTTGGATAACCCTGTAAAAACTAATGTTGCAAAGGCGTTCAAAGTCGAGATTTTTAATAAGTGGCTTATTGTAATATACTGTGTTCATTTTTATGAGGATAGCGTGTATACTCGTAGAGAAATTAAGGCTTCTATAAAAACAGTCCCAAATTGCGCTTAGTTTTTTGCTTATAATTTGCAGAGTTCTTAATATAAAAAAAAAAAGTTCTTTTCAGAAAATTTGACAAACAACATTGTACATAATACTTTGCAATCAGAATTAAAAAATAATAAAAATTGGATGAAAAATGAGCAGGTTTATTAAAAAATGTTTCACTGCGCATGCGTGAATGCAATCAAAATGTAATATGCATAACGTATTAGCTAAGTATATAGAGCAACGGTCGGCAGCTGGCGGACCACGGAAGGTCAAATCGTGGACCGCTAAAAATTTTCAATTTTAATAAATAGTTTATTAAAATTTACATATAATAAATACGTTTGAACGATAGCTTTATCAATGTTTCTTATATTTTACAAGAAATAGCACGATTAATTTGATTTCTTTTAATAATGATACATAGACGCTCTTATGTGAAACGTAAAGTACTGCGTTGAAGTGCAGGCGGCAGAAGGAGGAAGTGAACAACACACTTCTAATAAACTTGAGTCAGAAAATGAGAAATATACTTCTTGACGCTAACATAACCAGCCCACCATCTCGTGATGCCCAGTACAACAGCGCCAAACCAAACGGTTTTTTCCGCCAAAATCTGCTTGCAATTTCTGAATCCCCGCTGACATTTATTTCGTCTGCTTTCCTCTGGCGTTGACTGCGCTTTTTATTTGCGTTTTAATTTTTTGTGTCTTTTAATTTAAAACAGTTCATAGCAGCTGGTTATTCTTTTCAATAATTCTAAAAAAATAAAAAAAATAAAATAATAATAAGAAAAGAAAAGAAAGAGAAAAAAAATGCCTTTAAGTATAGAAATATCAAAAGCAAAATAAAAAATTCTAGATTGCAGCCAAAATATGTTTTATAATCGAATGTATTGTTAAAAAAGACATTATGTGGTTTGAAGTTTTCAAAAGCTATGAAATATATTATCAAATCAAAGAATATTTGGTAACATTTCAGTGCTAATTTTACCTTTATTTAAAAAACAAAAGAGAGAGAGAGAGAGAGAGAGAAATGTTGTTTGATTTCCTGTTATTTTAATAATGCCTGCAAAATTTAATGCATTTTTAGAATTTAAAAAAAAAAACTGACATTAACATTGTTACATTTCGTGAGATAATTGCGTCAAATTGAAGCTTTCCAAACAGAAATCTCGAAATATTTTGGATCATCTTACTTGTTATCTTATATCGCTAATAAAAAAAGATATTTTTAAAATAATGTTTATTAAAAAGGAGGTGTGCAATGCATGCTCCCAAGCCATTTTATAACATTTAAATAAAATCCCTCCAGAAGATTAAACAATCTTTTAATCGTGGCGAGAGGAGGGAGGGGGTAAAAAATAACTTTTCGACCAAACAACAATAAAATCCGCACTATATTACTGTTTTTACTCTTAGGAGTGAATTGACCGGCTGCGTTGGTACACATGCGCCAGAATTCACCTTGTCAGTCGTAGATTGCAATCTTCTGTGTGGATCTTTCGTTCATTTGCGTTGTTATTGCTGTGTGCTAAAATAAGTGAATGAATATGTATTCTAAAACCGCAAAGTTGACAGTGAAAATAGGAAGTTTCTGTCTGAGTGGACAGAACAATACTGTTTTACACTGCCTGATAGACGTGAAGCTGTTCCAGTTTGCCTCATATGCAACAAAACTGTCGCTAATGTTAAAAGTTCCAATTTAAAGCGACATTACGAAACAATTCATCAGCAGTTCCATAAAGAATTTCCTCTTGGAAGTGAAGCTCGTCAAGAAAACATCCAGGCATATCTTACTTCTTACAAAAAAGCACGGTCTTACTAGTTCGCTGTATGCGAGCGAACAAGAAAAATCATCAGAAATAGCGTTGCGTGTCTGCTGGACGCTTAATAGACACCAGAAGCCATTTTCAGACTCTGAAATACTAAAAGAAAGTATGTTGGAAGTGGCCACGGCACTTTTTGAAGAGAAGAAGGACGTTGTAACCGCAATTCAAGGTACAGTGGAACTCCAAGTTATACGTTTTGCCCGGGACAGGACAAACGAAACGTATAACTCAGTAAAACGTACAACTCAATTAATGGTTTACAATCAATTTTTAAAATATATCGTGAAAACTTTGATCCGCTGAGGTGTTTGCTACCTTTTATATTGAAAACATAAGTTTCCTAAGTAGTACTGCACCGATGACATAAATTTTTGGAAATGGAAATGAGAAGAAAAAAACTACATAAGAGAAGTAAACATGAACTTATTTTATCTTAAAAGCGTTATTAAAATTATTTTTAATACACATAGAGTACTTAAAAGAAATCGTTGGAATCGCCTTGGCATATAAATCATTTATCAAAAGACATTTCAGTAGTTTATTGAATCTTATTGAAATAATCACTAATCTTCGGTTGTTTCTTTTCGGCAGAGCCGACACTGAACAGCTAATTTTACATTTCTGTTAATAATGCAGCCGCCTTATGGTTATTGCTTTTACTACTGACGAACCATTTACTACGTCAAAAGCTTTCACATCTGCAGCTCTGAAGTTTGAGTGGGATCTTTCAAATCAGACTCCTCGGCCGCGTCGTCAGTGTTTCCGATTTCAAAATGGATAAATGAAAAATAAATTCGTCCGGGGACGCAAAAACGTAACGTATAACTGAGGGAAATGTGTAATTCAAAACGTATAACTCAGCTAATTTTTAATGGCAAGTGGTCGGGACCTCTGAGTTGAAACGTATAACTGAGGGAAACGTACAACTCAGGTAACGTATATCTGGAGTTCCACTGTATTCCATTGTCGGCAAGAAGCAATACAAGAAGAACCGAAATTTTGGCTGCTGATATTAAAAAAAGTTTGAACTTCTGCAGAAGGCGCCTTGCTACGCCATAGCACTTGATGAATCATGTGATATTGTTGATGATGAACAAATATCTATTTTCGTGAGATTTTTTGACATTGAAAGTAAATTATTCAGGGAAGAATTGATAACAATTTTGTCATGTAAAGGCAAGACTGGCGAAGGAGATTTATTCAAGAATGTTGACGATTTCATGACAAAATCAAACATCAGTTATGATAAAATGGTGTCTCTTTCAACTGACGGAGCCCCGGCGATGATGGGCAAAGAAAAAGGATTAGTAAAGAGAATCAAGGATAAAAATGTTGGGCTACTATCTTATCAATGCATAATTCACCAGACAGTCCTTTGTGGAAAACTTAGTTCTACTCTGAAAGAAGTAATGAACAACTTAATCAAGTTCATCAATTTTATGAGGTCTCGTTCTGCTCTTCAGCACCGACAGTTCAAGGAGTTTCTATTTGAGTGTGATTCAGCGTATTCTGACTTACTGCAACACAACAATGTTCGTTGGCTAAGCAAAGGTCAAGTTATTGAAAGTTTCTGGCAAATAAAAGAACAAGTAACCTCCTTCTTAGTCAACTTAGATACACAAGGAGCACTTGGAATTCCTATCAAACGAGGGCAATATGGCAGCTGTGGCTTTCCTGAAAGACATTCTGAAATATTTAAATGCGCTCAACACCGAGTTACAATGAAATGGGAAATTAATATGTGATTTGTTACAAAGTGTGTCTGCTTTTCGTCGCAAGTTGGATATCTTTGAAAAAAATATTGCAAATGAAAAATTTATTCATTTTCCAACAATCCTTGAACATAAAAAGAATTCCGAAATAGACACCGCAGTGTTCCTAAGTTTTATGTCAGATCTTATAAAGGAATTTGAAGCAAGATTCCACAATTTTGCAGAGGTAAGTAAGTTGTCACAGTTCCTTAAATCTCCTTTTGAAGTTGCTCCAGCTGCAGAATGGACTGATGTGGCTGCAAAATTTTTCAACCTTGAAAAACCGTTACTTCAAATGGAAATAATTGATTTGCAAGAAGATATTTCCTTGCAAATGTACAAAACTGCATCCCCTGAAGAATTTTAGGGTAAACATGTTTCAGATAAATATGAAAATTGTAAAAAACTGGCTATTTACCTGGGTGCTATGTTTGGTTCTACATATCTATGTGAAACAACTTTCTCCAAAATGAATTTTTTAAAGAACAAATATTGTTCGAGGTTAACGGACGCACACCTTAAAGACACTCTTCGAATTAGCTGTTCACCACGTGAAATTATAAAAAACTAGTCCAAGACCACAAGTGTAATTTTTCACACTAATTTTTCAACAACTACCTGCTTTTTTTATTTTATAATGCGTATATAAAATTTTTCAGAACGTATACTTGTGTATATAGTAATTTTTCATAACAAATACCTGATTTTTCAATTCTATAGTGTATGTATGTATGTGTAAAAATAACAATTTAAAATTAACAAGTACTAATATTACTTAAAGTGTTTTTTCTCTGGACCTCTATAAAAATTTTCAAACGTATTCGGACCCTACTTAAAATTACTTGCCGGCCCCTGATATAGAGCAACTTTTGTGAAAATCTCAAAATCATAGCTTGAAAATTCTGAAAATTATCGTCGATAGAATAAGCTCGAAATCCGTTGTTCCCAAAAGGAAGCAAAAATATGAGCGGTTGTCTCCAAATATACGTGCAATACGTGTACGCTATCTTGGCACTAATCAACAGATATTTGATACAACCCCTCATCTTTTTGCTTCTTTTTGGGAACAACGGATTTCGAGCTTATTCTATCGACGATAATTTTCAGAATTTTCAAGCTATGATTTTGAGACTTTCACAAAAGTTGCTCTATATACTTAGCTAATACATTATGCATATTATATTTTCATTGCATTCACGCATGCGCAGTGAAATATTGTTTAGTAAACCTGCTCATTTTTCATCCAATTTTTATTATTTTTTAATTCTGATCACAGAGTATTATGTACAAAGTTTTTTGTCATATTTTCTGAAAATAACTTTTTTTTATATTAAGAACTCTGCAAATTATAAGCAAAAAAACTAGGCGAAATTTGGGAATTTTTTTTGTAAAAACCTTAATTTCTCTACGAGTATACATGCTATCCTCATAAAAATGAACACAGTATATTTCAATAAGCCACTTATTAATAATCTCGAGTTTGAACGCCTTTGCTACATTAGTTTTTACACGGTTATCCAAAAGATATTCGTTCTTTTTTAATTTGTTGGCAGTGCCCTATGGGGTTTCGTGAAAAAATCTTCGCGGAAATATATAACCTATACTATATTGTTTACACACCTGCAGTTTCAGGTTAATTCCTCATGTATTTTTCTAGATAGTTAACAAAACGTCTAAAATCGCAAGTGACCGGTCATTTTTGGCAATATAGTGTATATATATATATATATATATAAACTGTAATTAAATTATTAAGTCAGTGTACGTAAAAAACTAAAAACAAATAAATAAATAAAAAAAAAGATAAATGATTGTTTTCTGACATTTTAAAGTCATATAGATTTTTTTTTTTTTTTTTTTAATTTAACATGTTTAAAAATTTGAAGGTTCAGAGCCTGCGGATAAATATAATCTTCAATTAAATATATGTATATATATATACATATATATGAAAATCGATCGATTAGTTTTTGAGATATTTGTCCCACCAAATCAAAAGATAAGTTTCAAGAAAATCGCATACAAAATTAAAATATGGCTTAAAAAAATGGGCAAATGCCACTTAAAAGTCTGGAACATTGGTAATTTTTAGAATTTCAAAATTTCCATGTAAATATGTTTAATACATTCAAGAAGCGAAAACGAAAAAAAAAGAAAAAAATATTATTTTAAAGTTCTAAACAAGAAGTTCCCCTTATAAATGATGCAAAATGTTCTGAAAATTTTCGGATACTTTATTTAGACAACGAACTTTTCTTTAAAGCACTTGCAGACGAGATAATAATTGTCTATCTAAACTTTTCGTAGAAATAGTTTCTTTTTCCCTTTCAATAATATTTTATAGCCTTATTTATAAACTAAACATAGTTGTAACAAAAGGGTAATATTAAAGGTGTTCTCAAAAAAAAAAAAAAAAAAAAAAAAAAAAAAACAATTTTCCGAGAAATTTTCTGACACATTTTTTAACACGTCATTTTAGGCATGGCTATTAATTTGGTGGTTTGGAATCGAATATATATATTTTTTTCATTTTGGGGTAGTTGAATTAATGGCATCTTTAGTTATAAATGGTTCTTTGTTTCATGGGACTTTTATCGGGCTGTTGTGTCCGGATGGGTGGTTGATTGAATTTATGACGGCCAATTATCTACACGAGGGATATAGGCCCTGGGGGCAGGGCCGTAGCTAGAGGGGTGCCAGGGGGGCTCAGCACCCCCTGGAAAATTTTGAGCCCCCCCCCCCCCCCCTGGGAAAGTTGCCAAGGTCACCAAATGAAATTCTGTTTCAAAAATCCAAATGAAACTCTGTTCAAAAATTGAATTTAGTTTTGGGTTTTTTTTACAGTTTTGCATAAATTAAATTGTAGTATTTGTTTAAAAACTGCAAATAAGTGCTTCAATATGCGCGCATCCTATCTGCACATACTCAGAATTAGCAAACTTTTGCTGATCCAAACATTGACTTTTGCGTTAGTTATATACTGAAATTTTTCATTTTGCAGCGTTTTCCATTATTAGCATAAAACAAAGTTATTCTAATGAGTTTGATAGTAAATATGATGCTTAAGATAAACATTATGTTTCCTATTTCAGTCATCCTAATTTAAATATATATAAGATCCTTAATTTATAAATGATACTAATGAAAAAAACTAATAGCCAATTTAAATACAAGTGGTTTTAGCATTTAAATAATTTTAAAATGCAAAATACATCTTTGATTTTTCTAATGTTTTTTTATCATATAAAAACATAACATTAGAATCTTTGGGCAGGGAATATTCAGAAAAAATTTGAAGGTTGCAACTCTTTTGAACTGTGAACTTTTTATTTACTTACTGACATCATCACTTATTATTTCACTAGTATAATTTTACACTGAAAATTTTCATTCTGCAGCCAGTGATGTAGTTGTCCCTATTCCCCCCCCCCCCCACCCTCGAGGCCATTTTTAATGATATCAAATCTGTCATACATAAATTTTCGGCCCTTCTCCTAGAAGTAATAATAACTTTAAACGGATTCGATACGTATCATAATTAAGAAGTTATGGGTTTTTCTGTTTCACAAAAAGTCCCCCCCCCATCCCCCCCTTGATTCGATTTTACCCACTAACGAACTTGACCGAGATTTTATGCCCCTTGATTTTATGTATTAGTTTGAAAGAGATTTGTGCAGAATTACTGTAGTTATCGTGTCAATAAAAAAGTGATATAGATAGATAAATAGATAAAAGTTTTAAACTGGGAGTGGTTTTCGGTTCTGGGAGTCATGATCGGCATAGGTCTGCAAAATTTTTCCAGAAATTCCAACATAGGGGAGAATGTAATAGGCAATATTTCTTATAAAATCTACCTAATATGCACTTACTTTTATATATATATTTTGATCATAAATATCTGTGTTTGTGCGTGCATGTGTCAGAGAGAGAGAAATAGTGTGAACCCCCCCCCCCCCCCCACATTTTCTTGAGCACCCCCTGTTGTTTGTTTCTAGCTACAGCCCTGCCTGGGGGGGAGTGCCCTCCGTGGGGGTCTTTCTAAGGGATCCTAACCCGTATTTACCTGTTGTGTCCGGAAATTCAGTTTAAAACGCCAAATTTGCCAGCATTTTCTGGAAAATCCCCTGCCTGTCTCGAAAATTGGAAAAAAAAAATATTCGATTGCATAGCTTCTGAATAAATGCACCTGCCATTCTCATGTGTTTACAAACAAAAATGGATTTCTGAATAGAACGTGTCAGAAAGTAGTCAGTTTGGATTTTAACGCAGTCTTGACGAATTTAGTTAGATTTTCGTCCTTAGACAGAATATTGCTCTATTCCTACGATAGAGGGCAGCAGCAGAATAATCTGAAATGGATGATCATGAGTTATTGGATAAAGAATGACAACTTTTCTAATAAGAGTTTTTAAAATATTCAGGGCTGCTGAAAGAATTAATGGGCCCGGTAAAATTAAAATGCGAGCCCTTAAATTAGTATCAGAAAATAAACTTGTTGGATATATGTATATATATATCATATATGTGTACATATATAGTAACATGTAGGTTTAAAATTTAAGCATCACTTCCACTATATTGAAAAAATATAGAAACAAGTGGGTAGGTGTGATCGAAGATAGCTCAAAGGGTTTCGTTTAATATTCCTTTCAAAACACTTTATCATCTCTTTAATAAATCCAAATAAATTTCATTTAGCAACAACAACAACAACAGAAAACAAGAAAAAAAAAAGTTATATTTTTTATAAAGTAAAAAATTACCGGTCTATTTTTTCTTTTTTTTCGAATGTCTAAACCAGCCCGATAACGGGCTAAGCCCGCTATTATATTCTGTCATAATAATATCTATCATGCGGACTAAATGCGATATTTAAAAAAATAATTTCAAAATTAAACATGTTGTACACCTTCAAAATGTTAAAAAATGCGAATATTTCCATAATCGGATTTTTATCATGATTCAATATGTTTCTCAAACTCATATATTTTCTATTCTGTATTACTCATATTGATACGCGCTTTGTATTATTCTCAAACATTTGAAAAATCCGTTAAACTTCCAATATGACGTCAGATTTTCTTTTTAATTCTCTAATGACGTGATATTAATCTGCTTGGTGTACATACACATACTCATACTCCTTGTATTATTAAGAAATCTTAGAAAATTTCGTTTTAGTACCACTATGACGTCAATCATTTTTATTTCATATTAATCTTTTTTTTCAATTGGTGAAACTTTTTATTTCATTTTCATTTTTCAAGTGGAAATCGTCTGATAGAAAATTAATTATTGTAGGAAGAATTTCATCGTGGATTTTTAATTTTTGGCATCTGCTATAACGAAAAATGTTTAAATTTAATAGGAAAATACTGTTAGAATTTTGGTTTTTTATCTCTATTTATTAAAATAATACGAATTTTTCCAATTTTAATATTTTGAGCTCTTCATAGCTGGTATTCAGCTATATACACAAAGTTTCAACTCTGTAAGTTACATAGTTTCTGAGAATAACTCTGTGACAGACAGACAACGGAGCGGGAGTAATAGGGTTTCGTGAGATGAACGAAAACCCTAAAAATGAGCGTCTGCTGTCATAAGCTCCATTATTCTCATACAAATTTTCAACTGTCACGGGGCCGTGTTGAATTTAGGGGTGACCCGAGTAGGCGCAGATCCAAGGGGGGGGGGGGGAGGGCGCCCTCTCCAAAATGCCTTTGGGCCGGTTCCGGACCAACAGTATTTTGGCGCCTGTGCGAGAATTCATCTCCCCCCCCCCCCCTCAAGAAGAAAAAATGCTTGACTTATGTTCGTAATTTTTAAATAGTCGTAACTTTTATACATACAAAAACTGACTAAAAGTCGACATTAATTGAAAAAGCTTCAAAAATAGATAAAAATTTCAAAAATCAATTTTTGGGTTTCTATTTGTAAAATTGAAAAATCACATCTAATAGAAATTTGAATTTTACGTTATCATTCCTAATAAGTTATATTGCGATACAAAAGTGAAATACAAGACACAACATATGGTATAGGACAAAAACGAAAATACCAAACAAGTTAATGAAGTAAAAGAAGATACTTTGTTAGAAGAATATTGTTTGAAATTCTTGACTACTAGTACGTAACAACTATATAAGACGAAAAGTGTAATCTTGTCTCGTTATTTAGTACAGAAGAAGTACAAATAAATTTCACGTGTTAATTTTCGAAAAATGCTAACTTTTCACAGTGAAAACTTTCGAGAAATTCGAAAACCCAGGATTTTCCAATTTAATTTTAATTCTTGTCAATCGACTGAATGCCGTTTTACTCTTTATTTCAAAAGGTACAAGAAATCTTTTTTAACATACAAGGTGGTAAATTCGGAACATATCTACAACTCAGGTTCAAAAACCTGTTTAATATAAAATCCAAATGTCTGAATTCATTTGCGGGCCCGCTTGAAATGAACTCGCAGGCCGCACACGGCCCGCGAGACCTGTAGTCAGTAACCATTGCTTTAGAATAACTGCAAAATGGGGAATTAATTTCCTTCATAACGGCGCATTTTCTTAAAACTCCATTATATCCGAAACCTTACCTGATATTTAGTCAATCCAAGCAACAAATTTTAAAATTTCACATTCTCAAACTCTCGTTAACAAAATTTAAAGAACTTAGATATGAAGGATTTTTTCGTGTACTAACTACATTTGGTATTTGTAATACATGATTAAAAGGAAATGCCTAGAGTGAATTAAGGATATTCCTTCTTGTGGTCGGAAATGTATGGCTTTATATATTATTAAAACAGGAACCTTTATTAAATCTGGGAGAAATACAGCGAGCAGAGTTGGGATTTTCACATGAAAGTGTTAAAAACCGTATTGTTGCTGGTTTATTTCGTCATAAACCTAATATTTTCCCCCAGTGTATTATGCAGCAAATAATATATTTTCAAACTGAAATTTTCCTTGTTTTTATTTGTAGTTATTTTAATTATTATTAAAATTTAAATTTTTAACTTAGAAAAAATTAAGAAAAACGAAAAAAAAAATCTAAAAGAAGAAGAAATTAAAAGAAACAATTGTTGTCAAAATCTCAACTAATATAAATTCTAAACATAACAATAAGCATCGATATTAAATATCAATAAAAGGTCATTACAATTAGTAAAGAATTAAGTATTTCGGATAAGCAATCATTTTACTCATTTTAAAATGGTATTTGCTTAAATGGTAAGTATAGGTATAAACTATTAATATTATTAATTTAATCTACTTACTTTAAAGATGAAGAAGCAGTGTAGTATGGCATGACTGAGTATAGTTTAAGCATCGACTGACTATTGAAAAAAATTAAAGTATCCTCAGATATATTTTTAAATGTCATAGTATATTTTTTGATTGATGAAATTTCTGATTACTGTTCATATAAGCAAAATTTTCATTTTCACTTTTCCAATGTACGTAGCCAAAAAACTTTAAATCTATAAAGCTATTATGCATTGTTTCAGGACTAGATTTAAAGTAGAACATCCCAGATTCAATGTTTCATAAATGTGAAAATATAGCTCCAGTGGAGCAGCCAAGGGGGGTGTTTGGGGGTTAACCCCCCCCCCCCCCCAGAGCTAAAAAAATTACTATAATTGCCGCTTATATGAATCAAAACTAAAGTTAAAATTAAATTTTTTGGACTTTCCGCTTTGGCGGAATCCGCCGCTTTGTTAAATCAAATTCTATTTAACAATGTGATTCAATTAAACGGCGAAAATTCTACTTAAAACTGTGAAAGCGCATATTACATGCATCGGCTAAGAAAAGACTGGTTATTTGGACTGCGTCACTTTGTCGAGACGTGTTATAGTAAAAGAAGGGTCATATACTGCCACACAGACGCTTTGAGTTATATAGTATACAGTCGGCCATTTCTTAATTGCATTTCTCTCTTTTTTCCATGTTCGAAACAATAACAGACCAACGCATTACAGGGAAAGAATAAAACATACACTTTGTAAGTCTCTCTCGGTTTCAAAAGTCTTTTTTTTTGCTCTTAGTTATATCTAAGACCAAGCTTACGTGAGTACCCAGGAAAAAAATGTTTGCAAAAGTAAGAATAAAAGAGAAGTACTTTAAAATTATAAAAAGCTATTTTTTTTATTGTGATTGAACAGATTTTCGCAATCAGTGTTTCTTTCGAATCATTTGTTTCGTAGGGGGTCTGTACACAAATTTAAAAACTATATTTCATTTGTTGGTAATGTAGCAGTTGGTAATCTGACAATGTAAGTAGTTGGTAATATTGCTCTCCGGGAGGCACTGCATCCTGTCCCTCGGAGAAAAGAAGCACTAATTGTAATTTCATTGCTTTATAGATACATGCCTGTGAGCAGTGCTTAATTTGCGCCGGAGCTTACCGGAGCTCGGCTCCGATACTTCTTTGTTTTTAGTCAATATTTAAATATTAGTCAGACTTCACCAGAGATCATAAACATTGCGCTCCGGTGCTCAGCGGAAAAGCATTTCTGAAAACCGAAGCTTAAATTATAATTTCCTTTTTCTCCCATGACCAATACTTTGTGTCCTTTCCTACCAAAGCGCTTACATATCTGACGCATCGTGTCGCACACGTTGGAGCATGTATCTATCTAGCGATCGCTCTTTAAAATTTGGTGGAAAAAGTCTAAGTCTTTGACACAAGTCGAAGAGAACAGAGTCATATAAAAAAAGACTAAGTCACAGACATAGTCACATTTAATAGTGCAAACACGAGCCGAAGCCGAGCGAACCCACGCCGAAAGCATTTTCATAGAAAAATTCTCAGATTTTTTTTAAATACTTTTATTTATCAGAGCGTTTCAAAATTTTTGTAGGCGCTGTAAATTAGATCTTCCAGATGCTTTTAAAAGATTGTGTTGAAATACAGACGCTTAGTTACTTTTAGCACAGAAAAAAGATCGTCTTCGAAAGGCGCGATATGACGAGCCGAATAATAATATTGGTTCTAAATAAATCATAATTTAGAATGCTTTCAGCTGTTTCACACCTTGAAATTTTCCCTTTATAATAAACACTTTATGCCGATCATTTGCCTTTAAAAGTAATATCTATACTCTATACTAAATTTCAAGTTTCTAACACTAAGTTTCAACTAAATTATAATTTAGCACGCTTTTAGAAAGTTTTCCGCTCATTTCATCCTTTTAAAATTTGAATTTTTTTTTTAAATGTTCTAAGGAAGCATTTACAGCATAAAAGTAATCATCATGCCAACTTCCAAGTTTCCATACCAATTGTATCACATAAATCGCAATTTTAGAATGCTTCTTACTCTTGTATTCTTTTAAATTTCGATTTGAAAAAATAAATTCTGGGTGAGCATTCACGTCTCTTAAGTAACATCCATATAAATTTTCAAGACTCTAGCCCTAAAAGTTCCAAATATATTATGATTTAGACCATTTTTGAAACTTTTTTTGCCCATTTCACTTTTTTAAATTTCG
The DNA here is from genome assembly GCA_963931845.1 of Maratus michaelseni. Classification (NCBI taxonomy): domain Eukaryota; kingdom Metazoa; phylum Arthropoda; class Arachnida; order Araneae; family Salticidae; genus Maratus; species Maratus michaelseni. The sequence continues at coordinate 190,400,487 of OZ007592.1, read as the reverse complement.
AATTTTAAAAAAATCGTTTTGAACGAGTATTTATATCTTAAAAGTAACCACTATGTCAAAAACCATGCATTTATACCAACTGTATCATACAAATCGCAATTTTAGAACTTTTTTGTTCTTGCATCTGATTTTTACACATTTTGATTTGCACATTTCGAATTTTTAGTTAACTGTTTTGGATGATCATTTACATTTCTAGAGTAACAGCCGTGCCAAATTTCACATATCTAGCACGAACAATTCCTAATTAATTGTTTTTAGATCATTTTCAGACCATTTTCCGCTCATTTTATCCATTTAAATTTAGAATTTCTTTAAAAATCGTTCTTAAAGAGCATTTGCATCCCAAAAGTTACTACCATGCCGAATTCCCAGCTTCTATACCAACTGTATCACACATATCGAAATTTTAGAACTTTTTTTGCTCTTGCAAACTGTTCTCGGTTCATTTAAGTCTCTAAAGTAACAACCATGCCAAATTTCATGTTTCTAGCCCTAACTGTACAAATAAATTGGGTACTTTTCGGTTAGCCGGGCGCCAGTGAAATGTATATATCTATATATACATATATATGTATACTTACACACATATATGTATGTGTATATATATGTATATACACTGTAAAAAAAAATTCGGAAACGTTTCCGGTAGGAATAGGATTTCCAGTTGCCCGTATAGTACAGGAAACTTTTCCAAACCAACACGGAAAAAAAAACGAAAAAAAACGAAAGTTTTTTCTTTCCGTCAGGAAACTAATCTTTAGACACAGAATAAATTCCTGGGTCTTACGGAAATCTTTCCATTCACATAAAGAAACGTTTTGGTAGAACGGTAGAATAGACAGAAAGTATTCCGTTTTAAAAAGGAAAACTTTCCATTCACACTAAGAAATGTCTTAGTAGAATAGTAGAATAGACAGAAAGTATTCCGTTTTAAAAAGGAAAACTTTCCATTCACACTAAGAAATGTCTTGGTAGAACGGTAGAATAGACAGAAAGTATTCCGTTTTAAAAAGGAAAACTTTCCATTCACACTAAGAAATGTCTTAGTAGAATAGTAGAATAGACAGAAAGTATTCCGTTTTAAAAAGGAAAACTTTCCATTCACACTAAGAAATGTCTTGGTAGAATGGTAGAATAGACAGAAAGTATTCCGTTTTAAAAAGGAAAACTTTCCATTCACACTAAGAAATGTCTTGGTAGAACGGTAGAATAGACAGAAAGTATTCCGTTTTAAAAAGGAAACTTTTCCGAATCAGTCAGTAAACTAATCATGAAAAAATTAAAAATTCTTGTGTACTATAGAAACTTTTTCTTTGCTTTACGGAATTTTTTTTCATTATGATCGGAAAATTTTCTGCATTGTAAAGAAACTTTTGTTTTAAAGAGTAGGAACATTAACAGATGAAAATATTGCTTTTGGACACTGTTTTGATATTAATTAAATATTATTAAGAACTTTTTTGAATACATACACACATTTTTAAGTATTTATCATCATAAAATGCATTACATGTAATGGATTTTATGATAACAGAATACTTAAAATGTATGTATGTATTCAAAAAAGTTCTTAATAATATTTAACTAAGATAAAAGGAAATCAAAATAGTGTCCAAAAGCAATATTTTCATCTGTTATTGGTCCTACTCTTTATAACAAAAGTTTCTTTACAATACAGAATCAGCTTGAAATTTTATTTATTTGTTACAAGTAATACTGATACGTTTAGCTCATGGGTATTTACATTTTTTTTAAATAAGTATTTTATACAAGGAATGCTAGAGAAGTATCTTTATAAACAAGGAGAAGTCATTCTCGTAAAAGAAAAGTGTATAAATAAATAAAAAGTACACAATGAAATGGATTTTATGTTCATAAAATACATAATATACTTTTATTTTCTTTAGAATATGTGTATATGTTTCCTAGGGAAAAAAAAAAATAAAAAAAAATATATATATTTTAAGCGATATAAAAGAAAGTCCAAATAGTGTCCAAAACAAACCTTTTCATCTGTTGTCTGTATAGCAAAGTGAACTGTACAGAGATGCCAGCTTATTAGTGCCAGAATATACATAGGTGTAGCCAGTGGTGAAGTGTGTGTGGGAGATAATTGCCCCAAGCACTAAATATTTAGGTGATGCCAAAAACTGTTAAATAAGATATTAAAAACGGAACAAAATATTTTCAATTTGGACTGGATATTTAAAACCCACACTTATGTCATTGGGTGTAGCACAAGTGTATGACATGTTGCATGCGTATGAAGTGTATGCAACTAACATTGAAGTTTTATTGGTACTGGAAAGACTTTCTATTGCTGTATAGCCAAAACAAAGGACATACAAAACATTTTTTAATCACAATAGTGACCGCCCCTTTTTAAAAAACTAGAACTTCTGTTAATTTACGCCTAAAAAAAAAAAAAAAAAAAAAAACAAGCTTATGGTGTCGTCTTCGTTCTTAAGTTGCACAGAACTCCAAACTTTTCAATATGTACATCTAACTTTGACATTATATTTGCCTCTTTCGGTAACTTTTTCTCAAAGATACCAAAAGGGAAGTCACTAGGTCAAAATGTTTAAGAATTATGAAGTTTAAAGTTTGGAACTCCTAATGTTAAACAGCTGGTGGAGTTTTTTTTATATAATTCAATACTTGACGTAATAATTTTATATTCGTATATTTTATTTGAAGCTTTTCGAAATCTATTTCGGTTAAAAAATTATAGATTATGGTTTTTTTTATGGTTTAATTTATAAAAAAAATGTATTTTTAAATTAATTAAAAAATTAATTTTAATAGAAATAGATTTCTAAAAACTTCAAATATGCAAATCAAAAATCACAGCTGATTCCGCTAAGTAGTTTTTAAGTTATGCTTAAAACACTACCCACATTACAGTCTGATTTGCAACGATTACAGATTAGGAGTTACAAACTTTAAATTTTCATAATTTCAAAACTACTTGACTGAGTGAATTCCAGTTTGTTATCATAGGGCAACATTTACTGAAAAAGCCAAACATGATGCCCCAATTAGATGTATCTATTGAATTTGCTACAATTTCGGCATGAATATGACCTTCTAAGCTTATTTTTTTCAACATTAAATTAAAAAAGACAGTTTCCAGAAGAATAACTTTGTTTTTTACAGTGACAGTTTGGAGATTAAATGTTCTTTTTTGTCCCCAAATACACCCTGCGCATATGATATTTCAAATTTATCACTTTTTATACCCAATTTGTGTCACAGAGACACTTTCCAATTAGGAACATTGCTGTACCTAACTATTATAACCCAATTTGGGTGCTTTTCTGCTCTATTACACACACACACACAAAATAATAATAATAATAAAGTAAATCTAAAAACTTTTGAAGTCATGTAAATTATAAGAATATACAGAATTCAGCTAACCCTAACAAATACGTTGATGATAAACAATTATCAGAAGCCATACAATTTGAAAATGTACAAGACTTTGAACTTGAAGCTCAACTGAAAATTACATAACAAAAAGGCTCAGTAAATGAAAATCATTTTTTGTTAAAATTTAAATCAGCTATTTTTTTTTTCAAAATACAATTTTAAAATTACGCGTTTTAAAGTAAAATAACCTTTACTAAATCATTAAAATTAATAATTAGAAAAGCTCATTTAAATTTATTTGAAATTAAAAATATATAGAGAAACTCATTCACTTGTTTAATTTGAAATATTTTAATCATATATAAACAGTTAAAAATATAGTTAAAAAATGGAGCAACAGAAAATGATATAATTTGAAAATGTGAATTCTCTTTTACTTTTGAAAACAGGAAATAAAGTAAACAAATTGTCTTGTGTTATATATCACTTATTTACACTAACTGCAATTTAACAATATACTTTTTATTGACCTATTCTGTATAAAATATATACCACCTTAAATTACCCCTTTGATAAAATAAAAAGCATATAAACTCTTCATTACTAAAAGCTAAATCTTTTTGTTTTGACCAAATTTCTCGATTAAAAATCTTAAAATATAAAAGATAATGTAAGAATTTTATTCAGAAAAAAAAAAATGAAATTTTAAGCATTCTATTCTAGATCTGGATTATATACAGTATTCCTTTAAACATACCTATTCCAGATTATATACACTACTCTGAAATACATACATTAATTCATTTAATGAAGTTGGAGCATATATAAAAAATACTTAAGATAATTATGATTATCTGGGTATAAATTTCAATGGATCTGAAAAAATTATTCTTTGTTATTAAAATGTTTGAAAAGAAACACCAATTTTCCAGCTTTATGAGTTCTTTATAAGCGATTACAGAGTTTGCAGTGAATTAAAAGTTTGATTTTTTTAAAATTTAAAATAAAAGATACTTTTAAATCAGGTGTTTGATTTTTTAAAGATTTTAACACTTTAGTTGTTTATTAGTTTACATTTATAAGTAATTAAAATTATATTAAAAAATATATATAAACATTTCAGAGTATTACTAACCATGGAATCTTTATTTTCCGAGTCTTTCCATAAATAAATTACATTGGAATATCGAACCATTTGTTATTTACATGTGCACAATGAAGTCATGAGATATCAATATAAATAACAATAAATATACTTTTGATTGACCTATATTTATTTATTCTAACATTTTACAAATCCTCGCAGAAACCCTCCATGTTTTTGTATTAAAAAATTCACATAAGATTTGTACATATTTTTTTAACAAATAAATTTATGCTTTAATCTTTTAACATTTCTCAGCTGAGATTCTCTATTTTTCAATTAGAATTTTTATCTTTAAGTGTGATATTTGATTTAAATAAAATTCAAAAAGCAAGGATTTTGAGTGTTGTCTCCCCCAGTCCTTAAATTTACAATGTATTGTTGTCAAAAATAATATTTATAATGAAATATCTTAACCTAAATTTGAAAAAAAAAAGTGTATTTAAATAAATCAGTTGATTTAAATCAGGATTGAAATCCAGTTGATTTAAATCAATGAACTCTGATTAAAAATTGTTAGACTACACAAGTGTTATTTAGCAATTATTTAATTTAAATTGAGATTATAGTGCTGAAATATAATTTCAATTATTGATCTAAATATTTTAAGATTTCTGAACTTTCTGTATTATAACTGATTAGATAACGTTGAAGAAATTGGCAATGAAACTATGCTTAGATTTCAAAAGATACCAAAATTTACCAATTGCTGTAAAAAAAAAAGTAATTAAAAAAATTTCTTTCCAAAATCATGTACTTGCATACAATATTTTAACAAAAGATTATATTGAAGTAAAAGTTATAACACCAATCTGGTGAATCAGCTAAATGAACTTATCAAAAGCCAATTTGATAACTTAAAACCTGCATTTTATTTTGAAGAAATAAATTAAGGACTTGTGAATAATATTTATAAACTCTTTACAAATGAAAAAAGCAAAAATATGGAATATATAAGCACTTACTTACAGGGAAGTCCAGTTGCCAGTAAATATATATATATATTAAATATAAATTAAAGTAAAGATACTTTAAAAAAATATTTAAAAAATAAGGAAATTTTAAGAAATGTACACTACCAGTATTGGACATCTGTTTCCTGCTGGTGAAAGCTATATTTTGATAATTGTATAAGGGAATTTATCACCTCTTTAAAATTTCCGTAGGTTACCATGGGATTTCACAATCAGCATTAAAGGGGAAAAAATGATGCCACAGGAATATAGTAGAAAAACGTGATAATTTTACAAAATGTAACAAATAGAGATTTAGCAGACTATCAAATATTCGGCTGAGTACTAACTTTTTAAAAAGTATATTGATTACAAATTTTTTTTATCATGATTAATAACAAAGAAATAAATGTTTGTGAGTCTTTTATTCCTCAATGGCAGATCACTTAATAGCAGAATATTAAAAATTGCAAATAATTCAGAAAAAATATCTATAAAATAGTGAATTCAATAAAAAATCGGTCTTAGCAAATATGTATGTGCTATTTTTTTTTTTTTTTTTTTTTTTTTTTTTTTTTACTTAAACTTATTAAAATAAATCAAGTGCATTTAATTTACACAAACATTAAATTGACTAAATACTATTTTTTTAAAAATTTATAAATTACTCGATTTTTTCTGGCTAACAACAAAAGACAGAAAAAATAAAACAAACATTTATACTGAAAAATAAAATTTATTTTCAACAAAACTATAAATCAAAATGTTTTAATAAAACAAATTACAGCACTGTATTTATGCTATGTATATGCTATTGGCATGTATGTATTCCTTTAGAATTGATGCAGTTAGTAAAAAAGCCTGCCTAGATTCCGGCCTGATAACAGTCTTAATTAAACACCCAGTAGGATGCTAGAGCAACGAAATTGACTCAGTTGAACATTTCTCCGAAAAAAGTGTCACACCATCAACATACGAAAACACCTTGACGTCCTTTCTAACATCCTCATTCTCTAGTAGGCAAGGATGATCTGTTCTAGCTGTAAGGCGACATTGATCACTGCAGTATTATCCTGTAATAATAACAGTAATAATATTAATTTTTTTTATTGTACTAATTGCTAGTGACCATGTATATTTAAAAATATATAAAAACAGCACAAGAGCAAAGAATGATTAAGGGGACACTTCGTCTTCAGCGATAAGTATTTTTAAGAACAAAATATTTGAAAATTTTCCTTTGAATAAAGAATTCAAAATTCATAAAATTTTTAAAAAATTTAAAAATTAAGGAAATTTTTAAAAATGTACTCTACCAGCATTGGACATCTGTTTCCTGCTGGTGAAAGCTATATTTTGATAATTGTATAACGGAATTTATCATTTCTTTAAAATTTACATAGGTTACTATATGGGATTTCACAATCAGCATTAAAAGAAAAAAAAATGGTGCCACAGGAATATAGTAGAAAAACATAACAATAATTTTACGATATGTAACAAATAGTGATTTAGCAGATTATCAAATATTCGGCTGGATACTAACTTTTTAAAAGGTATATTAATTAAAAAAATTTATATATATTAAATTGGAAATAAAATAATAAAAATAAAAGTGCTCAGTCAAACTGATGGCTTTGAGCTCACAGGCTATTCACACTATTTGCATATTATACTCTTATTTCAAAGAAAAAACACATTTATATAAATTAGAAGGGGGGGGGTCATTAGCTCCCCTATTTACGTCCTTTATACTTAACCAATAAACGTCCAAATCTAATCAGGGAAGCGCCTTATCAAAATAAACCGGTATACAACATTTGCATCAAATTGGATAATTCGGCATGAAAAAACTATTTATTTAAATTAAAATGGACAATTAGTCCCTGTTCCCCTTTTTACTTAACCAAATGACCCCCCCTCCCCCCCCCCAAAAAAAAAAAAAAAAAAAAAAAAAAAAAAAAAAAAAAAAAAAAAAAAAACGAATCAGGGAAGCATCTTATCAGAGTAAACCTATATAAAAAATTTGAAGCAAATCGGTTAATTCTGCATGAAAAACCCATTTATCTAAATTAAGGGGAGGGAATTCGTCCCCGTTCCCTCCTTTATACTTAACAAATGAACCCCCAAAACTAATGCGGGAAACGCCTTATCACAATGAATCAATATACAAAATTTGAAGCAAACTAGATAATTTTGCATAAAAAATCCATTTATCTAACTTAAGGTGGATTAGCCCCTCGTTCCATCCTTTAATCTTAACCAATAAACCCCCAAAATTAATCAGGGAAGTGCCTTATCACAATGAAAATATATACCAAATTTGAAGAAAATCGGATAATTCTGCACGAAAAACCCATTTATTTAAATTAGGGGGAGCATTAACCCCTTTTCCCCCTTTTATACTTAACCAAAGAACCCCAAAGCTAATCAGGGAAGCGCCTAATCAGAATGAACTTATATACCAAATTTGAAGCAAATCGGATAATTCTGCATGAAAAACCTATTTATCTAAATTAAGGAGGGGGGGATTAGCCTCCAGTTCCCCCCCCCCCTTTTATACTTAACCGATGAACCCTCAAAACTAATCAGGAAAGAGACTTATCACAATGAACCTCATACAATATCTGAAGAAAATTCGATAATTCTGCATGAAAAAACCATTTATCTAAGTTAGGGGGGATTAGCCTCCATTCCCCCTTCATACTTAACCAATGAACCCCCAAAACTAATCAGGGAAGCGCCTTATCAGAATGCACCTATATTCAAAATTTGAAGCAAATTGGATAATTCTGCATGAAAAACACATTTATCTAAATTAAGGGGGGATCAGCCCCCGTTCCACCCCTTTTATACTTAGCAATTGGACCCCCAAAACTAATCAGGGAAGCGCCTTATCACAATGAACCTATATGCAAAATTTGAAGCAAATTGTATAATTCAGCATGAAAAATCAATTTATCCAAATTACGGGGGATTGGACCACGTTCCCCCCTTTATATTTAACCAATGAACCCCCAAAACTGATCCGGGGAAGCGCCTTATCACATCGAACCTATATATAAAAATTGAAACAAATCTGATAATTCTGAATAAAAAAGTCATTTATCTAAAGTAAGGGGGGGGGGATTAATCACCGTCCCCCTCTTTATACTTAACCAATGAACAACCAAAACTAATGAAGGAAGCGCCTTATCACAATGAAGCTAACACATGGGCTGATAAGTTCCCGGTCTAATAAAGAAAACACAACTTTTTAACAAAACATTATGACTTTTATAACTTTAATAAATAACATAACTTTAATAATAAATAATAATAATTTAATAATAATAATTTAATAATAATAATTTAATAAATAAATAATAATAATAGTTTAATAATAAATAACATAATTTTATAACGAAAAAGCTCCAAACAGTGTTCTAAATCATTGACTCGTTGTTGTTTTTGGTCAAAAGTCAACACGCGCGGCAGCCACTTTGACAACAGCTTTTTCATAGACAAATGCTCATTCAAAATAAAACCTACACGTTTCTTGGATATCTTCAGAGTCTGAGCTATCGCCTGCAACTTCACTTTACGGTTCCCCAAAACGATTTTTTGGACAATTTTTATGTTTTCCGGAGTAACCACCTCTTTTGCGTGGTGCATCACTGGTGTCCGTACGACCATGTTTAAATTCAGCAAACCAGTCAATAATGTTTGATTTACCTGGTGCAATGTCCGGATAATGCTTATCAAGCCAAGCTTTTGTTTGAACGGTGTTTTTTACCATCAAAATACAATTCTTGAAATTCTTGTTTATCCATTTTTTTTGTTTATCAACAAAGTTGTTCAAATAAAACCACTCTAACGTTTTATCCACACGGCGAATCATCATGACATCTTTTCTGCTACCTTTTAAAGGTTCGTATTTACTAAAAAAAACATCGGTTCGGCAATTGCAACGCCATCTGTGTGCCAGACCGGGAACTTATCAGCCCATGTGTTATATACAAAATTTGAAGGAAATTGGGTAATTTTGCATGAAAAACCCATTTATTTAATTTAGGGGGATTAGCCCTTGTCCCGCCTATATATTTAACCATTGAACCCCCAAAACTGATCAGGGAAGCGTCTTATCAGAAACAATCTATATACAAAATTTTAAGCAAATCGGATAATTCTGCATGAAAAACCCATTTATGTAAATTAAGGGGGGGGGGAAGAATCACTGTTCCCCTCTTTATACTTTACCATTGAACTCCCAAAACTAATCAGGGAAACGACTTATCACAATGAACTTATGTACAAAATATGAAGAAAATTGGATAATTTTGCATGTAAAACCCACTTATTTAATTTAGGGGGACTAGCCCCGGTTCCCCCTTTATATTTAACCATTGAACCCCCAAAACTGATCAGGGAAGCGCCTTATCAGAAACAACCTAATACAAAATTTTAAGCAAATCGGATAATTCTGCATGAAAAACCCATTACATAAATTAAGGGGGGATTAGTCCCATTTCGCTCCCTTTATACTTTACCATTGAACCCCCAAAACTAATCAAGGAAGCACCTTATCAGAATGAACCTTTTATAAAAAAAATTTGAAACAATTGGATAATTCTGCTTTAAAAAATCATTTTTCCCACTAAAAAGGGGTTGGGGGAATTAGTCCCTGTTCTCCCCTTTATACTTCACCAATGTACCTACATACAAAATTTGAAGCAAGTTAGATAATTCTGCATGAAAAACCGTTTTATCTAAATTAAGGGTAGGATTGGCCCCCGTTCCCCTCGTTTATACTTTACCATTGAACTCCCAAAACTAATCAGGGAAGCGATTTATCACAATGAACTTATGTACAAAATACGAAGCAAATTGGGTAATTTTACATGAAAAAACCATTTCTTTATTTTAGATGGGGGGATTAGCCCCTGTTCCCCCTTTATATTTAACCATTGAACCCCCAAAACTGATCCAGGGAAGCGCCTTATCACAATCAACCTACATACAAAATTTGAAGCAAATCGGATAATTCTGCATAAAAAACTTATTTATCTAAATTAAGGGGGAGGAATAATCACCGTTCCCCTCTTTATACTTAACCAATGAACCCCCAAAACTAATAAAGGAAGCACCTTATCACAATGTAGCTCTATAAAAAATATGAAGAAAATTGGGAAATTTTGCATGAAAAACCCATTTATTTAATTTAGGGGGAGATTAGCCCCTGTTCCTCTTTTATATTTAACCATTGAACCCCCAAAACTGATCAGGGAAGCGCCTTATCGGAATGAACCTATATACAAAATTTGAAACAAATCAGATATTTCTGCATGAAAAACACATTATCTAAATTAAGGGGGGGGGGGATTAGCCCCCAGTTCCCTCATGTAAACTTAACAAATGAACCACCAAAACTGATCAGGGAAGCGCCTTATCAGAGTGAACCTATGTATAAAATTTGAAACAAAACGGATAATTCTGCATGAAAAACCCATTTATATAAATTAAGTGGGGATCAGCCCCCGTCTCCCCTCCCCCTTTTATACTTAGCAATTTAACCCCCAAAACTAATCAAGGAATCGGATTATCAGAATGAACATATATATAAAATTTGAAAATTTAAAATCGGATAATTCTGCATGAAAAACCTATTTATGTAAATTAAGCGGGGGGGGGGGAGATTAGCCCCCAGTTCCTTCATGTAAACTTAACAAATGAACCCCCAAAACTGATCAGGGAAGCGCCTTATCAGAATGAACCTATGTATAAAATTTGAAACAAATCGGATATTTCTGCATGAAAAACACATTATCTAAATTAAGGGGGGGGGGATTAGCCCCCAGTTCCCTCCTGTAAACTTAACAAATGAACCCCCAAAACTGATCAGGGAAGCGCCTTATCAGAAAGAACCTATATAGAATATTTGAAACAAATCGGATAATTCTGCATGAAAAACCCATTTACCTAAATTAAGGGGGTGGGGGGGGGGGGATTAATGACCGTTGTCCTCTTTATACTTAACCAATGAACCCCCAAAACTAATGAAGGAAACGCCTTATCACAATGAAGCTATATACAAAATTTGAAGCAAATTGTGCAATTCTGCATGAAAACCCCATTTATTTAGGGAGGGGATTCGCCCCTGTTCCCCCTTTATATTTAACCATTGAACCCCCAAAGCTGATCAGAGAAGCGCCTTATTGGAATGAACCTATATACAAAATTTGAAACAAATCGGATATTTCTGCATGAAAAACCCATTTACCTAAATTAAGGGGGTTGGGGGATTAATGACCGTTGTCCTCTTTATACTTAACCAATGAACCCCCAAAACTAATGAAGGAAACGCCTTATCACAATGAAGCTATATACAAAATTTGAAGCAAATTGTGCAATTCTGCATGAAAACCCCATTTATTTAGGGAGGGGATTCGCCCCTGTTCCCCCTTTATATTTAACCATTGAACCCCCAAAGCTGATCAGAGAAGCGCCTTATTGGAATGAACCTATATACAAAATTTGAAACAAATCGGATATTTCTGCATGAAAAACATATTATCTAAATTAAGGGGGGGGGGGGGGATTAGCCCCCAGTTCCCTCATGTAAACTTAACAAATGAACCCCCAAAACTGATCAGGGAAGCGCCTTATCAGAGTGAACCTATGTATAAAATTTGAAACAAAACGGATAATTCTGCATTAAAAACCCATTTATATAAATTAAGTGGGTATCAGCCCCCGTTCCCCCTCCCCCTTTTATACTTAGCAATTTAACCCCCAAAACTAATCAAGGAATCGGATTATCAGAATGAACATATATATAAAATTTGAAAATTTAAAATCGGATAATTCTGCATGAAAAACCTATTTATGTAAATTAAGCGGGGGGGGGATTTGCCCCCAGTTCCCTCATGTAAACTTAACAAATGAACCCCCAAAACTGATCAGGGAAGCGCCTTATCAGAATGAACCTATGTATAAAATTTGAAACAAATCGGATATTTCTGCATGAAAAACACATTATCTAAATTAAGGGGGGGGGGGATTAGCCCCCAGTTCCCTCCTGTAAACTTAACAAATGAACCCCCAAAACTGATCAGGGAAGCGCCTTATCAGAAAGAACCTATATAGAATATTTGAAACAAATCGGATAATTCTGCATGAAAAACCCATTATCTAAATTAAGGGGGATTAGCCCCCAGTTCCGCCCTGTATACTTAATCAATTAACCCCCAAAGATAATCAGGGAAGCAAGCGCCTTATCAGAATGAACCTATATACAATATTTGAAACAAATCGGATAATTCTGCATGAAAAACCCATTTACCTAAATTAAGGGGGTGGGGGGGATTAATGACCGTTGTCCTCTTTATACTTAACCAATGAACCCCCAAAACTAATGAAGGAAACGCCTTATCACAATGAAGCTATATACAAAATTTGAAGCAAATTGTGCAATTCTGCATGAAAACCCCATTTATTTAGGGAGGGGATTCGCCCCTGTTCCCCCTTTATATTTAACCATTGAACCCCCAAAGCTGATCAGAGAAGCGCCTTATTGGAATGAACCTATATACAAAATTTGAAACAAATCGGATATTTCTGCATGAAAAACCCATTTACCTAAATTAAGGGGGTGGGGGGGATTAATGACCGTTGTCCTCTTTATACTTAACCAATGAACCCCCAAAACTAATGAAGGAAACGCCTTATCACAATGAAGCTATATACAAAATTTGAAGCAAATTGTGCAATTCTGCATGAAAACCCCATTTATTTAGGGAGGGGATTCGCCCCTGTTCCCCCTTTATATTTAACCATTGAACCCCCAAAGCTGATCAGAGAAGCGCCTTATTGGAATGAACCTATATACAAAATTTGAAACAAATCGGATATTTCTGCATGAAAAACACATTATCTAAATTAAGGGGGGGGGGGATTAGCCCCCAGTTCCCTCATGTAAATTTAACAAATGAACCCCCAAAACTGATCAGGGAAGCGCCTTATCAGAGTGAACCTATGTATAAAATTTAAAACAAAACGGATAATTCTGCATTAAAAACCGATTTATATAAATTAAGTGGGGATCAGCCCCCGTTCCCCCTCCCCCTTTTATACTTAGCAATTTAACCCCCAAAACTAATCAAGGAATCGGATTATCAGAATGAACATATATATAAAATTTGAAAATTTAAAATCGGATAATTCTGCATGAAAAACCTATTTATGTAAATTAAGCGGGGGGGGGGTCCGGCTTTCATAACCTGTGAGCTAAAAAAAATTCTATTACAATGATATTTCGGGTTCTGTGAATTCCAAAAATAGCAGAATTTTCAGAACATTTATGATTTATATGTTGACATTATGACTCATTTGAACATTTTTTTATTTCTTGAAATTTGCACAGTATTAACACGTGCATTTAAATACATGACAAGATTTAGTTAAAGGAAAGCACAAATATGAAATAAAATCAAATTAGATTTTTTTTTTTTGTTAGAAACCCACATACAAGATAATTTTTATATAAATTAGGATGAAAAACAATACAGAAATGTAACAAAAGCTATTACAGGTTTTCTTTTTCTTTCTTTTTTTTATTTTTAAATGAAGAATTGAAGCTTTATATTTTTAAAATAAATCCCCCCCCCCCCCCCCCCCGCACCTCTACTGACAAAAATTCCCTGTTTGCTTTTTTTTATTCTGTTTATTTTAAATTATTAGAAAAGATTAAAAGTCATTTTTTATTTTCAAAATAATGTGAGAAAAATAAAATTTAATCAATTAAATTTGAATATACAGGGTGGGGCAGTTGAAAGCTTCTGCATGCAAGCTTTTACAGCATGAATATAGGTAAAATCAACCTCAAGGTATTAAGCATATTCTACTTTACGTTTTTCACAACTAAAATATTGTCTGATATTAAAAGACTACTGAAATTTATTTTACCATATACCATTATAAATTTCGTTATAGCACCCTGACATACATTTCTCAATTTTTTAATCAACATTATAGAATTTAATGGACATTCCTTTTTAATTGAATTTTAATACACTACAAATAATAAAATGTTAAATTGATTCTATAATAATGTAGTACCTGAAAAAAAAAAGACAATATATGATTCTGATATGGCATCGAATACAGAAAAATCTCATGAATTTATTTTAAGATCATAGGTATGTTATTGATATCTTCAGTGTTGAATTCAGGCATTTTTCTCCGAGAGGGATTTCTGTGGCTCCTGGGGGCATATTATAGAGTTCTGAGGGGGGGGAGGAAGAATCACCGTTCCCCTCTTTATGCTTTACCATTGAACTCCCAAAACTAATCAGGGAAACGACTTATCACAATGAACTTATGTACAAAATATGAAGAAAACTGGGTACTTTTGCATGTAAAACCCACTTATTTAATTTAGGGGGACTAGCCCCGGTTCCCCCTTTATATTTAACCATTGAACCCCCAAAACTGATCAGGGAAGCGCCTTATCAGAAACAACCTAATACAAAATTTTAAGCAAATCGGATAATTCTGCATGAAAAACCCATTACATAAATTAAGGGGGGATTAGTCTCATTTCGCTCCCTTTATACTTTACCATTGAACCCCCAAAACTAATCAAGGAAGCACCTTATCAGAATGAACCTTTTATAAAAAAAATTTGAAACAATTGGATAATTCTGCTTTAAAAAATCATTTTTCTCAATTGAGAGGGGGGGGAATTAGTCCCTGTTCTCCCCTTTATACTTCACCAATGTACCTACATACAAAATTTGAAGCAAGTTAGATAATTCTGCATGAAAAACCGTTTTATCTAAATTAAGGGTAGGATTGGCCCCCGTTCCCCTCGTTTATACTTTACCATTGAACTCCCAAAACTAATCCGGGAAGCGACTTATCACAATGAACTTATGTACAAAATACGAAGCAAATTGGGTAATTTTACATGAAAAAACCATTTCTTTATTTTAGAGGGGGGGATTAGCCCCTGTTCCCCCTTTATATTTAACCATTGAACCCCCAAAACTGATCCAGGGAAGCGCCTTATCACAATGAACCTATATACAAAATTTGAAGCAAATCGGATAATTCTGCATAAAAAACTTATTTATCAAAATTAAGGGGGAGGAATAATCACCGTTCCCTTCTTTATACTTAAACAATGAACCCCCAAAACTAATAAAGGAAGCGCCTTATCACAATGTAGCTCTATAAAAAATATGAAGAAAATTGGGAAATTTTGCATGAAAAACCCATTTATTTAATTTAGGGGGAGATTAGCCCCTGTTCCTCTTTTATATTTAACCATTGAACCCCCAAAACTGATCAGGGAAGCGCCTTATCGGAATGAACCTATATACAAAATTTGAAACAAATCGGATATTTCTGCATGAAAAACACATTATCTAAATTAAGGGGGGGGGGGGGGATTAGCCCCCAGTTCCGCCCTGTATACTTAATCAATTAACCTCCAAAGATAATCAGGGAAGCGCCTTATCAGAATGAACCTATATACAATATTTGAAACAAATTGGATAATTCTGCATGAAAAACCCATTTACCTAAATTAAGGTGGTGGGGGGATTAATGACCGTTGCCCTCTTTATACTTAACCAATGAACCCCCAAAACTAATGAAGGAAACGCCTTATCACAATGAAGCTATATACAAAATTAGAAGCAAATTGTGTAATTCTGCATGAAAACCCAATTTATTTAATTTAGGGAGGGGATTCGCCCCTGTTCCCCCTTTATATTTAACCATTGAACCCCCAAAGCTTATCAAAGAAGCGCCTTATTGGAATGAACCTATATACAAAATTTGAAACAAATCGGATATTTCTGCATAAAAAACCCATTTATTTAATTTAGGGGGAGATTAGCCCCTGTTCCTCTTTTATATTTAACCATTGAACCCCCAAAACTGATCAAAGAAGCGCCTTATTGGAATGAACCTATATACAAAATTTGAAACAAATCGGATATTTCTGCATGAAAAACACATTATGTAAATTACGGGGGGGGGATTAGCCCCCAGTTCCCTCCTGTAAACTTAACAAATGAACCCCCAAAACTGATCAGGGAAGCGCCTTATCAGAAAGAACCTATATAGAATATTTGAAACAAATCGGATAATTCTGCATGAAAAACCCATTATCTAAATTAAGGGGGATTAGCCCCCAGTTCCGCCCTGTATACTTAATCAATTAACCCCCAAAGATAATCAGGGAAGCGCCTTATCAGAATGAACCTATATACAATATTTGAAACAAATCGGATAATTCTGCATGAAAAACCCATTTACCTAAATTAAGGGGGTGGGGGGGGGGATTAATGACCGTTGTCCTCTTTATACTTAACCAATGAACCCCCAAAACTAATGAAGGAAACGCCTTATCACAATGAAGCTATATACAAAATTTGAAGCAAATTGTGTAATTCTGCATGAAAACCCCATTTATTTAGGGAGGGGATTCGCCCCTGTTCCCCCTTTATATTTAACCATTGAACCCCCAAAGCTGATCAGAGAAGCGCCTTATTGGAATGAACCTATATACAAAATTTGAAACAAATCGAATATTTCTGCATGAAAAACACATTATCTAAATTAAGGGGGGGGGGGGGATTAGCCCCCAGTTCCCTCATGTAAACTTAACAAATGAACCCCCAAAACTGATCAGGGAAGCGCCTTATCAGAGTGAACCTATGTATAAAATTTGAAACAAAACGGATAATTCTGCATTAAAAACCCATTTATATAAATTAAGTGGGGATCAGCCCCCCTTCCCCCTCCCCCTTTTATACTTAGCAATTTAACCCCCAAAACTAATCAAGGAATCTGATTATTAGAATGAACATATATATAAAATTTGAAAATTTAAAATCGGATAATTCTGCATGAAAAACCTATTTATGTAAATTAAGCGGGGGGGGGGGGTCCGTCTTTGATAACCTGTGAGCTAAAAAAAATTCTATTACAATGATATTTCGGGTTCTGTGAACTCCAAAAATAGCAGAATTTTCAGAACATTTATGATTATGTTGACATTATGACTCATTTGAACATTTTTTTATTTCTTGAAATTTGCACAGTATTAACACGTGCATTTAAATACATGACAAGATTTAGTTAAAGGAAAGCACAAATATGAAATAAAATCAAATTAGATATTTTTTTTTGTTGTTAGAAACCCACATACAAGATAATTTTTATATAAATTAGGATGAAAAACAATACAGAAATGTAACAAAAGCTATTACAGGTTTTCTTTTTCTTTCTTTTTTTTATTTTTAAATGAAGAATTGAAGCTTTATATTTTTAAAATAAATCCCCCCCCCCCCCGGCACCTCTACTGACAAAAATTCCCTGTTTGCTTTTTTTTATTCTGTTTATTTTAAATTATTAGAAAAGATTAAAAGTCATTTTTTATTTTCAAAATAATGTGAGAAAAATAAAATTTAATCAATTAAATTTGAATATACAGGGTGGGGCAGTTGAAAGCTTCTGCATGCAAGCTTTTACAGCATGAATATAGGTAAAATCAACCTCAAGGTATTAAGCATATTCTACTTTACGTTTTTCACAACTAAAATATTGTCTGATATTAAAAGACTACTGAAATTTATTTTACCATATACCATTATAAATTTCGTTATAGCACCCTGACATACATTTCTCAATTTTTTAATCAACATTATAGAATTTAATGGACATTCCTTTTTAATTGAATTTTAATACACTACAAATAATAAAATGTTAAATTGATTCTATAATAATGTAGTACCTGAAAAAAAAAGACAATATATGATTCTGATATGGCATCGAATACAGAAAAATCTCATGCATTTATTTTAAGATCATAGGTATGTTATTGATATCTTCAGTGTTGAATTCAGGCATTTTTCTCCGAGAGGGATTTCTGTGGCTCCTGGGGGCATATTATAGAGTTCCGAGGGGGGGGGGGAATTGCACTTTTTGACCATTAAATCATAAAATCCGAAATCTTCAGAGGGGGTGGCCATTTCAATGCTCCGGGAGAGAGGAATGTTCCCCCCCCCCTCCCCCGGCTATCTCCTGAATTCAACACTGGATGCCTTACAGAATTAAACAAATAAACAAGTACCTGAATTTAGAATAAGTTAAAAACTACTTAAAAAGCACTCTACAAAAATTGAGTTTTCATTAAGATAATATCTAAGTTAGAAATTTCTGGCACATCAAAATATTTTTTTGATTGGGGATATTTTTCTCATAAAAAATAAACTGGGCGAGAAATAAGATAATATGCATTTTATTTCAGGCTACGCAGCTCCTTAAACATGTTATTCGGTTTGATAATCATGCACTGTAAATATATGGACATATCAAATCCCAAATATTAAAAATCACATAAATTTTAGTACTTACCATTGCGAAGTTAGAACTACGTAGAACAATTGTCCAATATTTAACAACATGGCGGACATCTTCTTCATCGAAAATCTCGATTCTGTTCTGTTATCAATCACGTGACGCCACGCCTTTCATACGTCAGCAGAGAGCGAGACTGCGCAGTAAGTCCGGTGAAATTATTTTCCATCATTTCGGAAACTAATACGATATAAAAAGATTATTTTTATGACTGTAGGAAAACTTTCTGTTGTGATTCGGAAAAAATATTTTATCGGTTGTTTTCCGTATCGTAAAGGAAATTTATCTTTTACGAAACGGAAAAGGGTTGGAAATTTTTTACAGTGTATACATACATGCATATATAAATGTGTGTATGTATAGATATATGTATATATATGTATACATAGATATATAAATTTCACTGGCGCCCGGCTAACCGAAAAGTACCATAAATTGTAATTTAGAACGTTTCCTGCTCCTTTTCCCTTTTTAAATTTCGAACTTTTTAGAAACCATTTTTAGTGAGTATTTACATATTTTTAAAGTAATCGCTAGACCACATTTCAAATTTCTAGAACAAACAGTATCGTAGAAACCGCAATTTTAGAATGTTTTTTATTCTTGCACCCCTTTGGAAATTGTTGTACCAAAAAAAAAAAAAAATGTTTGTAATAAAATATAGCCTAAGTTAGAGAGGAGATGGTTACCAGAATTTTGACACCATTATTAAGGTTCCATACTTAAAAAGTAAAAACGGAACTATTATAAGATCGCTCATGTGTCTGATTTGTCTGGCGCTCAGCAAGGGATTTGAGGGTTGTCGACACAGAATCATCTAAGGATTGTTAGTAATGATTTTCGAAAAAAAAAAATGTGTCTGTAATTAGCTGAGATATTAATTAAAAACCCATCTAGAAAACAACGGCAAGGATCAAAACAGTGTTGCTACTTTGCGACCTCCTTTTGAAGCGCGTTTGGCACAATGCTAAGATTAAACTTTGTACAAGATCTTTGCTTTAGGTAAGACGAATCATAGTAATAGTCAACATTTTTCATTCCAACAGAATTCAATTATTGAAGGCAAATATTGAAAAATAATTCATAGAATAACTCCAAGACATTAAAAGTCAGTAATTTTGAGACAACAATCGCTTATAATTCAATATATAATTCATTTATAATGAAATATTTATCGATAATAAATCACTTGACTTATCATGCCTGCATATTCTTTCCTTTGTGAAAATGAATCGGAAAGTTTCACGTTGTTCAGCATATTTTTTTTAATGCTTTAAAATTCTCTATTATTAGGTCAAATATGATTGACAAGTAACTTTTCGTGTGAAACTCAGCGACTTCTTCCGAAGTATGATTGGTTCTCTGTCAAGTTTAAACTTTGTACAAGGTCTTTGTTTTAGAGGGAGATATATTCATTATTTTTCATTCCAATACCAATAAAATTAAATTATGGCATGTGGTATTGTTTTAGGAATGTGAGTATATTGTCTTTTAACAGCTCTTATATTTTGTGTGGAACCCTGTGTACGCGAATAAAACTCGCATAAGACCAATTACTTTTTCAAATCCGTTCTGTAGTTCCAGAATTAATCCCTGCAAAAAGAACAAACATTGCTGTTTTATAATATTAGTATAGATACGAGTTCAATTCAAACTCTGATATTTTTAGAGAACTTTAACAATAATAAATATATTTTAACGAAATTTTCATCAGATTTACATTACTTAATGCGAAATTCGATGTCGTGTGAAAAACTGGAAGGGCACAGTAATTTAGTCTACAACACCGTGTTTAATATCAACTTACATTCCAAAACATCGATTAGCTAATTGAGTTGTAACATTTGGAAAAAAGCAAGGTAAATAAGTCTACTGAAAATTTTGTTCAAATTGCTTCATTATTATTAAAGTTAGGAATAAGAATTCGTGATTCTCTTGTAATGAAACCTTGTGCATTTTTGATTGAACAAATGGATTGCAACTCTGTTATTTTCTATGTAAAAATTATTTGCTGTACTGTGCTCTTCCATCTTAAAGTTTGCCCCTCATCATTTTTAAACACTTTATAAATCTAAGCAGCCTAGTTTTGTGTTATTTCATTGGTGCATTTTATAGTTTGTAACTCTAATATTGTAAACGCCGTTTAAATTAATCATAACGGACGTAATTGCGGGGAAAAGCATTATGATTTCATTCATTTAAAAGACTGATTCTATTAACCGGTGATTCAGATAACCGGCGACCACTCTTATCAGAAACTCAAAATCCCCCCTAGAACCGAATTCTGGCTGCGTCACTGTATAGCTCAAATTGATGTAATGAAGAGTCAGAATATAGTTTGTTTGTCATAAATTTATTTTTTAATATTATCATGACAAATGTACATGAACTTTTGAATTAAAAAATTCTAGCACCTATATTTCTAGAAATGAATCCCTGCATACTTGTGTAGTCATGAACTTTTAAAAAAAATCAAAATTTAAAACTACCATAAAAACATTTAAGAAACCTATCTTACTTTTAAATTTTTACTGAATTAAAAATCACATTCATGAAGAAGTTTCTAATCTGAAGCAATGATATTTTTTATTAGGTTTTGACCTTTTTGACAAAGAGGTTTCCGGCATGACGGTAAAAACCGGCAGGCGGTTTTTACCGGTTTTATTTGCACAAGTCTTTGTGAAAATTATACCATTAGTAGATAAAGGAATAGGGTATGTCAAAAAGATGCTGAGCCTCGAGCTTACTTATAGTAGTTTTTAGGAGGGGGGCTAGAAAGAATTCTATGGCTTAGGCCTCAGGGGTGCCTTAATCGAACCCTTACTATTTAGCATAAATGTACTTTTATGGTGTCTAGATATTATGAAATACAATTACTTAAAAGAAGAAGTGAAATGAAGTGAAATCAAATCAAATCAAATCATCCACTCGTGAAGAGTCAGTCGTGAAGCGTAGGAACTTTTCTCAACGAGAGGGGAAATGCTTAATAAAAATTCGTATTTTAGATTACAGATGTTGAATATTACATAAGAGATTAATGTAAAATTAGTACCAAGTTAGTTTTTAAAATTTAAGTACAGTATCACAACATTCCTTAACATAAAAAAAGAAAGAAAAAAAAAGATAAAACATGGAAGAGACGTATGAGTACGAAGATGTGAACACAATTTGAACTATAATAAACAATTTTCAATTATTACAATATAGATACCATTGAACAATATTTTATAAAAGTAAGAAAAATTATTAGGTTAACTGTGAAATTTTGATAAATTAATTCTTACCTACTACTCATGATTTCGCTTTGACTATTTGTTGTGTTTTTAGACGCGCCTATCCCAGAATTTAAATTTTTTTAAATGAATGTTCAAGAAAACAATGAATGTACACTGCAAAAAAAGTGTTGATTTTACAGTTAGAATACTGGCACTCCAGCTGCCAATATTATATCGTAGCGTATTACTGCTTATTTTACTGTTTATTACTGTTAATTTTACGGTATAATACTGGTAGCTGGAGTGCTAGTATTATACTGTAAAATCGACACTTTTTTTTGCAGTGTAGCATATTTCGGCTTATAACGCGCGCTTTTGATACAAGACAATATATCAAAATTTAAAGGTACGTGTCAGATGCCGGGTATAAAAATAAGACATTAAAAATTGAGAAAAGATGAGAGCATAATAACTGCAATTTCTACATTCATGAACATTGTACGTGTCATTACGTTCTCACTTCGCTTTTGCTCATGCTCATGTTTTTCTTTATTTTCGTATACTACTTTTGAATGTTATTTATTGTATTTTTAATGCTACTTACCTCATGAAAGTGTATTTGCAAAGAAATGGGTGCATGTAATACGGCGAATAAGAGAATATATATATAAGGTAGCTGCGCCAAAGGTGGCCATAGTTAAGCCTTGAGAATTTTTTTTAATTTTTTGGTTGGGTGTGTGTGGCTGAATTTTTGTTTGTAAAATTTTACACTTCAAGTATACTTACAATCAAGTATACTTTTCTTTGCAAAATAAAATTTAATTACTTTTATAATACAATTTCAAAATTATAACTTGTGGGCCACCTTTGGCGCATAGTGTTCCAAAGATGGCCCATGTATTGAAATCACTTTTAAAATGTGACAAAGTACTCGGCAAACTATTTTGCTTACTATTATGCTTTGATAATCCTTTCTTTATTTTGATATTTTTCGAGTTTTTCTTCTTAATATTCTTATCTTATGACACGAAAAGACCTTGAAGCACATTTTGTGCATGGTAGTTCAAGGATTTTCTTCTCAGAATTACTGACTTCTTTTTAGTGATCGCTGGTGATCACTAAATGGTGATCAATAAATGATAAGTTTTTTTCAGATATTTATGTAGACATTTTGAAAATCATCCTTACTGTATTGATTTTCACATTTTTTTTCTAAGGTAGCCACCTTGGGAACATGCGTATGGTCGCCATTTGCACGACGTAAAAGCATTAATTTGATAACTTTCTTAAAATTAAAGTAAATGTGGTTAAAGTGAATGAAATAAGTCTTCAGAAAACGTATCATAACTCAAAGTTCTAAGAATTTAAACACGTGTAAATTAAAATATCCTCTTACCTGGAAATTAGAACGACCACTCCTCGAAAGTAAAATCACTGCATAAAATGTGGGAGGGTCAAGATAATCTCTTTAAATTCCGCTAGGTGCACTGAAGATACATGATTGACAATGTAGTAGCACCATTTTGTGATTAAAAATTAAATTAATTCTACTTTTGAGTGGTGGTCTACCTTAGGAACACTAACCACCTTTGGCCCACCCACCTTAGTTTCAAATCTTAAGTGTAATAATGTGATACGCCAGATCGCGTTATACGCCGGAACATAAAGTAATTTGTTAAAACTTCAAATGGTCGTTACATATATGACTGATAATCACAGTGAAACTATTTGCAATTAATTTGAATAGTTTACATTTTATTTTTTCATAAAAAATTGTCATAAAGACAGCTCACAAAGGGATTTGTCATGAAGGCATTGCAGTTTATAACAAGAACGAAAAATCATGCGTCAAGCATAGATTATGAAACACTTTCCAACACACCCAGAAAACTATAATGAAACTTCACCGCTAAATAAGATGAAAGAAGATAGGTAAGTAAGCAGTATAGGAAACATATAACATATTTAAAAGTCCAGTTTTATTTAGCAATTACTTTCACAGTCAAAAATGTAGTCGAATTACTTTGTGCAGTCCTATATATGATCTATAGATGAGGCTATATATTACATAACATGATAAAATTTAGTTCATTTAGAAAATTCACATTTAGCAATTTTCGCTAATCAATGGAAGTACACTCGAAATCTTTTGTATAATCCTGTATGTTATCTAAAGACTTTACCATATTAAGATCAAATTTAATTAAGGTAAAAAACGTATGAGTAAACTTAAAACAAACTTCCAAACGATAATGTACCTTGTATTTTGCATAGGTATGGTACATGAATTTATTAATTTTCCACAAACTTCTTTAAGTCTAGTAACTATAGTTCAGCAGGAAAATGCATAAAGCAATGAAAAACTACTCTAAGCAATTCACTCCCATAGTCTGTAATACTTACGAATTCCCTTGTGTAGCCCTGTGAATGATCAACCAGTTTTATACATACCACGTGCTATGCAAAAATTTAGTTAAACTTAAAAACGCAAACCAATGTTGAAAACGTACTTATCACACATAGACTCACTGTAAAAAATGCAGTACTCAAAAATGAGTAAGTCCATGTACTCATTTCGAAATGAGTATTTTTGGATCAAAAATGAACATGTGCATTCTCAAAAATGAGTAAGTCCATGTACTCATAGCGAAATGACTATTTTTGGATCAAAAATGAACACGTGCATTCTCAAAAAGGAGTAAGTTCATGAACTCATATCGAAATAAGTATTTTTGGAGCAAAAATGAACATATGTATTCTCCAAAATGAGTAAGTTCATGTACTCATTTCGAAATGAGTATTTTTGGATAAAAAATGAACATATGATCAAACCCATCATACTTGTAATATTTCAGAATGTGTAATGACGAAATTTCGGAGCTATTATTTGAAGGAAAAACGAAGAATAAGAGAAATGAAAAGTGGATCTGGTTGTTCTGGATTTTCATCAAAGTGGATCCTCTACAACACATTTACTCTTTTTTTTTTTCCTCACATTTTACACATCTACTTTTTTGTCTTCTTGATAGTACTTCAAAATTATGATTTTTTTTCCCACTGGTTTTTTAAAAATTTATTTTAACTTTTTTAACGTGAGGCAATATTGTGTTATTTAAAAGTTTCATAACATAATATCTTTGCAAATTATAGTTATGCAAATTGATATTAAACGAAGCTGATTTGGCTTACAAATTTATGAATTACGCTAAAATTTATTATTTTATAAATTATAATTTTACAAAGTTTATAATTTATAAAATTAGTTAATATTTTTTCTTTACTTTTATAAAAATAAAGTTTTTAACTTTATAACGTTTTTAATTTATTTCTTTAGCTTATATTTTTATAAATTAAAATAATTTAATTTAAATAAATTCAATAAGTCTAGATTTAAACCTACCTATCCCAAGGTCATTAATTTTAAATTTGTCTCTAAAAATAATTTTTTAAAAACTATTTAGTTTAACGGAACCGTACGCAAAAGCTCTCAGCATAGCTGAAATATAATAATTTAATTTATTATAAAAAAAATTATTTACATAAATTTTTTTAAATAAGACATTTAAAAAAATATATTTTAATAGCATGTAATAAACACGTCTGATTAAGTTAATTGTTGTTTTATTAGAATTGATAAATAGATAATCAGGCAAATAATTTAAAAAAATATATGTTCGAATAAAGAAATCGTTGGTACTGATGCAAAAAGAAGCAATCAGTATTCTTAATGCAATGTTTTACGCATATAATACATAATAAATTGAAATTTATCTGTTATAAGGCACCAAATCATACAGCAAAATATTGAAAATTATGAAAAGAAAATATTAAAAACATTGGAACTGAAAAAAAAAAAATCCATCTACAGATGAAACCTCAAGTTTTTGCAAGTTTTACAAAGTAACTAACAACATTTGAGAAGGAGGCGTGACCACTCATGGCGCGTTGGTCTGAGTCGTCAGGTTAGTACATAGGACATCACGGGTTCGATTCCTCTCATGGGCAAGGGTTGGTTAATTACTATAAACTCACGGAGGAATGAAAAAAATGAGCAGAAATGTATGTATTCCTTGTAAGGTTGTCCTCGCGAAGTAACTTTTTTTTTTATCCTATAAATTTTATTTTAACGACATAAAAAATTTTAAATTTGAATACATCCATGGGATCAAAAATGAGTACATAGCAGTTCATATTTGAATACATCCATGGGATCAAAAATGAGTACATGTGTTTCTCAATTTTGAGTACATTTGGATCGAAGCTATTTTGAGTATGTGACGTATTCAAAATTGAGTACTTTTTACTCAATTTTGAGTACCCATTTTTTACAGTGCTGTAATTATTGCACGTATAATGTAACCAATAGCTCTGTAAATGAACGATAAACGCAATGCACACCATAATTTTAAGTGGGGGATTTATACTGCACCTCATTAATGCCTATAAACTTCATTATGTTTGAAATAGTGAATATCATTAAATTACACTGCAAAGGATTTTTTTCCTGTAGAATAATGCGCAACACAATTCTTTTGTTTGACCCTTGTAAATGAATAATAAATGCTTTGCACCCCATATTCTAACAAAAAGCATGTTTTAGTGTGCTTTATAATTGTATATCAATTTCATCATGTTTCAAATGGCGTAGCATAGCATCATCAACACGCGCTTAAAACGATTTTTCCCATTGACTGTAATGTAACGGAATACCTTTGACTGTCCCTGTAAAAAAAAAAAAAAAAAAAAAAAAAAAAAATAAGCGTTATACACTTCTTTTTCAATAGGGATCATGCTATAGTAAACGACAATAACGTACAAAAGTTTCAGGGCAATCCGGGTATATTTACACTCTAAAAACGACATTTTCAAAACTGAGCAAAAAATACGCAAATCTGAGTATGTCAACTATAGTCAAAATGGCTCCGAAACAAAATTACTCAAGTTTGAAACATGTACTCATTTCTGAAAACACGCACACACTCAAGAATAAAACATCATGTGCTCGTATTTGAGTACATCCATGTTTCAAAACTGAGTATGAACTAGACTCTATGTGCTCAGTTTTGAGTCTGTCCATGTTTCAATATTCTGAGTATTTCTGGTAATTTCATAATTGAAAACATTAGGTAGTCATATTTGAAACAAAATGAAAACATCGATTTACTCAGATTTGAAAGTGTCATTTTTCTCAGTGTACGCGAGTTGGAGCACGGACAGACGGCAGAAGAACAGACAAACCCAAGTCATAAACACTTTTCAACTAGGTTGAAAAGTGTTAAAAGAGCAAATGAATGAGTGTCTGGCAGAAAGGCCTATCTTACAAATTTAAAAATTCGAGAAATGAGGAAAAAAACTATTAATGTCATTAATTAGCGCAACCTACACTACAAAAAAAAAAAAAAAAAAATGTTGAATTTACAGTACAATACTGGCATCCCAGCTGCAAGTATTATACCGCAAAATCAACATTTTTTTTGCAGTGTGGCCCTGCTTCAGATCTTAATTACCCTCTACTTTTGTCGTCATGCTGAGCATTGACGAGTAATAATAATAATAAAAAAAGTTAAGGAAAGTAATAACATTATTTTTAGTTTATTGTTTTAATTTTTTATTTAAACTGAACAAAATTGTATATTATGAAATTGCAATTTTTAACACCGAGTAAACATCAATCAATCCCATAGGTCTTTTTCCAACGAAAAATCCAACTTCCTAAAATTTGTGACATAGTTTTTTTTCTTCCACACACCTATTCAAATATTTCGTAAGCTACAAAAACTTTAAACTTATATGAACGAAAATATATACAATGATCTATTCCGAGTTACCCCTGATTCCAAAAACCGTTCTTTATCATCAGAAACCTCAGAAACCAATAGATTTTGAAGAGTTAAAGAATCATTTATAAGATGTTCACTGATTTTCAGAAACGTTTCCGGGTAGTTTTCATAGTTTATTAATCAGTCTTCTCTAACCGGAATATCGGTATTTGGAATGCTATTAATTCTCAATTGAACATTTTCAGCTGCGTAATTGAATTTATATTCATACGAATACAAGAGTAACAAAATAACATTACTTTTAATGTGAAAGTTGTTAATTTATCATGTTTGTCTGTAAAATATGTTTGTTGAACGTGAAAATGTTTACTTGAAATTTGACAGCATCTGAAAACCTTTATTCCGGGGGGAGAAAACTGATTAATACACTATATAAAAACTACAAACTGCCAGTGCAGTCAGTAAGGAATTTCGCTCTCTGATGATGGTCGTGGTAGCCGGCCGAAAAAGTGCTGCGACAGTTTTTAAACATCTTTTAACATCTATTTTTGTCTTTAAAATGTTACTTATTAAGTAACAGTGGGATCTATCGAGTCTTATATTGAAATATTTTACTCGGAAACGTTTTCAAAAATCAGTGGCAGTAAAAGATATTTTGTTTTTATAAATGATTCTTTAAATCTCGAAAATATACTGGTTTCTGAGATTCTTAATATAAAGAACACTTTTCGTAATCGTGGTAATTCGGAAGAGGTTTTTGTAATATTTTAGTTCGTGGTTATATTATATTTTTCTTGATTAAGAAACATTTGTCTTTTTTTTTTTACAGTATGTAGTTCAAAAGTTATTAAGAAAGAAACCTTGCTGAATGCTGAGCTAATTATCGCCCACCCTCTAAATATGTTTCGAAAACTTTTATTACAGCGACTTCCTTTTGCCCGAAGGTGGGAAGGAATTTTTATAAGAACGGCAACTGTATTTTTAAGCCTAGCTTACTCAAGTGTCTGCGTAAATCTACTATTACAAAGCAAAGACATGTCCGCTGACGACAAATTGACGGCGGCAACACTTGACCAATAAATTTCAACTTTTTCTCCTTTTACTTACCCATCATTACGTAGTAAGGGCAAGTCTTGTAATCGTTTTGAAAATAGAAAAAAAAAATGACGGATTTACAATTTTCAGACACTGGAGATTCCGAAAAACATATTTTTAGAAAAAAAAAAAAAAATTGCCGTCCGTCTGTCTGTGTGTCTCTGTGTGTGTCTGTAAACGCTCTTTTTTTCCCGAACAAATTGAGATAGAGACTTGAAATTTGGTATGTACTTAATATGTAATAATGGGAAGAAGCTTATTGAATTTAAGTAACCTCGATTATCCAGAACTATTTTTTTTCGGACTCTCGAAATATTCGTTCTGATAAAAGGTATATAAACATTTTCGAAATTGTTTATTTTAAGGAGTGAATATAAAAGACAATAAAAAAAACATAAATTTTGCATAAAGAATGAAGTCGATCGGATAATGAGTTGCCGAGATATTTGTAATCCTATTTTCCACACTCTTTTCGATTTTTCATAAGCCTGTATTTCATTCAAAATTAGGTATACTTTAATTGGAAATGAGACGCCTAATCCGACGCAGTAAATTGTTAGTTAATATATGATTATCAATTTTGGAGTTATAAGGATGTTTCTTTTACGCAATTCAGTAATAGAGCATTTAAAGTTTATGACGTCATCAAGCCACGATTTTATTCGAATTGCAATGCATTTTATGAATAGTTTACACATGTTTTATTTTGATATTTTATATTTGCATATCCATGATGGGTAAGTATTACGATGGCCCCCAACGACTAGTTTCTCTTTTTTCTTTAATTTCTAAACAACGCACAATTTAAATTTTTACACCGTCGAATAGGGAAAAGATGTACTTAAGAATGCAATTTGTTTGAAAACTATATCACTGTTTATTAATTTTTTATGGTTTTTAAAATTATTTTTAAGCATGATTTAAAAAAATATATATTTCCCTATCACGTTCAGCCCAATTACCGAAGATTAATCCGTTTGTACTTAAAACAGTATACGTAGTCTAACAATTTACTTCCGACTAATACTCCATAACGAAATTAAAACTTCATCACTAAATAATAAAATAATTTAAATAAAACACAAATTTAACAGAAATGTAATCGAACTACGCGCTTGAACCACTGAAAATATCAGTATCAAAAAGGCTGCTGTAAGTAGCAAATTCTTTGCTTCAGCTATAGGATTTGCTGGCGGTCACACATTACAAATAGGCAGTTCTGATTGATGGAACTAACCTGACCTCCAGCTGAAGTACAATGGTTGATCAACTGATTGCAATTTCTCTATTAAAGCCTGGCATGTGGCTAATATCAAAGTACCAGTTGACCCGTGCGAGGATTTCACCCTGCAGGCTAATAATTTTTAGCAATATCTAATATTTTTTAGATGCAGGTTTAAACTTATAAAGAAAAATTAAGGATAAAAATAACTGCAAACAACTTTAGTCAAGCCAGAATATCATCTCATTTATTCGCTCAAAGTTATGGCAAAAACTGATTGAAGATAGCAAAAGGCACGCGCGAGGGAAAAAAAATTAACAATCGTATTTTAACTGCATTAGAATATGACATCATCCGCTTATTGAAAAAGAGGAAACAAATAAAAATAAATTTTGCGTTTTGACCATAAATATAAAACAATCCCTTGTGGAGAAATCATACTTTATGTTTTTCATACCATTATTTTTTTTATAATCGTTGTTGAGCACGCGGTATTTTATTTTTGTGGCAACAATGATTTGAGAAAAACCTTTTATTTCATTTATGAAAACAATGCCGATTTAATTTTAGTTGAAAGCAATTTTTAATCAAATAAAGTGTTTTAACGAAATGTGAGTGTAAAATAAGCAGTAATACAGTACCGCGCATGCGCGGTAGTGTATTACTGCTTATTTGACTGTTTATTACTGTTAATTTTACGGTATAATACTGGCAGCTGGGGTGTCAATATTATACTGTAAAATCAACAATTCTTTATCTTTGCAGTGTATACACACACACACACACACTCACACATATATATATATACAGGGTCATTCATAATTCCCTCCGGGGTTTCGAAACGTTATAGTAAAAAAACGAAGACGAATATGAAAAAAAGAAACATATGAAATTATTCCGAAACTATTCAAGTTTTACTTACATACATTACAGGTGTTCTATGTGTGAACCCTTGGTCACACGGCATACATCCATGCGATAGTCCAGTTCCTGCCATACTCCGTTTCTTTAAATTTCCGGTACCACACATGAATTGTTTTGTCAGTTGGTCCCTGTTTTCGATATTTATCACGAAAGGGCCGTTGAACTGACACCACTGATTCAGATTTAAAGAAACGGAGTATGGCAGGAACTGGACTATCGCATGGATGTATGCCGTGTGACCAAGGGTTCACACATAGAACACCTGTAATGTATGTAAGTAAAACTTGAATAGTTTCGGAATAATTTCATATGTTTCTTTTTTTCATATTCGTCTTCGTTTTTTTTACTATAACGTTTCGAAACCCCGGAGGGAATTATGAATGACCCTGTATATATAAATGATATTACCTATGTTCTGTAACCTGGTAAGTCCGGGTTGGATTTCCTATTAAGTATTAATAGGTTTTGCCTTAAATGGTGACAAAACAAATAACTACATCTTCTTATTGATTCGATAGTTAGTTTGACTTACTGTCAACAACTTTTGTAATGTTCTCGTTTTTTTCTGTCAATTTTTTTTCTGTAACTAAAATAGATTTCTGATCTAGATTGTTCAATAGCCTTCCTTAACTCGAAGTTCCAATTTACCGTCAATGTTCTACTAATCTAAAAGAAAACAAAAATCAGGGAAAAGATCAATAGCAGTGAAGATAACACTCAACGCAGTAAAAGCAATTAAGAAAAGATAAAAAGAAGAAGAGTTTAGTGGTCATAGCTTTTCAGTATGATGACCGTTTATGTCAGGAATGAAAAATAAAATGAGTGTTCCATTTTATGTTACCCAAAAGTGAAAGTTATTGACAGGATGATACATTTATCATTTCTGAGCAGGGTTATCTTTAAGATGGCTTTGGAGTAATGTAGTAGCCGGTTTTTAACCAAAATAAAGAGTAAAGAATCTATTACTTACGCATCATACGTACTATATAGGGTAAGTCTGGCAATGTTTTAAAAATCGAAAAAAAAAAAAAAAGAAAAAAAAAAGACGGATTTACACGTTTTAGACACTGGAGATTCCGAAAAACATATTAAAAAAAAAAAAAAAAAAAAAAAAAGCCTTCCGTGTGTCAGTGTTTGCGTCTGTGTGTGTGTTTGCAAACGCTCTATCTCCCGAACAAATTGAGATAGAGACTTGAAATTTGGTATGTATTTAGTATGTAATAATGGGAAGAAGCTTATTGAATTTCAGTAACCTCGATTATCCGGAACTATTTTTTTAGGACTCTTAAAATATTCGTTCTGATAAAAATTATATAAAAATTTTCAAAATTGTTTATTTTAAGGAGTGAATATAAAAGACAATAAAAAAACATGAATTTTGCATAAAGAATGAAGTCCATCGAATAATGAGTTGCCGAGATATTTGGAATCCTATTTGCCACACTCTTCGATTTTTCGTGACCCTGTATTTCATTCAAATTGCAATTCAAAGATATATTTTAATTGGAAATGAGACGCTTAAACCGACGCAGTAAACTGTTAGTTGATAGGATTAACATTTTTAGAGTTACGAGGATGTTTCTTTTACGCAATTCAGTAATAGAGCCTTTAAAGCGAGGCTAGTTTATGACGTCATCAAGCCACAATTTTATTCGAATTGCAATGCATTTTATAAGTAGTTTGCACATGTTTTATTTTCATATTTTATATTATGCATATCAATGATGGGTAAGTATTAAGGTTGCCCCCAACGACTAGTTTTTATACCGTAAAAAATATTTCCAGACATCAGATGGTTATTCTAAAATTATGTCATCAACATAAAATATTGAGATGCATATTAGATGCATGGGCTGTGTCTAATTTTCTTTCATTATACTCTGTTCATGTAATTTTTATACAGGCTCACCCGACCATGTCAAAAAGGATTTTTTTTTTTTTTTTTTTTTTTTTTTTAAGAAATAATAAAGATTTTGTTCGTTTGTTTAAAGTAATCTTTAGAAATATTGTTTTAAAATAAATTAGAGAGAAATATTTTATTAAATATACTTTTATTGTCTTTATCAAACATTAAAATTGAGCTCAACTGTATTAATTTTTCAACGAATCGTCCTGTATGTAACAGTTTACGTGGTCTCAGTGATCATTAGAATAGTACCTAGATCATCCGATATGTATTTTTCATAGATCTCATTTTATCTCAGTGACCATTAATATTGTTATTCCATAATCCCTGTCAAATGTGATATATATATCACATAATAATCTTAAAAATGCTGTATTTTAAATGTTTTGCATAAATATGTATGCAAAAAAAAAAAAAAAAAAGAATTTTAGTTGTAGCGGAATGTTGAATAAGAAATATCGGCCCTTTCTTTCTTTTTTTTCTTTCTTTATGTAAGATTTTACTTGAACCGGGCCAGGTCGGGTCGTATTTCATTGATTTTTTCATAGATCTCGGTCAAACTTTTAGTTTATATTACCGGCCAGAGTGAACCATAATATTTCGTTTTGGCCCGGGCCTAGAAATTTTGACCCGTGCTGGACCTCTAATGCATATATCCTTCAATAATTGGTGGAACCTGATTAATGCGCGTTCCCGTGGACCCCTGCATAACATTATTTATTACTTCAAAAATAAAATAATTTCGCTTATGCGGAATGGGTTTTCATAATTTTCCAAGTCTACTAAAAAAGATTCGCTACCTTTCACTTTGAGAAAATGATGAAAATATCAATTATTCAAGTATATTCTATAGTGCTAGAGAACGATTCCCAGAAAGTTAATTAGTTTAAGAAAGAATAAATAAATATCATGAATGTAAAAATACAGTAAAAATAACTATTTCCTTAACATTTCGATTTTTTAAAAATAAACTACTTATATTACTGAAAATCCGATTCCTAATTTTATGAAATATACCTTAAAGATCGTCTAAATAAATAAATAAATAAATATTAACGGGTCAATTAAAAAGTATATGTTGAAGTCTGCAATTTTAATTCTAATGTATCTTAATGTTGTTTTAGTGTTTTTAAATTAAATTCTAATTATTTATTTTTTGTAGTGTTATTTAGGAATTCAGAGGTAGAATGTTTATATATTTACAATTATAGAAGAAGTAAAATTAAAAAATTTATTTAATTTTTTTTTTAAATCAAATTTTACCACAAGAATTGCATTGGTTCTTGCATGAATAATTTTCCTTTATAAAACCGTTTAATAATATGTCGTAAAGGTGTTGTAAAACATTGAAATAAATAATAAAAAAAAAACACAAATGGTAGCGAGTCTCCCAAAGTATCATATATCGTCTCTTACCTCTGACATGAAATGTTTTATAATGATAGTATTTATAATATAACTATCATGGAGTTCAGTGCCCTAGACAGAAGACTCACTTGAAATGAACACATTCTTAAGGTGGTTCTCAAATGACCTGCTCAGCAACGAGAAACTTTCTGGCACATTTTCTGACTCATTTTTAAGTGCAAAGGCATAAAATTGGCAGGCCTGACTATGGAAGCGATTTGGAATCGAAATGAGCTTTCCATTTTTTGATAAATAAATTACTAATCCAGTTATAAGCGTTTCGTGTCATTTGACGCCGAGTTTTTCCCCATTCTCGCACTGCTGCGTCAATTCGGTTCAAAACGCCAACTTTGACAGTATTTTCTGAAAGATCTTCTGCCTTTACCAAAAATGGGGAAACGTAATTACAAAGTTTCTGAATAAGTACACCTGTCGATTTCATACGTTTCCGAACAAAAATGAATAAAAAAATGTGTCATAAAGTTGCCAGTTTCGATTTGAGAACATAAGCCTTCATATCAGGGCTGGAGTCGCCGGCATTTCTAAATCACTTCATCCCTTCCTCAATCGCAACTCTCTTTCTATCAAAAATAAATTTCTCATCTATAGGGCTTGCATTCATTCCATCCTTACGCATGCTTGTCCGATCTGGCGTATTGCTAACAATAGATTAACTATCTTCACAGAAACTGTAATAAAAATCTACGAATCCTAAGAAATCGCAATAGATATCTTAGAAATTCTACAATTCGCTGAGATCTTTGCACCACTTCTCTCTAAAAAAGAATGAATCAACTGACCAAAAAATTCTATAAAAATATTATTGCCGAATTATAAATTGCGTTCTATAAAAACCTGTCAACAGAAAACGCCTCAGATATGGATTAATTGTTGAGGATGAAACCTGAGTTATTTCTCCCTCTTTCTAGTTAAACTTTCTCTTTGTCTTGTCTCTTGTTTTATTACTATAAAAAATTGTTTGATTGTCTGTTACTATTGCAACTTTTCATATATCTTCAATGTAAATGTATGGTCACTGAAAAGTGTCTTCTTTTTTTGAAAGGTCAGGGCTAGTCTTCGGTAGTATTTTGCCAGCTCACAGAAACTAATAGAATCTTTACTTTTTACAATTTTAATAGTTTTACTTTTCCATTTCTTTTTTTACTTATTTTTGTTTAATTCATTTATTTTACTTCTTATAAATTTTAATTTCTTTTAAATTTCTCTATTTATTCTTTTATTTATGCAGTTTTTTACTCTCTGACTGTCCAGCAAAAGGGCAAAATTGTAATGTTGTTTTTCCGTATTTTATTTTACATGCTAAAAAATGATGATTATTCAAACATAATGTGAAAGACTTTATTATATACCGGGTGCGTCATAAATTCGTGCAAACTTTAAAAATTCATAATAATAAAAGAAATAATGATAGGAAAATTTTTCGGTTTGTGCGAGTATAATCAGAGAGATTTTGGATTTATTTTTCCATGTATAATAAAAAATGATTCCAAAAGTAACCGATAGAGGGCGCTCACACGTCATACTGAGGCGTTTTGTGCAAATCAGGCAAACACAAACAGACAATGAAACAAAGCACAATAACATGACACTGTGCATTTACTTTAAGGTAAAATATCTTCAACATGACCACCACCACCAGGTATTAGGCAAGTGAGGCGCGTCAATACGCCTGTTACAGCTGAGTGTAGCATGTCGGTATCGATGCCACCGGTGGTCCATCGAATGGCATCTTTCAGTTCCACCAAAGTGGCTGGGGAGTCCCGGTATACACAAGACTTTAAGTATCCCCACGACCAAAAATCTGCCGAGGCAAGTCTGGAGATCGTGCGGGCTAAGGCTCCTATATACCTCCTGTATTATGGGAGCCCTAGTGCGGGCCACTCAAACTTACAACCTCGACGTCGCCCAGATACGACAGTTTTGCGTATTGACGTCACTATGCAGTGAAAAGTGTGCTTCATCCGTCCACAGGACGTTCAGCAACCATTGTGGGTCACGCTCCATTTGTGCCAGCGCCCATGTAGCAATTTTTAGTCTTCTATCTGTATCTGCCGGTAATAACTGGTGAAGTGCCTGTATCTTGTACGGATACAGATCTAAGATTCTGTGCAGAATACGTCGAATCGACGATTCCGGAATCAACGTTATTCTCCCAGCTTCACGAGCATTGCTACTCCCCGTTGATGTCTCGGCTGCCTATTCTTCCATGACACTTTTTACAACATGGACGCGATCCGCGCTCGAGAATTGTCTTCCACTAAGTGGACGATCCTCCAAACTCCCCGTTTCCTCAAAACGTCGTACTAAATTTAGTATCCCATTCAATGAAATAGGACTTTTTTGCGCCTTAAGTCCTTTCTCCGTGCGAAACATTCTCAATGCAATAGTTGTGGATTCACCATTCTTGTAAAAAAGTTTAACCACTAGCGTTCGATCTGGTAACGATAGCATGCTGTCGAGATCGAATGATGAATCCATTTCCAGCCAGGTGTTTTATTGCGAGCCTGATTGTCATAAAACGCCTCAGTATGACGTGTGAGCGCCCTCTATCGGTTACTTTTGGAATCATTTTTTATTATACATGGAAAAAAAATCCAAAATCCTTCTGATCATTTTCGCGTAAACCGAAAATTTTTCCGAGCATTACTTCTTTTATTATGAATTTTAAAAGTTTGCACGAATTTATGACGTACCCGGTATATAAATGTAATGCTTGAGAGTATTAATCAATACTCAATTCATTAAAACAGCATTATATTGGTAGAATTATATTAATTTAATTAAAGCTTGTATTGCAGTGAAACCTGTAGCTTACTGAACGTATTAACACGGGCGTGTCAGTAAGAGGGTTAAACTTAAACTTCTTTTAATTGCTCCTTATGTCGCTGCAAGTCGCTTACATGCCGCTTGGACGTGAAGGTGCTACACAACTACGAAGTCCATCAAAATGCCGCACACTGTCCCACTGTTCCTTACAAAAGCAGCAACCAATTTTAAAATATGCGATTTTTTAATGTGATTTTACAGGTGGAGGTGCTCAAACTGCACCAGAACCTTTGCTTGAATTGGTCTTTGAGAATTGCAGACACCGTTAATTAAGGTGACTAATTACATTTGGGACTAAGATTTCGAAAAAAAATCTATTTCTGTTCATGGGTTTCAAATGAAGCACGAAAATTAATACGTACGTATTATCCGGGCTAGGAGACAAATCGCTACGTTTTTAATTGCCAATCTTGTTTATCGTTTCCAATTGCAAATCTTGTTTATCATCGTTGCCAATCATATTCAAAACAGTTATTTAACTTTATTAAATACATAACATTGTTAAAAATGATAAATAATATAAAATAAATAAATGAATAAAATATAATAAATGAGCAATAATAAATAAATAACAAGAAACTATAAACTATAATAAATAAATAAACTATACTGTTGTCAAAAAATAAGAGTTATTGTACTTAGTATAATTGGCACTATGCTTGGCGCAGTTGTATCTGACCTGGCCTGGGTAACACGTAAGTACCGGAAAATTTACAAAGGATTAATTATCAGTATTAGGCTTTTAAAAAATAATTAGCAATTTCAAGTTCTCTCTTACTGAAATTCCCCCCAAAACGGCCACAGGAATTCATATACTACTCTCCCAATTCCCTTTATACCCAGGATATTATATGATAGTTATCTTCAAAAAGAACTAAAATCTAAGGAAAAACTTAAACTGAAAAGAAAATATGGGTGATTGTATACTCTAATATGTATATATATATATATATGTTCTAACCTTCGGTAGCACGACAATTTTCATTTCTTATAAATTGTTAGATCAGTTTTGATATTTTGATTTTCAGCTTTGATAATAGTAAAAAGCTAATTCAGCTTACCTGAAATTTACCATCGCGCGATGAATATTATCCACAATGTAATATTTATCCATTTGCGTCGTCATCAGATCATTATTTAGGAAATAGAAATAATATTAATAATGATGCACAGATTCATAGCTAATGAGAGGAGATTTTGATTTGAACACCATATTATTCTTTTACTTGATTATACATATAAATAATTCGCGTATGGAAACTGTTTAGAATTGCTCCACTTTTTACATTAAAATTAAGATACATTCACACATTCACA
This sequence comes from Maratus michaelseni, assembly GCA_963931845.1. Lineage (NCBI taxonomy): Eukaryota > Metazoa > Arthropoda > Arachnida > Araneae > Salticidae > Maratus > Maratus michaelseni. The sequence goes on along the minus strand of OZ007592.1, from coordinate 190,361,892 downwards.
CGGACGTCTTTACGGTACAGTTACATTTTACACACTGAAAGAGTTTATATGAAGTGCACACACGCGCGGAATCAGTTGAAGGTTGAAGAGGGACAATCTGGACTTTTTCTGAGTTGTTAGTTTCGACAAGAGTCCATCTGGATATATTCAGTTAGTTCACATCTGCGGTTTTCACTTGAGATGTAAGAGTTAATTGGAGTCTGGTTTTAAGATGTTTACAAAGATGCACTGAGTGATGTTCGATGCGTTTTTTCTTGTCCTTCACAACACGTGGAGATTAGTAATGGTTAAAAGGTTTCTCCGTCAATATATATATATAACCCAAAATTTTCGACTTATCTTTAAACAAAACTATTCGCAAAAAGAAAATTTTCCATTTTCATGAAATATTTTAGTTTATTTCATTGACAATAACATCTAAAATATTGTCTGAAAGCTTTATTAAATTATCGTTACTGTTACTTGTGATGTTCTGATAATGGTGCTTTGGTGCTTTCTTTCGAAAAAAAAATTGAGTAAAATACATTTCAAATGTAAATATATGGTAAAAAGACAGCAGGGAGTGAAAAAGGCAGCAGGGACGGGATTATTTAATTTTTAAAAAATTACTCAAAGAGTCGAAAATCAAATTTGAGGTTCATGTCCGGCAGGAGGCCTACCAAATGTCTTAAACCCAACAAGCCTTGCCCAGATATTAACTTTTCAAACATAGGCGATCACCTTAAAAGAAAATGCAGCGTGTTCATAACACAAGATAGAAGTTACAACGTGTGTGTAAGTTATCGGCCAAAGAAAAAGAAAAATGATAGATATATATAGAGAGAATTCCCTATACTAACCCTGCCGCAAATTATCGACTGTTCGCACATTTTTTAGACAAATTTGATAGATGATTTAAAAAAATGAAACTATTTTAGAGGAAAACCAAAACTTTCTTTTAACAACTTATTATTTGTAATTCATATTACTGTCTGATGCTTTCAAATTTATTCTTCTATCAAGATGGCGCATTCAAACTAGCTGTGAATCAGGGGATACTTTTTTTTTGTTTTCCGGAAAGAATATTCTTATACAGAAGTTTACAATGATTGTAAAGCGCATAGTATAAAAACTTCTAAGTGCAAAATAAACATCAGTATTAATTGGAAAGAGCTTTCCCGAAAATCAGTACTTATTCTTAGTAAAAAGACTCAAAACGAAAAAAAAAAAAAAAAAAAAAAAAAAAACATTAAAAAAGAGCCCATTTCAAGGCTGAAAACGAAGTTTCAGGTAAGGATTTATGACTGTCGCAAATTTATATTACAATGTGAAAATAAAAATAAGAATATTGGACAAAAATGTTACAATCAATTCATTATATTATTAAGAGAATGTGTTACATCCGATATTTACAGAAAAAAATGCTATTTCCTTTATTTCAACGACTTTTAAAGGTTGAAACTGCATCAAAGCAAAGCTACAGCTCATACTTCAAAAACCACCGCTGCATTCGTTGAAAACATTAAAAACTCACACAGGTATTGCATTTATACCTTCAACATATTCTTAAGAAGTCACCTGACGTTTCTCTTATGGTTTATTGTGCATTTGGTCTGCTGAAAAGAGCTCTTTTAAAGCACAAAACGACCACGATTGATCGAATCTGGAAAGTTTTTAAAGAGGCATGGGAAGCAATAACCCTGTAAATTTTACAAAAAACCTTCTATCAAGCATTACGCAGAATTAGAATCTAGAAACAAGATTATCATATAGATTATTTCAGAAAGCAATATTCATATTTTAAACGTTAAAAAATCGTCTAAAAAATGTGCGAACACCCTCTGTAAAATTGTTTCTGGCATCAATCGATTAGTAATAACGTCATTGCTATACTTAAAATTTGCTTAGGGGTCTTCTAGACGTAGAAATTATACCACACTTAAAAAAGTTTATTACTGACACGTAATTGCGACATCACAGTTGGATTTCTCGGTAAATTTTACCTTAGGAATACCAAACGGGACATCATTCGGAAAAGTTGTTTAGGGACTATGCCAATAAGTTCGGAATTTCTAATGTTAAATTCATTTTTAATCGTCCCAAAACAGATTGCAATGCGGGTAGTTTTTTTTAGCATAACTCAAAAACTACTTGACGGTATGAACTGTAATTTTGAATTCGTATATTTGAAGCATCTAAAAATTGATTCTGTTTTTTTTTTGTTTTTTTAAATCATACGTTGCAATTCATATGTTTTTTCAGAAAATTACTAATTTCAAAATATATATAGTTTCGAGGTTACTTTTTGCAAAAAATATGAATTGCACTCGAATATTTTCTTTATATACGAAGTTATTATCTTCAGACTAGCATTTGTTTGGATCCCCGTAAAGAATCATTAGGAGGAGAAAGATTTTCATTAGAAGAAGAAGTCAAGGAATTTTTGTGCAGTTGGTTACATACACGTACAAACTTTTTTTAAGGTACAAGAATAAAAAAAAAAAAAAAAATCTCTCAATGTTGGAAAATTTGTGTAGATATTAAGGAAAGTTATGTAGAAACGAAAACATTGGTATAATTTTGGTAAATAAAATTTCAAAAATATTTTTAAAAAAGAAGTCTCGTTTATAATTTGATCACCCTCGTAAACGCCTTTGTTATTTTGCCATCCATTACAATTTCCCGAATAGGACATTTGAGATTTTCTTTTGGATTTTCCTGTAAATAATAATAATAATAATAACGATAGGGAAATTCCCTTATAGCTATTAGTACACTGAGAAAAAAAAAAAAAAAAAAAAAAAAAAATGTTGATTTTAAGGTATAATACTGACACCCCAGCTGCCGTGCTTGCGCGGTAGCGTACTGCTTATTTTGCTGTTTATTACTGTTAATTTTACGGTATAATACTGGCAGCTGGCGTGCTAGTATTATACTGTAAAGTCTTTTTAGGACACTGAGCTCCATATATAACAGGAGATCTATCTTCCTATTGCCCAACATGATTTCCAGCGGTCAGCGCGGAAGGATACATAAGTGACGATAATTTTAGCTCGCATTCATGGCAAAACATGCTGTCTATCGCATTCCCTTACATGATTAGTGAATTATTCAGGAATTAGATAAGCTTAGCTTAATTATAAAAGCATAAATTAGGCTAATAGTAAATGAGAATACTAATGTCTGACATTGACAACGCGGACTACTTTTTAGTTTTGCCTTGCATGCTTCATTTGTCTTTCATGCTTCTGTTATATATAGAGCTCAATGTTTTAGGGTTTCGTTCATCTCACGAAACCCTACTACCCCCGCTCCGTTGTCTGTCCGTCACAGAGCCATTCTCAAAAAGTATGTAATTTACAGAGTTGAAACTTAGTGTATAAATCTGAATAGCAGCTGTGAAGAGCTTAAAATATTAAAATTTGAAAAATTCGTATTATTTTAATAAATAGAGATAAAAAACTAAAATTCTAACAGCCTTTTCCTATTAAATTGAAACATTTTTCGTTGTAGCAGATGCCAAAAATTTAAAATCCACAATGAAACTCTTTCTACAATAATTAATTTTCTATCAGACGATTTTCACGTGAAAAATGAAAATGAAATAAAAAGTTTCACCCATTGAAAAAAAGATAAATATGAAATAAAATTGATTGACGTCATAGTAGTAATAAAACGGAAAATGTCTAAGATTACTCAATAATACAAGGAATATGAGTATGTGTAAGTGGACAAAGCAGATTAATACACGTCATTAGAGAATTAAAAAGAAAATCTGACGTCATATAGGAAGTTTAACTAATTTTTCAAATGTTTGAGAATAATACAAAGCGAGTATCAATATAAATAATAGAGAATAGTAAATATATAAGTTTGAGAAACATATTGAATCGTGATAAAAATCCGATTATGGAAATATTCGCATATTTTAACATTTTGAAGGTGTACAATTTGTTTAATCTTGAAATTATTTTTTTAAATATTGCATTTAGTCCGTATGGCGGATATTATTATGACAGAATATAATAGCGGGCTTGGACCGCTATCCGGCTGGCTTAGATATTCGAAAAAAGGAAAAAATAGACCGGTAAATTTTTACTTTATAAAAAACATGACTTTTTTTGTTCTTGTTGTTGCTAAATGAAATTTGTTTGATTTATTAAAGAAAGGATAAAGTGTTTTGAAAGGAATATTAAACGAAACCCTTTGAGTGATCTTCGATCACACTTACCCACTTGTTTTTTCTTTCAGTGTATAAGGGGGTTGCCATGACAACAAATATAAAAATAGACTTTTGATATTAGAACAGTCTCATTTACATTTCATTCAATTCACCTGTGTATTTTGGTCAAACTTTTGGAAAAAAAGTAGTAGAAATTATTTTATTTCAAACGTGAATGTTTAATTTTTAGCACTTTCCAACTTACGTTGGAAAGTGTTTAATCGGTTTCTTATTTTAACTCCCGTAAACATATTCGGAATGCCATGTAATTTATGTATGTTATTGAGGTTGACTAGAGCATGTTCGCTATTGAAAATGAAATATGTAGCAATTTTCAAGTATAATTCATTAAGCAATTTGAATATCAAAGGTTAGCATTAAGCAATTATCGTATTAACGGCTTATGGGCGCGAAACTCACTTGGCTTCGTTATATTGGTTACTAGATGGTACCCGTCAATATTTGACGGTAAATAACTTGAAAGCTCCTTTAGAAATATGCTTTTATTTTTAATTAGCTGCTTTTAGATTAATTAAATATTGAAAATTTTATGAATTGTTATATTGTGTAAGCGATTTCTATAGATATAAAACGATAGATTGTGTTGTCAGTCCAGCCTACTCAACAAATGAAGTGAAATAATTTTAAGCTTGTAATTTACATCCTATTATACTTTAATTATTTTAGCAAGAATTTAACTAAAAATATTAATTGAATGATTTATTTTTACTTACTACAGTCTCAAAAATTAAAAAATATATGTATCAATATTTAGTATTTTCTATTTTTTTAAATTACGCGGCCTTTAAAATTTTTCATTAATTTTATTGTTATCAGCCTGACTCTAAAACCCAGATAAACCATGGATATCAAGGTGATTTCTTTTATAATTCTTATATGGATATTTTTGCGTCTTTCTTTTTTGTCTTCTTTTGTTTTAAGGAGTATAATAGTATACTTTTCTTAGTTATTCAAATATATCTTGTTGATAATTATCGTGCAATATATAGATAAAAGTTTAGATCACTTTATTTAATCGATAACTACATGCAAAATCTTTTCATTTAAATATTTATAATATAAAATAAATAATTTAAAAAATATTGTCGGTTGTTAAATTTTATTTACCACAGTCCCAATATTTGAAAAAATAACAATATTTCGTATTTCTGATTTATTTATTTATTTAAACTACCCGACCTTTAAAAATTTTCATTAAATTAATTTGCATCAGTCTGATTCTAAAACCTCGAATTTAAAATTTGCTGTTTGTAGCTGACGATTTATAATACATATTTTTAATTACTTGAATTTATATTTTCCATTTTCATGCATTATTTAATTGTTAAATCATGGATATCAAGATAATTTAGAGTTCCTGTATGAATATTTTCCCTTCTTTTTGTTTTCTCTCCTTTTATTTTTCCTTTTTTACAGTAAATAATCCCATACTTATCTTATATATATATGACATCTTGATAATGGTCATACCAAATATAATAAAAATTGTAGACCACTTCAATTTATTGAATCGATAATTAGATGCAGCATCTTTTAATTTAAATACTTTAAATATAAATTTAGTAATTAAAACAAAAATTCTTGGGTGTTAAAATTTAATTATAAAGTATTCGAATAAAAAAATATATAAATTATCCAATTTTTCCTCCTGAATTAAATATGGCATTATTAAAATGAATTATTGCCAATAAAAAAATAATAATAATAATTCTGTCCATAGCGGGGATCGAACCGACACGATGGCAGAAACAGAGAAGAAACGCGCACTTTATACCACTGGGCCACCCTTTTCTCAATCGCGTGTGTTCTAAAACTCGTTACGTTCTAGATTTAAGTTTACGCATGTGCAAAAGGAGCAAATTCCTATGAAAAATTTATTTGACGAAAATCCCTTTTCCTTTTAATATATAAGATAGTTTTTAAGGCGAGTTATGGAACACAAAGCGCATAGGGTCCAGTTACATTTATCACTGTATTTTATAGGCTTTTTCACTTTTGTTTATTTTACCTGGGAAGGCCACCGAGTTTGTACGGGCAATGCCAAGCGCGTCTGCTAAATTCAAAAATTAAAAAATAAATAAGTGATTTACAGGCAACGTTTTTGATCTTTCGTGGGGATATAAATTATTGCATTAATCTTATTAAACTACACACATATTTTACTTGTGCCACATAAATCTGGCATAAGTTATGATCAATAAATCGCTCTGTAGACTGTAATGATCTTACACATGCTGAGAACTATCACTGATTACCTGCAAAGAAAAAAAGTAAGCCATTCACGGGGATTTCAGAGTCAAAGGTTTCAAACAGTGACTCTTCAAAATGAATTTCGTGAGATTATTTTTGATTTGCTTTTTCTAATGAGTAACTTCTGAGTCAACTTTGAATACCAATAACTTGTATTCGGTAGCACAAATATTAAAGTTCATCTTAATGAGGTGCGTTATGTTTGTTTTGTTTGAATGGATACATAGAGCCACAGATTTTGTTTTCCTTCCACTTGGAGAAATTTCAATTGTTTAAAATACAAAATGTTACAAAGGGTTGGTAATATCACGGCCAAACTCGATGATTTTGACCGTGGTAATACACTGCAAAAAAAAAAAAAAAAAAAATTTGATTTTACAGTATAATACTGGCATTCCAGCTGTCAGTAATACCGTAAAATTAGCAGTAATAAACAGTAAAATAAGCAGTAATACGCTACCGCGCATTACCATAAAATCAACTTTTTTTTTTTTTTTTTTTTTTTTTTTTTTTTTTTTTTTAATGTGGAAAACGTAAAAGCGGCTGGAGTTATGGATGACCAACTCACTAGACAAGAAATTAGGGTAAAATCTGCATCCAGCAGTGGATTGAAAACAGTTGATGAGGATGGCGAAACGTGTAAAACTCGTGTAAATATCGTGTAAAACTGTATATATCGTATAAGATTCCCCCTTCCCCTTTCCTTTCCCATTGCAGCTGGACATTGTGCACTTGGACTTACTCTCCGAGAAACAAAGTTTCAAATATATTCGATGGAGAAAATCCATGGAGCTTGTTTAAATTTTAATAAAAATAGGTTAAAATCCCCTGAATTGTCCTATTAAAAAAAAATAATAAAATAAAATCTCAAAAACATGTTTTTTTCCCCCCTCAACGATGGTAAACATTCACTTAAATTGAGAAATAAAACACAACGCGAATGATAATAAAGAAAAGCTTTATTTAGGACTTTATAAAAAGGTCATATTAAAGGATGAGTATAAAGCTGTCATTATTTGAAAATTAAAAGATTTGAGTAAAAAGATTTGAAAATTATATTCTTTTCAAAACATCTTTCTACACTGGAAAAAAAAAAAAAAAAAAAAGTGCAATTTTTAGATGCCGGCAATAACGGATACTTCGTAATCGTTAGGCTTTCTTTCCCATAAAATTAGAAGTATGTTTCCATCTGTATCCAAACATATTTATTATTTTACATATAAATGTTTGTTCGTTTATTTTTCAATTATGTCATTAGAAAAAAATTAATTAATTCATTAATAAAATCGTAAATAGCAAAGTAAATCACAAGAAAAGAAAAAAATAAGAAAAAACAAAGAAAAAAGATAGAAAGAAAAAAAAAATAACAGATTCATTCATAATGAAATTATATGAATCACTTAATTTAATGAGTAATTTGCAGTGACTCTTAATTGAAATGGAACGGAACACTTCAAGGAAGAAACGGAAGCCTTTGTAAAATATCTTCCCTGAAGGAAAGACCAATACGAACAAATTTGGTTGACTCTTCAAAGAAATATTTCTACCATCTACCGTCTTCCGAGTACTAAATAAAATTTATTACGTAATTTTATAAATTTTCTGTTAGTAGCCTTTTTTTTTTGGGGGGGGGGGGGAGGGGAGATAAAATATTATGTATAAAACAAATCAAAAATATTAAAAGAAACGGAAACACATCTTTTCCCGTAATAAAAATGCATCCACTTAACTCTGTGCGCCCACTTAACTCTTCATCCTTAACTCTTTATTTTCGACTCTATTCGTTAAAAATATATATTATATATCTTATGTGTGATGCCACCACTTCTATTTTCTCGGAAGAGTTCGAAGGCCACCTTAGTATATATTTTGTTTTATACTATTTTATGGTTTATAAATGTCTTACAATAATGAAAGGAACAGCCTTTACAAAAAATTTATTTAAAATTTCAGACACTTTGAAAGTACAGGGGAAATGCTTAAAGAACCTTATTTTTAAACTTAGGAAAGAAAAAGATGTTATTAAATAAACTTCTCTTGAACTATTTTTTTTTTTTTTTTTGTTCCCCTTTCGAAATTTTCCTATAAACGTTCAAAAAAAAAAAAAAAAAAAAAATATATATATATATATATATATATATATATATATTAACGAGAAGAAAGCGAAAATTTAAGATATCGCATTGCGGTTCACATTGTTTTTTTTTTTTTTTAATAAAGCCAAAATGAGTACAATATTGATTGCTTCAAATTGATTAGCATATTAAAAAATTTCGTCTGTAAAATATAATTATTTTGAGGCAATTTCTTGGTAATTTTAAGCAATTTTGAGGAAAAATAATGCAATATTTGATACCTATATACCAAACATATCCTCACGACAAAAGTAATGATAATTTGCTAATTTTTTTTTCAATAAATATTCATTTTGGTTGCTAAGAATGTAATGAACTATGTACAAGTTATAAAATAAAAACTATAGACATGCCCATTCAAATTATCACTTTGATGTAGTGCTCCCGATTTCAGAAGTTTAACCGGTATACGTATATACGTATAATACATCGGTATGAAATACGTATACCTTTAACTATACGTTTTAACGTATCCGGATTCGTAGAAGCGTATATAGGTTAAACGTATTGTTGCGGCTTCCCTTGGACTTGTAGACGACTTTTGCGCATTCTATCATAATTTTGTTTTCGCCGCATTGCAACAGTAAGTCTCTCCCGCATTTGTTGTGATATTCGCACGAATAATTCAACATGGAATAAATCGCATAATGAAGCTATTTTATTAGCTAAAATGACCATGGGGGTCATTTAGTATAGTAATAAGAAGTCATTTCTTAATCATAGTAAGGATAATATAGTTATGTCATTTATTAATCATAGTAAAAATAATATAGTTATTATGTTCTTCAAGTGGTATTGCCCACTCATTCATTAAGATATTGTTCGAAACTGACTATGGTGTCAGCACTTTGGATTTAACCTAATATAATGTAAATATATATATATATAAATTTAGTAATTTAGAAACTCTTTTCATTATTCGCATCAACGCATTACGTATTTTCTCAATACAGTCCACTCACTCAATAACTTTAGCGCAGCTTCAACATTTTTTGTTTACGTTGCTCGGAGAATAGAACTGGTATTTTTTTAAGATTGGAATAATTAGTCACATTGGAGTATTAAATATCATTTAGTTTAGAAAAATCAGTTACAATATGGCTGATAAAAATAAATTAAAAACGCTCAATGGACAGAGAGGTACCTACAAAGGACAACTAACTAGAATAGAAACATTTCTAGATGATGAAGCAAAAAAGGACATATGGGATATCACGTATAATTCAAGTATGCGTATTTACGTCTACTTACTTGTAGACCTCATCAGTCTACGTGTGAACGGAGAACAAGCTGGAAATCGGTGGTGTTATCATAGCAATCTGCATAATACGAGGGTGGATAAATAAATAATGCCTCCTGCGTCTTACAAACTTGAACATATAACAGCAAAAGTTATTATAGATCATAGCTTGAACTGTCCTCTACACAAAACTACTACTCAACATAGTCACCATACACTTGCACATATTTGCGCCATCGATTAACCCAGGCATCAAAATCATTTTGGAAAAATTCAGGGTTTTGCTTCTTGACCCAGGGTTTTGAAACCACCTAGGCGGTCTTTCATTGGTCCGAACAGGTAAAAGTCAGAAGGGGCCAAATCAAGGCTGCATGGTGCTTCTAATGCGTCCAGGAGCTCTTGACAAACTTCCACTATCCTCCTCCGATTATCAACAGTCAATTGCTTGTGAACCCACTTAGCACAAACTTTGTGATATTATAAGTCAGCAATCTCTCTTTGGGCAGAGCCATGCGAAATGTTCAATGCATCAGCAACATCCTGAACTGTAACGCGTCTGTCTCTTCGAATCAGTTCATCAGCACGTTCTCGATTTGCATTTGTGACTGATGTTGTCGGCCGGCCGCTTCTCGTTTTATCTAGAATTTCTGTTTATCCGTTTCCAAACTTCTTCTCCCAACGCCGCACACTGCTAATATCCATTATAGCGTCTCCATAAACATTCTTCAAGCGTCTATGAATTTCGTTAGGTGCACAACCTTCTTTTGCCACAAAAATCGATGACGATTCTTTCTTTTAGCTTCAGATCCATGGTTCAAAGCTGTCAATCGGAAAAGGAAAATACTATATAAGTGGAGTAAGGTTACCTCTATAATATCAAGCATAGATAGTCCAGTAACTGTGAAAGAAATAAAATTTAGAGCAATGGAGGCATTACTTATTGATTCACCCTCGTATTTTTATTTTTGGCCATAATGGCAAAATCTGTTGTCTATGGCAATTCGGGTGATTTTCCTATTTTATTATTCACTGAAATGTAAATGACACAATTGAATGGTTAATATAAATGTTACATTGTGGATGCTCAATTTTTGCTATGCCATGTCTTAAATTAATCCAAACGGTTTGAAATTGTGTACCTACTTTTTGTGTAAATACTTTTCTCGGACTTTCGCCATTCTGTGTATAATATTTTATGGAATTTCGTGCATATGTTCATAAAATATAAAACATTTTTCTTTATAAATTTTACAATTTTGAAATATTATTTTGGACTTTTAATTTTTTTTCTCCTGATTTTATTTAACGGTTGTCTAGCAACTGAATTTCATAGCACATCAGAAAGAGAAAATGAAATAAAATTAGGTTAATTTGACATTTTAAAAAATTAGATTTTGCGAATCTTTGTGAGATCTTATATCTTAGAAATATATACAAACAATCTAACATTTTTAATTGCGGATTTCAGGATATTGCATATTTGTTGAAGTGAGCTGAAAATAAAAATTGACGTGTTGAGGACCTTAATATAAAGATTTACTATTGTAAATCTATACTAATATTATAAAGAAGTAAGTCTGTTTATTTGTTTGTTTGTAGGGGCTAATCTCTGGAACAACCAAACCGATTTCAAAAGTAATGGTGCCATATTGATGGCGACTGTCCCTGATCCATTATAAGCTACATTTTATATCGGTGCCACTAACCCAAGGGAGTGTAAGACCAAAAAACGTTCTAAAATTGCGATTTTCGCGATAATGAAGGCGATAGAAACTTGAAATTTGGCATAGTAGTTTCTTTTAAGATGTAAATACATTCTAAGAACAGTTTCAAAAAATTCGAAATTTAAAAGTGTGAAATGAGAGAAAAACGTTCTAAAAGCTTTCTAAATTACTATTTCTTTGGAATAGTCAAGGTTAGAAACTTGAAATTTCACATGGCTACTACTTTTAAGACGCAAATGCACACACAGAACAGCTATTTTTTTCTTTTTTTTAATAATTCGAAATTTAAAAGGGTGCAGGAGAAAAAAAGTTCTAAATTTCGATTTTGGTGATGCTGAAAGGACTAGAAACTTGAATTTTGGAATGCTAGTTACTTATAAGATATAAATACTCTAACAGTTTCTACGAAATTCGAAATTTAAAGGGGTGAAGTGAGGGAAAAGCGTTCTAAATTACGATTTCTATGTAATTGTTAAGGATAGAAACTTAAAATTTGACATCTCTGTTATTTTTATTATGTAAATGCTCGCACAGAACAGTTTTTATAAAATTTGAAATTTAAAAGGGGTGCAGAAGCAAAAAAAGTTCAAAAATTGCGATTTTGGTGATGCTACTGGAGTAGAAATTTGAAATTTGGCATGGTAGTTATTTTTAAGATTTCAGTGCTCGCAAAGAACGGTTTCTAAAGAAATTTAAAATTTAAAACGGGTAAAATCAGCAAGAAACATTCTAAAAACCTTGTAAACTATGACTTATGTGAAATTGTTAGGGATAGAAACTTGAAATTTTACATGACTGTTCCTTTAGAGACATAAATTCATCCACAGAACAGTTTTTTAAAATTTAGAAATTTAAAGTGCGCAGGAAAAAAATATGTTCTAAAATTGCGATTGCTGTAATATAGTTGTTATAGAAGATTGGATAACTAGATGCTTGGATTTTGGCAGGGTGGTTACTTATAAGATGTAAATGCTCACTATGTATGAACTGTTTCTAAAAAAATTGAAATTTGAAATGAAAAATGAAATGAACAAAATACCTCTAAAATACATTTTAAATTACCATTTATTTGGAATTAATTTTAGTTCATGGATACCGCTTATCATATTCAACAATTACACGAGCAAAGCCGCAGGTTTTGCTAGTTGTAAGTTGTTATTTCAAATATTCTAAGAGCTAAAATTAATTCCAAATAAATGATATTTTATAATGTTTTTTTTTTTTTTTTTTTTTTTTTTTTTTTTTTTTTTAAGGTTTTCCGCTAATTTCAGTTTTTATTTTTCACTTTTGAATTTTTTAGAAACTGCTCTTAGCAAACATTTACATTTTAAAAGTAACCAGTATGCCAAATATTTCACATCAATTATTAAATAAAAATTCTGGGTCTAAACATGATTGTTTGATCCGCGGATTATACGCCGGAAATTACGATATATCACAGAAATCGCAATTTTAGAACGTGTTTTCTTCCAGCACACTTTAAAATTTCTAAATTTTTAAAAACTATTTCGTGGATGAATTTATTTCTCTAAAGTAACAGCCATGAAAAATTTCAAGTTTCTATCCCTAACAATTTCAGATAAATTATAGTTTAGAAGGTTTTTAGAACGTTTTCCGCTCATTTCACTCTTTTAAATTTCAAAAATTTTTAAACTTTTTTTTATCGAGGTTTTACATCTTAAAAGATACCACCATGCCAAATTACAGGTTTATATATATACCAACTGTATCACATAAATCGTATTTTTAGAACGTTTGTTACTCCAGCACCCTTTTAAATTTTGAATTTTTAGATAACTGCTCTGGACGAGCATTTGCGTCTTAAAGAGTAGCACAGCTTATGTCAAATTTCATTTTTCTATCTTTCCCTTAACAATTCCATAGAAATCGTAATTTAGAACGTTTTTAGAACACTTTTCGTGTTTTCACACTTTTAAATTTCGATTAAAAAAATATTCTGTTTGACCATTTATATCTTTAAAGTAGCAGGCATGTGAGACTGGGATGCCAGATCATGCCGAACATGCACGGTAGCATATTATTGCTTATTTTACTCTTTATTACTGTTAATTTAACGGCAGCTGGGATACCAGTATTATAACGTAAAATTAACTTTTTTTTTTTTTAGTGTAAAATTTCGAAACGTTGATGTTAATTTTCGAATAATAAAAATATAAGCGTCATTATTACTGATTTTTTTGATGTTACAAAAATGCAAAATGCAAAAACATTACTATTGAAATTTTAATCTCTTGATTATTATTTTTTTAATGATATAATTTATATTAGTAACTTTTTTTCTTTATTTTCTTAGGTCCACTCGCTAACGTCCAAGTTGCCTTTAACATTTGGCTATAGATTCACAGATGATTATGGAACCATGCAATCTAGAGAAGAAAAAACCGATCCAAATGGCTCTAAAACAGGATCCTACAGTTTTGTTGATGCTTCTGGTCTTTATAGAAAAGTTGAATATGTAGCTGACCATCACGGATTTCGTGCCACAGTCACTACTAATGAACCGGGAACTATATCTGTACATCCCGCGGATGTACGAATGTTGACTGACAACAAGCACATCAGTCTGGGAGGTTTGAATCCTGCTACTGGAATTACACCTCAACTGGAATATAGCAGTCATATTTTCTCACGATATAATCTTACGGATGATTATGGGGACGACAGAAGAAATTTTCAGAATCCTGTGCTAAACCTGGACATAGGATCCAAATCCAACAGTCCAGTTTTTGAATCAGAGAGAGTCCAGTTTGAAAAGTCGAAGTTTCACAACGTAGATTCATATAAGGGAGGTCCAATCTCATTCTCGCCAGAAATATCATCTTTGCTTCAGCAGTTAGATGATCCAGAACCTGTCATCTATGGAAATGCTCATAATTTAAATTCTAACAATTATTTAAATAACGCAAATGTGAATCCTGAGATCTTATTCGGCGATAAAATTTCTGATGTGGAGTATAAAAAGAAAGTTCCAACGCGATATCCACGTCGACAAAGGACTTCTAGAATTCGTGCCAAAAAAAGACAAATGTGGAAGGTGCATATACCAAGAGGATATGAAGGCCGCCATGATTTACCACTATACATGGATAAATGATATGTTAAAGTATGAGCTTAATTGTTTTCTTTTTTCTGTCATGCACGACCATGAGAGTCTCATTTGGAAACTAAAGTGAGCAATGGTGATACATTTCTGGTCGTCGGAACAGCATAATTTTATTTAAAATGTGAAGCTTGATGAGTTCGTAATCATCGTGGTACTCTGTAAGTTTATAATTAATTTATTACGAAGCTATCTTTAGATAATCAGCATCGTGAACTAATATCAACTATTGCGAATGGTATGAGCTTTTAAAATGTGCCTGTCTCAAATCTTAATTTTTATACTCAACAAGAAGTGTTTAACAAGTTTAACGGACTGTTCATATAAAAAGAAAAACAGAACTGTGAGATTTTTTATCAGTATTATTCATTCTGTGGTGTTCTTCATATATATATTTTTCTTGATATCAAATGTGTTTTTTATATTTTTATTTAAATATATAATTATATCTTTTAGATAAAATGATAGAAAGAATTAAAAGAAAACAAAAATTACTCTCAGTTATATTGTGCTTTAGAATTTAAATGGTCAAAAAGTAAACTTTATAAGGAATTTAGCATTTATTATTTAACGGGAAAACTGACCTCATTAACAACTAGTCAATATACTTATTATAGAAATAAATATGTTGAATTGCATTTTATCTTAGCAATTATAACAACATTTTATTACAAACATTGTATTAACTTATTCAATATCTAAACATCTCAAGCATCTGATCAAGCAAAATACTAAAAGAGTACCCAACGCAATCATTTTTCATATAACCTACCGAAATACTGCTGTATCTTCAAGCCTGTTGTTACAGAGGCGTGAAAAGGCATCCTAAAGTCCTGAAATATTTTGATCGAAAGCTTATCATACCTGAAGATGACAAGAAAAGACTGTTTGTCTCCATGTTGCCTTTTTTTTTATTTTTAATATAGTTTCTCATTTTAAAATTGAAACCCTATCAAGCTAAAGCAAGTCGCATATTTTTTTTTATCAGAGCATTACATTTATTTTATCAGAATAATAACAATAAGCTAAGAAAATGAAATGAAAACGTCCAGAGTTAGTTGTTTCAAGTTAACAAATTTATTATCATTTCTAAAATTTAATTTTTAAATCAAGTAACTCTTCAAATAAAAAGTACTTTGTATTGGTAACTTTGGTGGTGGTTGCTGTCATTTTATGCAGCATATGAGAGTTAAACAAACTAGAACCCCTCGTTTAAATTATATTCCGAATGAATACGACTCCTCTAAACCAGTGACATAGCGACCTAACCATTAGACAATATAATATGACAAAATACTTCGAGATACACTAATAAAATAAATTTGGTAAAAAGTCCTTCCTATAACATAAGCATATAAATTTTTGATTGCTGCGTTTTAAGCATGCATAAATTAGAAAGATTATTTTGTCCTTTTAACAAATAAAAAATACAGATTAAACAATCGAGATTTTAACCCCAGATTTGTGATGTAATTTTGCCTAAGTAACCAGATATATAATGTCCTCTGTTTATAACTCTTTGAAACATACAACTGTTAAGAGTTACTAAACATTTAACATAAAATAATATACATTAGGATTTTATATCACAATAATGTATATTTGATATGACGCCCAAATAATGAAATTCCATATACAAGTATTACTGTGAGAAATGACACGCATTTTTTTTTTTTTTACAAGGTGATTCAAAGTGGTGGTCTCAGTTTCGTATTGCTGTATTTCCCAGACTACACAATGTATGTGCGAGAGACGTAGATTACATTAATTGCATTAATGTTAATGTTTATAAATGTCCAATGCCTCCCCGCCCAGATGTAGGAATAACATCAAGATGATAGCTCAATTCATTTTACACCTGATGAAGACTGGGCTGCGCCAATGAGTTCACCGAAGCTATGATTCCGTTTTTTAGATCATTCAAAGTTCGTGCTAAAATTTGTACATAAACTTTATTTTTTCGAACAGCCACAAGAAAAATACAAGTTTTACTGTACTCACGAATGCAAAAAAACTTATGATTATATAGTAGATACCTTTCCCACAATTGAAGATTGCTACGTGTTAGAAGAGATTACAGGATAACGATAAGAATACGATCTATACCTCTGACTAGTCGTTATTTATTTTTTAGATGGCACCACCAAAACCCTATTTTAATTAGGTATATTGATGAATACAACATTAATTGATTAAATGCAAAGAATAATATAAAAATTGAAATGGAGAATCATTAAATTAAAGCATAAAGGAACATTTTTTCCACTGCATTTATAAATGAAATAGTTGTAAATAGCAGTAAATTAAATAACTTGGATACGAAATTTAATAATGTGTAAAAAATATAATAAAAACAGTTAAATACCGAGTTTTTTTCATGTGCACTTCATCATTATTTTTCAAATTTTATCAATCCCGAAGTTGAAATACACGAAAATGCTTAAAATTCGGTAATGCCGTGATCACTATATCATATGTATGAGCGCTTTCCGTTCTTGAAAAGAAATCACTGGATGCAGCAAACTTTGTTGCGTTGGAATCTCTAAAATACATTAACAACAGTAGATCGCATTCTACATATCATTACCAATTTAAAATCACTCTAGCGATAGTGCGATAGTTTTGAAACATTAAGACTTTTTCTTACAAATGACAGTAGATCATTCATGTACAATGTATGGTTAAGGTGAGGGAGGGGGTTGGTGACCTTATGAAACTGAGTCTATCTTTTTTAATCTCCGTGCCCATCAACAGTTTTAAAAACTTCAAATTCAGTAATTAGAAGCTTAAAAACAGCTGTTTATTTATTTGTGATACATCTGCTTTGATTCTTGAATGTACGATTTCGTACATTCAAGAGTACGAGGTTCGTAAATGTACGAACCTCGTACATTTAAAATCACTTTGTATGAACTGATTCATGAACTATTTGTAATCTTGTTATAGTGTGTGTTTTGTTGTTTGTGATATGAAAGGAATTGTTTGCTTAATTTTTAATAAATTACTTCATTCATTATACTGTACGTCTTAAGTTACTGACTATTTCCACATATGCTGATGCATGATCTTGTTCCCAGAAGTAGAATTTTTTTAGGAGATCGACGAAATACAGTAGAACTCCGACTGTTCGAAAAGCTTGGAACTTAAACAATTTAGGTTAACCAAGGTTGCATAGAATTTTTCGGATAACCGAGGGCCTTGTTTTTGTAAGATTTGTTCCAGGAGTGAAGTGGTTTGTAAAGAAATAATATCTTCCTGAAAACGTCATGTTCTTAATCATAGGCAATGCATCATCATACCCAGCAAAAAATGAATTGGGTATAGAATCAGGGCAATTTTCTTGCATTCGAATGTATAAACTGAAAAAAAAAATGTTGATTTTACGCTATAATAGTGGTATACCAGCTGCCAGTTTTATACCGTAAAATTAACAGTAATAAGCGCAGTAATACGCTGCCGCGCATGCCTGGTAGCGTATTACTGTTGATTTTACTGTTTATTACTGTTAATTTTACGGTATAATACTGACAGCTGAAATACCAGTATTGTACCGTAAAATCAACCTTTTTTTTTTTTTTTTTTTTTTTTTTTCAGTGTATTTCCTTGATTTAACCAATGGATCAGGGGGTTATCAAGATTAAGTAGATCAAGGTAAGTAGATTTCTCTTGAAAATATCCTCGCATGCAGTATGCATGCAGAATGTATGCAGAGGTTAATTTTCGAAAAGTGGTACAAACAGAATAAAAAATAGTCCACTGGAACATATATGCCCCGACTTCGTAAATCAAAAGGTTAAGTCAAAAGCTAACGTGAAGTTTCGTCTTCTCTTCAAATCACGGTTATGATCTTAAGAACATTTTTTTTTCTTGTGTGCTGCTTGTAATCTTACACTGCAAAAAAAAAAAAAAGTTGTTGATTTTACAGTATAATACTGGCACCCCCAGCTGCTAGTATTATAGCGTAAAATTAACAGTAATAAACAGCAAAATAAGCAGTAATACGCTGTCGCGCATGCGCGGTGGCGTATACTGCTTATTTTACTGTTTAATTGTGATGCCAGTATTATACTGTAAAATCAACACTTTTTTTTTTTTTTTTTTGCAGTGAACTACATTAACGCTTTGATTACGGGCCAAGACTGGCGACTATTTTTATATTAAATCGTACCACAGTTTACAAGAAATTTTCTTTGTAGTAGATTTCTCTTGAAAATATCCTCGTATAAATGCATGCAGAGGTTAATTTTCGAAAAGTGGTACGAATAGAATAAAAAATAGTCCACTGGAACTTTTATGTTTCGACTTCGCAATCAAAAGGTTAAGTCAAAAGCCAACGTGATTTTTCTTCTTCTCTTCAAAGCACCGTTTAGAACATTTTTTTAGGTAGATTTCGTAAGAAATACTACCTATTACACATTCTCCGCTAAGTTGGAATTTTTGAAAACTTCTTGCAGATCTACGCCGATCATGACTCCTAGAACCCAAAACCACCCCCCAGTTCAAAACTTTTTATATCTATCCATCTATCTGTCTATGTCACTTTTTTATGGACACGATAACTTCAATAATTCTGCACAAATCTCTTCCAAACGGATACATAAAATCAAGGGGCACAAAATCTCGGTCAAGTTCGTTAATGGGGTAAAATCGAACCAAAGGAGGTGAGGGGAATGGGGGGCATATTGTGAAAACAGAAAAAAACGCATAACTTCTTAAACGTGATACTTCTTATGATACGTATCGAATCCGTTTAAAGTTATTATTACTTCTAGGAAAAGGGCCGAAAAACTATGTATGACAGATTTTTGATATCCTTAAAAATGTTCCCAAGGGGGGAAAAGGGGGGTGGGGGTTAGAAAAAAAATTCATAACTTCGTCAATTCACAAGATATCAAATCCGCTTGAATTTATTATAAATCATCTTAATATTATCTAAAACTTTTATATTGACAAGTTTTTTATAGGACCAACCCTTATAACAAAAAAAATAAAATAAAATAAAATAAAATAAATAAAAAATAAAAATCCCTGCCGGCTCCGCCTGCAAACAAGTTAGATTTCGAAGTGGGCGGTCGCAACTGCGGCATCATGGCAAAAAGGTAATTTATTCCGCAATTGCCAACAAACAGGCGCCCCACGGTCTGTGTCTTTGGAATCTACCTGTGCCTGTAAGCCGAGCCGTCAGAGATTATTTTGTGTGTGTGTGTGTGCTGCTTGTGATCTCACCTTATGTAGAAATCAACAGTAGTCTCCTACTATATTAATCAAATATCTTTATGACTAAATTTTCTGCCTTTATGACTAAATTTGTAATTTACCAACTAGATAGACATTCCCGATTTGTATTAAAACTGTACATGATAGACTTTGTCTACTATTTTTTTTTTTTCGAAATCAGTATTAAAAAAGTACATTAAAAACACCTTTCTCTTTCAAGAAATAAATTTCATCGCCATACTTGTATTATTCGAACCCCAATCACGTAACTTGAAAAGCATTATTTCCATCAATATATTATGGATGCTACAAGGATGAAAAAATTATAAACGCGACTCTCCCTGCGTAAGTTCTCAACAAATATGACGATAATGAGTGGACAGGTAGCGCACATTAATGCGTAACATATTTCTTACGAAATACTAAGTGAAATTGATTTGTAGAGCAAACGAGTTCTTCTGAAGTTCAGGGCTCCTGGGCATTAAATGGAGGCGTTTATCTTTAGTTTTTCTTCAACCTTATCTGTAACATTCTTCAAATGCAGGTCACTCTCACTACGTCCCTTGCGGTTGCACTTGGATTTAAAATATATTTTGTGTTTTCATTATCTAAAACAGATTATAATTTGTTTAAAAGTACTTTGTATAACTTTATTGTCAATATTAATTTCGGAAAAAGTATGTATTTTTTCATTAGACACATTTACTTTATGAAGTATGATTATTTGCCTAGCGATAATGTATGATTATTTGCCTCGAATTTGTATAAAAGCTAAATAAGAAACAAAGTAATTTTTTTATAAATTTACTGAATAAAAGTATCGCTATTTATTTAAGAAAAAATAAATAGCTTAGTCTTTCTGACTGCGTTTATAAATGAATTCATTTAGTTCATTCTACATTTTAAACTTTACACACTGAAAAAAAAAATGTTGATTTTACGGTATAATACTAGCACCCCAGCTGCCAGTATTATATCGTAAGATCAACAATTTTTTTTGCGGTGTAGGTTTTCAGAATCACACTACTGCTCAGTAATCAGCAAGAAAATGATCTCCAAAAGAGCAAAGTAGATTTATTGCTTTAGATTTTGATGATTAAAAACTAAAAATACTAATGATCATGACATTTATATAAAAAAGAAGGAAAAATAATGTGGGCTGCACTTATTGTCCATGAGAAGGAATTTATCCCCAACTGCCGCAGCGTAAGGGATCTGAAGTTCTCAATCTATAGAACTCCAGTGATCCAGTCTGAAATCGGAGGCTGGTAATGTATAGATTAGTATCGTCACTGATACATATACCAGCCTATGCCATCACTTTGTTTCCTCCAAATTGGACATTTTCATGCACAAATACAAGATAATTCTAAGTATCACTTTTTCTGTAGACTATAACTGCCTATTGTTAAGCCATACGCTAGCGGACTCGTCCGTAAAGAGGACGTTGCTCCATCCATGGATGTACTATATATACACTGTTAAAACTGGAGGTGACAAACCGGTGCCTTTTGGAAACCTAGGGTGAAAAGGCGATACCATTTGGTACCCTAGGGTGCCATAGAGGCTTGGAAATGTTGTTGGGGTGCCAATTTGCCTCTTACTGGGTGATTAAAGCTAATTAGGGTGCCATGCACTACGCATTGGTAGAAATTTGGCATCTTGCACATGCTCTGTGTGTTGTGTCCCTTACCAATGTGACCCCCCCCCCCTCCCTTAACAGAAATTATTTGTTTCTCTTTCTTTTTTGTTTCATTATTTTAAGTACCTCGAAAAAAATGATTTTACTATGTCCGTTTAAAATTGGAGAAAAAAAAATAGTTTATTAAATTTCAGTATCCATAGGGGTGTGAGGTGGAGATGTCTCCACCAACCCACCGCTTGAATTCAATGCTGTCTCTAAACTACTCGTTTGAGATAATTTTTAACACATAAACATAAAAACTAAACTAAAAATTAGCATCCATTGAGGGGTTGAAAAGCCGCCCCCACTAACTGAAAATTCTTTGATGTACTTTCTCTTAATGTTTAATTCTTTTAAATTACTCTAAAAGAATAAATTTTACTATGTGTTTAGAAATCCGAAAAAGATAAAATTAATTAAATTTCAAAATTCGGAAATCCGTGGTGTTGTCCCTTTCTCCCCATAAATTTAACACTGTCCTGAACACATCCATGGCTCCATCCATCGCCTTCCCCACATGAGATTTTCTCGCGGCCACCTTTTGTAAGCAGTACAGTTGCCTGATATTAACAAAAATCATTGGTCTGTACGCTTAGAATTCAATATGATGGTGTCAATTTAAAACAATTTGAATCGAAATACTTGTGTCAGAACCCTCTGAAAGTGCTGTTGCAATAAGGTGGCTTTCACACTGCGATTTCTCCTGCCCGTTAATATTAAATATTGATCTACATTTTGTGTTGTTACGCTCTTTACCCTATGACCTCATCTTGATCTTCGGATAACTTCTCATTTTCAATTTTCAAATACCAATTCCATAGCCTAAATTGACACGTTGAAACACAGCGAAGACTTCTCTTTCCGCGTATTAGTTTGTCCAGCCTCTCAGTGAATGATAGATTTTCAGGCTACCTATTCGGATAAATCATGTTGTTGGGATATCGTATTGCGAAAGGTTCAGCGCGTTTCAATATTGTCTATTCTCCTTCTATATAAAGAATGTTGCACGTAAAATTTCACTCCTTATCTTAAACGCGTAGTTTTTTTGAATCACAGAAAATATGTGTATATTCTCAAACTTGTAAATATGATATTTTTTCTATTTAATCTCTTTTATTTCACATTTTCTAAAAAGATACTCCGTTATATGGTTGTATCATGTCAATATCACAATATTCTTTAATTGTTTTGGCCAGTTTATATTTGAGCAAAGTTTTCGCCCATTAACTTGTCCCTTTTTTCTGCAAAGATTTCCTTGTTATTTGTTTTTGCTTATAACTATCAGGACTATTTTTGTGATGAAATGGTAGCATTCAATAGAACAAATTATCATTTAATAATAACATACAATTTGTTAACTACATAATTATCAATAGCTTCAAGTTATGAGAAATAGGGATTCGGTGGCAGATATAGTTAGATGTAGACAATAATAAGCAAAAGTAAAGTACAGTTTCTTTTAGTTCTTCCTTGATATTTCAGGCATTAGTTCGCCTAAAGGTTCTACTGAAACTAAGTTGAATTATTCACTACAGTGCCTAATAACCTTTACTCTATTTATTAATGATGGCCAAGTGGTGCAAACTTAGAGAATATTCTATTAGTTTGTAGGAAGTTCGCTGATTTGTAAGGTTTCTCACGTAATGGATAGATACCCTGGTGGACGCACAAGTGTTAATTCTTACTATATAAGTAATAATTCAATTAGGTGTTTCAGGGCGACTGAAGAATCCTTATTAATTGAAGAAATGTTAAATTGGATAGTTTTAAATAGAAAATGTTGCTCCTTTCCTTTGAGCTCGGCATTTCCCAAGTCCGTGCCAGACTTCTACAGCGGGTGTTGTGTTATTCCGACTCTTGACTGAGAGTGAAGCTCTGAAGAGCAGGTTCTCTTCTCGAGATGAATCAATTGCTAGCTATTTTCATTTCATCAGATAAAATTTTGACTGCTGGAGGGGGGTCGAATCTCAGGGGGGGGGGGGGTCGTATTTCTTGTGTATCACCTGGGAATAAGTCTTTCCCGTGAAATCAGCCTATTCGAGCTGATTTTTCCCAGCGCCAGGCATGCATGGTCCGCTCGATCAGCTGATCTGCACACGGCACACCGGTGATCTCTCAAAGGTATGAATTGGGAGGTTTTGCATTGTGCTATAGTGTCACTAAACCTTCACTGCCATGATGAATGGTCTCACTTTGAAGTTGTTTATACAGGCGCTGGACTTTGAAATAAATTCAGCTTTTTTGTTCTTGCAATTAGGTCAATGGAAGGCTCTTTTCTGCTAGAAATTTGTCTAGAGAGTAGAATTTCTACATATTGCCCAGCATTCACCGCAGGTTTAGTGTGTTGTTAGCCGTGTCTTTCTGTGTAGCCAATTTAAGACAAATAATTTTAAAAATATACCTGTCCTACATAGATTCTAAAGCAATAGTTTTGAATCAATATTAAGTAAAGCAACGAAAAGTTATATTACGATTTATGATCTTGTAGCTCTTTTATTTATAACTTTTTTTTTTAACTTTTGATATGTCTTTTTAGTACAGGGTGTTGAAAAAAAAGCTTTTACAAAATAAGAGGGATGCTAGTGTAAATCAAGATAATCAATTTATGTATGGGAAATTAGTGTCACAACTCACTTATTCAGTCAAAAATGCAGAATGCTAAGTTCTTTACCGATGATGAAGATATTGTAACGATAATTTTCAACAGATTTACTTCGCTTGCTGTGAAATGTGATGATATGTCGTGAAATTACGTAAATGGCCACCATTTGCATCTTAACAACAGGAAGCTACAGACGCTCAAAATTCCGAACGTCTGACAGTGCATACTGTGTCACTCACCGAATGACAGCGCATTTCCAGCACTTCCCATTGCATTCACTCAAAGCAAAGTTAATCTGTTGAAAATTTCGCTTATAATATCTTCATTATTGTTTAAGTTATGAACGAGTCGCTGTCACTCACCGAATGACAGCGCATTTCCAGCACTTCCCATTGCATTCACTCAAAGCAAAGTTAATCTGTTGAAAATTTCGCTTATAATATCTTCATTATTGTTTAAGTTATGAACGAAAATTCGGTTTCGACTTGGAGTGCGACATCCAGTATTTGTGACTGAATAAGTGGGTTGTAACTAGTTTCGCCAGGTCCACTACCTCAAACAGCGGGGCAGGGAGACAAAAAAAAAGCGGGACAGCGGCTTCTAAATCGGAACATAAAAATACTGAATCCTATAAAAACAGAATTTGTCTGTAACGGAACCCCGACTTAAACATAAAAAAATCCTGGTCCCTACGGATGGAATATCATATAATTACACCTGTTAAGACGGAAACCTATCTAAAACGGAATTTTTCTCATGTAACTTGTCTTTTCGTGTTAGTAGGTTTTCTGTACTAAATAAACACACTAATTTTACGTAGTAAAATCTGCGAAATCGGAATCGCTTAGGAGCCAAAACAACATTTCGTTTTGGAGAGGATTCCGATTGAACAGTTATAATTATATGGCAATCCTTCCGTAAAAAGACTAAGGTCTTTTTTTTCGTTTAAGACAGGATTCTGTTATATATAAGGTCCGTATCACAGATTTCACTAAACAAAGTACAGTAAATACCGTAAAAACAGAATAGCTAAAAACCTGAAAATTATTCTGTCTTAGAAGTTAGATTTTTACGGTATAACTTTCGGCGAAATCATACAAAGTTTTCTTTACAAATACGTTCTGTTTTTAAAAGTTTTATTGTATTGGGGTCTATTCGATGCACATAACGAATAGCATTGTACTAAATAACCTTAAAAGAATTTGTGCATCATGTATAATCGGGACCTGTGGCGTCCCATGTTGTGGCTTCGTGGGACAGGTCTTGGAACCACTGAAAATCGGGACTTCTGGACAACTAGCAACACTAGTTGCGATCCTCGTTTTTTATGCATAAATTCTGCATTTTGATAACTACTATCATCACTCTTACACTGAGAAAAAAAAATCTGACCTTCTCAACTAGAATCTAAATTGTGGCTCTGGAAAAAATAGTTCCATGTCATCCCTATAAAGTCTAGTTCCCTTTGCCAGAGAGTTCTAGAGTCTTCTATTAGAATTCAAGAGTGTTTTCCTATATTCTCGTGGTCAAACTTATTTAAAAATGTCTGCAAGTAGATGCGAACACAAGACGCTAGTTTTAGTAACTATAAAGCTAGTTTATAAATCCATTCCAGAAATAAAGTGATAATTTCTCGCAATTTACACGATTCTATCGTTCCGTCACCTAGAAAACCAGAGACTAGAAATTCTCGATCATTTCGTCTATTCAGTTTAGTTGCTTACCCTATTCGCATAACTATGACTTTTATACTTCTAGTTTAGGGATTTAGAAAAAGTCTAACTATTCATTCTAGTTGAAGGAGGTATTTTTTTTCCTCAGTGTAGTTTGTAAAAACTGTTTATGAACACGTTGAAAAAAAAAACTCTTCCTTAACTTACTTTTAAATACATTTATCGTCTTCGATAATGAACTTTCATTTAGTATCATATGTCCTGCTCTGTAGAGAAAAATGTAGTAGTTCAATAGTTAATAAAGATGATATAAAGAAACGTAAATTTATTTATATACAAATGAAGATATCCTATTCAGTACGTGATCTTTAAATTGTAATTATATACAAAGCTAAAGGTGCCGTGAACTTACGTGATTTTGCACACACACGCCTGGCAATAAACTAGCAGTTGATTTATAATCTTTAACACAACCCAAGGCACTAAGTATTCCTTAGTCTTGAACACGATGTAGCAGCCTAAACTGGTCCTTACTGATTTATAGCCAACCAATTCATCCCCATTTCTTAATCGAGGCAGGAGCTTCAGCTGTCATTTCGAGATGCAAATGACAGAGTTTATTAATTAGTCTAGACTAGAAAAGGAGGAGTTTACAGACGATAAAGTCACCTATATTACAGAGATTCTTCAATACATGGGTGCTCTAAGAAGCTGGAAAAGATTATTGTATCTTTGGGTCACCTCAGCTGACTACATAGAAAGGAGTCACGATCTTAATACGTTATTTTTCATGGAAGTTTTCCAATTCAAAACTTCTTCAAAGTTGAATATGAAATGAGAAAAAAAAAGCACTGATATTCATATTAATTCAAATGATTAATAGAAAACAATTAAGTTCGTAGAAATTACTTTTTTTTAAAGAAATCCAATATTATTCCATAAATTACAGCTTATCTGATCAAAACCAAATATGTTGATTAAGTTAAAGTGAAAGTAGCTTAAAATTATGAAATTAATTACTCTATTTCTATAAAGATTTCTAGAATGCATCAAAGGAACAAATAAATTAAAAAGGAAGAGGAGATTAATAAGAATTTAGTAAACAAATAAGTAGGAATGCTGAATATTTCAATAGTATAAATTAACAAATTTAAATAAATATGTTCTAATTTAATGTATACCATTCATTATTAATTATTGTAGACTTAAAAAGAAGGAATTAACAGTAACATGTATTACATAATTCTATCACGTATGATGGATGCTCTAAGAAGCCGAAAAAATTGTTCCATCTTTGGGTTATCCCAGCTAACTGCATAAAAAAAAGAGTCACGATTCTTATACATTACTTTTTGTTAACATTTTCCAGTTGTAGACTTCTTGTAAATGAATATGTTAAGAAGCAGCCCGAATATTCTTATTAACTGAATGATTAACAAAAAACAATTAAGTTAGTAGCAAATAAGACGTTTAAAAAAATCAAGATTACCGATGAATAGCATATGAAAAGAAATGAAAAAATGAAAAAAAAAAATGAAAAAAAAAGTGAAAAATGAAAATTCACCTTAATAGCATCTGATAAAAAAAAAAAGATTAAAGATTAAAAGAAGTGGAAACATAACTTAACCTCCACTTCCCAATGCCTCCGCCAGGGCGCGTCTTCTTATTTCTTTTGTTGCTTCGTAATTCTTCAGAAAATCGCCACAGGGAAGTTTAGACTCTGATGTGTTGATGTCTCTGATGTCTTTTTTGGCAACTAATGAAGAAGTTGATATCTAATCAATACAATATTTGCTATTACAACCATAGGACCTGATTATCATCTAGTCAAGCTTACACCACTTTTTTTTAAATGAAATTTTAGGCTTTTTTAACTGCAGAATCTTGCAATTAAAAATGCAAAAATTACTTTTTGAAAAAATTGGTAGAAATCTTCCTAGGCGATAATCAAGTCCAGACCACAATCAGATGCTCTAAAACAGTGGCGCAGCCAAGGGGGGGGGGCGAGCTAAAAAAATTACTATAATTGCCGCTCATATGAATCAAAACTACTAAAGTTAAAATTAAGTTTTTTGGCCTTTCCGCCTTGGCAGAATCCACCGCTTTCTTAAATCAAATTCTATTCAACAATGTGATTCAATTAAACGGCGAAAATTCTAGTTAAAACTGTGAAAGCGCATATTACACGCATAGGTTATGTCAAAACTTGATTTTTGGACTGCGTCACTTTGTCGAGACATCTTATAGTAAAAGATGGGTCAGATACTCTCACACAGACGCTTTGAGTTATATAGTATACAGTGGTCTGTTTCTTAATTGCATTTCTGTCTTTGTTCCACGTTCGAAACAATAACAAATCATCGAATTCCATAGAAAAAAAGAAACATACACTTTGTAAGTCTCTCTCAGTTTCAAGCGGCTTTTTTTGCGTTTTTTTTTTGCTCTCAGTTATATCTAAGACCAAGCTATGTGCGTACCCAGGAAAAAAATCTTTTCAAAAGTAAAAATTTAAAAAAAGTACTTAAAGTTATAAAAAGCTATTTTTCGATTATGAGTAGATTTTTGCAATCGGCGTTTCTTTCGAATCATTTGTTTCATAGGGGGTCTGTACACAAATTTAAAGACTATATTTCATTTGTTGGTGATGTAGCAACGATGTCTTCCTTATGATGGAGATTCATATATTTATCGTTAAAATTTTATAAATTAGTTGTGGTTCCTCTTTTAGCTATTTTTAATTCTATCGCGCTTCTGTGAAAAGAAAATCTCTTTCCTTTCTATTTAAAATTCAATAATTCTTAAACTCTTTTATCGCAGCTTGAAGTGATCCCTTTTCAATTAATGTACATGTCTAAATTCTTTCTTTCTTATGTGCTTGCGGTTTTCATATGAGAAATGAAATCATTTTCAGTTTGGCATCTGCGTGCCTTCCTAATGCATACATTTTGGATCACAGAATAAATAAAGAAAGATAAAATGCAACGTCTATTTCTCGATACAACTGCATGCTAAAATTCCTGCATATGTTAAGTTCGGACAGTTAGTTTTCTGTTGTTATAAAGATGCTGATATGGTAATCTGGTTTGGCGGTTTGCGTTCAAAAAAATTAGAATGTGTTTCTCCCTAACGAATTTTCTTCTGTACCCTATGGGTCAATGCGGATAAATTTGTGGCATCTCAAAAAAAGGCATTCGATTTTGAGTTTTCATGATGTGAAGATATAGACGTTCTAAGTGCTGGGGGACCGCCTCATTTTTTCAATTATCATTCTTCAAATAAATTTTTTTTTTTTCATGGAAGCCTCAAGTCTCCGATATGTTTCTTCACAGGATGAGAGCCTTCGGGTTCTTTGCTTATAGCGTATATGTATGAGCTCCGGTACTCTTTTTTCCTAGAATTTAAGACCTGCCTGTGAGTATAAATTTTGAAAAAAAAAAAAAAAGGCGTTGAATGTGCGTTAAATGCATTTTTTTAAGAAAAATACTATCTATAATTACACACAATTTTACGCTAACCATGCATTAATTTAAATTGATCAGCAATATATTAGTTATGCATTGATTTACACTTATTACATTTTAACGAATGCTATCTGCATGTCATTAAAATTATACTAGCTGACCCGTCCAGCGGTGCCTGGGCTCATGATAATTACCTCAAATTTGTATGATTATATATCTTATATCAATTTTATATTTTTAAATGAAATTTTCACTAAAAAATATTGATTATTAGAAAGAAAAGCATTTTTAAAAGACACCTTCTTGATTTTTTTGTTTTTTTTACCTAGTTTTTCTATCTAGCCACCAAGTTATTTAACCCGATTTTTTATTATTATTATTATTTTTTGTACAAAAATTGACCTAAGAAATGACCATAAATGGCATTTTTTCTCATTTTCGGCATTTTTAATTAGGTAAAAATAAGTTTAACAAATGCAAATTTTAAATTAATAAAAAATAATTATTTGACTGACTTCGACACGAAAATAGGTAGAAATTGTTTTCCTGCTTCACTGTTTCATCCATGCCCCCCTCATCAGATATAGATTTTGCAGCACTCACTTATCCAGACATTTGAAACCTTCGGCAATCAGCATTTCCTGAACATACCGGTTAATGCAGCCTTTACATTTTTTTTTCATAGATAAATAATTTTGATAAATTTCATTAGAAAACTTTGTTTATACCATCTTTTTAAATGATGTAACTGTTCTAAACTATGTAACTAATATACCTACAATAGGCTTATTATTTTTCTCAATTAATTGATAAAAAACTTTTGTGCTTTTGAAAATTAGTGACTTCGGAGGGGAGCAGGTTGTACTTTTTTACTGGTAACTAGAATTTTTTACTGGCTGCAGATTTTATCAAATTTGTAAAGCCATGGTTATAAATATAATGGTTTTACAGACCGTGGAAAAATATTGATATCTAGCTGTAAAAGAAATGCTTTCTTCTTGCGTCTTTTTTTTTTTTTTTGTGACGTGTCCTTTAAAATAACAACACAAAAAAGTTAATATAACTGTATCCAACCCCTCTTTAAAATTCCGTGAAAAAAGTCTAAGTCTGTGACTAAAGTCGAAGAGAACAGAGTCACGTCAAAAAAGACTAAGTCACATTTAATACTGAAAACATGAGCCGACGACTAGCAAACCCACGCCAAAATACCCAACTTTCTTTTTGCATTGTCATCGAAAAATTCTCAGTTTTTTTTAAACACTTTTATTCATCAGATCGTTTCCAAATTTTCGTAGGCGCTGTAATTTTGATCTTCCAAGATGCTTTTAATGGATTGTGTCGAAATACAGACGTTTAGTTACTTTTAGCATAGAAAAAAGATCGTCTTCGAAAGGCCCGATATGACGTGAGGTTCTAAATAAATCGTAATTTAGAATGCTTTCAGCTGTTTCACACCTTCAAATTACCCATTTATAATAAATTCTTTATGCCAAGCATTTCCATCTTAAAAGTAATCTCTATACTAAATTCCAAGTTTCTAACACTAATAGTTTCAACTAAATCATAATTTAGAACACTTTTAGAAAGTTTTCAGCTCATTTCGTCCTTTTAAATTATTAAATATTTTTAAAAATGTTATAAGGAAGCATTTACTACATAAAAGTAATCATCATGCCAAATTCCAAGTTTTCATACCAATTGTGTCACATAAATCGCAATTTTAGAATGCTTCTTACTCTTGCATTCTTTTAAATTTCGAATTGACAAAATAAATTCTGGGGAGCATTTACGTCTTTTAAGCAATATCCATATAAAATTTCTAGACTCTAGCCCTAAAAGTTCTAAATGACTTGTTACATTTGGCAAAAAGCAAGGTAAGTAAGTCTATTGAAAATTTTGTTAAAATTGCTTCATTATTACTAAAGTTAGGAATAAGAATTCGTGATTCTCTTGTAATGAAACCTTGTGTATTTTTGAATGAACAAATGGATTCCAACTCTGTTATTTTCTATGTAAAAAATATTTGCTGTACTGTGTTCTTCCATCTTTAAGTTTTCCCCTCATCATTTTTAAACACTTTATAAATCTAACCTAGTTTTGTGTTATTTCATTGGTGCATTTTATAGTTTGTAACTCTAATATTGTAAACGCTGTTTAAATGAATCATAACCAACGTAATTGTTGAGAAAAGCATTATGATTTCATTCATTTAAAAGACTGATAACTTTAAAAGACTGATTCCATTAACCGATGATTCATATAACCGGCGACCATCTTTATTATAAACTCAACCCCCCCCCCCCCCCCTAGAACCGAATTCTGGCTGCGCCACTGTCTAAAACATTATAACTTCCAATCTTGCTTATGCCCTTTTGACTCATAACACTTTGTATTTACCATGTCTTGCAAAAGGTGTGTATTGACATTTTAGGATTATCATTAGAGATGAGACGGTGTCAGATCAACCCCAAGCTCTAGCCCGTGCCTGAAACAGGTTTGATCTTTATACCAGTCTTTGGGTTCGGGCGGGTCGGATTCAAGGTGAAAATTTTATTCATTCACATACTGAAAAATGAAAAAAAAAAAAACAGGTTAGCTATATAATCTTGTAATAAATGTAAGATGTTTAAAAATTCAACATTTTTTGTTCTTAATCCATAATTTTCGAATGACAGGAAGCAGTGTTGCTGGTTGGGGTTTTTTGTTAATTATTCAAATTGCTTGATTGCTGCCACTTTTTTTTTTTTTTTTAATGGTAATATTCGGCTTATTTGATGATAGATTAAATAAAGTGAATATTACTTTTTCAAAAATGTGGTAACAATCAAGCAATTTGAAAAAAATATATATATATAAATAAATATTTTTCGGAACAAATGATTTAATAATCCATTTTAAATCTATTTTCAGTGCGAAAAATGTTTTTTATAAATTTAAAAATAATTCATACATTAATGACATAACTCTTTAGTTAAATTCCAATGTTATTAAGAAAATGATCTTATTTGGCATTATTTATTTTTTTTACGTAATATTATTTTATTTATTACGTAATATAATTTTACTAGATCTTTCTATAAATAAATTAGTGTAAGACGTATTAATTTATTAATGTCTACTATTAACTTAAACATGTTTGGTTTAAGACTGCAAGTTCAATCTAAATAAAGTTTTTTTTTTGTACGGTAGACTGCAGATCTATATTTATTTCCGACATATATTCAACAGTTACAAAGAAATAATGATGATTCACGAAAATGTCTCAATTTGAAACAAATAACATGCAATAAACCCATCTAGGAAATACAAAAAAGAATTGTTGTTAAAAATGCAATAGTCTATAATCGCTATATACTCCGATCGCTGGATCGTAATCATTTTTGTTCCAGAAAATGATTACTTAGAACTCTCATTTCAATAATAATACTTTATTTTTCCTAAAGCCTTTTTTTAAAGTAACTAATAATTTTAAAATATCTAAAGTTTGCGAACATGATTTCTGCCACAGGGAATCGTAATTACTTTTCTAAAATTATAAATTTCAGGATTACATCCTCATAGTAAACGAATGTTTTTCCATTTTGTAGAACAAATAACTATTATTTCTACAATAAGTTCAGTAACCAAAAAAAAAAAAAAAAAAAAAAAAAAAAAAGAACAAAAAAAAAAGGAAAGAAAAAAAAAAGAAGAAAAAAAAAGGTAGTTCAATGAATTGCGAAGAGGATTTAATAATAGAAATAGTAATAAAGTTATGATTTAATTCCTCTTTTCAGACTTTTCTGAATTATTGTAACTAGTCAACAAAAGACAAAAATTTAAATGATGGTGAAAGCCACAAATATGTCTTTCTCTGTAGTTCAAACAAAGTTAAATATACAGAAATATATTTCTGTTGTCGTACACTTATTTAAATGGTGAACAATTTAAGGCATTAGACACTCTTAATTTAACCAAAAAAATTTCCAATTCATATTAAAATGAAACAAATCTGCACTCGAAATGTTGCAACAGAACAAAAAGGCCAAACATGTCCGTACGTAACACTGACGTCATTTTGAGATTGGCAACACCTGACAATTAAATTTGACGTTTACTGCAATTTTTTTAATTTCGTAACATCCCATATTTTCCATTTTTTTCACTGACGTATAGGGGAGAAAATGCACTTTCAAATGCAATTTGTTTGAAAACGGTATCGCAATTTACTATTTTTTATGGTTTTTAAAATAATTTTCAAGCATGATTAAAAAAAAAAATATCTATATCTATCGCCTGCAGACGATTAAGAAAAATTAATCCGTTTGCACTCAAAACAATATAAATAGTTCAGCGTTAATTTCCGGCTAATATTCCATAACGATATTAAAATTTCATCAATAAATAAATAAACAAAATAATGAAAACAAACACAAATTAACAGACATGCAGCCGAACTATGTGCTTAAAACACTGAAATTATTAGAATAAAAAAGGCTGTTGCAGGTAGCGATATATCTTTGACGATTTCTTCGGCTTTTAACTCCTGGTATGAGATCAATACAAAAGTATAGCTTTTGATGTATTTCAAAACTTTATTTGAATACATAATTGCTATTACTGACCCATCATTCGTAGTATAGGGTAAGTTTTGTGATCATTTTAAAAATGGAATTTTTTTTTTTGACAGATTTACACGTTTCAGACACTGGAGATTCCGAAAAACATATTTTTAGAAAAAAAAATGTCGTACGCCTGTCTGTGTGTGTGTCTGTAAACGCTCTATCTCCCGAACCAATTGAGATAGAGACTTAAAATTTGGTATGTACTTTTAGTATGTGATAATGAAAAAGAGCCTATTGAATTTCAGTAACGTCGGTTATCCGGAACTATTTTTTTCGATCTCTCGAAATATTCCTTCTGATAAAAGTTATATAAAAATTTTTGAAATTGTTTATTTTAAGGAGTGAATATAAAAGACAATAAGAAAAACATAAATTTTGCATATAGAATGAAGTCGATCGGATAATGAGTTGCCGAGATATTTGTAATCCTATTTTTCACACTCTTAGATTTTTTATGACACTGTATTTCATTCAAATTTCAATTCAAAGATATATTTTAATTGGAAATGAGACGCTTAATCCGACGCAGTAAATTGTTTGTTAATATATGATTATCATTTTTTGGAGTTATAAGGATGCTTCTTTTACGCAATTCAGTAATAAAACATTTAAAGTTTATGGCGTCATCAAGCCACGATTTTATTCGAATTGCAATGCATTTTATAACTAGTTTACACATGTTTTATTTTCATATTTTATATTATGCATATCCATGATGGGTAAGTATTACGGTGGCCCGCAACGACTAGTTTTTCATATAAAATTGCTTTTTGGTGGTGTTGGTGGGACAATCTAAGAAATATATATTCAATGTAAAAAATCTATTAGAGTCTTCAATAAAATAAAATAAAATTTATTTTCACCTATATTCTGTAACCTGGAAAGTATAGGTTGGATCCCTTAGTCGCAGGGATGGTGAACCCATGCTATGCATGCCTAATTTGGCACGCAAGAGTTTCTTTGGCACGCGAACTGAATATAGGTAATAACAAATTCACTTTTATGTAAATTTCCAAATTTTTGAACTAAAATGCTTGTTTGAGAAACACGGACAAGCAAAAAAGATATTAAATTGATTTTTGCACGAATTATGGCATTATAAATTTCAGTTTAGACAT
Source organism: Maratus michaelseni (assembly GCA_963931845.1). Lineage (NCBI taxonomy): Eukaryota > Metazoa > Arthropoda > Arachnida > Araneae > Salticidae > Maratus > Maratus michaelseni. The sequence continues at coordinate 190,326,844 of OZ007592.1, read as the reverse complement.
TGTGTAATAGCGCCGTTTTCTCGAAATTCATTCAACGCATATATGCTTGCGAAGTCATTTTGCTTGTTTATAAAATTTAAAGGGCTTTTTTTTAAATTTAATTTTCCATAACAATTTAAACAATAAAATGCCTAATGGATCCACTTCTATAGTTTAGTATCTAAAAATGACAGAATGAGAAGCAGATTCGGCTAGAACGTACACAACAGGAAAACTAGTCGTTGCGGACCACCGTAACACTTACCCATCATGGATATGCATAATATAAAATATGAAAATAAAACATGTGTAAACTAGTTATAAAATGCATTGCAATTCGAATAAAATCGTGGCTTGATGACGTTACAAACTTTAAATGCTCTATTACTCCAAAATCTATAATCATATTAACTAACGGTTTACTGTCTGATTAAGCGTCTCATTTCCAATTAAAATATATCTTTGAATTGAAATCTAAACGAAATACAGGGTCAGGAAAAATCGAAGAGTGTGGAAAATAGGATTACAAATATCTCGGCAACTCATTATCCGATCAACTTCACTCTTTATGCATTTTTTTTTCTTGTTTTTTATATTCCCTCCTTAAAATAAACAATTTCGAAAATTTTTATATACCTTTTATCAGAACGAATATTTCGAGAGTCCGAAAAAAGTAGTTCCGGATAATCGAGGTTACTGAAATTCAATAAGCTTCTTTCCATTATTACATACTAAGTACACGCCAAATTTCAAGTCTCTATCTCGATTTGTTCGGGAGACAGAGAGTTTACAGACACACAGACGAACGGCAAATTTTGTTTTCTAAAAATAGGTTTTTCGGAATTTCAGTGTCTGGAACGTGTAAATCCGTCAATTTTTTTTTTCGATTTTCAAAACGATTACAAGACTTACCCTATACCAAGTATGATCGGTAAGTAACAACCTTTTTTTCTATAAACTATTAATACAAATTTCAACGCGACTGTTCAATGTTATCGAGTTCAGGCATCATACTACGAGTCGAATTTAAGGACAAGTAAGAGACATTTTACAAAGTTCTGCAAAATTTAAGTCTTTATTAAATTATATCAATGCACTGCAAAAAAAAAAAAAAAAATTGTTGATTTTACAGTATAATACTGGCATCCCAGCTGTCAGTATTATACAGTAAAATTAACAGTAATAAACAGTAAAATAAGCAGTAATACCCTGCCGCGCATGCGGCATCTTCATATTATGTAAAAAGCGTTCTGTGTCGGCCCCGCAGGGGAAAAAAAGAAAAAAAAAAGAGTTGGATCATCAAATTTTGTGACGTAGAAAAAAAGCCTGAACAATCTCTTTTACTCTCGCTCAGGGGATAATTGATTTTCTAATACTTTTGAAATTTCAGCGTAAGGTATATGTCTCTATAGGTACATATTAATTTAAGGTACATGTCCCTTTAAATTTATTTCAGTTAGTTAGATAAGTTAGTAATTTGGATGTGAAATTGTTACTTCGTGAAGAGCATTTACATGATCTGTAGTATTAAAAGAAGTATATTTCTGTAAATGGTGCACAGTTAAGCCGGAAAAACCCGCAAATACGAAATTTCACACAACGGTACATCAGCGAAAGATCAAGAATACGCCCAAGGAAGCTTTTTTGTAATTTGAAAGCATAGTTCTATGCATTCTCTACTATGCTGTTTTAGAGTACGACAGCATCCACTTGCTTGCATATTGCTTAGAGCACTGACCACAAACTAAGACATGTGAGGATCGATTCCAGAATAATTTCATCAAAATAGCCTGGATTAGAGCACATGTAGGCACCACTGGTAACGAGCGAGCAGACCTTCTCGCAAAAAATGCAATCACAGAAGACCATTATGATGACATCTCTGTCTTACCATTTCCAGAATCCATTCTAAAGAGTTATTTTAAAAACAAAATCATCACAGATTGGCAAAATGATTGGACCAAACTCAACGAAAGGAAGAGAAACGTATAAAATTCTTAATAAGGTAAGATGTTAAATTTTTATGTGTTCAGAAATCAGCAGCATATTATCTTAGCGGCCATGGAAGCTTCCCAAGCTTTTTATATAAAATTGGTAAAAGAACCACGGATAGATAGATGTCTTTGTGACAAAAACCCTGGAACTCCTAATACACTACATCTTCGGTAACTGCCCTCTTATGGAATACCATTTTAACTTCAATAAAAATAAAACATTAAAGAGAAACCTACAACGTGTGCTATTAGACGCTTCCAATTACGTAAAGTTAGATAAAAACTATAATGTCCTAAATAAAAACTTTTCATATATCAAAGAATTATTATAACCTATATAAAATTCTAGATCTATAGATTTTAAAAACTATGTTTTAAAATACTTAATAGACTAGTGCATAATACAATTGAAAATTTTCAGTACGATATTATTATTGTAAATATCTGTAAATATTTATCTTTAATATTATGTAATCTTATCAGTATATTCATATAGAACTTATATACATGTAATAACTTTGGGCTCACCCAGCAATAAGCAATATTGGGTAGCTCGTGTAATTGTTTTTTTTTTTGTTTTTTTTAATTTGCTGGGGACTCCGGGTCCTTGGACACTGGGGTTCCTGGTAGATATAGGTTTTCCCCTCGTGGACTATAGTTCCTATGCCGAGAGGTTGGCTGTCCACGAGTGGGAGGTTTCTGTTCAAACGTGGATGCACATAGGGAGCCATGTTACACTTCAAACTAAGGTATCAGTCTGATTTGTCCTTGTTTGCAAAAGATAACTGCAACCGATTTAGGATTCAATATTTTATCAGTTTATTGTTCAATATTTTATCAGTTTATTGTTCAACATTTTACCATTTCTACGTTGAACATTTTACTATTTCTACGTTCAACATTTTACCAGGTCATAGTTTAATCTAGACAAGTTTGTAATTCAATTGGAGCACCAAATCTTGAAACAAGATTTCACCATCTTCTACTGTCAGCTTTTTTGGCACAATGTTTTGATGAAAAGTTGAACGAAATTTGCAACAATGTAATATGTTGATAAATTTTTATAGCGATAATTCATAAACTTTTTATCGCTCGGATTTCATTGCGCATGTCTTATAATCCTTTGATCTAATTTAGGTCAACGAAAAGTCATATTTTTATTAGTTGCGATTATTATTATTAGGTATTTCATGTGTTTATGAAATTCATTTGAGAATCACGTCTCAAAAACTGTTATCGTACCACCATAATTGTACGAATGTGTGAAATTATCGCATACATGCCATAGTTATCAAACGCCTGACAGCATTGCTCCTATTGTTTTACATACATTTCTTATTTGTAAGCAGATCTTAAACATCCATCTTCCAGACGTTTCATTACCTTGCGTGGAAGATAATAGCTATTCTCCACCTTTCAAGGACAACAGATAGGAACATCAAAGTTTCTTACCTTATGAAAGAAATAACAATCGCGTTAGCCTCTTCAGCTGCGTGTTTCTTGATTCATTTCTTTTTTTCCATTTAACAGTTAGATTTCAACTTGTTATATGTAAGAATAGTATAATAAGAAATAAGGTAAGTAGAACAAATTCAGTGTCCATCTTATTTTAACGTTTCATCCAGACAAGTAAAAGAAACTACCACTTTCACCAGGCCATCGTGACATGAAAGAACACCACACTTAAATAGCAATAACCGTTGTTTAGAACTTGCAGACAAATGTATTTTGTAAGTATGTGAGTGTCTGTTCCAGTCCAGATCGTTCATAATTTTGATTGCTTGTCATTGACCATTAGATTGGCGTCTGCTGCGCTAGATTGCTAAACATGTTTTATTTGTAAATTCCACTGAAAAATATTCTAAGCAAATATATCTATTTCGTGAAAATGAGATAAAAATCTAATAATTATTTTTCATTTGCGCCAATTTGTATTCATCAAAATTTCTTGAATTACACAATGTTAGTTTATAATGTGTACGGCGTACCAAAAGTATTAGTACAAACATTAAGAAATGATAATACAAGTCAATATAACCAATTTTTGCGGAAGAGAACAAAGTCGCAATCCACCAAGTCAGTCAAAAATATACGTATTTCACTTTAAACGGAATGCGGAATTTCGTTTATAACTTTAAAGAGGGCCGGAGATCAAAATTCTCAAAATTCTCAAAAAAAAAAAAAAAAAAAAAGGATTGTTTTTATTTATATTTATTTATTTATTTATTTTTTGCAAGATGATTACATTAGTGGATATAACAATTTTTGTATTATACTGAAAAAAAAATTTATTTTACAGTATAATACTGGCTTTTTGCAGTGTATCAGTTCTGACATTACCGTAATTAACAGTTTAAGTCCATTTATCTCAGAATGGATTTTTGCATTATTTGTCATGTTTAAAAGGATATAATCTATACTTTCATGCAAGATATGTGTATTAAATTTTGTACAGAGTATTTATGTTATGTTTTTAATAAATTGTTTTCAGGATTTTTAATTTCATGTGAAAAATTTGAAAATATATTCCTCAAAGTCAAAATCACTCTCAAAAATCCTCTTTTTTTACTTTTAAATCTATTATAAATTTTGTAAGTAATATTTTTATAAATCCTGAAGATAAATTAACAAGTAAGCTTTTCTGCACACAATTGTGAAAAAAAGTAATGAAATCAGGAAAGCGTGACATAAATGATGTCACGCTTGGTGGGGGGAGGGTAAGAAAAAGTGTGACATCACACATTTTGATTAAAATAAAAGCATTTAAAATCAGCAGATTAAATTTTGAAGTTATTTTGAAATTACCAGAATTTGAGAATATTTTTTAATCGGGGCTAAAACAACTTTCATGTGATTTGTTTTTAGTTATATTCCTTTCTTCTCAATAAATAAATAAATAAATAAATAAATTGCTCCTTCATATTAATATTTCATTACTATTGTATATTAATTATATTTTTTATTGTAAACCTTAATCTTATTTCATACAAAATAAGTACACGAATCGTTTTTATTGTTATGCTCACAAATGTCATTAAAACACATATTAGTTAAAGTTTAAAAATAAAATTTGAAATATGATTATAACGTTGTGCTTTGTTTCTTAACTGCACGTATATGTTTATATAATATAGCGTGATATGTGGTAAGGGGGGAGTGGAGGGGTATGGTGAAGTGTGACACTTTGTGACAAAGGGGGGGAGGGGGGTCAAAAATATTGAAAAAAAGTGTTACATCATTTATGGACAGCCCCAAAGTAGTTCATAAGTTACATCAAAATTCAAGTTTAATATTTAAAAGTTAAAAATTTCTGTTTTATACAAATTTTCCAAAATCTTTTTGCCTGATAAGTAATATCTTTATATAAAGATGCATTTAAGTAAAACATTTCATTAAAAAATGCCTATAAATAAAGAAAACAAAATTTTGAACCTCGGACACCCTTAACAATAATGAAAATATTTTCCACAGATTAACTTTGCATTGCATGAGAGGGAATGACAAGACGGGAAGTACAATGTAATTCGGTCAATGACACAGTATATCTTTCAAGGTACTTTTTTCATCTTTGCAATAAACAAAAAATTACATACTTCTCATAAATATTGTCAATTTTCTATAATACAAATTTGTAAAGTATACTAACTCACTTTTGTAAAAAAAAAAACTATTTTTGGACATCTCCAGCTTTTTTAATTTTACAAAATTTACGAAATTCATTTTAGCAATAATGATGTAAAACTGCTCAAATGATAACAAAACTTTCGTATGAAAAATTAAGTCAGTATCGCCGTATGTTGAGAAGTACATGAACAATTTAGATTAATTGCTGTGTTGGAAGACAGCAGCAATAAATAAAATCGTCTTTTTAAGCGCACTGTATAACTAACTTTGATATTTGGGAATGTTGTAGATATGCAACACAGTGATACAAAGGGTTAAAGTAAAGCCTGTGTTTTCATTTTTAAAGTTTGTGGAACAATTAAGAGTTTGAATTCAATGAATTAATAAATAAAGGGCTGCACTAGATAAAATAAATAAGCTAAAATTATTACCTGCATACAATACATACCTCACAGTTCATGCTAAGTAATTTTATGGCATAAACAACTGCAGCAAACTGTGCAGTTATTCAACCGTTTTTATAGAAAACCGTTACATAACCACAATTTATTTCTATTCTGACCAATGATAAAGCTTCATAATATGGTCAAGTAACCGTTATCTATAAAAACGGTTGAATGACTGCACACTTTTTGCTGGGCAGATGTTTAACAGTGTGTGTTTTGGAAAATATGAGCAATAGCATCTAGCAAAACTAATAATCTAGTCAGGTTCTTTAATGGCCTGAAAACCGATATTTTAAGCTTTAGCACACGTATAATAAAACACAATTTATAAACATAACTATTGAAATATAAAATTAAATTTTAGAATGCTAAAAATTTGCAACAAACTGCCCAGTCAATCGACATTTTTTTTTTTTTTTTTTTTTTTTTTTTTTTTTTTTTTTTTAATAAGCAACGGTTTTTTTTAAATTGGGAAAAAAGCGGTAGCAGTCTTTTTTTTAATTATTAATATGTCTTATTCGTTAATTTGTATCTGTCAAATTTCTTATGTCAATATGTTAAAAATTGCCTTGCATTTCAGGTTAAATAAAAATAGTTTTTATTTTATGTTATACTCTCCATTGAAAAAAAAAAAAAAAAAAAAGAAGAAGAAGAAGAAGAAAGAAAGAAAAAAACCGCGGTTTTGGCAGCAGACTACCAGCACACTTGTTCCAAATTATTTCCCCGTACTAGATTTTATTCTACGGGCACCTATGATTTGAAGTATGCATATATAACACCTTAAATTTATTTTCAAAATAATATTTTAGAAAGCAAAAAAAGAAAAAAAATTATAATTTAATAAATTACAACAACAATTGGAAAAATGTTCCAAAAAAAAAAAAATCAAATTAATTAAAATATTAATTATTCAAAAATATTCATCGGAACCATCTACAAATAAACGCATTTTCCATTACTACAGTTGAAGAGATCCTGGCATTCTCTGCCCTCGCAAAAATATTCGTTTGAACCATCGCCGCAGTTATTGAAACACATTTTCTATTACTATACCTTATCCTTAATATATACCTATACCTTAATATTTTGTCGGTTCCTTCCTACAATAACTTCAACTTTTGTTTAGATTGATGTCTGAGCTAAAGGTATTTTGAGGAAATTCAAGTTGAAGACCACGTTTTTTTGGTTTATAAGACGATTTCTCATCCGACGTCAATTTTTAAATTCGGCTTTTTTTTTCATATCTGATAGTTTGCATCTAATCTTTTTGTAACTTTAACATTTTTGTAACGATTTTATGCATTTCTATTGCCTATTCAAAGAAAAATTCTTCTAAAGTTACAAAATTTTGTTAAAAATTCTTCTAAAGCTACAGAATTTCGTTAAAAATTCTTCTAGCTACAGAATTTCGTTAAAAACGTTTAAAAAAATTAAGTGACGACGTCAAGAGATCCATTCTCGAAGGAAAACAACAACCATTTTCCCAATGGCTAAAAAGTTTTCATTCTGGATAGATTCAGTGCTTAACTTTATCCAGCATAGAACATCTACTCACTTGATCTTCTACTCGTCGACTTCCATCGTGTTCGCGTGACAATCAGTAGTAACCATCAGCTGGCTGAAACACCTACTTAATGGTCAAATTACACTTGGAGCTTTCGGAAGAAAAGTAATTTTTAAAGAAGGGGTGTCACCAAATGGGCGCCAAGAAACAAAGAAACAACTCAGGAAAATATTTCACGCCGGAAATATGGGTCAGACAATAAGTGATTCTTTTTTCTTTGAATCACAGATTAAAGCTTGTTCCTACAACAAACATAATCTACTCGCTTTGTTCCTTTTTGTCAATTTTTGACATATGAGGGTTAGTATAAGCACGAGCTGATGTTAATCAAACTTTTCATCTAATTGTAAGTGAGAAAAAAAAATAACCTTGGGCAAGGAATACTCTTAAGACACGGAGTTATTTAATGCTTTCAATAAGTAAAGAAAAACATCAAATCATTTATGATAAAAGCATCCTAATCGGGGAAAGAAATCATTGTTCTAGCGATTCGTCTGTTGTGGATTAAAATTAGGGAAGATTCCCCTAATAGTCATTATTCAAGGGAGCCCGCAAGGGGGAACAGGAGAGGACAGTTGTCATTCTCTGGATTTTCATATTTAATTAACAAGATTTTATTTTTCCTTGATGATTTTGGAAAAATATAATATGTATTGTTCTCAAGTGATTTAAAATACTTAAACAGTAAGAAAACAAGAAAGAAAAATGATGCGTCATGCATAGAATATGAAGCACTATCCAACACATTGAGAATACTGAACTTCACAGTATAATATGGTAAAAGATGATGTCTAAGTAAACAATTTGGTGAACGCATAACACATTTGAAAACCAAATGCCAGCAATTACCGCCAATAATCGGAAAAGTATCCGAATTCTTTTGTGCAGTCCTGTATAGGATTTATAGATTCTGTAAATAAGTAAGTTCTATTGATACACTGCAAAAAAAAATTGTTGATTTTACAGTATAATACTAGCATCCCAGCTGCTAGTATTATACCGTAAAATTAAAAGTAATAAACAGTAAAATAAACAATAATACACTGCCGCGCATGCGGGGTAGCGTATTACTGCTTATTTTACTGTTTATTTCTGTTAATTTTACGGTATAATACTGGCAGCTGGGATGCTAGTATTATACTGTAAAATCAACAATTTTTTTTGCAGTGTAGGTTCGATCGATAGATAGATATATACTATATAGTATTCTAAAATTTACTGCATTTAGGAAACGCGTAACATAGTTGGAAATTCCCCTACACCAATTTCCGTCAATAAACAGGAATGCACTCGAGATATTTTGTGCAGCCCTGTATATCATCTTTCTACAGAATTTATGCACACGAAGTAAAATGCAAAAACGTATACCACAACTGAAAACGCACTTCCAGCCATTATTATTCAATTATTACTGATAGACAGTACAGTGACCGAATTTTTTTGTGTGTCCCTACAAATGAAAGATGAATGCTTATGTACACCTTAATTTTGTAGTAAGCATCTTGTAATGTACCTCAGTGATATATATCACTTTCAATATGTTTGAAATAGTGTAACATTATTAAAGTGCATCGCAAACGAGTTTTCTCCATAGACCGTAATGTAACGGAAATTGTACGTCAAACTTGACAAATGAGGTGCGTTTGTACTGTTATTATTTCAGTGAAATGAATTATATCGTCTGTTATTATAATATAAGTATAATTTCAGTAATAAAATACATTTTATGTTGACACTTTATCTTTTGTTAACATTTTCTGAAAATTCCAATGGGAAACTTAAGCCTAGCTTTGAAAATTTCAGAACTTGAAATCCAGATTTAGACTCTTTTTTCCGTTTAATATCTATTTCTCCGGAAACATCTATAAAAAAAACTGTCGCTAGATTATAGGATTGCTATAATTAAATAATTTTAGTATACAAATTCGGTTTTTAAATTCCGTATTCCGGAAATAATATGACTCCATCTTAAATAGGACGTAATCACCATGGCAACCTAGAATCATTATCTATCATGGGATAGCATTGAATTAATTACGTATGACAGGATTTAATAAAATTAAGAATATGTTTACTAATATCTTTTTAAGTTTTGATTCGATTTTCATAAAATTTGAAGACTCCATAAAATTCTGCAACGATTATATATACTAAATTTCAAACCATTCGGTTGGGTAGTTTTTGCGCTGTTATATGCGGACAGACGGACAAACGGACGGACCAGACGACGACTATAGGTGCTACGTATTTATATAATTAAGAACTCACCTAAAAATGAAATATTTAACAAATTGCTATAGTATTTCAAAGGTAAAAGTAATTTAAAAACACACTTGTTGAAATAAATCGCTTAAAGATTTCATTCAAAAACCAAACAGGTTGCGAATGAACTTTGTAATAAATATAAAACTAAAAATGGCTTTTTAAAAAAAAAACATCGTATTCAGTGTTTATCGTAAAAATCACGCCTAATTTCCTGACTGCAATTCATGATTTTTCCAAAAATTTCCGATAAAATAACGTAAATATGGCGTGGGCACGAAACCCGAAAATTAATGGCTTTTATTTACGCTTTAGATAGAAAACGCGAGTTCCTGAATTTATTTTAAAAAATATTATTTTGGCTCTGTTTCTTTTCTAAGATATAGCTAACAGGAAAGAAAATCAGACATTATTTAAACTATCTCTTTAGGCTTTCTAAATAAATTTCTCAGCGTATAATCATAACTTAATTATTATAAAACTATTAATTTATTAAAACGTATTTGTTTTAACTTATGTTTTATTTTCTACTTTTTAGTGTTGAATTGTTGCAGTTTCACTTGACTTATTTTGGCGAGCGTGTTTTGGCGCACCATTAAACTCATTGTTATTGCAACTCGTATACAATTGTAACCCTCTAGAATATTTGACGATTTATCACCCGTGGTGAGTAAAAAAAAAAAAAAAAAAAAAACCTTAAAATTAAGTTATTAATTTATAATTAAGTTATAAAAATATAAAATTATTTTATTGTCATCGAAAACGCATCTGTGAAACATCTAATTATAATAAAATCCAAGTGTAGAAGAGTGTTTGTAACCATGCCGGGTGCGACCACTTCACTTTTTCTATGCAAAACGAAAATCTTTAGTAAAAATTATTTGTTCGACTAAAACTGCATAAAAGTTACATTTTTAGAAAGATCGTTAAAAATAATAATATTTGAGAGATGGGTTACATTCAAAAATGTATACATTCTGAGATAACTTTAGTTGAAATTAGGTTGACAGCCCAATATCTTATTCCATCAAAGTAAACAAACACAAGAGATTCGTTCACCGTAAACGTTAAAAATATTAAACCATGAAGGTAATCATTCGCAAAGCAAGTTCTCCAGCGATGAAGATTTGTGACGTCATTTGCATATCAACCAATTAATCCAGTTTGTGCGTTAGAAGTGTGCCAAACATTGTTACTCCCTATTTATTCAACGTGAATCATTTTATTATTATAATTATTTAATCATATCCACGTGAAACATCTTAATTTGTTATTTTTTGCATTGCAAATATATTTTAAGTTATAAATTACATTTTTCATTGACTCTGAGATGGATTTAGCCATTTGGCAGTTATCTGATGATGAAAAAATGCAATAAAATTGTTTCAGAGCTATGGAATTATTATACATAAAGTTTTTTTCAAGGTTTTTTTTAAAAAATATTTAGGACACTTGGAATTCCTTTGACTCCCGTCATAACGGCTAGGCCAGCGGTAGGTACATTTTTTTAGGATATGCGGAAATGTTTTTTACATGTCTCTTTTTTAGACATTACATGAAGGCGGAAAAAAATAGCTACCTGCTAAAAAAATAAATAGCAAATAAATATTGCTCTAAAAACAATCTTCATATTAAATTATCCTTGTCGATTGCATGGATCTCATAAAAGGCTCCGAATTTAAATTATATCCCTTCTCATATCGTTGATCGATAGCTTATTCCTAAACTGTTAGCTTTCAGAGGTATAGTTCCAATTTCAAAAATGTTTCAAATGAGTGAACTTCATCATATAAAAATCCACTTACATCAAAATTGTTATTATTTTTTAAAACTATTAAAGTACGAAATTTAATTTTTTTTTCATATTTTTCATTTTTTTTCATGAATATATTCATATATATATTCATATATATATATTTATATGTATATGAATTTATATATATGAAAAAAATATATAAATTTTTGGAATTATATGTATAAACTTGTATTTAATATATATAACCTGAAAAAAAAAAAGAAAAGAAAAGAAAAAAGGCGTTGATTTTATACTGGCTAGTTATATAATACTGGCATCCCAGCTGCCAGTATTATACCGTTAAATTAAGAGTAATGAACAGTAAAACACTACTGCTTATTTTGTACAGTTATTTCTTTCTTTCTTTTTTTTTTTTTTAAAGATAATTTAGAATATTTAGGAATGGTATGAAAATTTAAATGTATTAACTTTTTAAAAATACCTATTTTAACGTAAATGTATTTTCATATGATGAAGAACAACATTTGAAACATTTTTGCAATTGGAACTACACTTCTAAAATTAACAGTTTAGGTATTGGTAATTAAAGTTCTGTTAAAACATCTTAAATGTCGTTTTTAGGGTTCCGTACTTAAAAAGCAAAAACGGAATCATTATAAGATGACTCCTGTGTCTGTCCGTACGTCTGTCACAGGCCTTTTTCTTGTAAACTATAGGACGTAGAAAGTTCAAACTTGGGAAAGTTATAAAGCCTTTTTACAAACATATTTTCAGATTATTAATTATTCACAAACATGTTTAGGAAAAATTTAGGTGGCTAATTAAGTTACTTGAAGAACATAAGTTTTCTTTTTGTATATCGTGTGGGGCATCGTGTGAAAGATCTTGTAATATCGAACTCAAAAATATATTTGTTTTAATTTTAAATTTTATATTTTCAGAGATATCGTTGAAAATGTACTGCGAAAATATGTCCCCCCCCCCCCTCTATTTCCGAATCTACTGAAACTAAAATTATGAAAAAAATAGGGGTAGTAGGAGTTTATTTAAACCTTGCAGGAAAACTATTACGATTTTCCTAGGTAACATAGTTTTTGAGAAAAACACATTTTAGGTAGATTTCGTAAGAAATACTACCTATTACATTCTCACCTAAGTTGGAAATTTTGAAAAATTTTTGCAGATCTACGCCGATCATGACTCCCAGAACCCAAAACCACCCCCAGTTCAAAAGTTTATCTATCTATCTATCTATCTATCTATCTGTCTGTCTATGTCACTTTTTTATGGACACGATAACTGGAAAAATTCTGCATCAATCTCTTCCAAACTGATACATAAAATCAAGGGGTATAAAATCTCGATCAAGTTCGTTAATGGGCAAAATCGAACCAAGGGGGGGGGGGGGCTTTTTGTGAAAACAGAAAAACCCCATAATTTCTTAATTATTGTACGTATCGAATTCGTTTAAAGTTATTATTACTTCTAGGAAAAGGGCCGAAAATTTATGTATGACAGATTTTTGATATAATTAAAAATGGCCCGAAGGAGGAGAAAAAAGGGGGGTTTTAGAAGAAAAAAAATCATAGCTTCGTCAATTCACAAGATATCAAATCCGCGTAAATTTATTATTAATCCTCTTAATATTATCTAAAACTTTTATATTGACAAGTTTTTTATAGAACCAACCGTTATAGCAAAAAAAAAAAAAATCCCTGCCGGCTCCGCCTGCAAACAAGTTAGGTTTCGAAGTAGGCGGTTCCAACTGCCGCATCATCGCAAAAAGGTAATTTCTTCCGCAATTCCCGACAAACAGGCGTCCCATGGTCTGCGTTTTCGAAATCTACCTGTGCCTGTAGGCCGAGCCGTCAGGGATTTTTCTATTACACACAAACTTTACTTTTCATGCTGTCAGCGGGTAAATTGACGGGCGCTCGAGGTATCTATCGACGCAGAATCATCCAAGGATATTTGATAATGATTTTCAAGAACAATTGCCGATATATTAATAAGTTTCTTTAAAAAGAACCTTTCTTTTTATGTATCGTGTAGAGTAGGGTATCGTTCGAAAGATATCGTAACATCGAACTCAAAAATATATTTATTTCAATTTTAGATATTATATTTTCAGAGATAGCGTCGAAAGTATACTGGACAATTATGTCCCCTCCCCCACTCCTTCTATTTCCGAAAAATTATGAAAAAAGTAGGGGTAGTAGCAGTTCATTAAATAATAAATAGTAATTAAAAAATTTAATGTACGGAACCCTTTGAGCGCGAGTTATACTCGTACTTGACCCATTTATTTTACAAGGGAACACTCCCAACCCGGAAATTAAAAAAAATATGAAGCTTTGGGGATATGTAGGGCTCATGAAGGTATGTAAAACGCAGTTTGTTTTTCTTTTGCTGCTCAAATTCAATTTAAGGGGGTAAATTTTACCACGCAATATTTTTAGACTTTATTTTATAACTCATTAATGGTAACAGATAGAGAAAAAGTTTTAAGTTAAAAATTGATCCTTTTTATTAGTTCTATCGAAAGATAGCAAAATATCAAATGTAATAGCATTTTTAAAAAATTTCGAGCAAAATCTAATATACATTTTGTTAGAATAACCGGCAATTATTATTGTGTTGTAAGTGGAAACGCTAATTTCCATTACATTTCACAAGTGCCAAGCAGACGATCGTTGCATTGTTATTTAGAAAAAATAGTAGTTCGTTATGTTACTTCCATACAGTTATAAAGTACACTACAATTATAAAGTTCATGTGGTTGCTAAGGGAAAAAACTTTCTAAAATGGAATTTTTCGCTTGTCTCTTTCGATTCAGTTTTAGAAGATTTTACTGTATAACAACACTCAGTAATGTATCTACAAAATTTATATTATTATTTTTTTTCAATTTTTCTTTAAGTGTTTCAACAATTCATATTTTGTTACCTTTTGATAAGAAGTAGTAAAAAAAAGCCATTTTTGATACAAATTTTTTTCTCTCTATTTCTTACCATTAATGAGTTATATATTGAAATCGAAAAATAATCAGAGGTAAAATTTGCCCCTTTAAAGCGAATTTAGGCAACAAAAAATAATTGCGTATGGCATACCTCCATGAACCCTACATATCCCCATAATAGTTATATTATGGGCATATGTATTACTGCTTATTTTACTGTTTATTACTGTTAATTTTTCGGTATAATACTGGCAGCTGGGATGCCAGTATTATACTGTAAAATCAACACTTTTTTTTTTTTTTTTTTTTGCAGTGTGCTATTGCAGTTATTTGCTGTCCCCAGAGTAAAAGGCGAATGTCACCCATTATTCTTTGCATCACAGGAAAGAAAATCTTACAAAGTAACCGGAAAATATTTACAAAATTTTCTTTTATATAGTGACAGTTTATTTTATACTTAGTTAGAATTTCTGTAAAATTTTTCTTGCTACAAATTAAACATTCTCGATACTTTTCCCAGTAGGGTCTTAATTTTACTTTTCTACATTAAACCCCTAAACACATTTTCTTTTATAACTGTTTAAAGATTCATAACCCATGTACTTTTCCGGGCTGCTTTGATCCAAGGTCAAAGAACTCAAATAAAATGTCAAAAATGGGTGTTACCATTAGAGAAATGAAAGCTGATGCATTTTTTTATATGATGGTGACGAGCCCCGAATAATAATTTATGCATAGCATTAAATAGTAGAGATCATTCGCAGTTGATTGGTATACTTATATCTTTTTTTACGATTTTTTACAGCAGAATTAGTATGTGGCGATCACTTTTTACATTTATTAAACAATTCTTCTTGGAAATCCATAAAATGTAAAATGGAATAATAAGACATTTTATTTATATTCATCGACAAAGTTATCTTTAAGGACATCTAGTTACTTATATCTGAAGATGTCATGTACTCATTTATGATACAAATGCACTTTAAAATACAGTATTGTTCATATTTTTTAATAGATTTATTTTAACAGTGAAAAATGAATGAAAAAAACATCAAATGAAACAAATTTATTTACAGAAAAGGACATACATTTGTAGGTAAAATATTTACAAATAAAATACAGGCTTTCAAGATCACATTAAGAAAAGTTATTTGAAGATTATTCAAAACACATTTTTTTTTTCCCACACAGCGGTAGTGCTGAATAAAACAGGCAAGTGTCAGGCATCTCTCAATCTCTTAAATAAATGGAATGATTTATTTGTTATACGCATAATGAACGATCTGAACAGTTTTTTTTCTTTTCTAGAAGAGGAGCGCAGGAGTTATAACAATGTTATAATACAGTCTAATTATACACAGGTCTACAATTGGCTTTTTGTAGGGTGTTTCTAATTTATTTAAAAAAATTTTAATGCAGATATCACGAAAATGACTCAAAATAATCCATCGCATACAGTTTCGACACAAATTGAGAATTTATGTCTGGTTGGAAAATTGTATTTTTAGCATTAAAAACACTTGAATCTCAAATCGGTAAAATTTATATTTAGTCATAAAGACTCCAGACACCAATAAGCGTGATAGCATGATGTTGCATAGCTGCCAACTTTTGTTCTCTTTTGTTACCGCTAAAATTGAATAGAAAATTTTGCCTTATTAAATCGCAGAATTCGGCGATACATATTATGAAATTAATAGATAGATAGATATGAAACTTTTTTGTCTATAAGAAATCGATTAAAATAACTAAATAAAAACGCTTTTCGAAAAACATTTTTTAGGATATAAGAAAATAAAATAAAAATTATGGTGATATGTAAATTTATTTTTATTAACAGTTTAAAATTTCCAGAATTAAAGTTTTAAATTTCGTTTTATTTATGACAAAAGGTATATTCGAAATATATTCGAAAGTATATTTGACAAAAGGTAATGAACAGCATACATTTTTACTAAGAAGTGTAAATGTAACTCATGAAAGCCGTTAATTTTTGGCTATTAAAAAAAAATAATAAATAAATAAAGGTTTAAATTTTTATCTGAAATATTTTTTTTCATTCCGACAATAACATTCAAAGGCGTATAAAAAATAATGTAATAATCAGTGCATTTACTGCACTCATTATTACTGATGACTCCTTTCATGCTTTATTAAACAAAAATGCTCCTTCTCAAAAATTAAGAAATCGGGAAACATCTCGTAAATTTCTTGTCAGCATCTACTTATCAAATACTCCAATTTTCTGGTGACCAAATAAAAAAATCACAAAACTCCAGAAAAGTACAGAATCGTAATTATATAATTTCGTGGGTAATTTATTTAAAGCTCTAGCCATCAACTGGAATAGCTTGTGCTTTTAAAAGCATTATTACACGATAGAAAATACCAAATGCCCTATAACTCCGCTCACATTTCAAGAATTCAGAAGAAAAAAATGCCGTATAGAAATGAGGTTTGCACCATAAAACTTGTCGAAGAGTTAGATTTTTTGTAACAAAAGGAAAACAAATAGTTGAAATTTTCACCGATAGGTGACAGTATTAAGATTTGCGTTATTAAAAGAGATTTTTTTTATTTAAAATGAGATTACAAAACTGCTATTTATTTTAACTTGAAAATGTAGTAAGAATGTAGTGCGTTCTCAAGTGCAAGTAAATACCTGTTGTATAATTTCAATATTTTTAATAGCTTTTAATAATGAGGCCCTTAAAAGCGCCACCTATCGGTTAAATTTTGAACTATTATTTTTATTTTGCTGCAAAAAGTCCGAGTCTTTAACAAGTCTTATGGTGCAAATCGCACTCCGATACGACAATTTGTAAAATTTTCATGCATTTTTATAATGTGAATGGACTTATGGGGCACTCGATACACACAACAAATTATTATATACAACAAATTCACTCAGTTTCGTCGAAAGCTGAGGGAGCGAGTTCTCCAAGAAGATTTTTGTAAGGTCATAGTGCGTTTTATGAGCAAACAGAATAAAATAAGTCCACATCTCTGAACTCCTTCCTTGCTTGTGAGCTAAGCTCAGCATAGTTAAGAGAACATTTTCGATATGAGAGCGAAAATGATGGTCAGCAAAAAATAATAAAAATAAACACGATCTCCTTGAGCAAAGTCAAGATAAAGCGGTTCACCATAGTGTTGTGCTGAGAGAAAAATCTACGTGTGATACGGCCATTGGTATAGGCAAGTCTTATCCACTGATCTAGAGGGATTCGAGGATTCTATCCTGCCTGACAAAGAGAGCTATAAATTAATTGCTTTCGAAAATATAGTTACTGCTTCTTTTCTTTCCATTTTCTCCACCAGAGTTTACAGAAGATTTTACTAAATCATTTCATTTATTTAAGGTGTTCTTGCCTTCGTTCCGACTCTTTTTTAGTGCTTAATTTTATAGGCAATGTTGTTTGACACATATACAGGTACATAAGTAAATTTTTGGTGGTTTAGCTTTGGATGGCTTCCTTCCTTTTTATATTTCTTATACTGGGAAGGACTACTTTGTTCGGACTTAATCAAGTCTGGCTCGCCATAGGATGCATGGGCAGATTTTACATATTGTTGTTTATGGGCAGGGTATTCGGGTTGTTGGTAAGACTCCTCGTGCTGTTCGACTTGTTGATAAGGCGCATGTTCGGGCTGTTGGTAATGTTGTTTGGGTTGTTGATAATGCTCCGGTTGCTGGTAAGATGTATGTTCGGATGGTTGATAAGGTGCATGCTCTGGTTGTTGATAGGACGTATGCTCTGGTTGTTGGTAAGATGTATGTTCTGGTTCTTGATAGGACGTATGCTCTGGTTTTTGATAGGACGTATGCTCCGGTTGTTGGTGATCTACGTGATTGTATTTCTCGTAATTACTGTAAACATGGTTGGGTGGTGGCTCTGCGTAAATAGTAACATGTGCCGGATGATAATTCGCTGTTCCAGGTTCGTTAGTCCGGATTTTAGCCCGGAATCCCTGCAAGAGAAACAATGTAGAGTTTTTAATACTACTGTTACTACTAATACTGCTGCTGATAATAATGGATAAGACAGTAACTATATTTATTAAATTATACAAATTGAGGTAAATCATTACATTTAATTTAGATCTATAATATCAAATACAGAGTGTCCTAAAACGAACTGACGCTTTTAATATTCAATAACAAGTAAATGCTGATAGTCATTGAAACTGGGGCGGTCCTTGGCCCGAGCAAGCCGGGCAGATGCCTGGTACACCGAAACTAGAAGGACGCCAAATCAGATAAGTGATTAACATGTTTTAAGTTTTATATTTTGCTGGGTATAAAACAAGGAAAGTATAGCTTTTAAACTTTTACAAGTTACTGTTCTATTCATCATAGTAAAGCTAAATTAAATTGGTTTCACATGCGCCATAAGACTTTATACTCCCAATATATAAAAGGAACGATTTTAGAATAATTTACTGTAAATTTCTTAATAAACTTATTTTGTTTAATGAGATTTGGCAATATTTTCTTATATCTGAGGTTTGGGTCAAGAAATTCTACGGAACTGAAATGATATTTTTAAAGGCATAGAATGAACTAAGGAACATTTTTCATTACAATGTTTCATGCCTTGTTAGTCTGTTTTACTTTTGCTTCTTTATGAATCTTTTATTAGCAGCCACTTTTTAAAAACTCGTAATCATAAAATAAAGTCAGTATCGCAAGATCATGTTCACAGCCGAAAAGTTAAAATATATTTTAATGCGTTAAATATTCAAATTAATTTATATTCTAGTAAAAATCACATGTCTAAAAAAAATGTGTATGAAAGAAGTATATGAATGTAGGTTGGAGGATGGTAAGTTAGAGTGGAAAAGGGAGAGGGGGGCACAAATCACATTTTGTCCGTGTAAAAAATTTGCTTTTTTTGAAAATGCAGGTAGAATTTGATGCTTCGGTAGAGAGATTTTTCTCCTTAGCTCTCTGAATGCACTACTGTTATCAGACTAATATAGAACAGATAGTTGGATACATTTCAGATAATCAAAAATTTGAATGAAACAAAATGAATTTTTTTAAGATAGATTACTTATTTAATGCAGTTACTGATATTAGGAGGTATGTAGGCTTATTATGCATATGCAATTGAATCAGTGCTTTCAAAAACTTCAAAAGTCCAAGATTTAAGATTTTTCAGGAATCAATAAAAACTGTGATGTAATATGCACAAATGCTAGATTTTTCTTAGAATTTTGTTGTTCTTAGTAGGTTTCTTAAATGTTAAAATATGTCCGTTGGTTATCAGTTATTTATTTTATAAGAATTACATTTAAAAAGAAAAAATTAAAAAAAAAAAACCCTTTGAACGTGTGTTATTTTTACAGTCAATGAGATGTAGTGCCTTACAAATGATATAGTAAATTTTATTAATTATATTTTTATTAGGTATTTTACAAAATAGACATGAGTCATTTACATCTGCATCTTAACCCTTACAAATTCGCGCAAATTCATACAGCAATCATCGCGCTCTGTATTTTATACAATATATAATTCTAAATTTCTCGGATATTAAACTAATGTTTTATAAGATTAATTTTAAATCAAGTAAAATTTCCACGTAGTACAACATTATTTTTAAAAAAAACTTAACACAGACATGTGTAACAATATTTTGGAACAATGTAAATTTGTAATAAGCATATTTAATTTTGTAACATCCAACAGTGTACAAATTATATGAATTGGCATTAAGTGCATAGTGCCAAATATAACGAATTTTGGATACCTCTATTTCAGAATAGTAATAATCGCCTTATTAAATCGCAAAATTCTGCATTTAAATAATGCGGAAATTACTATTTGAAAATAGTAATATTCAAAATCTGAAATCTTTGGTAACTATTCATTAAAACAGATAGTTATATTCATCATCATGGTTTGATCACATTTTCTTCTTGCACCATTGTTGTTCATTAGAATGTATCTTGTCTTTATCATTGTCTAATATTGTTTTTGCAATAAACGACAATTTTGAGTGGCAACGGGTCAATTCGATTCGATTATTTTATCAGTTGCCACGAATTAAAGTTTTCGAAGACGGTACTTAAAGAAATATTAAAGATAGATCATATGGGGATGATTCAAATACAAGATGTATGCTATATTTATAAGTTAGTATACTTACTAAATGATCTGCAATATAGTCCACTTGTCTGTACACTCCATAGGCATCAGTGAAGCCGTAAGATCCTTTCTTAACATTGTGTTCGTCACCTTCTTCCTTGTGATACTGTGAATTACCTTTTTCATCTTTTATGTCATATCCAAAATGATAAGGATAAGGCTTCTGAAAAAGATTATTATTTTTCTTTTAGACAAAATTAAAATGAAATAGAAAAATCACTTATTACTTAAGATTACTTAAATATTTTATGTAAAAACTAATGTGAAATCACGTTAACCGTGACGTGTAAAAAGAAGTTTTAAAAATAAATCATGTAATATTTTCCCTATTATATTATTTACCGTAAAAAGACTCGAAAACATCTAATGCCCATAAGAAAAATAACATAAGTCCAATTTTACTTAAAATTTATAAATTTATTTCAAATATAGGAAAATAATATTTCAATAATTTTCACTCTATTTAGATATTTCGTCAGCATTAACATCCAGTGAATAATCACACTAAGGATTATTTTTAACAAAGTAATAGTAATTATTATTCTATCATTTTATTTATCCTTTTAAAAAAATTTTAATTTGTTTTCCTTTTTTTTTTAATCCTTTTGTGAGAACTGAGACAGAACAGTGTTTTTTTTTAACTCAAAATACTAATAGACAAAATAAGTTTTTTGAATTTAAAGTGTATAAAAAAAGGAAAGAGAACGCCAAATGTTGATACAACACCGCGTAATTTCAAGTGTTATCATAAGTGCAACCGAAATGGGATTTCTTTATAAACTTTAGTAAGGTGCAAAAAAATTGACAAAAATTCTCTTTATACAAAAATCAAATTTTTTAAATAAATATTGCAGTTACCATTTCGTTTTTAACATTGAAACACAGTACATAATGACAGCATATAGTAATTTTGCTTTTGTGAAGATAATTTTTTTTTTATATATATATAAAGATATAATTATAAAGAAAATTTTATGAAAATGCAAATTCAAAACAGGCTCTTATTGCCAAACAATTATTAGGCTTGTCTGAGAGCAGAAAAAAAAAGAGGATTGTTTGAGAACAAAGATACCCTTAAAACATGTAATCAAGTGATAAAAAGTTTTGAATAGTATGAAGGCATTTATTTAATGGATAGTTCACAACAGAAAGACACTTTACATGCTAATGATCAACGTCGCCTGGTGCAATTGGAAGCTTTTCATCCAAAATATAGCATGGAAATTATTGCAAAGGTTGAAAATCCCAATTTAAGGCGGTATTAAAAAAAAATATTTTTCCACGCTCAACAACTCAAAATTTTCAGACACATTTTCAGACTCATTTTTAAAAGTAAAAACATGAAACTTGGCGGCGGGATTTGTGAAGAGATTTATAAGGGACCCATGTTAAATTTTTCGTTCAATTAATTAGAAATTGATTTACAAACAATTATTTTCACAGTACGATTTTTTTTTTTTTTTTTTTTTTTTTTTCCAGCGTTATTGCTTCGGGAAATTCGGTTCAAAATGTCCACTTTGACAGCATTTTTTAAAAATATATTCTGCCTTTATCAAAAAATCGAGACAATACGGACATTATAAAGTTTTTGAATAAGAGAACCTGCGAATTGGATGCATTTTAGAGCAAAAATGAATTTAAAAATGTGTCTCAAAATAAGCAGTTTGGATTTGAATACACCCTTAATGCTTTAGTCTTTCGGTGGACCATTGGTATACTTTTGAAAAATGTTGGTTATTTTAAATATCTCCTCTTAAATATTTTTCCTTTAAAAAAAAATTATTTGTTTTCCTTTAAATTTTCTAAAACCCTTTTAGGAGAACTGAGACAGAAAAGAGTTTTATTAAACTCAAAATACTAATAGTAATTTAATTTTTTCAAATTTAAAGTGTATAAAAAAGGGAAAGAGAACGCCAAATGTTGATATAACACCCGCGTAATTTCAAGTGTTATCATAAGTGCGACCGTAATGGAATTTCTTTATAAACTTTAGTAGTGTGCGAAAAAATTGGCAATTTTTTTTTTTATACAAAAATAAATTTTCAAATAAATATTGCAATTACCATTTCGCTTTTAATATTGAAATCATAAAAAATGACAGTATAAAGTACTTTGCTTTCGTGAAGATATTGATTTTTAATATAAAAATATAATTACACTGAAAACTTTATGAAAATGCAAATTCAAAATAGATTCGTATTTCTAAACAAACCAGGTATTAGGCTTGTCTGAGAGCAGAAAAAAAGAGGCTATTTTGAGAACAAAAAACCCTTAGAACATGTAATCAAGTGATAAAAAGTTTTTAATAGGATGAAGGCATTTAATTAATGGCTAACACACATGGCTAATTTCACAACGGAAGGATACGTTCCATGCGAGGTGATCGACGTCACGTGATGCAAATTCTTTTTATACAAAAATGAAAATTTTCAAATAAATATTGCAGTTACCATTTCGTTTTTAACATGGAAACACATTACATATCCAAACTTAATGACAGCATACAGTAATTTTGTTTTCGTGAAGATAATGATTTTTGTTATAAAGATATAATTACACTGAAAATTTTATGAAAATTCAAATTCAAAACAGACTCATATCTAAACAAACCCGATATTAGGCTTGTCTGAGAGCAAACAAAATAGGCTTAGTTAGGGAACAAAGATACCGTTAGAACATGTAAATCAACTGATAAAAAATTTTGAATAAGATGAAGGTATTTATTTAATGGATAGTTCACAACGGAAGGACACTTTACATGCTAATGATCAACGTCGCCTGGTGCAATTGGAAGCTTTTCATCCAAAATATAGCATGAAAATTATTGCAAAGGTCGAAAATCCAAATTCAATGCTCTAGTCATTCGATGGACCATTGATATAATTTTGAAAAATGCTGGTTATTTTAAATATCTCCCCCTAACAGGATCAAAAATATTAAAATTTCTTGGGGGAATCATGGTATTCAACAATTTAATACTCCTTAAACTTCCCAAATTTCAATCATATTAAAATTTAGCGAGTTATCAGTAAATACAACTCTTTCTAAAAGAGGATTCAATCAGTATTATGGAATGGGCATTCATTGTTGTGAATGTCATTTATGTCATTACCATTCATTACCTTTGTAGTGTTTTTTAATTAGTATGAAAAGAAGATGACAAGAGTGTATTTCTCGAAATGGTGAAAAGATAAATTAAAATAAACGGTTATATATTTTGCAAATTAGTTTCTTGAACAAAATAATGCAAGCTATGTCATAATAAATGTTTTCCTACCATAGCTATGTATAGTTATAAGTTTGTCAATATTTCTGCTTTCATATATATTATGCTGTAGCTAACACAATACATTCCTCTGTATTCTTCCAATACATTAATATAAATAGCGCTGTTAAATACCAATAATTAAGAAAGTGCATTTCTTTGAATTTAACTAGAGTTACAGTGATCAATGAACAAAAAAAGCACAGTTCAACATTGCCCTCTGTTGGATATTCAAATACAAAACTAGACAAACATGTATACTTTTATTTAACAACTTCAAACATAAAATGTGATGTATTTCTACTCAATATAAATTGAGACATATATATACTGATCATCGCAAAAAATAGTATAGTAGCGCCACCTGTTGAGTGAACAAAGCTGAAATTCAATCAGCATAATATTTAATAAACATCTTACATATTAAATTTGATGAAATTCTATCCCATAGGTGCAGAGATATTGTGATATTTCCGTGACATTTCTTTTAGCGAGGAAATACACTATATAGCCAAAAATCACCGGACACTTTCGATTTTATACGTTTTGTCGAATAGCTATACAGAAATACGCGACGGATTCTTCTGTAACTTCGAGAATATAAATAAAATGTCAGGCTTCATATTTTTCAGTGGAAGCTTGATCCCGAGGGCAGTTAGGGAATCAACAATAAATTGAAGAAAAATAATAATATTTGGGATCACCCGCAAAATACAATGCTCGAAATGTTCTGTAGCTGCAGCACATGACTATGTGGATATTGCACACATTTGTGTCAATCTGTGTAAGAATGGCACGTATATTCATGGAAACACAAAGGTTTATTTAAAAAATTCAAGCAATTTTCAATGTTTTTTATTTATACCAAATTTAACGCCACTTTCAAAAAACTTGACAAAATACAATAGAAACAACATAGTACATTTAGAATATAAATATATTGAGTATTTCGTGAAATAGCAAGCAATGTATCTATATTTTTTCATAACTTGGTATTCAACTCTAGAGCAACTCATATAAAATACCCAGCCGAATATCGTAAAAAAATCAGAAAGATACATTGGTAGAGTGAACTGGATTTCAGTTGTTTTCTAAAAGCTACATGACAAGGAATTTTCCCCAAATTACCATTTTTAATTTTATTTATTTATTGATGCTTTAGTTCTTCTTGAAAACCACCAGAAAAGAGCCTATTCCAACACACACACACACAAAAAAAAAAAAAAAAGAATTATTTAACAAAATCGAAACATCTATTCTAAAGCTACTCTAGACATTCATTAAAGATTAAATACCAACTCCTTTGTTGGAAGTAAGTTATTAAAAAAAAATAACAATTTGTGGCAAATCCCTTTTCATCGGCTACTTTTCGAAAGCAACCGAAATTCTGTTCACTCAATCACATATATATATTTATGAACTTTCAAGATATTCGACTGGTCTTTTTATATTAGTTGCATTATAGAGTTGACTTCCAAATCATGAGAAGAAATCTCTGATATAGTTCGTGCACGCGCAGTTAAAAGTTATTTCGTACAACTGCTCATATTTCATTAAGTATTTAATATATTTATATTCTAATTGTACTATGTTTTTTTCTGCTATATTTTGTCAAATTTTCTTAAACTGTCGATAAATTTGGTTGAAAATCCTGCCGGCTACAAACGAAAACCATGTAAAATTTTCTTAAATATTTTAAAGAAATCGTTATATCTCAATTAATATACGTGCTATTCTTATGCAAATAAACTCTGTAAAAAATGACAAATGTTTCTTAATCTACGAAAATATAATACATTCACGAATAAATTTATAATGTAAACTCATCCTTGTTAACCATGATACTGAAAAGTGTTTCTTTAAGTTTAGAAACCTCAGACATCAATGACATTTCGAGATTTAAAGAATCATTTATAAAAATAAAATTTCTCTTGCTGTCTGTCATTTTCGAAATGTTTACGAGTAGCTTTTAAAGTGCATTAATCAGTTTTCTAAACCCGGAATATAGTTTTTTCCGATGCTATCCATTCTCAAGGAAACATTTTCATGTTCAACAAATATGTTTAACAGACAAACATGCAAAATTAACAGCGTTAACATTAACATTAAAATTAAGATTATTCCTTTGCTCTTTCATGTATAAATTAACTTATGCAGCTGAAAACGTTTACTTGAGAATTGATGACACTCAAAAAACAGGTATTCCAGACTGAGGAAACTGATTAATACACTATAAAAACTATTCGGACACGTTTCTGAAAAATACGGGCAGCAAAAAATACTTTGCTTTTATAAATAACTAGGGCATCCAACCCGGGCTTCCCGGGATAGAAAATATATGTGAAAACCATTCTTTTTTGTATTGAAAACTCTTAATAGATTTTTTACATATAATAATTTTTTTAGATTGCGCCCTTACAACACCAAAGAGCCATTTTTATATGAATATTTTAAAATTTTGAAATTTATTAAAAGTAGTAATTTCGTATTGCCCTCGTGCCAGAAGTTAATACCGACGAAATCTCTAAAAATTTCGTTATCTAGAGCAGTTTTTTTAATTCTGATAATTTTAGCGGTTTTAAGTGCTTATTTCGATTACATATCTGTTAAATCTGTGTTTTATTTATACTATTTTATTTATTGCTTAAGTTTTAATGTCGTTATTGAATATTAGCTGGAAAATAATTTTGAACTTTTTATATAGTTTAAAGTGCAAACGTATTAATATTTTGTAATCGTCTGCAAGAGATAGAGATTATTTTTTAAAAATATCATGCTTGAAATTTAATTTAAATGCTATAATAAATGAGTAGATTGCGATACAGTTTTCAAACAAATTACATTTGAAAGTAGATTTTTTTTCCTATATAACGGTGTAAAAATTAAAAATGTGCGATATTTAGAAATTTAAAAAATTGCATTAGCAAACATCGCAAAACCGAAATTTCATGGTATAGTGTTGCCATTCGCAAAATGACGTCAGCGTTACGCACGGAGACGTTTGTTCTTTATAATATAGATTCTTTAAAGTTTGGAAATGTATTGGTTTCTGGGGATTCAAATGACAATGGAACATGCTATTCGGAATTTCGGATAACTCAGAAGATTATATTATATTTTCGTCCGTGGTTATAGTATATTTTCATAAAATAAGAAACATTGGTCATTTTTTACAGTGAATACAAATGTTGTACAATATCCACATAGTCTTGTGCTGCAGCCACAGATTATTTTGTGCATTTTAAGAGTGTGATCCAAAATATTGTTTATTGAAACAATTTTGCTATTGGTCCCCTAAATTGCCCTCGTGATCAAATCTTTGTTGAAAAATATGAAGTCAAATGTGTTCTTTATATTTCGGAAGTTCTAAAAAAACTCGTCTAATATGTCTTTAGATATTTGATAAAACGTCTAAAAACGAAAGCGTCCGGTGATTTTTGGATATCACCGGACCAAAAAATCCGGTGGTATCCAACCATGGATTCCATTTGGATATGTGTGAGAAACTTCCCTAAGATTTTTCCCCCGGTTTTAAAACAGGAGACATTGCCAACTCCAGCACCCTGGGAAAAACAGGGGAAAAAAACAGGAATCAGAAGTTTGTGCAACCAAAACATGTATATCGAACTACATACAGTGAAAATAATAAGTGATAAATTTGCACATAAATTTCAAATAAGACAAATTCAATTAATTTAATAAAATATTAGATACAATAAAATTTATTTGATTTAGTATCGCAAATTTGATGCTCTCAAAGTAATATATATATATATACATATATAGACTGATTTTAAAATTCAATAGCTTCCAAACGGTGACAGATATTAAAAAAATTATTGCAGAAGAGTAATGTATGATGTCAGGAGTTTTTTTTTTCTTTCTTTCTTTTACTGCGATTCCTAATTTTAGTTCGAATTATCCGCAATAAATGGCGCTGCAAGCAATAGACATCCAATCGAGACAAAAGCAGAAATCACCCAACATGGATGTGAAGGAAGGAGGTTCAATACATGGAGTGGGTCTCATTCATTAATAAAATCTGATTTCGAATCGGGCCCTAAGAACAAGATTGTATTAGCCAATGAGACCCACTCCATGTATTTAACCGCCTTCCTTCGCATCAATGCTGGGTGATTTTAGTTTTGATCTGGATTGCACGCCTGTCGAATCGCAGTAAATTAACTCCTGACATCTTACATTACTCTCCTGCAAGAATTTCTTAAATATATTCAATTATATATATATATATATATATATATATATATATATATATATATATATATATATATATATATATATATATATATATATATATATATATATATGCTATTAAATAATTAAAATGCTATCTGCGATAAGACGTGATGGAGTACCACACAATTCCAAAGATCTTTAAAAAATATATATCGGAAAACTAATAATTTAGATCAATGTTTTTGAAAATCTTTTGTATGGAATGAAATACTTCTTTTATCTTGTATTGCTACTTTTTAATATATTTTCCAATCCACAATTTAATAATCCAATGTAAGTGATTTAAATTATTTCAATTAGACTCTATACTATGTTTCAAAATCTTTACATTGTAGACAATCAAGTTTCTGACACAGCATAGATCACTGCCCCTTTTGTATTCCTTTTGTTATCATAATAACTTTCGGATATTTTTTTTTATATATAAAATATCCAATTACTGTCCATTGTTGAGAATTTCATTTAAACTAGAAATCATGACTATTATTTTCCTAAAACATCCATGCCAATAAAAATAGTATTCTTATATTGATGTATCGTGTTTTACATCAAGACATTGATCCCTTACCCTTATTATGAAGGACCTCGTTTGCATGAAAATGGGTTGCTTCTATTACAATAGAGAAGATTGCAATAATCACTTCTTGTTAATGAGATTAGATGATATCTCTACTGTAACTGAAAAGATCACTGCCCTTCTTGTAAATGCTCTGTCTCACTCCTCTATACATAATGTATGTTTTCTGCTGTCTGTTTAAATTTATGTTAATAAGCATGTTATATCTAGGTTATTTTCAGAATTAAGTATAAATCCAAACTTATTCTGAAATTATGCGAGATATAAAAAGACACATTTTTTTATCGTCTTCAATCTGAAAAGGGAAGTAAAAATTTACTTTACTGCAATTTTAACTGGAAAACACACACAAATTGCAATAATAGCATTTTATAAAAATAGCAAATAAAACCTTTGAGCAAGAATATTAAAAGAAAGACTACCAACGTTAAAAATGCACAAATAATACACAAAAAAGCAGCAAACAGCTGTTTTGAATCCGCAAGCAAGATTCTTCTTCAGTGAGACAAGGAGCAAAGCACATCGTGCTAAAAAAAGCAAGACTGACCCAGACTTGATTTTTCTAGCACGCTGTGCTTTTCTGTTTGTCATACTGAAGAAGAATCTTGCTTGCGGATTAAAAACAGCTGTTTGCTGCTTTTTGTGTATTATTTGTGCATTTTTAACGTTGGTATTCTTCTTTTTAATATAATTTTTTGTAAAAGAGATTTCTTAATATGCAATACTGTAAGAAAAACATCACTATCCTTCTTGTAAATGCTCCATCTCTTTTTTCTATGAATATTGTATATTTTCCTGCTTGAATATATGTCACTTGGATGCTACCTGATGGAATACTACAGAGTGATCAATTAAATTATTTGAATTTAAGTCTGACTGCATAGGATTTACCACTATATTGCTGTTTATTGATTAATATGAGTATTTTAAATTATCCGAGACGTATAGTATTTATTTTGCACCTATGACTCTAAGGATCTGATATGATAATTTATACTTAGAGAATTTTATTAGACAAATTATCAATTAATTATAGAAAAGAAAAAGTTGCGTTGTGAATTATTTTTGAAGTTCGGATCCTCTTTGAGCCAATTACAATCATCAAAGGTTACCTGCAGAGAGTTATGTAACATTAAATAAATAATGGCTTATTTTAAAACCTAGATTGTAATATTAAAGAAAACATTTCCTAAAATAAAATAATTAATATTAATTCAATAAATTAAGTAAACAAAAGGAAAACTGACTAAAATTAATTGAATATAAAATTGAGTTTATTTACAAGATAATTATAAGCATTTAATTAAAAACAAACATAAATTAAAAAAAAAAAAAAAATATTCAATCCTAGTTGAGAACTGTATTCTCAACATTTATTTTCTGAGAATTACAGTTTATCTTACTGAATTAACAAATTCGATTTTGAAAGGCAGAGTTCCATACCCTAGAAGTATTTATTTGATTAGCCTTTTTATGTTTAGATCGGGGTAGGATCTTCATACACACGTAAGTGCGTATTATTAAAAGAATATAGCTTAATTAAATAAAATGGAACAATGGTGAAGGAAGATTGTTTGTTACCTTATATTACTAGATAACGTTGACAGCAGGAGGTGATGGCTGACGCGTTTTCGCTTTTCCCTAGCGCATACATTTCCATCTATTGGCACACACACTCAAAATTTGTTTTTAGTTAGAGAGCAGTCAACCTTCTACTTTTCCATCTTTTTTGAATCTGCACTCTCAAGAAAAATCACATTCTTTTCGTGGAGCAAAAAAAAGGGATGGAACCATTTTTCCCTTTTCACATAAAATTAAGGCCTTATACGTTTTAACTTCTTGAAAATTTGCATGTTTCGGCCATACCTCTGATTTTAGAGAGATGACCATTGGCAGGCGTGAGAAATTTGGTACTCCCCTTGAGTGTTTCATAGGTCCGTCGGTACAATAGCGATTCCTCTTGACGCCGTGCTGTGTCTGGGAGGTAAAGATGCTTTGACTTGGGAGGTCTTCGTACCTATTTAAGCTCTCATAAATAAATGTGTCATATTATTGTTCTGACAATTTTCTCCATGACATTTTTATTAGGTGTAGTTAAATCATTCGTGGGAAATATTTCCTTGATCACAAATATTTCCTTGACTGCCGTGGTTCACTTTGTTCCACAATTACCTATCTGTATGCGCTGATCCTAAAATGGATCATTAATTTGTATTGTTCACTGTTCACTGATTAAAATGATACCAAATACTCTGTTAATATGCAGAAAAAAAACCAAATACTTTTTTTTTAATAGTGTGTGCTAGTTTAGATCTAGATGGTGGTATTTCTCACCATCATCTCTTCCCCCGACATTAGAAAAAAAAAGGTCAACAGTATCTTTTTTTTTTATATATATATAGCCACAAAGTACTCGATGAAAGTCCATCGTCGTATTATATTGAAGATCAAAACTGAAAATGTTCACATGGAAAAGTCTAGGAACTTGGGATAAGCTGGAGTGTCACTAGGTTTGGAGTGTAAGTAGGTTTGCAACACCAGAAAAAAGTTTTACACATTGGTGAAATAAAGCGTAATCAAAAGTTCACTGTTGAAAAATCTGATGAAAGACATGACTTCTTCAGCAAGTTATCATGTGTAGTTGGTTTCAATTTCCATTGTTCCAAAAACATTTATTAAAATTTTGAGTTTTAATAGGTCCAAATCCAAATAAAGCAGGAAAATTTGAATAAGCCAAATAATAAAATAAAATGCCCGAGAAAAGAAAGAAAAAAAATTATTTTTCTTTTCCATTCTTATATTTTAGTTATTACATACATATAAATTGGCAAATCTTTTATTTTAATTATTACAGGCTAATTAGGTACCCATGAATGGAAACACAATATACAGAATCATTTAAAACAAATACTCAATATAATCAGTAAGCTGTATGCATTGATAATGAATACCATACAATTAAAAAAAAAATTATATAATATATGAAAAACATTGAGAGAAAACACATCTATATAATCACATGTCTGTTGTACTACAATCTTTATTATAAACATTATAATATAATTCTCACATGAATTATTTTCTCTTGAGCAGAAAGGAAAACTTCTTTATTTTTTTTTATATATATTTATAAAGAAAATGTTATGTTAAAAAAAAATCTTATCATTCTTACTAAAACAATTGTTTTGGAATATGTGAAAAGGCTACTTTTCTGAATGAAAGATATTCTCAATAATAATATATTTTCATAAAGGAAACAGATCGAAAAAATGATTTTTTTTTTTTTTTTTTTTTTATACCAAAAATTTAAATATCCATCGATAAAGTCAAACACAATACACTTTTAAACTGTCTGCCTTGGAATGAACGGGGTTGGGGGAAAAAAGGCAGAAGAAGAAAAAAAAACAGTAATCTTTTCTCCCTCTAATCCATCACCGCTAAGCGGAAGGATAGAGAATGACAGCTAGATGACCCTACCTGTGGACAATGACCCATCTCCCTACCTTCGGATTCAGGTGTACACGGGGGACGATTTGCGAAATGATAAGCCGTGTATTAGGTATCTTTCCTCACCTGTGGGCAATGTTTACTAAACTCCTGGATTACTGACCGAGGAAAAAAAAAAGTGAAACGATTTGATTGCACGTGTGTCTGTGAAAAGGATTACTCGTGAAAATCCAGCTATGTTTTTTTTATTGTGAAAATAAAATTAAATGTGTGATTAAAAAAAAAAAAAAAGTCGTGTATACCCGGCTTGGATTAAAAAAAAAAATGGGGTATGTAATACTTAAATTTGTATATCTGCTTAATTACAGAAAAAGTTTCTATAAAAAAAAAGATCGGTACACGTGGTAACGTGGTCAAATCCGTTTGCATCGCACTATCTTCTCGTCAATTTATATATTTACTTATTTATTTATATTATGTATAAAAACGTAATGTATTATAATATATATATATATTTTTAATATAATATTGATTTTCTAGTTACAATTTAAGTTAGCGAGAACAAGCGTTGCTTTGCACAAACGAAAATGTGCATGCAATTGTAAAGTGTTTATTTAATTATTTATTCTTCTTATTATTAGTATTTTAAAATATATTAACGTGTAAATATACATATTTAAGGAATGGAAAGCGAGCGTTCGCTTTTCTTTTCTGTTATTTTTTTTTTGTTTTATAAAATATTACATATAATAGTTAGAGAGAAAAAAAAAGATTAAACAAATTCTTTTTTTTTTTTTTGTAAAGTTTGGAAATTTAGTTAATTAGAAATATCTCAGCTAAATGCATTATTAGATGCTCTGCGCAGATAGTCTCAATTTCGCCTGCAAAAACGAGACTTTAACATCCAATAAATTGCTGAAATGATCATTGACATGTATACAACACCTTTTATTATTATTATTTTTTTAAGTATGAAATAATTTACCTAAATATTTAAGGTATAAATTAAACATCCAATTTATGTTTTGTAATAATTGAAACGTTCAATAGTATTTTTAATTTTTATTTTTTTTGTAATTAAATTATCTGAAATGTTAATCCTTAGGGACAACTAATAATTTTTTTTTACTTGTTTGTTTTATAATATGAAATCGTACAATTATTCTAAAATTAAAATTGAAACGCGTTGTTCTAACCAAGTTATAGATTATATCATAAATATTAAACTAAAAAAATTGTGTAAAATCTGACCAATTTTTTTTTGTTATAATAATTCAAGTGGATTCGTCAATCCGTGGCTTTAAGCAAAGGACGAATTATTATAAATATTGGTGAATATAAAATGTTGTATTATTATTATTTATATTTGTGTCGCCGAGTGAATTGATGTTGACTTGTAATTTTAAATAGATTAGTTATATGTTTTGTGCTACATATAAAGACTTTTATTTTCACTATTAGTAGAGGGGGTAAGGTTATATATTAATTTTTTTTTTTGTTTTGTTATATAAATTAGTATAAAATGGGTTTGAAAGGGTGATACCATGGCAAGGCTGCCTCTGTTTTTATTTTTACCGTAATTATTATTATTTTTTATTTATTTAACGTGCATGTTTGTTCATAACTCCCTCTGACGAGCCAAATCCCTCAGTAGTACACTGTGTAGCAAAGAAAAAAAACTTGCAGTATCCTCCCTAAACGATCTTTTTTTTTTTTTTTTTTTTTTTTTTATATATAGTAACCTGTCCTCAATGTACTGTAAATAAACAATAATGGAAAATTATAAAATGTGTACTAAACTAAAGAAAAATAAGACATCTATAAACAATAAAAAAATTAAAATAAATATATACATATTGCCTCGACAGCAATAAAAGAGAAAAAAAAATTTCTCGCTTCCCTATCTAGGAATTTTTGTGTATAGTCTGTGATTCCACTTTCGTTGGTGAGAATAATTTATTTATGTGGCGTTTAATAGTCGCTTTATCTGGGAATGCAATTTCCTTTAATAGGTAATTGTTATTCCTAAGCTTCCTTACCACCTCAAATGGTCCCAAGAATTTTGGCTGAAGTACACCTGGTTTACCCACGACTTTTAAGTAGCATTCTTGTCCCGTTTGTAGAAATTTTACTTTTTGGACTGGAGTACTGTCGATGTACTCCGCCATCATTTTTTTTGGTTATGTAAGGCTAATTTCTTTATTTCCTCAATATGTTGGACTCTATTTTTAACGTAGGTTTTGACAATTATGTCTTGGTCAGGCAAGTGTATGGAAAAAGGGGTTCTTACTTCCCTACCGAAAAATAGAAGTGCCGGAGAAAATCCCGTAGCTCTATGCGGTGTACTGTTATAATTAATTTTAAAAAAATCAATTCTGGTATCCCATTCCAGAGAGTTTTTACACATTGCCAAATAGTTATTGGGCAAAAATGTATCGAAATTCTTGCACGCATAACACCTGCATTCGTACCTCACATATAGGTGTCTGAATTTAAAGAAAAGGGAGTTTTAGAAAGATATAAGAATAGCTTTTCAACGTGCAGCACGGACAAATATAAAGATATAATGCAAAATTCTTAGGAAAGCCACTTCAATTGAAATAAGCCCAGGTGTATGAAATCTCAGGTGCGCATAACAAGCCCCTGTAAAAGGATAGGCATAACAACGTTCCAAGAAATTACAATTGATAAGGGATGCAAGAATACATAACGCGATCTCACCGAAAGTGGGGACTAATAATTTATAGATAGGGGTGTCCCCCTTTCTTCCCCAAAGGCGCACGTGTCCAGAACCGGGGCGACACCAGCACGGAAAGGGGAATATATATTATAATATTAAAGGAGTTATAGCATTTTAGATGATGTCCAATGATTTTGTCCCAAGGCGGGGATTTTAACAAAAGAAAGCTAAGCTATCCACTAACACAAAATTAGGGGGGCTAAGAGAGGGCGTAGAAAGACACCGATTGGATCTCAACGGTTTCTATGGGGCGTTTGAGAAAAGGAAAAAAAAGGGTAAAAAAGGGATGAGGAGAAAAAAAAAAGGATTATTAGGAGATGGAGTTTTGGGGAGTGCGGAAAAAGATTGAATATGATGAGTGAATGAGCACCGAGTAGTTTTGAATAAAAATATAGTGGTTAGTGAGAAAGATTTGGACCTTTCTGGGAGTCTAAAGGATCTAAGTGCCTGGAATGATGACTTCGCTGCTTTACCTAGGATTAACAGGTAAACATTTCGTTATTTATATCATATTTTGATGTTCTTTGATTTTAGTTTAAAGATATCCAAATCACTAATGTTAGGCGTACAGATAGGCATCCTTTAAATTAATATTATATATTTATAACAGAGTTGTACTGCTTTATATTGTAATTGTGCTATTTACTCATATTGATTCCTTAATAAATATACTTGTAACTTAGACATTTATATTTCTGTTTTATTTGTCTATAATTTAATTTGCTACAGGAGGCGGGCTATGCATGAACTCTCGGGTTTTAACTTCGCAAACTATACGGCCTTATAAATAACTATAAATTAATAATAATAATATTTAACTCTTGTCAAAAAAGATAACTTCAATTATCCGATTAAATGAAGTAATTAAATAAAAATAAATACACCTGTAGCCCAGCAATGGTGCCTTTGGCTAATAATACCTTTTCAGGTATTAATCTGTTTCTTAATTTCTTTCCTGTAGCACTACAAATTTTTTCGTAAATTTAAAATAGTAATAATAATAATAATAATGATAATAATAAATTAAACAAATAAATAAAAGGTAATAATAATTTGTATACAACTCTGTTTTCCACCAAATCAAAATTGAATTTAATGCCTTCTACTTTATATATTATTTCAACTTATACATAAGAACACAAATAAAACTTCGATTCTATTTCTATCATGTTTTGTAAAATTAACAAATGCATCAATCTTGATGTTTGGTTATATAACGGGGAAGTTAAATTATTCTCTTCAAAAGGTTATTCTAGTGACATTGCACCTCTTTGTGATACATTATCCAATTGCTCACATGTTTCAGAATATATTTTTTTCTTTATTTTCTCTAAATTAATATAAATACAGTCACTATATGCTTTCTATATATTTATCAAAGGATTAATTTATTAACATACATTTTCCTTATTATATATACTTCACTACTATTTTGCTCTGTGTTATGTTTACTGATTATTATTTTATTATTACTTTTAATTGATTGAGTGTACTGTTCGAGTAGGATATTTAATTTATGACTATCGTTAGCTAAGTAAAATATACCGGAGATAATTTGTTTCTATATTCTCTTTCATTATTAATTTTGGTATAATCTTTTATTTTAAAATGGCTACCGATAACGAAGCACTAATTAGAAAATTATCAGGATTTCAAAACGTGATACCCCAATTCGACAATATCTCAGCTATTTCCCCACAGTTCTTTATTGAAAATTTGGAAACGATTACAGAATTAATAAAATGCACGGATGAAGAAAAATTATTGATTATGCGATCGCGAATTAGAGGAGACGCTTTAACAAATGTTATTAATTCGCCGGACTTGAACCAAGAAAAGAACTTCAAGGAATTCAAAAGGAAGTTTTTGTCATATTTTGACACGCAATACAGTCTCGGCGCAAGACAAAAACAATTTTCAAATTGCATCATGACTCCAAATGAACAAGTCAAAACCTACGCTGCGAAGGTGGCACTAGCCACACAAAATTTTTTTAACTCGCCTGATTTAACAAACGACGCAATCAAGACCATTTTTGAAGAAACTAAATTAGCAAAATTCCTAGATGGCCTACTTCCTTGTTATAAAAACTCCTTAATATTAAAGGAACCAAAAACATTTCAGGAAGCTGTAGATTTTGCCCAGACATTACAAGCCAGTGAATTTTCACCTATTGATAACACTCAAATGGTCAATAATATATCCTCAAATGCCGCTAACGATGAAATCAAAGCGATGTTAGCTGCTCATGCATCTAACACCCATGAAATGATAAATAGTCTAACTAAACAAATAGAGGATTTAAAATTACGAACACGAACACCGCAACAAACGTATAATACATTTCGTAACCCCGGCAGGCAAGGCACGGGACCTTCACGCTTTTACCAAAATAGATCCTTTGGTCAGCGTAATCACCCCACCTGCAACATCTGCAATCGATCATCCCATCCCACTTCAGAGTGCTTTTACAATTCGAATAACAGACAGAATTCCGGAGGCCGAAATTCTAGTTTCAGGGGAAATGGAAGAAGCAACTATTCATACCAAAATACCGCTCGGAATTTCAGAGGAAATTCTACTCGAAGTCCTCGATTTAATGGCAATCAAGGTTCGGGAAACCGGTAAAGGGGAGCAACTACTTTCATAGCTCGAAGCCAGTTGACTCCCCCATACATAACGCGATCTCACCGAAAGTGGGGACTAATAATTTATAGATAGGGGTGTCCCCCTTTCTTCCCCAAAGGCGCACGTGTCCAGAACCGGGGGGACACCAGCACGGAAAGGGGAATATATATTATAATATTAAAGGAGTTATAGCATTTTAGATGATGTCCAATGATTTTGTCCCAAGGCGGGGATTTTAACAAAAGAAAGCTAAGCTATCCACTAACACAAAATTAGGGGGGCTAAGAGAGGGCGTAGAAAGACACCGATTGGATCTCAACGGTTTCTATGGGGCGTTTGAGAAAAGGAAAAAAAAGGGTAAAAAAGGGATGAGGAGAAAAAAAAAGGATTATTAGGAGATGGAGTTTTGGGGAGTGCGGAAAAAGATTGAATATGATGAGTGAATGAGCACCGAGTAGTTTTGAATAAAAATATAGTGGTTAGTGAGAAAGATTTGGACCTTTCTGGGAGTCTAAAGGATCTAAGTGCCTGGAATGATGACTTCGCTGCTTTACCTAGGATTAACAGGTAAACATTTCGTTATTTATATCATATTTTGATGTTCTTTGATTTTAGTTTAAAGATATCCAAATCACTAATGTTAGGCGTACAGATAGGCATCCTTTAAATTAATATTATATATTTATAACAGAGTTGTACTGCTTTATATTGTAATTGTGTTATTTACTCATATTGATTCCTTAATAAATATACTTGTAACTTAGACATTTATATTTCTGTTTTATTTGTCTATAATTTAATTTGCTACAGGAGGCGGGCTATGCATGAACTCTCGGGTTTTAACTTCGCAAACTATACGGCCTTATAAATAACTATAAATTAATAATAATAATATTTAACTCTTGTCAAAAAAGATAACTTCAATTATCCGATTAAATGAAGTAATTAAATAAAAATAAATACACCTGTAGCCCAGCAACATGGCAACAATTTTTTAATATTTTATTAGATATCTCACAGAGCCCATTACTGCGTGGATTATTCACGGACGTAAAATCTAGGTCTATGTTAAGAGAATCCATGTATTCTTTGAATAAATCGGAGTGAAAATACCGGCCATTATCCAATTTTATGGATCGCGCCAATCCGAAATTACTAAAATAACGATTCAATACATTTAGAAGTGTTTGTGATTCACAATTGCGAACCGGTACAGCCTCCAAGAATCTTGATGTGGAATCAATAATCATAAATACAAATTTATTTTTGCGTAGCGTCATTGGAAGCAAACCAATTAAATCAATATGCAAAACTGATCCGATTTCTTTATCTTTGATTATTTTTTGTGTGGGAACTTTAATAGTTTGATGTTGTTTAGTCGTGTTACATGGTATACATTTAGTACAATAATTCTTTACATCCCTGTACATCCCGTGCCAGTAGAATCTAGCTTTTATTATTTGATAAGTTTTAAAAAATCCGAAATGCGGTTTATGAGCTTCCTGTATTATTTCAGCTTTAAGTTTATCCGGAGCAATTAATAGTTCATTTGTATCAGAGCCTGGCTTTAATATTAATATTTCTTTTTGATTGAGAGGGAATTTTTTAGTGGTTTTGTTTTGTTTGTCAGTTTTAATTTTGTTTATTATTTTATTCAATTTTTCGTCTTCTAATTGTTGTAGTTTAATGTTTTCATCTGATAGAGCTTTGTTTACCGTAAACAATGAATTTTGCAATTTTTCTCTTGAAATTATATTATTAATGTTCCTCGAAACATAATCAGCAGGATTTTTAGATCCCTCGATATGCTGAAAAGAGTAATTAAAAGGGGACAAATTGTCCAACCACCTTGCTACAATGTCTGGTTGCTTTTCCAAATTTAAAAAATACGTTAGCGCTTTGGAGTCTGTATAAATATTAAATTTTCTCCCTGCGAGAATATGCTTGAAATACATCACCGCTTCATGAACCGCCAGTAGTTCGAGTTTGAAACTGGGGTAGTTCTTTTCGGGATCCCTTAATTTTCGCCCAAAATGTTCAATTGGCAGCTGTTCTCCGTCGTATTCTTGTGCTAAAATTCCAGAAATAGCTGTTTTAGAAGCGTCTGTGATTAAAATGAAATCTTTTGAGAAATCCGGGGGTTTTAATGTGGGATTTTTAACTATCGCTGCTTGGATTTCTTTGAAAGCATTTTCTTCTATGTCAGACCATTTAAATTTCACTTTGTCTTTAGTAAGATTAATTAATGGGTCAACTATTTTAGAATAGTCTTTAATAAGCGATCTAAAATAATTCGAAAGACCAAGTAGAGATTTAACTCCCTTCTTATTTTTAGGTTTAACTAAATTTTGAATTTTATCTATGTTTCTTTTTGAAGGAGAGTATCCTTCGCTGTTTAGGGTGAAACCGAGAAATTCGATTTCTGACATACAGACTTGTATTTTAGTAGGCTCAATAGTTAAATTATTTTCAATAAAAGCTTTAAGGACTTTGTCTAACAGATCTAACATTTCTTCGAGTGAGTCGGCTGCTAGGATCACATCGTCAATAAAATAAGCGACTTGATCTTCATTAAAGTGGCCCAACACTTTATCAACTAATTCTGCAAACACCGCAGTACTGAGGCGCGTTCCGAAAGGCAATCTTAAAAAGGAGAATTTACCGTGCTCCGTTATGAAAGCTAATTTTTCAGTGTCTTCTTCACGTAAATTTATTTGGAAAAACGCACTGTGTAGATCCAGTACTGTATAATATTTTTTCCACTCATTCTCCGCAGAATCTCTTTAATTTCGGGTATGGAGTACGCATAATTTTGAAGTATTTCATTTAAAAGTCTATAATCGACCGCCATACGATATTTAACTTCATTAGCCTGTTCGTTTTTCTGCAAAGATTTTTTTTTTAACGAAAATAACAGGGAAAGCGTAATCAGAGTTGGATTTACGAATGATATTTGCTCTCAAAAGTTTTTCAATTTCTTTTTTAGCATACTCTTTAACATTGTGTGCAGTTTTGTATGGTTTAGTCTGCAGAGGATAATTATGTATTAAATTAAATCTTGGGACGACTAATGAAGATTGTCCGAGTGTATCGTAATTCTTAGAAAAGGCATGTGCATTATTTAGAAGTATTTTTTTTAATTTTTCTGCTGTGTCCGAGTCTAAATGTTGTAAATTAAAGTCGTCTGATCTAAGTTCTGCTTTTCTCCGTTCACGAACTTGCTCTAAATTCAGATTATTAATGTGCACTACCTGCTTCGTTACTTCCTGACCCTCAGTGTCAACTGATTTTATTTCAAAATGTTTAGAAATTTTGCCAATGTTCATTCCCTTTGTTAAGATTAATTTTTGTTGTGATTTGTTAGTGATTATTATATGAATTTTATTATCCTTGGCAATTTCATGAATTGATGTTTTATAATGAATTTTCATATTATGTTTA
This sequence comes from Maratus michaelseni, assembly GCA_963931845.1. Lineage (NCBI taxonomy): Eukaryota > Metazoa > Arthropoda > Arachnida > Araneae > Salticidae > Maratus > Maratus michaelseni. The sequence continues at coordinate 190,285,748 of OZ007592.1, read as the reverse complement.
ATCGGTTCCAAGAGTATTGTATTTGTAGTCGCGAATTTATCCGGATCTAATAGTAATGCAACAATTTTTTTTTGCCTGGTAGTAACTCCGTTGTTTGTGTTAGTTTTGCTGTAACAAAATTTTTGTGCGAGATGCGTTTTTTTTCTTTTTGCGTATTGTTTCTTTATTTTGATTCTCATTAGAGTTAGCAGTTAAGTTACTTATCAGACTTTGAGGTTCATTTTCTAGAAATTGAAGTGCAATGTTTTTGTTTTTTAATTTCATGGTTTTATCTTCAAAATCTAGGATAATATTGTTTGTTTTGAGGAAATCGAATCCCAATAGCATATTGTAGTTCCGACCAAAATCTTGAGTTGTAACATAGAATGCCCCCGATACAAAAACGTTTTCCAATTTGAAAGTTAATTTAATGCATTGCTTAAAAGAGATTGTCGAATTTGTTAATGTTTGAATTTTTACCTGGTTACAGAGATTTTTATATTTTACGTGTGCATTCTTTAATTGTTCGAACAATATAGGTGATTCCAAAGTTACTGCCGCCCCACTGTCTGTCAAAGCATTAATTTTAACACCATTAATTTCAAAAGTAATAATCGGAAGTTGAGAATTGTCATTACTTTTGACACTAGCAATAATTTTGTTATTTTTTTAGACCCGCAGTGAGACTTACGCGGGTGCCTTGTATTTGAGAATGTAAGTCCCGACTTTAGTTTCCCTTATTGTTACTAGAATTCTGATCATGATCTTTATCTTGTTTATTGTTTTCAAATGTCTGCTGTGAATTATTTTTTTTTTGTATAATCCTGTTTTTTATAATTATTTTGCTTGTAGCCCCCTCTATGCCCTCTATAATTTCTTCGCTGGTCATATGATCTCTGTTCGTTGAAATTGCCTCCATAATTTCCGAAACTGGGATATGATATCGGCATAAATTGTTGGTGGGGTGGGGGTGGTACATAGTACATGTACTGAGGAGCAGAATATTGCATAGGGTTGAAGTTTTGGTGCGTGTAATTTGGGGTTTGCTGAAAGTTTCCCGGAGCTTGTTGGTTTCCCCCTTGATAAAAATTTGGTTTTTCGATTTGAATATTCTCAGGAATTTTTTTATTTTCGTCCACGTAATTACTGCTGTTTTGTTCGTTGCCCTTGTAAAACCAACAATGTGGGTTCGTATGGGATGTGGATTTACAGTACTTGCAAAACCTAGTTGTATCATTGTTAGTGGCATTTACCTTTAATTTTATGTTATTTAATTCCGCGGTTAATAATTTTATATTCTCTGCACTTTCTACATTGAGTTTGAGCAGTTCATTTAACAAATCAGAATCTTTAGTTTTGGAAATGTTGTTGATGTCCTTTAAATTGACATGTGAATAAGCCTCCTCTAATTTTAAAGCTATGTTGCACGCTGTTTTAAAGTCCGGCGGAGAGTTTTTTCTTACTTCCAGACTTAAATCACTACGAATTGATTCCAAAAACTGAGATAATTTGATCATTTCCATGAATGTAGAGCTGTTGTTAGCTCCTATATCTTGCCCACTTTTTTTTAGATAAAGGTCTGCTGCCGCATTAAATTCTAATATAAATTCGTTCATGTTTTGTTCCGGTTTTTGTTTGAGATTGCAAAATTTCTTTTGCGCTTCTAGAAATGTGGTTTTGGGTTCGAATAATTGTTTTAACTTTGTTTTAAAGGTTTCTAAGTTCTGTTCCACGAACAAATTTTGATCCCTCATCAATTTATCTTTAGCAGGTCCTACAATTTTCGCCTTTAATATAGTTAATTTAGAATCATTATTCAATTCAGTTTTATTGATGAGATTGTCAAATTGTAAGAAAAAATGGTTAATATTTGCTTCCTTTTTTCCATCATAGTATGGAATCAGATTAATTAGGCTATCTGCATTTGGGGTGTCCATTGTAGTAATTTTAGGAGTAGCTTTTTCAGAATTTATAATTTTCTTCTCTTTCTTTTTTTTTCTTATTATTATTATTCTTATTATTACAAATAATATTAGTGTCTACAGTTTGATTATTTAATTCGCGTAATTGTTGTCTAGTTTTGACACCAGTATCTATTCTACTAATTCTTTGACTTTTACGCTTATTCATCCAATTAAAGTACAAAAATCATAAAATAGAGAGAGAGCAAAAAAAAATTGTTTAACATAAAATAAAAGATACCCAATGGTGAATTGTTATGCACTGTTCGAGAAATTAATTATATATATATATATATATATTGTTGTTATTATTATTATTATTATTATTATTATTTTACAACAGTTGTTGAAAACAAGTATATATAATATATATCATTTCAATATTTGAGCATTATTATGTATTTATTTTATATTTGCTGCTGTTGCAGTATATGTAACACAAGTCATATTTTCAATTATTTTGTTAATACAAATCAATCCAATAACACTTATTATTATTTAATATATCATTATATATTTAGTGAGGTACCCAAAAAGAATTGCCAATTTTATGCATGTTACAGAGTGTATATGAAGATTCCCCAATGAATGCTTAATTTTTTTTTTTTATTAGTTGTTGAAAAGAGGAAAAAAAATTTTTTTCAAAAGAATTTTAAAATTAAGAACATTTATGTTAGCAAAAAAAAAATTTTTTTTGCAGTCTTAATATTGCATATATATTTTTATATTTAAAAAAAATTATACAATAACCTAAAGTTCTATTTCTAAAATTAAATTAATATATTAAAATAATTTAGAAAGAGGTAACGGTACCACTTCTAATTCTGTAAACCCTATGATGGAATGCTACAGAGTGATCAATTAAATTATTTGAATTTAAGTCTGACTGCATAGGATTTACCACTATATTGCTGTTTATTGATTAATATGAGTATTTTAAATTATCCGAGACGTATAGTATTTATTTTGCACCTATGACTCTAAGGATCTGATATGATAATTTATACTTGGAGAATTTTATTAGACAAATTATCAATTAATTATAGAAAAGAAAAAGTTGCGTTGTGAATTATTTTTGAAGTTCGGATCCTCTTTGAGCCAATTACAATCATCAAAGGTTACCTGCAGAGAGTTATGTAACATTAAATAAATAATGGCTTATTTTAAAACCTAGATTGTAATATTAAAGAAAACATTTCCTAAAATAAAATAATTAATATTAATTCAATAAATTAAGTAAACAAAAGGAAAACTGACTAAAATTAATTGAATATAAAATTGAGTTTATTTACAAGATAATTATAAGCATTTAATTAAAAACAAACATAAATTAAAAAAAAAAAAAAATATTCAATCCTAGTTGAGAACTGTATTCTCAACATTTATTTTCTGAGAATTACAGTTTATCTTACTGAATTAACAAATTCGATTTTGAAAGGCAGAGTTCCATACCCTAGAAGTATTTATTTGATTAGCCTTTTTATGTTTAGATCGGGGTAGGATCTTCATACACACGTAAGTGCGTATTATTAAAAGAATATAGCTTAATTAAATAAAATGGAACAATGGTGAAGGAAGATTGTTTGTTACCTTATATTACTAGATAACGTTGACAGCAGGAGGTGATGGCTGACGCGTTTTCGCTTTTCCCTAGCGCATACATTTCCATCTATTGGCACACACACTCAAAATTTGTTTTTAGTTAGAGAGCAGTCAACCTTCTACTTTTCCATCTTTTTTGAATCTGCACTCTCAAGAAAAATCACATTCTTTTCGTGGAGCAAAAAAAAGGGATGGAACCATTTTTCCCTTTTCACATAAAATTAAGGCCTTATACGTTTTAACTTCTTGAAAATTTGCATGTTTCGGCCATACCTCTGATTTTAGAGAGATGACCATTGGCAGGCGTGAGAAATTTGGTACTCCCCTTGAGTGTTTCATAGGCCGTCGGTACAATAGCGATTCCTCTTGACGCCGTGCTGTGTCTGGGAGGTAAAGATGCTTTGACTTGGGAGGTCTTCGTGCCTATTTAAGCTCTCATAAATAAATGTGTCATATTATTGTTCTGACAATTTTCTCCATGACATTTTTATTAGGTGTAGTTAAATCATTCGTGGGAACGGAAAAACAAATATTTCCTTGACTGCCGTGGTTCACTTTGTTCCACAATTATCTATCTGTATGCGCTGATCCTAAAATGGATCATTAATTTGTATTGTTCACTGTTCACTGATTAAAATGATACCAAATACTCTGTTAATATGCAGAAAAAAAAACAAATACTTTTTTTTTTTATAGTGTGTGCTAGTTTAGATCTAGATGGTGGTATTTCTCACCATCACTACCCAAACTATTTTATTTAAAATAAATGAATAAAAAATTTCTCTGAAATGTTACGATATATAAAAAGCTTCTTTTTCCGTAAGTATGTATTTTTCAATTTGAAAAAATGAAGTAAAAGTTTACTTTATAGCAATTTTAATCGGAAAACACTCACAAATTGCAATAATCGCATTTTTTATTAAAAAGATTTTTAATATGTATATTACAGTAAGAAAACCTTCTCTATCCTTCTTGTAAATGTTTCATCTTTTTCTTCTATGCATATTTTATATTTTCTTTTGCCTACTTGAATTTGTGTCACTTGGATACTACTCAAACTATTTTTAAAAATAATTGAGCCGAAAAATTTCTTTGAAATTTTACGATAAATAAAAACATACTTTTTTTTTTTCGTAAGTATGTATTTTTCCATTTGAAATCTGAAGTGAAAGTTTACTTTATAACAATTTTAAACGGAAAACACTCATAAATTGCAATAACAGCATTTCTTATTAAACAGATTTGATTATATGTATAATTTAATAAGAAGATCACTATATCCTTCTTGTAAATGTCGAATCTATACATATTTGAATATAACTCCTCCCTCAAACAAACCTTTTTTTTTTTTTTTTTTTTTTTTTTTAACGATCTTTCTAAAACTGTAACTTCTATGCAATTTTATTCGAAAAAATAATTTCGAATAAAACTGTCCACCTGACATACACTGCAAAAAATAATTGTTGATTTTGCAGTATAAAACTGGCACCCAGCTGCCAGTATTATACCGCTACCGCGCATGCGCGGTAGCGTATTACTGCTTGCACGGCAGCGTATTACTGCTTATTTTACTGTTTAATACTGTTAATTTTACGGTATAATACTGGCAGCTGGGTGCCAGTTTTATACTGTAAAATCAACAATTATTTTTTGCAGTGTATGAAAAAAGAAGTAGTCAGCTCTTATTTGTTTTCCTTAGTCACATGACTTGCGCTTTTATTTATATAAGTAGCTTGCGTATGATTGTATGATTGGATTTAACAGAATGAAGAAAGCTTTTTTTAATATCTTTATAAATTTTGATTCGATTTTCATAAAATTTGAAATGACCAGACAAAATTATGCAATGATTATATATATTAAATTTCAAACCATTTGGTTGGGTAGTTTTTGCACTATTATATGCGGACGGACAGACGGACCAGACGACGACTATAGGTTGCTACGTATTTATAGAATTACGAACGCACCTAAAAAATACTTTTTTAATCGTAAGTATGTGTCAATTAAAAAAAAAAAAAAAGAGGTAAACATTTACCTCTTTAGCAATTTTTGGAAAACATATATAAAAAAGAAATCATGTCTCACGAGTTGATTGGGGTTCATTTTTCAAACTAGTATCATATAATACCTTAAATTGCCTTTTTCTTTCAGAAAGGCCTTTTTCTTTTCCTGGAAGGGGGGGGGGGGAGGGGAAGCGTACTCCTAAACATTTTGTTAATCTACCGAGAAAAAAGAATTCTGGAATTCCTCTTAAAGTAACTTATTGTGGAAATTTTTGCGATTTGTTAAGTTTTATATATAGTTTGTTGACAAAAAAGATGTTTTAGCGTATTACCTTTCTTTAGTGTATCTCAGTAAAACCATTAAATATGACAGTACAAAATATTTTATCAATGCGAATGGAACTTGGAAATGGTGACATTAGATGGCATTGTTCTGAAATTTTTTTGAATTTTTAAAACAACAAATATTATGTATATATATATATATATGTATATACATATATATATACATACTTACGTGTTCAGGTTCATAATGATTTGATTCGTAATGATTTGATTCGTAATGATTCCCTTCCTCTTTGTTATAAGTTTCATATCCACCGTCTTTCTGTTCGACGTATTTCTGCCCCAATGCGCAGCACAAAAAAGGCAAGAATAGCCACAGACTCGTCACCTAGAAATAATAAGTTATGTAAATAAAAGGGTAACTGCACTTGATAACTTAAATAAGGAACTAAATTTTGGAAACAGTTAAAAAATGTAGAAATAATAATAAAGAAAAATGTTGTAATTACAGTATAAAGTCAATAGGAAACTCTGCATAAGTTTCGAGCAGGAAATTCTGAGATACTTCCCCATAGTTCTAAATATGTGTTACGTAAAAAGCATATTTCCATGTAATCATGTTAACCCCTTGGGGACGAGCGACACGTATACGTGACGCAAAAGATGCTCAGAATCCTCGATTATTCCCACCAGTAACTTTTTATTGTAAGCTTTGCGTTATTTAATGACAGCATGTGTGCGATTCAATTAGGCGAACATTTCTGTTTTGAGAAACCGGTGGTAAAAGATTAAAAATTCTCTAAACGACGCTCGTCAGGCTTAACAGGTTTGTATGTTTTATCCACACCCCACACTTTTTTTAATCTGTTGTATTTTCTGTCCGAAAAATACAATTTCTACTAATACTTTCATTGCGCTTACTAATTATCTAAGTTCTTCAGAGAATCCTTCATCCAAGTTCTTTAGGCTCAGAGCCCTGGGGATAAAGTTTATATGTTATTATGTATGTATTCACATAAAAGATGGAATTCTAAAAGGTATTAATATTTATTAAATTCGGTATTTTTAACAATAATTAAAAATTCATTTTTAATCGTTGCAAAGCATATTGCAATGCGTAATAGTTTTTTTAACACAGCACAAAAATTGCTTTCGGAATAGTAAAAAGTTTTAAAAAATCAATTTTTGTTAAAATGTTTATAGGTTACAATAGATATATTTATCGAGTATTAATTTCCAGTTATATAAATTATGAAATTAATATTCGAAAAAAATATGCAAGCTTCAAATATGCGAATCTAAAATTACAGTTTATTCCGCCAAGTAGTTTTTGAGTTGTGCTTAAAAAACTAAACGTTATGCAATTTTATATTTTATTTTTTCAACTATTAAAAATTGATTTTACACTAGGAGTTCAAAATTTTACTTCTGCATATTTCCTGCACCGAAGGACTTCTCGTTTTGTATCTTAAGAAAAAAAAATTGAAAAATTCAAATTATGTGTTCGTATCTACAAAACTTGATGCAATTTCAGTGTGAAGACAGCGCACTAAGCAAATTTTCTTACGAATATTGGTCAGTCATATCTCAAATTCTACTCACTAATGTTAAACCTATATTTTTAAAATATCAAATTAATATTTTAAACTTATTTTTTCTAGTGTTGTACTCTACTTAATGGGGGGGGGGGGGGGGGGCTCTTCCTTTTATAGTTGACAAAATATTTCTAAAATATATTACTTACTTTTATTTGACGTGCTAAAATCATACTCACAGCTCGTCCAAGATATTTAAACATGCAAAATATTAAATTAATCATACATTTTAGAAATATTTTGTCAACTAAAAAAGAAAGAGACATCCTTGAAGAAGAGTACATAGAGAAAAGAAGTTAAAAATATTAATGAATATTCCCTGATAAGATATTTTAAAAACACGAATCTGTTCCAAGCCCATAGGTTTAACATTAGCTAGGGGAATTTAAGATCTGACTGACCAACCCTCAGACATAATTTTCAATCGAATGCACTGCAAAAAGAAATATTGTTGATTTTACGGTATAATACTGGCATCCCAGATGCCAGTATTATACCGTAAAATTAACAGTAATAAACGATAAAATAAGCAGTAATACACTGCCGCAAAAATCAGCAATTTTTTTTTTTCTTCGTCGACAGTTTCGTGATTAAAACGTATGGAGTGTTTTGTCTCTCTCTTTTTGTCTTTTGGCCGACTGTACCTGCAACTTAACACGGATATCTATTTATTTCATATTTTATCGAACTTCAAAGTTGTTCAAATTCTCCTTCATACTGTATTATCATTAACGGCGATGATTATATAGTATTTATATTGTAACATGTGTATAGGAATGATACAATGAGTATTAGGCAATGTATCTCGAAAAAATTGCCTGATTTAGTTAACTGATGCGCAAAACAAAGTAGCAAATCAGGCATACGCATGAAAATACGTAAATTCGTACGACTTAGTGGTCAATGTTCGAAGTATCAAATACAAATACAGAATAAGATTTTTTTTTTTTTTTTTTTTTTTTTTTTTTAAGTAATTGAAGTCGATTTAATATTTTTTTCATATTTTCCAAAATTTATAGTAAATGACATTAAATTTTATTATTTTTTAATACACAATATAATATAAATAAATAAATACACTAATGTAATATATAACACATATATTTAATAAAAAAAAAAGCTATTTAAAAAATATTCATTAAACTAAAATTCATTTTTTCAATGTTATATCTAACTAAATTTAAATATTTTTGTTTTTGTTTTTAAAGTTTTTCAATATTTCATCCTCCTTATTTTTCTGCAAGACAATTTGATATTTTTTTCTTCCACATTTTATTTGTTTTTATTAATAAATTTTTTCTCATGAAGTGTCATTAGAGTTGAGAATTACTTCAGTTCATTATCATTTTTATTGAAACTTTTACTTGTATGACAGACAATATCCTTGAATGTGGGTCTCTCTAAATCCGAATGAGGACTAAATTTAAGGATCTAAAAGGCAATGTCCGCCCTAACATTGATAATCCGTGCAAATAGGATTAAAAATGCCATTAATGTCCTTTTAGAAGATAGTAACGATTGTCGACATAGGCCTTTTTAAAACAGAGGATGTCAAGACCTTCTTTTGCAATAACATGTCTTGTGTCGTAGACAGGGTAACAAGAATCCGAATTTTTGACCTAGAAATGTTCTAACCAGAAAGAAAAAATCATGTGTCAAGCATAGATTATAAAACCTTTTCAACTTCGAAATACTGTAACAAAACTTATCAGTTTAATAAAATGAAAGATTATATCGAAGTAAACAATTTGGAAAAGTCTAATACATTTCAAAACACAATTTCAGCAATTATCATCTATAGTTGCACTGCAAAAAAATTGTTGATTTTACGGTATGATACTGCCATCATCTCAACTGCCAGTATTATACCGTAAAATTAACAGTAATAAACACTAAAATAAGCAGTAATACGCTACCGCGCATTTTACTGTTTATTACTGTTAATTTTACGGTATAATACTGGCAGTTGAGATGATGGCAGTATCGTACCGTAAAATCAACAATTTTGTTTTGCAGTGTGTGATCTAAAGATTTTTATATATACTATACATATTATGCTAAAATTTAGTTCAGTTAGGAAACACAGTTAAAAATTCCCTTTGAGTAATTCCCTTCAATAAACAGAAATGTACTCGAATTCTTTTGTGCAGTCCTGTATATGATCTATAGAAATTATATACACCAAGTAATATGCAACAAATTAGTTACATTTAAAAACGCAACTCATAACTGAAAACGCAATTCAAGCAAGTATCACACATAGACAGTTACTGTAACTAAATTATTTTTAGTCACTTAATGAACAATAAATGCTACGTACTACAGTAAGAATCTTGTTAGCGCACCTCAGTGATATATATCAATTTCAATATGTTTGAAATAGTCTAACATCACTACATTGCAAACTACTTTTCCCCATACACTATAATGTAACGGAATTCTTTTGGTGTCCCTGTAAACGAACTATAAATTCTACACACTTCATTTTCAATACAGAATATATGCTACAGTAATCCTCAATAACATACATCAATTACATAACAATCCGTGCATATTTTACGTCAGTTAGAGCGCAGCCAGACAAACCGAATTCCTAAACACGTTTCAACTAATGTTGGAAAATATGGCAATTAACAATGATGAATTAACAATGAATGTATGATGTTATATTCGCAAATTGTTGTGCAGAAAATAATTTTGCACAAAAGAGGCAAGTTACGACCACGTGATTTGAAGAATGACACATCCCCCCCCCCCCCCCCTCTGAAGTAAAGTTAACGAAAACGAGTCGGATGTGTCAATCCCAAAACTTTCTTCAATCTCACACAGGTTTCGCATTACACTAAAAAGAATCAGCACCAATTTATATCAAGGTCTAACTGAAACTCAAGTTTTATTAAATTCCGTGCATTATTTCTTGAGATATGACTATCGCTAAAATAGTGTAAATCCTTCAAAATGCTGCCACCTGCTGGGCGATTTTTACCAAAAACTAATCAGCACCAATTTATATCAGAGACTAACTGAATATAAAGTTTTATTAAATTCCGAGCATTAGTTCTTGAGATAGAGCTATTGCGGAAATCGCGAAAAATGCTGCATAGCAGCGCCACCTGCTGGGCTATTTTTACCAAAAACTAATCAGCACCAATTTATATCACAAACTAACTGAATATAAAGTTTTATTAAATTCCGAGCATTAGTTCTTGAGATAGAGCGCCCACAAAATTTTTGTCACATACATACATACAGACAGACAGACAGACATTTTCTAAAAACAGTCAAATCGTGTTCAGGACCTACTAAAACGTATAAATCAGTCGAAAACCGGAAGTCGAAAATTTTAATGAATCCAATACTTTCTTCTTGTAAAGATAGAAGAAAGTAAAAAAAAGGGGCTGTGCTCGCTAGAAGGTATTGATTTTTTGTATCGCGCTAATCGCTACATTGCATTTTTATTTTATTTTTTTTATTTATATAAATGTAAAATCCCTTTTTTTTTTTTTTAATGTAGCGCATTACGATATTAAAGTGTTTATTTCGTTTATAGAGAAGAATAGATTAAGGAAAATAAGAATGTCGGAAATTGTAATAAAATAACATGATTAAAACAGAAAAAATAGAACTTAATTGTCTATGCTCGAATTCGTCACCATCAGTCGTAAATCGCCCCTTCTTAACATAACAAAGACGCAAATCGAGCCAATTTACGGTACCATAAAAGCATTTATTCAGTAAAGGTACTATTAAGGAACCCATAAACAGTGAGAATAGTGAAAAAAAAAAAAAAGGAGGTTGATTTTACAAACACTTTTTCTTTTCTGCTGGATTTGAACCTATTTTGATTGATGTCTAAATCAGAAAAGTACACTTGGCCCAATTTTGTGAATGGTCGCAATAAATTTTAACTCTAAATATAAATGCTTTGAGATAAGGAAAATTTGAGGATATTGGCCGTAATTCTAAATGGATTCTATAAAATAAACAGGAAAATTTCCAAATAAAAGAGAAAGGAATTAAACATATGTAGGTGATACAGGAAATACTTTATTCTTATCTTTAGTTTAGTTTTTTTTTTATATTTATAAACAAAGTTGCACTCATAAATTGAGAAATAATTAGATAAAAGACCATCATCTTACATAAAGCAAAAATTTGTGTCCACTAAGGCTGATGTCATAACTATATGGTGGCAACGACCTGCGCTATTAGTTTCGCTTTTATCGCACATGTATTTGCTTCTAAATATAGCATGAGTTCAATATTTATATCATCGAATAAAAAAAAAAAAAAAAAAAATGTACTTTCAAATAAAACTTGCTTGAGAATTGTTATTCAATTTACTGGTTTTTTATGTGGTTTTTAAATAATTTTCTACAATGAACAAATTTTCTACAAAAACCATTTTCACCTACATTCTGTATCCTGAGCAGTATATTCTGTAACCTAGGAAATCCGGATTGAATCCCGTGTTTTTCCTTTTTTTTCTTTCTTTCTTTCTTTTTTCTTTCTTTCTTTCTTTCTTTCTTTTTTTTTTTCCATATATATCCTCATGTCTTTCTGAGAGATAAAAAAAAATTCCATTTTCGGTACTTACATATTATCTGTGCCAGGTCTGATACCCCGCCAACAATGGCGCATGTTATACTAATTACAGTAACGCTTTTTTTTTTCTACATTGTGACTGCATTTTAAATTCTGAATTTTTCATTGTGACTTGTACTTTAACTTATTTTCTTTCTATTTTTTTTATTATTGTTATTATTTTGAATTTTGAATAACGCATATTTAAAGGATTTCCAAACAAATCTTTTATTACCAGAGATGTGGTAATTAGATAAAAAATACGTGAGTGTTTCGATTCCCACTAAATGAAATTGTATTTTAAAAATTATACTATGTAAAGATGTAATTTAAATAAATGCAGTATGCAATATGCATGTATTCTAATAAGAAAAGACAATTCGTATGAGGGAAGTAGAATCGCATTCACAAATACATTATAGCCAGAGCTTAAATTCTAACAAAAATAAATCGGTCAAGTGCGAGTATAATTAGCGCTCAACGTGTTCCGTACATTAAATTTATTAATTACTATTTATTAATTAATAAACTCCTACTACCCATATTTTTTTCATAATTTTAGTTACCGTTTCAGTAGATTCGGAAATAGGAGGGGGGGGGGGGACATTTTCCCAGTATACTTTCAACGATATCTCTGAAAATATAATACCTAAAATTAAAACAAATATTACCTTTGAGTTCGATGTTACGAGATCTTTCGAACGATACCCTACACGATATATATATAAAAAAATTCAAGTAACTTAATTAATATCTCGGCTAATTACCATTTTTTTTTTTCGAAAATCATTATCAAATATTCTGGGATGATTCTGCGTCGATAGATACCTCGAATGTCCGTCCAACTCCCCTCCCCTACTGACCGCCCGAAAAGTAAAGTTTGTGTGCAACGGAAAAATGCGTTTATCCAAAAACTATGTTATCTAGGAAAATCGCTATAGTTTTCCTGCAAGGTATAAATAAACTTCTACTACCCCTAATTTTTTCATAATTTTAGTTTCAGTAGATTTGGGAAAGAGGGAGTGGGGGAATATTTTTGTGGGGCATTTTCGACGATATATCTGAAAATATAAAACCCAAATCTAAAACAAATATATTTTTGAGTTCGATATTACGAGATATTTCACACGATACCCCACATGACATACAAAAAGAAAACTTTTTTTTTCAAGTAACTTAATTAGCCCCCTAAATTTTTTCCTAAACATATTTCTGAATGACTAATAATCTGTAAAATATGTGGGTAAAACGGCTTTATAACTTTTCCAAGTTTGAACTTTCCACGTCCCATAGTTTACGCGAAAAAGAGGCTCTGACAGACGGAGGAGTGATCTTATAATGGTTCCGTTTTTACTTTTTAAGTACAGAACCCTAAAAAGTACCGGAACTCTAATTTTTTTTCAATAATAGTACCTTATCTCGTCCCCTCTACCTGCATATTTATATTTCATACATTATTTGCAAAATTTAAAGCAATTTCGTCTTTAGTACACACCATAGACCTCTGAGGCACACACACACACACAGAAAAATTATACTGACTATATCTATATGCATTCTTTTATAATAAAATCTAATAAATGAACAGAGCAAAAACATTAAAATCAGGAGTGGGAAATATGCAGAAAATTCTATTCGACAAGGATTTGTTTCTATCAACTAGCAAAACACAACACAACACGAACAAAAAGCAGCGAGTAAACATAACACGACCACATTTAGAAACGACAGAATTTATAGAGAGAATTTATGGGCGTGACCCGCAGGGCCGGAACTAAGGGGGGGGGGGGGGCAGAGGGGGCACATGCCCCGGGCACCAACAAAACAGAAGGTGAAGGGGGCGCCAAATGCAGGTTTTGTTTGTTGTTTGTATATATGTAAGAAATTTGTATAAAAAGTCTCGCAGCCGGAAAATCCAAAAGAAAAACTGAACCAAATGCATTAAAATTGACAAATAGATAAAAAGATTCGTCTACAATACAAGATAGCAAATGAATAAAAAACGAACTGTTCTCTTAGGATATTTTCTTTCTCCCATTCCAAATGTATCATGTCTATGTCGTCCATCATTTAAATCTCTTCCTGTGGCTTAGGATAATCACTAACATTTTTCAAGGTCAGTCCCTACTCATGTTTGTGTATGACACTGTTCATACGTTGCTTTACAGTAGTGGATCCCAAGCCCACCAAACACCTTAAGAGATAGTAACCCAGTAGCTGGCCACCCCTCAAAATAATAAAATGCTCATTTATCTATACCTACAGCAGAGCCAATTACAGAAAACTTCTTTCATTGAATTTGATAAGCTATCTAGTGGCAATGTCACGGGGCCTTCAGGAGGAGATATCAAATACAAAAACGAAGAGCTAAAATCTAAACAACGCATGGAATACAAAAAAAAAAAAGAGCAAAACTTAAAAAAATTAGTCCAAAAAAACAATTTAAAACCTATGAAAGATTTTGTAATGACACAACAAACACATGCGTCTCCCAGTACATAAACTAGCCTCAGGCGAAATTACAACCCCCCCCCCCCCCCAAGACTTGTAAAAGGAAACTCTTAATCACTTTCTAAATAGCCTGTATCTTACAGACCCGTTAATAGAACATAAACTTATACCAGCCCTTCTCAGATTTAATGACTCAAGTCCCCCTGGTGCTAAAGAACAGGAATTAAACAAAATAATCGGAAATATAAAACAGAATAAGACATCAGGGTATGATTACATAGATTATAACTTGTTTAAAAGAATACACAATGCAGCACCACAATTTTTACAAACACTTTACAATACATGCTTCAACTTTAACCATTTCCCAAAATCTTTCAAAATAGGTACAGTAGTATTATTCCACAAGGCTGGTAAAAATCCCAAAAAATTACAGACCAATATACCTATTGCCATAATTCAGAAAAATACTAGAAAGAATAATCCATGGTAAAATCAATGACCCGTACACACACAGTGACCATTTACAAAGATCGCCATGTACCTTAGGCAATCCCATTTTTATTTATTTTATGCGAAAGCTCCCCTTTCCCCCTAGATAATCACTGACAGGACCGAGCAGTACTTTGTCATAGGCCTCATAAAAAAAAAAAAAAAAAAAAAAAAAAAAAATATTTATGTCGCATAATTTTTATTTGCGCGCTTTTTTTTAACACTTTCCAACCTAGTTGAAAAGTGTTTATGACTTCAGTTTGTCTGGCCGTATGGCCGTCTGCCGTATGGCCGTCTGTCCGTGCTCTAACTCCCGTAAATAGGCTCGGATTGCTCTGCAATTTTTATATGTTATTGTCGTTATTTATGGCATGTTCCCTATTTCAGCGGAAGTGTGTAGCACTTATACTTTTTTTACAGGGACACTCAAAAGAATTCCGTTGCATTGCGGTCTATGGAGAAAAATCATTTGAGGTTTATTTAAATAATGTTTCACTATTTTAAACGCACTGAAATTTATATATATCACTAAGGTGCATTACAAGAGGCTTACTACAGAATAGTATGTGTATAGCAGTCATCGTTCATTTGACAGGGACACACAAAATAATTCTCTACTGTCTGTTGCCCCACCAGTGGCTGAGAGGTTGTGCTCTCGATGCTGGTAGACGGGAGGTGCTGGGTTCGATCCCAATCGCGCCCGTCGGCCTAATCGTTCGGAGTTTTCGTGGTTTTCTTCGAGCCGTGGATTTATCCATGCGTAAATACGGATTAGGTTCCCTTAGGAAGACCCCCACGAAGGGCACTCCCCCCGGGCCTATATCCCTAGTGTAGATAATTGGCCGTCAATAATCAACCTCAACCTCAACCTCTACTGTCTGTTAACAATAATTCCTGGAAGTGCGTTGTAAGTTACTGAACGCGATTTTAATTTTAACTCGCTTTTTGTCTATTACGTGGTGTGTATAAATTCTGTGGATCCTATACAGGGAAGCACAAAAGTTCGCGAACACATTTCCGTTTATTGACAGAAACTCCAGACGGAGAATTTTAAACTGTGCTACGCGTTTCCTAACTGAACTGAAATTTAGCATCCTATGTAGTATATATACAAATCTATAGATCCTATACAGGGCTGAATAAAAGTATTCGGATATTTCTCCGAATATTGTATATGTTAGAAATTCCTGAAATTATGTTTTTAAATATGTTCTGCGTTTTCCAAATTGTTTACTTAGATGTTATCTTTCAGCTTATTAAACGGTATGATTTGTAAAATTATTTTGGAAGCGTTGGAAAGTGTTACATAATCTATGCTTGACGCATGATTTTTCGTTCTTGTTTTATATTCTTATTAGTTATGTTCATATAGTTAAAATAAAGTATTTTATTTATATTTTTCTGTTTGCATGTAAAATGCACTTTCTGGATCCCACTCGGAAGCGAACAACTAGACGGGCGAAAACCGGCTAGTATTCTATAAAAAGCATCAGGTGCTAGATAATGATGCTTATTAAAATCGATAAATTGTACTTTTATCACCCCCTCTCTCTGACTAAACGCACCCTGTTCCTTTTCAAAGATAAGTTTCTTTAGGAAGTTAGTTTCGTTAGCTTGAAACATTTTTCACTTTACTACAGCGTATCTGAGGTAGCGTGGCCGAGCGGTCTAAGGCGCTGGTTTAAGGCACCAGTCTCTTCGGAGGCGTGGGTTCGAATCCCACCGCTGCCAGCATTCTTTTTTTTTTCCATTTATATATATATATTTTTTTTAAGTCCAAAAGCACAAAAATTTACAGGTGATACATCAGGAGATTTAGCAGGTACATTAGTGAAGGGTAAATGCACATGCATGCGTTTCTCGCATATATATATAACATGTTTTTTTTTTTCTTTTTTTGGCAAGACATTCATATATTATTTCGACTACTATGCGGATATGTTTTCAAGTACGTAATGAAACCATTAAGGAATAAGTCATTACCAGCCCTTACAAGGTAACTATTAATATCCCACGTCAGATATTGTATGCTAATTGTGAATATAATAATCAGTGATAAGAGATTAAAATATACATTTAAAAAATCAAATTGAAGTATTCTAAAATCCAAAATCAAATTACATAATGGAGAATGATGAAGTAAAAAAAATATGTTATTTGTTGTTTCACAGTCTTTATAATATCGCATTAAATGATATTGTGCAGCGCCTATAAATCATTTAACAAATTTAAATAATATTATTTTATGTATTGTTTTTAGAGGAATTTAATATAGTAGAACAACAATTTTACGTTGATAATATTCCTAATACGCCGCAAAAAAAAAAAAAAAAAAAAAAAAAAAAAAAGAGTGTTGGTTTTACAGTATAATACTGGCAGCTGGGGTATCAGTATTATACTGTAAAATCAACACCTTTTTTTTTTTCCAGTGTACAAGGGAATTCCGTTCGACAATCTTTTAATTCGACATGTCCAAAAACTCGGCATTAATCATTATTCCTGTTCCTGTCAATGTATTTCCAGCGTAATAAAATTCTGGATAGCTCGACAGAGTACAATGATAAATCGGCTAATTCGCCATACCCGTGTTTTTTTTTTTTTTTTTTTTCCAAATGTTTTTCCTTTTATCATTTTTTAATATTACAGACAGCTTAAAAATAATATTTTTCTTCTTCATTTGAAAGGAGTGTATAGTCTGGAGGCAGCCTCACATTTTAGCAACCAATTTCAACGTCTATCACTTTTGTATATATGATAGTAACGTGGTACAGAAAACGAAACTGCCGGTCACCTGGCACACCAGCAGAGGGTGCTGCCATTGAGCAGCCCACTGCAAAGTGAAATGAATGGTATCCCGATTACAGGTGATCATTAATTAATGGTCAAACATCCTTAATACAGATACCATTAATTTTACTTTGCAGCGTTTATTACTAGCAATTCATCACGTTTTTTCTCCATTATTATTATTATTATTATTACTACTACTATTAATTTTAGTACACTTGCGCATTCTTTTAAAGTAATTTCACACGCAGAATAGGAATACGCACCCCTTGCTTAAATTTTTATTGCTACATTTTGCATTTATCTTTAAAGAAAATATTTTACGAGTTTCGTAGAATATGCACGCTGTTATGTGCACATTTAAAATTGCAAAAATGTCACGAATAATTTTCGTTTCAGTCATGTGTTCCGCGACATATACATTTTTTTTTTCTTGTGACTTTTTAACATCCAGCTAAAAGTTATATTATCTTTAACATCCCTGATGACAATAAAAATGAAAGTGATGTTTAATAAAATGGGAAGTTTTAAAGTGTCAGGAGCTTTTAAACCGGCCAAAAAAAAAATCGAATTACTTTAATTCACTTTTATTAAAAATTAATTAATTTTTAATATTTTAAATAAAACCACATGCAGAATGTTGCATTAGATCAAACGTCGTAAGAAAGATCAGTCATTTTATTAAAAAAAAAAATTTTTTTTAATTATGATTTTTAGAAAATGGCTAATTGGATTTAATGAAATTTTTATATCCTGTACAGTAAATGAATGTACAATCGTGGGAAAAAATATCATAATTTATATACTTTGAAATTCATATTACAAAAAATGTATTGTAACCTATAAAATTTTTAACATAAATCGATTTCTAGAGGCTTCAAATATGCGATTCCAAAGTTACAGCTGATTCCGCCGAATAGTGTTTCAGCTATGCTTCAAACACTAACCCTCATTTCAATCTGTTTTACAACGATTAAAAAATTGGAAATTCTACGTTAAACGTGACAAATGAGGTGTGTTCTTTTTATAAATAATTTCACAATGTAAAAAAATCATACTTATTATTTCAGTGAAATGAATTATATCGTCTGCTATGAGCGAAATGAGCATGCCTTTTTTTTTTCTTATTACGTATGCCACGTTTACAAATGCGATTTTTTTTTCTACACCAGACAGCGCTGGAAAATTCACCATGGAGATCTTGCTTTGCGAATGATTACCTCCATGGTTTAATTTTTCTATGATTCACGATTAATGAATCTCTTGGGTTTATTTACTTTAATGGATTGAGCTTTTCGGCTGTTAACGTGATTTCCACTGAAGTTATCTCAGAATCTATACATATTTTAACTAACTCATCTCTCAAGCAAACAATTTTTTTTTTTTGAACGATCTTTCTAAAAATGCAACTTTTATGCAATTTATTCGAAAAAACAACTTTGAATAAAAATGGCCGCCTGGCATAAGAAAAAAAGAAGTGGTTTGCCCGTATTTGTTTTCCTCAGTCACGTGACTTGCGCTTTTATTATATAGATTGCGTACGATAGGATTTAATTGAATAAAGAAAACTTTTATTAATATTTTTTTAAGTTTTGATTCGACTTTATAAAATTTGAAATGACTCGACAAAATTCTGCAACGATAATATATATTAAATTTCAGACTATTCGGTTGGGTTGTTTTTGCGCTGTTATATGCGGACGGACGGACGGACAGACGGACACATGTACGGACCAGACGACGACTATAGGTGCTACGTATTTATATAATTACGAACGCACCTAAAAAGAAGTTTAACATTACGAGTATCATACTTTACATCAGTGTAATTCCTAAACTGTTTGACCGAATAACTTCTCGTATGATATCTGAAAGTAAAATTTACCGAAGAATCGAAATATGGTGTCAAAATTAAGTGTTAGCATTAAAAAATGTTAAGTTTAATACAAGTTCAATATGGTAGAGGACTCCAAAGCATAATTTAAGTTAGCATTAATTGCTAACAGTGATGAATTCAGGGGGTGGCCCGGGGGCGGAGCTTCCCCTCGAAGCATCCAAATGTCCCCTCCAGAAGCTTTGAGATTTTGTGTTTTTGTAATGGTCTAAAAGTGTAAATCCCCCCCCCCCCCCAGATAAAATGCCCTCCCCGAGAAAAATGTCTGAATTCAACACCGATTATTAAACATTATTGCAAATCGATTAATACTAGTACTGTTTTTGTACGATGATTTGCAGCAAAGTTAGTAAAAAAGAGAATTAACTCCGATTATACATAAAAAAAAAAAAAAATCCTTAATACAAAAATTATTTCTTAAAATATGTTTGCTGATTTTGTTTTGTTTTGATAGTAAGCCAATTTATTTTATTATTTAAAAAAATAGCTTGCACAGAAATGCACACTTTCTTGGAAAAATACCCATTTGCGCGTATGACTTAAAATTAATAAAAATTAAACATATTTAATATTTTTAAACGTAAAATTCAAAGAGTTAAGTTGTATAAATATTACTTTAAAGTTTTGTTCCTAATAGGTCTAATATTTTTTAAGATAACAAGCTCTGAAAGCTGAGCTAACTTTTTACATTTTAAGAGGTACCTGACCTCTTAAACCAACCCCCAAAGACTACTCCCTGCCTCCTTGGTGTGACGCATTCAGGTAAAAAAGAATAAATCACTGCCCATTAAATTTATTCTAATGTTTTCCATTTACATCCAAACAAAGGAAAAAACATTTAATAGATATACATATGGCGTCACTCAAGTATGAAATTTTAAATACTAGAATTATTTTCTAAACGCTGAATATCATTGATAGTTGAAAAATAATGATACATATTCTCTATATGATAGTTCAATAACTCTTACAGTCTCATTTTATCGTCTGCAAAGGAAAAAAATAATAATGTGCGTGAAAAGAATCCGTATTCCTTCGAGGTAACGTAATTTGTTTCCAGAACATTTTTTAAAAATCAGATTATAAAGAAGAGACTAACAGGTGTTGATCTTCATTTCGTAGATTAATAATCATTTATGCTTATGAAACACATCTATATACAGGGATGTAGTGGAGGGTATACGGTGGAACATGCCGTATATACCTTCTGTATTTTTAAGACCTCCGTATACCCTTTGTTTTGAATGTAAAGCTACACTGCAAGAAAAAAATGTTGATTTTACAGTATAATACTGGCACCCCATCTGCCAGTATTATACCGTAAAATTAACAGTAATAAACAGTAAAATAATACGCTACCGCATGGCAGCGTATTACTGCTTATTTTGCTGTTTATTACTGTTAATTTTACGGTATAATACTATAGCAGCTGGGATACCAGTATTATACTGTAAAATCAACATTTTTTTTGCAGTGTATAGCGTACGCGTAGTGACAATGACATATACTCTTTGCCTATAGCGTATATCGTCTGGTTACTTTACGACTGCAATACTGTCTATATATCCATAAGTCGCGCAGATACAATACTTAAATACACAGATTCATGCGTTAGCGAGGGATGGCTATACGATTCAACAACGGTAAAAATTAAGAAAAAAAAATCCATGCTATATAATGCTTTATTATAATGTATTTCCAAAATATTATTTATATTTGGAATAAGTTATATAAATACGTAAAGAAGCTACTGGATATATTTTGAATAAGCTATATTACTTGTATATAGCTTACCATTGATTATTTGGATAATAAACACCCCTTACGTGCTTCTAATGTATGATAGTTCGGTAACTCTTTGTGTTTCATTTTATCGTTTGCAAAATAATTTGAAAGAATATACAGTGTCTCACAAAAGTGATGGGACACTTGTGCTTTATAAAAAGAAACTGCAATAAAATAAATAAACAAACATGTGCAAAAATTTTTTGGGTGTGTTTCATATTTAAAGTTAGTAACAATTATTACATAACATACATTTTGTCAAAATATTAAAATATTAATTTAGTAAAAATACAATTGTTCAGAACGGAGCAAAAAATGGCTCACATAAGTGATGGGACACTTACTTTTCCATCAAATATTTATCCACAAATTTTACTTTTTAAAAGGTTTTAATATTTTGTTGGATTTCCTTTTACTTTTAAAACATGATTTAATCTTTTTGGGATGGATTCGACTATTTTTTTTGTGATTTCTGGAGTGATTTTACCCCATTCTTCTTGAAGCACCGATTTTAGTTGTTGTTTTGAAGAAATGGTGTGTTTGCGAATTCTTGATTCCAATTCTTGCCAAATATTCTCTATGGGATTTAAGTCTGGAGATTGTGGTGGTGTTTTTATTATTTCAGGACAGTTATATAGCAGCCAGAGTCTAACGTTCAGAGCAGTGTGCTTGGGGTCATTGTCCTGGTAGAATTTAAAATCGTTATGAAGGTTCAATTTTCGTGCTGAAGATTTCAAATTTTGCTTTAAAATATCAATATACTTGTACTGATCCATTATACTGTCAATAAAAACAAAATTACCAACTCCAGCGGACGACATACACCCCCATACCATAACTCCTCCTCCACCATGTTTTACTGTTGGTACCAAGTTCTGTTTGCGAAGTTCTTCCCTGGGTTTTCTCCACACCAAGATTCTACCGTCAGAACCAAATATATTAAATTTACTCTCATCAGCAAATATAACTTTATTCCAGTAATCAGAATTCTTATTTATGTTGGATTTTGCGAAAGCTAGTCTGAGTTTTCTATTCTTTTCACTTACGAAGAATTTTTTCCTGGCTACTCTACCGTGATATCCAGCAGATCGAATTACCCTTCTAATAGTTTCAGGATTAACAATTATTCCTTATAATGCTTGTAAATCAGCAGCAACTTTTGAAGCACTAATTCTTGGATTTTTTTTAATATTTCGAACGATAATTCCCTTTATTCCATTGGATAGCTTTGATGGTCAGCCAGGTCTTCTTTTATCCTGAATCATATGATTCTTTTTATATCGTTTAATGATATTGAAAACTGTTGAACGACTCAAGTTAACTGTTTCAGCAGTTTTTCTAATAGATTTTCCACGTTCAATATGCAAATTAATAACTAATTTTCGAATTTCAGGCGAAGTTTCTTTTCGTTTAGCATTCATGACTACACAGAGCTAAAAAACACAAAAATTCCAAAACAAACTGGAGAGAAATACTGCAGACGATTTTATAAATTATTGCCAATTGCTTTTAAGTAAAAATAAAACCCCAAAAAATATTTTTATTGCTTATTTCAGGCGATTTTTGTTGCATATATAATGGTGTCCCATCACTTATGTGAGCTATTTTTTGCTCCGTTCTAAACATTTGTATTTTTATTAAATTAATATTTTAATATTTTGACAAAATGTATGTTATGTAATAATCTTTACTAAATTTAAGTATGAAACACACCCACAAAAAAAATGTGTACATGTTTTTTTAATTTATTTGATTAGTTTCCTTTTGTAAAGCACAAGTGTCCCATCACTTATGTGAGACACTGTACATGAGTGGAATTTGTGCAACGTGTGTTTTTAAGTGAAATAATTGTTTTGCATAACGTTTCTATCAAATTACAAAAGCGACATTAGTGATATTATCCTCCTTTCACAGATTTCTTTTATTATTGAGACAGGCTGTTTATCATAAGCAAGTTAAAGCAACTTAATATGTTCACCTTTATGGAGCCAATTTGTCGTTTTATTCTTAAGAACGAAGAAAAACATCATTTGCATCATTCCATAAGTCAAGCCATAGGGCACTATTATAGAGCTACCAGCTAGAGCGTAATGGTAACGTGATGACGATCGCAACGCCTCTATGTTGCAAGAGTTAACTTATACACGGAATATTTCTGCTCTTGAGTGTTTACTTCTACCTTAATATAATCTTTCTTTTTTTAAATGTTACATGCTTACGTTTTCAACAAAAACTTAATTTGTGTGCGTAAATTATGAGTTAATAATATGGTTTATATATTGTCACTCTGACGCTAATATCGCTATAATTTCAGATTTTGTTGTAATTGTCCTATCTTGTTGCTTAATTTATGAGTCAAGGAGATACAACACATAAATACATTACAGATTCATGTTGGTGCAAAATGGCAAAACGATTCAATAACATGCAAAACACGAAAAAGAAAAGTTGTACGCTATGGAATAGATTATGATGCATCTTCCAAATGTTACATATCTGTGGAATAAAGTTATATTCTGATTCGAAAAAAGCTATTGGATATATTTGGAATGAACTATATTCAATAATCATTGATATTTGGGAAATAATACACATCATTTATGAGTTTCGACAATGCGATAGTTCAATAACTCTTCGTGTTTCATTTTATCGTTTGCAAAGAAATTTAAAAGAATATAGTACGTGCGTGCAATACGAATGGCCGAAGTTCCCCATAACATTTCTATCATATTATAAAAAAAGACACTGAGAGATGTTTATCTTCCTTCCGTAGATTAATAATC
Source organism: Maratus michaelseni (assembly GCA_963931845.1). Classification (NCBI taxonomy): domain Eukaryota; kingdom Metazoa; phylum Arthropoda; class Arachnida; order Araneae; family Salticidae; genus Maratus; species Maratus michaelseni. The sequence goes on along the minus strand of OZ007592.1, from coordinate 190,261,544 downwards.
CTTGAGCGGCCAATTTGTCGTTTTATGCTCAAGAACGAAGAACAAAATTATGACACTTGACGCTTATAAAATGTGCATATAAAGTGCATCATTCTATAAATAAAATAGATGCAACACTTAATTAACGATTCATGTTGGTGCAAAATGGCGAACACTATTCGTATTCACTAACATTGAAACGCAAGAAAGAAAATGTGTACGTTATGGCTTAGATTATGGTTCATTTTTAATCATCGTCAACATATTATGTTACTTTAAGGGTGTATTCAAATCCAAACTGCTTATTTTGAGACACATTCGTAAATTCATTTTTGCTCTAAAATGCATCCAATTGGCAGGTTCTCTTATTCAGAAACTTTATAATGTCCCCACTGTCTCGATTTTTTGATAAAGGCAGAATATATTTCAAAAAATGCTGTCAAAGTGGACATTTTGAACCGAATTTCCAGAAGCGATAGCGCTGGAAACAAAAAAAATGATCGTACTGTGAAAATAATTGTCTGTAAATCAATTTCTAATTAATTGAACGAAAAATAAAAACATGGGGCCCTTATAAATGTCTTTATAAATCACGCCGCCAAGTTTCCTGTTGTTACTTTTAAAAATGAGTCTGGGAATGTCTCTCAAAATTTTGAGTTGTTGAGCGTGGAATTTTTTTTTTTTTTTTTTTTTTTAATACACCCTTAACTTACTTTTGATAAGCAGTCTATTTCAATAATAAAAGAAATTTTAATAAAGTAGATGTATTTTAAATTCGTTAAAAATAATGCGTAAGGTGAGCGTTCACAGGCAACTATTTCTAATATTCTGTGTAGGTTTAAATCCTATTATCAGCGTACTGGTGTTTATATTTTCTAAATCATTTTGTTTCAGTGTTACTTGCATTATATACTGTGTTATTATTTTAATCATAATAAAAATATATCATTCAACTGCAAGCTGGATAATGATTTCGTAGATAATGTTACTAAATATTTTTAATAGAAACTCGGGCAAACTTATTACAATCGCAATTATTAATTTTCGTTAAAACATTTTAAAGAAATTTTATAATATAAAGTTTTCTTATTTTAGAAAGTATAACATCATAAAAATACGGCTTCATTAATGTTCACGCTGTGACCATAAAACATTTCAGTTCTTTAAAATCCAGGCAAAATAAATAAATAAACCATCATCATCATTTTTTAATAGTAACGTGTTATTATACAATTCAATAACATAAAATTCGCATTATTGAAATACTTATTTTAAATTGCAAACGATATAGACAGGCAGATCAACAAACCAATGCACACCGACCATTTAATTTCTCTTGAAAATTTCAAATACGACATAAAATTTATTTAACATGATAATATCAAGTCTCAACCATTGAATATGGGTAGATGTTGGATTGAGGAGGTGTGTGGCGGAGTTGTATGGAAAACGCATGGTTAATTTATATTAAAAAAAATGGGGCATTTGATTTACACAAACGTTTGATATTACACATTTTATAATGGACTGTGATGTGATATTTTCATGTGTATATTAATTTAATTATATTTGCATATTCATTATTTAATGAATTTATATTCATTAATATTAAGAATGTTTTTGAACTAATGCATTTGGATTAATGCCTACGGTGGACAATATCATATTAACTTCTAATATAATGTATACTTTTTTAAAGTGTTAATATAATATATGTTTTAATTTTTATTAAACGTTCTACCCATACCACTTATATTAAGTGTATATAATTTTTTAACTTTGTATGAAGAAACATTATATGTTACCAATTAATTTCAATATTTAATTAATATTAATTTTAAATCCTTTGTATCTTAATTCAAATATTTAGTAGTTTATTTTAATTTAATTTATGTGATGTTGCATTTTTGGCACAGCAATTTAATAGTTGCTATGTCATTTCATGGTACATATATTTTTATGTTGCATTAATTATTAATTTTTCCATCTTACATCTTATTTTTAATATAGAATTATTCATTAATAATCCATTACTTTAATGTAATTGGATATTCTATTTATTAATTAATTTCATTTATTTATTATTTAACTAATTGCTATCATCTTTAGATAGTACATGGTTTAATTTTTAAATATTAATTTTTAAATATTAATTTTCATCCAATACTATTTTAATTCAGCGTATATTCACTTTTTACCATTATAGAGGACAGCACCAATGTTCCTGTTGCTTTACAATAATATTCATATCATTCTAAAATCTTTTCTGGCAACATAGTAAATCGTTTTCTAAATCTAAATTTGGCAACATGTATAATTTTTTGCAATTCATTCCCTCGTTTTGGTTGTGTTCATGTGTGGTTCATGTGGTGCACAGGTATATATTTTAATCCAAATGGATTATAGACTTTCTGACTCTATTTCATGTTTTATCTATATATTACAGGTATGGCTTCTTTCCTTTTTAATATTGTATTTTTTTTTTTCACAGGTTTGATTCAATGTTTATGAGTAGGTAGTCCCAAAATCACATTCTTTAGCAATGTTATGGCTAATATGATGATGAAACCACTCATTTTATTTTGTGGTATTTAGGCATTTGGGACTTGAAAATTCTGTCTAAATTCCACAAATTTCATTTCATTCATTCAATTTCATTTATTCAATTTTTAATTTAATTTCTTATTCTTTTAAATAAGTTTTTGGTATCCATATTCAGTGTGTTGGGGAATACTTTCATTGACAACTAATTATTACATACTTAATCATTATTTCATAGTTCAGTTGGTGTTATGGTAATGTTTCATTTATGGTTATATATATATATATATATATTATATAACCGAAAAACAGTTATCTGAAAAATAATTGAAACACACTAAGACGTAATGAAAGACTAAATATAAAAATAATATTTTATGGTGCATTTTGATAAAACTATTTTTTATTTATATTAAAACGATCACGATAATTTTTAAATGATTATGTAGCAAAATACGAGTGATTTTCCAATACAGTTAATATAAAAAAAAATCCTTCTCTATTTTCAAAGCAAATCATCATTAAAAAATCCTTTGTTAAATATAACTTTTTAATATCTCCATTAACTATTTATCTTGCATGCAACATTATTAAGGGGAGAAAAATGCCAAGAGCGATACATCTGCAGAGTCTGGATGAAAACAATACTTACCACATTCCCGATTGAACTTTCAATATTAAATTCTTGGATTGAAAACAAAACACGAATGAAGTTAAAAATTATTACAACGTATTCATTTTAACATTTAAACTAAGGATTTTATCGTAAAAAAAAAAAAAAAAAAAAAAAAAAAAAAAGAAGAAGAAGAAAAGGAAACATTTGGAGCCGCAACTAAAAAATGTATAAATAAGAAACATATAAGTGGGGATTTTCATTAAAGATCTAAAGTAGATCCTTATTGTAAAATTCGAAGCTCAGTATAGGAAGAGAAACAAACATTTTCACGTTTTATGTTATGTCATATTGCAGCTTTCTGAAGGTAACTAAAAAGATAGGCTGCCGTGCTACGCTTCGTGCTTTTCTCCCTTCGGACCGCAAGAGTCACGTGATGCTCTTAACGTGCACCAACCAGCATTCGTGTTTTTCCAACACCTGTGTCACAAAAAGAGTATCCACGGACTCAAGCGGGGCAAAAAGCGATCCACCAGTAGTCTGTTTTTTTTTTTTTTTTTTTTTCGACAGCTTTTATAGTCAGGACTGGATCAAGTCAAAGAGAGGCCCAGAGCTTGGTATTTATTTGAGGCACCCCTACATATACTGTCACAAAAAAAAAAAAAAAAAAAAAATATATATATATATATATATATATATATATATATATATATATATATATATATATATATATATATTTGGTGCTTAGTATATAGATATGAATATATAAATAACATATTTAGATAAAAATATTTTTTGGTTTTTAATCTTATCTGACTCTAAGAGCACAAGTTATTGATTGTAATCAATACAAGGTCAAAATAGATTTAAAATATCATATTTACAAAAATTACATAAAAAATTAGCGGACCTCGAAAATCAGGGGGCTTAGGGTCACGGATCAGTTGGCCCAAATCAGCCCCTGTTCATAGTAATACAGAAATTAAAAGAAGACATATTTTTTTTTAAAATAGTAAATTAAAAATTATATTATCAATAAATTTAAGATTTTTAAAAAAACAAAACAAGGAAAATGTAAAAAAGATTAAGATGTGAAGAAAGAAAAATTAATAAATCCCAAAATCGAAAACATATGAAAATAAGAAACATGCTAAACGATTGTCCGCACTAAAAATCTAACTCTATTCTTAATCTCAGGATAGGAACATATACAGTTATTTCCATATTCAATTATCATATTATAGCATCCAACTTTTATATAATGCAAATGCAACATACCAATAGTAAACAACTATTTTTTTAAGTTTAAAAACAAGCGCTAACGCATTTCTGAAAAAACACTGAAAAAAATTCTGTTTGACTAACGTTAACTATTAACTGCCCATAAATTGTTTGGAATAATTGGATTTTGTTTTCTTCTGTTGGTGGAGAAGTTTATTTTCTAGAGTGTCAACAAAAACGTTTTTTTTTTATTTGGCAAAATCTTACAGATTTCTGTAAGAGATAAGTTTTTATTTCAAATATTGTTTTCTTTAGCATTAAACAGCCGTTGATATACCCCATTACACTGTAAAAAAAATTGAAAGGTAAACCAAAAACTTAAAAATTAATAATGTTATTTTTATTTTTTTTGGAGGGGTGGCCCGTTTCTGGGTTTCTATTTTTTAAACTTTATGAATGGGCCCGCTACTACGGAACACATGCCAAATTTTATTTTTATGTTTAATTTATTTAAATTAAGTATTATTTTTTGGTTCTAATCCTTTGTATATAATTTATTTAGTTATTTGTTCAGATTGTTAAAAGAAGAAGTTAATAGCTGAAAAAGTTTATACTTCAAGTTTGGTTCATTGGTTTTTTGGTTACACTTATATAGAGTTTTAAATGAAATAGCTATACCTATTAATTTGTATTAGTTTTTCGCTGCACCAAAACATTTTTTGTCTCTAAAATTTAGAATTAGGTTTATTTGTGTTCACATATGGAAAAAAATATCAGAATATTAAATAGTTAATAATTTTTTCTTTGTGTAGTAAAACATAATTTAAATCAAATTCAATAATCAGAGTTGTCTGTAATTCGTTCTGCTGTAGGTATAGATAAAAATTCACATGAACACAAATAGAAAACAATAAAATGTCGGTGTTCTTTGACTCCTAAAAAGCCTTGTTATGTAAAGAATCTTATATTTGTTTAAGATAATATAAATCATTATAACATTTAGATTTAACCATTTAAAACAGCTATTTAAAAAAGCAGTTTTCAACATTAATGGCCCACCACGTGGCAGAAAATTACTATGCTTTCTGCGACAAACTGCACTAACATTAAAATAAAAAAAAATTAAAAACGCAAAAAAATTTACCTATCGGAATTTTCATAAAAAGTTTAAAACATGAAAAGAAAAAGAATGTTATTGGAGAAAATTAAAACTGAATATCAATATTGATATTTGAATCAGATGAATACTGCTTAATAAAAGTACAAAGATGCACTCTTAAAAGAAAAAGCGGATACAAAAAAATAATTCTATTCCTACCCAAGATATTGGTCACTCAATTGAAACGTATAAGACTGTATAGATTCATAAGTTTTAAAAACGAAAAAAAAAAACCTTAAAGATTTTATTTTACAAAATTTAAAACATTAAAAAAATATTAGTGGTGAAAATTAAAACTTAACAATAATATGGATACTAGAAATCGGAAGAATCTAAGTTATTAAAATACAAAGACACACTCTTCAAAGAAATAATGATTACAAAAAATCATATTTCTAACCAATAAAATGAAGAAATATATATGTATAACATTTTATGGTTTATTATATATATATATTTTTTTCTCTTTCTCTCTCTCTCTCTTTTTAAATATTCTTCATATTTTCAGTATCTTTGTCGAATTACCATTGAAGCACAAGCTATGGTAAAATTATGATTGCACTTGTTATTTTATTAACTATGTGGTATTCTGTCTACACATTATTATTAATTATCTCTTTGGAGATTTAAATAGAATGTTACAAGAACTTAATATGTTTTTTTGAAATTCAAAGATATTATAATTATATATATATATATATATATATATATATATATATATATATATATATATATATATATATGAATGAATAAATTTATGTTTTATGGTAAAGAAAAAAGTTAATAAGAATTTTAAAAACGAAAAAAATTAAAACTTAAAGATTTTTTCGGCAAAGTTAAAATAATAATAAAAATTTAATTAATTAATTAATTAAAATAAAATAAAATTAGTGGTGAAATTTAAAACTGAACATTCATATGGATACTAGTAACCGGAAGATTCTGCATTATTAAAACGAGCAGGGAAGACCGAGCTATGCTCGGTCAAAATTAGCTTTGAGTTCAAATATCCTGACGCATGACCAAAATGACCCACTAATCAAATTTTCTCAAACATGTGACCTATCCCAACAGTCTTCTCGAGCCCAAAAACCATAGAAGGCAAAATTTAGTCTAAATAGTCAGAGCCGTTTTTAAGATAAAATAGCTTGACCCATAATGACCCATGACCAAAATGACCCACTAATTGCTTTTTCTCGAAATGAAACCTAGCCTAACAGTCTTCTCGTGCTCAAAAACCATAGGAGGCAAAATTTAGTCTAAATAGTCTGAGCCGTTTTTAAGATAAAATAGCTTAACGCATAATGACCCATGACCAAAAGGACCCACTAATTGAATTTTCTCGAAAATGAGACCTAGCCCAACAGTCTTCTCGTGCTCAAAAACATTAGGAGGCAAAATTTAATCTAAATAGTTTGAGCCGTTTTTAAGATAAAATAGCTTGACGCATAATGACCCATGACCAAAATGACCCACTAATTGAATCTTCTCGAAAATGAGACCTAGCCCAACAGTCTTCTCGTGCTCAAAAACCATAAGAGGAAAAAAATTTAGTCTAAATAGTCTGAGCCGTTTTTAAGTTAAAATAGCTTGACCCATAATGACCCATGACCAAAATGACCCACTAATCGAATTTTCTTGAACACGTGACCTAGCCTAACAGTCTTCTCGTGCCCGAAAACCATAGGATGCAAAATTTAGTGTAAATAATCTGAGCCTTTTTTAGATAAAATTAGCCTGACCCACAGTGACCCCAAAACGACCCACTAATCGAATTTTCTCGGACATGGGACCTATCCCAATGATTTTGTCGTGCCCGAAACTCGTAGGACACAAAATTTAAACAAAATCGTTAGAGCCGTTTTTTAGATAATATTAATTTGCCCCGCGATGACCCAAAAATGACCCACTAATCGAAAGTTCTCGAACATGTGACCCAGCCCAATAGTCTTCTCGTGCTCGAAAATGGTCAGATACAAAATTTAGTCAAAATCGTTTGAACCGTTTTTTAGATACAATAAGCTTGACCCTGACCCTTGATAACCCAAAATGAGCTACTAAACGAATTTTCTCGAACACGTGACCTAGCCCAATGGTTTTCTGGTGCCCAAAAACGGTAGGGTACAAAATTTCGTCAAAATCGTTAGAGCCGTTTTTAAGATAAAATTTGCATATATATTATAACCACACACAAGATTTGCTCGTATTAGAATATATGATATGATACAAAGACAAACTCTTAAAAGAACAAGTACTAGTTACAAAAAATTGTATTCCTACTTAAGCCATTGGCCACTAAAATGAAATATATATAAGAATGTATAAATTTATAAGTTTTATGGTAAATAAAATTAATTAATTAATTAATTAAAAAATGAAAAAAATAAAAATTAAAGATTTTTTTCTATAAAGTTCAAAACATAAAAAAAGAAAGAAAGAAAGAAAAAGGGAAAGGAAAGAAATTTAGTGGTGAAAATTAAAACTGAACAGTAGTAATATGTGTACTAGAAACCGGAAGAATATGCGTTTTTTAAATACAAAGACACACTCTTAAAAGAAAAAGTGGTTACAAAATATAACGTTCCTACCCAAGACATTGGTCACTAAAATGAAATATATATATAAATGTTTCATAATAAAAAAAAATTAAATAATATTAATAATAATAATAATAATAATAATAATTTTAAAAACGAAAAAATAAACAATTTTTTTAAAGGAAAAATAAATGAATACAAACTAGTCGGAATTCTAAATTAATCAGTATGTCATTAAAATGAAATGTAATTAAAAGTAATGAATTTATTTGTTATATTCAGAAAATTTAAGAATTATTAAAAACGAAAAAAAAAAGACCTGAACAATTTTTTTCTAGAAAGTTTAAAATGTCGAAAAAAATTGAGAAATTTAGTGTTTAAAAATTTAAAAACTTAAAATTAACTCTGAGCATTAATATTTATTCGAGAATCTAAAGAATTTTATGGCTATATAAATATAAATATACATGTTTAAAAGCGATAAAAAAAACTGAACACAAACAAATCTATTCCTACCTAATCCATTGCTCTCAAAAATGAAACAAAAATTAAAAATTATTTTATAAATTTTATGACCAATAAATTAAAAAAAAATTTAAAAACCAGAAAATTAAAACTTAATGATTTTTCTTCAAAAAAGTTTAAAAAAAAGAAAAAAAAAGGGGGGGAGAATAAATGTGGCAGGGAAAATTGAAACTGAACTAGAACCAGTCTAGTACTGGTACTAGAACCAAATAATACTGCGCTATTAAATTACAAAGATAGAAAGAAAAAGTGGATAGAAATAATATTATCTCTGACATTAGTCACTAAAATTAAATATCTAAAAAATTGTAAATCTTATGATCAAGAATGTAAGAATTTTTAAAAACCAAAAGAATTAAGACCTATTAAATTTTTACTAGAAAATTCAGGGTTAGCTAAAAAAATTGATGGTGAAAATAAAATTTCAATATTAATAGTGATAGTAGAATACTGCTTTGTTAAAATACTAAGACATGCCAAAGATAAAAAATACACTGCAAAAAAAAATTGTTGATTTTATAGTATAATACTGGCATCCCTGCTTCCAGTATTATACCGTAAAATTAACAGTAATAAACAGTAAAAGTAGCAGTAATACACTACCGCGCATGCGCGGCAGTGTATTACTGTAAAGTCAACTTTTTTTTTTTTTTTTTTTTTTTTTTTTTTTTGAAGTGTAGATATAACTAATTCTATTCCTGTAGTATGCTGGAATTAAAATGAAATGTACGTAACAATTTAGAAAATTTGAAAAATTAAAATAGAGAAATTAAAGACAATTTAAAAGCATAACATTTAAAACATAAAATAGAAAAAAAAAGAAACAAATCTATTTGTGATAATTAAAATTGCTCTTTAATATTGCCAGAATTAGAAGAATACCGCACTATTAAAATACATTTATACAAGTTTAAAAGTGAATATAAGTAATTCTATGTCATATTATAACTCCAAGCTTTTATTGTATAGTGGAATTAAAATTATAGATGATCAAAATTTTATAAATTTTATAATTAAAAACATTAGGAATTTTTAAAAATCAAAGAGTTAAATTTAGCAAATTTTTACTGAAAAGTTTAAAACATGATTTTAAAAAATATATAAGAAAAGGAATTTGATCGTAAAAATTAAAATTTAATAATATTGATGTTAAAGCAAGAAAAATACTGCGCTTAAAACGATTACGTATGTTTAAAAGTAAAAGTGGATATAAACAATTTTTAAACTGAATATTAAAATTGCGCTTAGAACTGGAAGGATACTGCACTATTAAAATACAAAGATACGCTTTTAAAGGAGAAAGTTAATAAGAGCAGTTTTGATTAGATAGTTTAAGATATGGGGGAAGAAACATGAAAAATGAAAGACAGAAATTTAGTGGCGACAATTAAAATTGAACTTTAATATTGATACTAGAACTAGACTAATACTGCACTGTTAAAATACAAAGATACGCGTTTAAAAGAAAAAATGATATAACAAATTATAACACACCATATATTTCTTTTAATTTCTACAAGGCGTAAAATAAAACTTTATAAGCAGTTAAATAAGTTAAAAAACAGTTTAAAAAATAATGCCGTTTCAAATAATAACTTCATAGATCGTGCAATTGTAGAGTATTCCATTAGTTTTTATAATGGCTCCGATGAAGCGGAAACATGTCAATAGTCAAATAAAACTTATTTTACTGTTCATAAAGTTTTTATTTTACGCCTTTTAAAAATTAAAAAAAAAGTATAGAAAAATTGGTGTAAACAATTTTTGTTAGAAAGTTTAAGATATGGAAAAAAATGAAAAATGAAAGGAAGAAATTTGTTTGCAACAATTAAAATTGAACTGTAATAGTGATACTAGAACTAGACAAATATTGCTCTATTAAAATATAAAGATACACGTGTAAAAGAAAAATTGATTCAAACAATTTTTATAAGAATGTTTAAGACATAAAAAGAAAGAAAGCTAATTTATTGTGAAAATTTAAATTTAACATTGATATGATGTAAATCATGTTTTAAACGTTTCAGTAAAATTTAACTTTTCGGTTTTGAAAGTTCTTAATTTTTTTTAATTATAAAATTTATAAAATTTTAATCATTTATAATTTTAATTCCACCATAAAATAAAAGTTCGATGTTATAATATGACATAGAATTATTTATATTCACTTCTAAACTTGTATCTTTGTATTTTAATAATGCCGTATTCTTATAATTGCCATATTAAAGCTGCTAGAAACACTGGAAAACTAAGCTATTTAATAATAATAATAATAATAGTAATAATAATAATAATAATAATAATATGCACGTTTAAATGAAAAAATGAATACAAACACTTTTTTCTAAAAATGTAAAATATGAAAAGAAAAATTATAAGAAGGAAAGAAATTTGGTAATAAAATTTTCAATTGATCATTAATATTGATACCAGGACTAGAAGAATACCGCACTATTAAAATACAAAGATACAAATTTAAAAGTGAAAGTGGATACAAACTTTTTTTTTATTGAAAGTTAAGTGTTTTGTTTGTTAAGTTTTGTTAAGTAACTGTTAAGTTTACATGAAAAAAAAAAAAAAAAAAAAAAAAAAAAAAAGAGGGGGTGAAATTTGGTGGCAAAAATTTTAATTGAAGTGAAAGTGGATACAAACAATTTTTATTATAAAGCTTAAGTCATGAAAAAGAAGAAGAAAAAAAAAAAAGAAAGAAATTTGGTGGTGAAAATTTGAATTGAACTTTATTATTGATGCTATAACTCTGAACAATACTGCACTATTATACAAAGATACACATTTAAAAATGAAAGTGTATACAAACAATTTTTATTAAAAAGTTTAAGTCATGAAAATAATAAAAAAAGAAGAAGAAAAGAAACAAAGAAAGAAATTTGGTGAAAATTAAAATTTAACTTTAATATTGATACTAAAACTAGAGAGATACTGCACTATTAAAATACAAAGATACACACTTAAAAGGAAAATGTTGATACAAACAAAATCTATTCCTACCTTATGCATTGGTCAGCTGTAGAGACAACTAATTCCTAAGCGGGATAAGATAGATTCGAAAGTCAAACACCCAATCTGTTCCGAATACCGTCTTTAAATAGTAAGAGAGATGCCCTAAATCTGGGGCTATCATCTCAAGCGATGGTCACCGCCCTTGGGGGAAGGGGGAGGGGAAAGAATTCGGGACAAAACCCATTTCTCTTTGCTTTCGTTTCGACAAGAGACAATAAGTCTTTCTGCACCCGCACAAGAGTGGATTCTAATAGGAAAGTAATGCAGTCTGGATTAAGTCGGAAATTCGTCGTTCCGATAAGTTGTTGTCAGGAGAAGTTTCTTATTAGATTGTCTAGTAAGACTTGAGTAAAAGGAAAAAGAAGTAGTTTCATAACTGATACAAAATCATTATGCAAATATTTTTCTTCTTCTGCGGTATGTTTATAATAATGACAAAAACTATGCATTTTCTGTCTGGAAGGGGTATGAGTATTAAATAAGCGGGGAAAAAAAGAAAACAATATATCACTTATTTTAGCTAATCTGAGGATGTAATAATGAAAAAGTTGTAACTAGTCTGCATTAAATTCCGAAAGTTCTTTTTTTTTTTTTCACTTTTATATTATTCATTTATTTATTCAATTTTTTTTTTCACTTTTATATTATTCATTTATTTATTCTGAATTTTTTTTTCACTTTTATATTATTCATTTATTTATTCTGAATTTTTTTTTCACTTTTATATTATTCATTTATTTATTCTGATTTTTTTTCTTTTGTTTAAACTCTTTCTAAAACGAAAGAAAACAACTTCTCAGCTACTTTAACTAGTCTGAGGATGTGATAATAAAAAGGTTGAAATTCATAAAATTCTGAAAGTAATTTTTTTTTTTACTTTCATCCTATTTATTTATTTATTCTATCAATAATAAAATATAAATAAAATATAAACAATTATTTTTAATAAGAATGAAAACAACTTCTCAGTTACTTTTCTGTGGATGTGATAATGAAAAAGTTGTAACTAGACCTCATTTTTTTTTTCACTTTCATACTATTCATTTATTTATTCTAATAATAATAATAATAAATAAAATAAAAACAATTCTTTCTAATAAGAAAGGTAACAACGTATCACTTACTTTAGCTAATCTGAGGATGTGATAATGAAAAGGTTGTAACAGTCTTCATTAAATTCCGAAAGTCCTTTTATTTTCACTTTCATGTCATTCATTTATTTATTCTAATTTAAAATAAAAAGTCTTTCTAATAAGAAAGAAAACAACCTTTGACTTGTTTTAGTTAATCTGAGGATGTGATACTGAAAAAGTTGTAAGTAGTCCTCATTAAATTCCGAAAATTACTTTTTTTTTTTTTCCATTTCCATACTATTCATTTATTTATTCTAATAATAATAGTAATAATAATAAAATAAAAACAATTATTTCTAATTAGAAAGAAAAACAACTTCTCAGTAACTTTAACTACTCTGATGATGTGATAATGAAAAAGTTGTAACTCATTAAATTTCGAAAGTCCTTTTTTTTTCCCTTTTATATGAATATTTGTCATTTATTTATTCTAATTTAAAAAAAAAATTCTTTAAAAAAAAAGGACTCTCACTTATTTCAGCTAATCTAAAGATGTGATAATGAAACAAATGTAACTCTAGTCATCATTAAATTCCAAAAGTCCTTTTTTTCACTTTCATATTATTCATTTATTCATCATTTCTATTTGTGATATACAGACAGTTTCAAATCTCGTAGCTAACGAAGAAGGGATTCCAATACACCACCAGGCTATATCGGGAGATTTGTATTTTGGAAGATGTTACCATGCGTCTAAGAAGGACATTTCTGTATTTCCAGTATTTTTGGCAATATCAATTTCATAATTATGAAAGCATGTATTTTTTTTTTCCCCTTTAACGCTTTTATGGAATACGACAGAAGTAACTGGTCTCAGGACGTAATAACTACCTTTTGGTAGTGTTACGGTGAAGTATTTTGTAAATTTAGGAATTATTGCACTGATTCCGGTGAGAAAATAAATAATGATGAATAACAATCCCTCTAGCGGTTTCGTCAGGCGATAAACATACAACTAGATATCATCCACAAAGAACTTAAGTCGCTAAAACAGAAGAGTTGTAAGCATAAATTAATCGTGCAACAGAAATCCGAAACGAAATCATCAGAATAATGCATGAACATGAAAAAAATATCTGCCAAATCTGAGATTCAAGATTAGATAATTTGAGAATAAACGATGTTATTATTCAAGAAAATAAATATATGACTATCATTGAGAAAGAATCAAGCTCGGACTGGTGCGCCCTTATCGAGGGTACGGTTTGCAAAAAAGGTAAATACTTATATTTACGAAAGGGATATTTGCAGAATAACAAAGGTCAGTCACATCGGACATTTGACAAAAAGGTAAACTTTGTGAGTTCCTCTAACTTATAATCAGTTGCACTCTCATGTTTGGCTTTGTAATTGCGTATGTAAAACCATACTTTTTGCCCAACTAATTTATACTATTTGGCATTTTTCAAACGGAGTGAAAAAGGGTCCAGGGAAGTTGCCAGAAGATGAACCCAAGACTTTTGGCTTAAATTGTCAACGCTATGCCTATTGAGCTACCAGCGCCGACATCCGGCTGACACAATTCACTCAGACAGCCGTTTTGACAATAGCATCTGGTGTGCCATGTAGACGTTGAAAGGTTGTCTGAGTGAATGGTGTCAGCCCGTTGTCGGCCCAGGTAGCTCAATAGGCAGAGCGTTGGCAAATTTAAGCCAAAAGTCTTGGGTTCGACTCTAGCTTGAACACTTTTTCACTCATTTGGAAATTTTTCAAATCTATTAGTCGAACCTCGTTAACGCGAACACTCAAGGGGAAACTTTTTTTGTTTGTGTTAAAAGTAGTTCGTGTTATCCGAACTTAAATACATTACATACAACTAGACGGTGCAATCGGAAACAGTTCGTGCTAAAAGTAATTCGCGTTAAGAGTGTTCGTGTTAATGAGGTTTAACTGTATATCTTTACCAATCGGTATGATTGAGTTAAAAAATAAAAAAGTTCAACTAATTTATGTCCATCCTGTATTTTTAAATTAAAGAAATCAAAATATGAACAGTTTTAATAAGTAATTATAGGAACATCTGTGATTCTAAATTTTTTGTTAAGAATTCAACAAATCAGTTGAAATTTCTGATTAATATAGGGTCAATTATTAGAACATGTTGCTAACTGAGCAAAGCAAGGATTATTATTTTTTTCATTAATGTACGCAATTATGGATGTATCATGTCCACGACCAATGTGTTAATGTATTTAAATGACTGTTGATAAAAGAAGTAAAATAGGAAGTCTTAACGTTGATATCTGTCAATCTATTACAAATTATTCTCTGGAGTTTTTTAGTATCAGAGGAATTGTTATAGAAAATTGTGTAACAAATGGCTTTGATGGGGTTTCAAATGTGCACAGGGAATATAGCCGAGTCTTTATCGAGATTCGGTAATATAATACCAAGCCATCTCCTACTTGGTGCTATGCGCATGTGTTAAACTCTTTAATGTCAGATACTTACACAAGCAGGTAAAAAGAAAAATATTTGTACCCTCTCATTCTGAAAATCCAAAGTCTGCGCCCTTTACTCTGGCCTAGTCTAACCCTGAAAAAAATGCGAAGGAATTCGTAAAAATTAATGAAAAACTTGAAGAAATCCATAATACAGTTTTGAATAACGACAGATTTTTGAATAGAAGTAAAATTTTATATAAAGGAGGCAGAATCCATCCTTCGTCCGGAATTTGAAAAAAATCAAAGAAACATATTTTAATAATCAGATCGTAGCACAATATATTTTAACCTATAATCCAACTGACAATATGAGAACAAAACTTATAATACAATAAACAAAACAATATAGATGATTTTAAGAAGATGCTAATCAATCTCTCAACATATCAGTTACTTCCCAATAATTAAAAAAATGTAAATAATTTGAATAACAACTGATTTTTTCTTAATTTAAAAAAAAATCAAAGAAACATATTTTAATAATCAGATCGTAGCACAATATATTCTAACCGATAATCCAATTGACAATATGAGACCAAAACTTATAATACAATAAACAAAACAATATAGATGATTTTAAGAAGATGCTAATCAATCTCTCAACATATCAGTTACTTCCCAATAATTAAAAAAATGTAAAACATGTGAATAACAACTGATTTTTTCTTAATTTTTAAAAAAAATCAAAGAAACATATTTTAATAATCAGATCGTATAGCACAATATATTCTAACCGATAATCCAACTGACAATATGAGAACAAAACTTATAATACAATAAACAAAACAATATAGATGATTTTAAGAAGATGCTAATCAATCTCTCAACATATCAGTTACTTCCCAATAATTAAAAAAATGTAAATAATTTGAATAACAACTGATTTTTTCTTAATTTTTAAAAAAATCAAAGAAACATACACTGTTAAAAATTTGCAGCAAACTGTCCAGTCATTTGACCGTTTTTGTAGAAAATGTTTACATAACCGCTATTTAACTCTATTCTGACCATAAAATGAGCAATAATACAGTCAGAATATAGTTAAATTACGGTTATGTAACAGTTTTCTACAAAAACGGTCAAATGACTGGACAGTTTGCTGCAGATTTTTAACAGTGTATTTTAATAATCAGATCGTAGCACAATATATTCTAACCGATAATCCAATTGACAATATGAGACCAAAACTTATAATACAATAAACAAAACAATATAGATGATTTTAAGAAGATGCTAATCAATCTCTCAACATATCAGTTACTTCCCAATAATTAAAAAAATGTAAAACATTTGAATAACAACTGATTTTTTCTTAATTTTTAAAAAAAATCAAAGAAACATATTTTAATAATCAGATCGTATAGCACAATATATTCTAACCGATAATCCAACTGACAATATGAGAACAAAACTTATAATACAATAAACAAAACAATATAGATGATTTTAAGAAGATGCTAATCAATCTCTCAACATATCAGTTACTCCCCAATAATTAAAAAAAATGTAAATAATTTGAACAACAACTGATTTTTTCTTAATTTTTAAAAAAATCAAAGAAACATATTTTAATAATCAGATCGTAGCACAATATATTCTAACCGATAATCCAATTGACAATATGAGACCAAAACTTATAATACAATAAACAAAACAATATAGATGATTTTAAGAAGATGCTAATCAATCTCTCAACATATCAGTTACTTCCCAATAATTAAAAAAATGTAAAAAATTTGAATAACAACTGATTTTTTCTTAATTTTTAAAAAAATCAAAGAAACATATTTTAATAATCAGATCGTATAGCACAATATATTCTAACCGATAATCCAACTGACAATATGAGAACAAAACTTATAATACAATAAACAAAACAATATAGATGATTTTAAGAAGATGCTAATCAATCTCTCAACATATCAGTTATTTATCAATAATAAAAAAAATATAAAAGTTTGACTAATAACTGATTTTTTTTTAAACTTTTAATTGAAGAAGACAAAAATTATATAGTACTACACTGTAAAACATTTGCAGCAAAGTATCCGATTATTCGACCGTTTTTATAGAAAGCGGCTACATAACCGTAATTTAACGCTTATTGCCCATATTATGGTCAGGGTTCTGTTAAATTACGGTTATCTAACCGTTTTCTATAGAAACGGTCGAATGATCGGATACTTTGCTGCAAATTTTTTACAGTGTAAATATAATACTAAACGATGATACTTTGAAGAGGCATACGGAGTTAATTAATTTGGAAGAAAAAAAATAAACTATAGTAATTTTAAATGTGCCAAAGTTCCTATCATCAGATGTTATAATGAATGCTTCAAACAGCCATACTCAACATGATGCGGCCCGGCGACCTTCTATGATGAGTGACCCGAAACGCATAATCATTGATCCATATTTATAAAAATTTAAAGTGCGTTTGAAAGGTTTTAAGACTTCTATTGTTGTTTTATATAGTTTTATGGGAAGACAAAATGAATCTAAAGTTTTATTAAATTCCGTGCATTAGTTTTTGACATAGAGCGCCCACAAATTGTTTGTCACATACAGAGAAACAGACTCACATACTGACATTTTCTAAAAACAGTCAAATCTTGCTCAGAACCTTCTAAAACTTATAAATCCGTCAAAAACCGGAAGTCGAAATTTTTCATGAATCCAATACTTTCTTCTTGTAAAAATAGAAAAAACTAAAAATGATAATTATATAGTAAGATAACAAAAGTAGTATAAAATTGATTTTTTTCTGCCACTTTTGTTATCTTACTATTTTAATTACCATTTAACTTCCTCTTCAAGTGTAGATGACAAAATTAATATAATCGGGTTGGGTTGGGTTGATTATTGACGGCCAATTATCTACACTAGGGATATAGGCCCGGGGGGAGTGCCCTTCGTGGGGGTCTTTCTAAGGGAACCTAATCCGTATTTACGCATGGATAAATCCACGGCTCGAAGAAAACCACGAAAACTCCGAACGATTAGGCCGACGGGCGCGATTGGGATCGAACCCAGCACCTCCCGTCTACCAGCTTCGAGAGCACAACCTCTCAGCCACTGGTGGGGCTAATATAATCGGCATTATCTATATAATAAGTGCAAAAAGTAACAATAAAGAATTTCCAAGTTCTAAAATTTAAAAAAATAGGAAAATTTGCCTTGTTATTTATAATCAATTTAAAATTATGTTAAAACATCCTGTACATATGTTACTTGTTAAGTCAAACGTTCTTTTTATATGTAGACCAATTTGCGTTACTGTGATATAACATATTTTCATCTTCAAGACTAATCAAACAATAATTAAAATTTATTTACTTAATTAAATTTTTCTTAAAAAAATAAAAAAGGTGTTTAAATTAATCAAAAATCTGATTTATTTTAGAAATTTTCCTATTTTTTTAAATTTTAGAACTTGGAAATTCTTTATTATTATTATTCTTTATTATTATTGGTTATTCTTTATTATACTAAAAAATCGAAAATTACGGCACTATACGCCGATGTAACATGGAAATTAGCCATTTTACGCAAACGTTAACCATTAATGATACTAAAGATTATATGATTGACTATATTTTATGCATTTGAGGTAGATGAAAAGTGCGGATCCGGCGCCAAGGGAAGATGGGAGCAGTGGAGCAGCTCCACCTCCTCCCATGAGTCGAGGTTGCTCCTCCTCCGGAGATCTCGTACAGGAGATAAAATTGGGAGGGGGTAAAAGAGAAAAAACTGTAAAAAACGGGAATTACAGCCCTGGACGTCGATGTAACATGAAAATTAACCATTTTAAGCAAACATTGACTGTTAATGATACTAAAAACTATGTGATTGACTACATTTTACAATGAAGTTGCCTGATAATAAATACGGCAGCTCATTATGAATCATCATTTAATTATAAATAATTATGTACAATTATGTACAATTATAAATAATTATGTATAAATAGTAATAAACATTAGTAAGTATATTTACATAAAGTAAAAAAGCAAAAATCTTATTTCCGCATTATTTTATTTGAAGGCCCCTGCTGTTTATCGACATCTACAACATAGAAAACAGACGTATGGAATTAGTGAGGTTTTTTATTTACTACCAGTATTATAGAATAAATATTTTCTTAATGGTAAATATTTCATGCCTCGTGGCATGGCTTCTTCCTCTTCCACGGATTCAATGGGTGGGCAATCCATCTCCAGCTCTTTTTGAAGATATAACTCGTCTTGATTTACCACTGAGATGTTATTGCAGTTCCCTTCGCAGTTGAGGCACATGTAGGAGCAACAAAGACCTGCTTTCTTGAACCCACAATTTTGTTGGCACTTCTTTTTGCCCTTACAGGATACAAGTTTCAACAAAGCAGGGGGTACTACAGTAAATACAGGCTCAAGGCAAATATTTGTTTTCTTCCATCTCTACTCTTCAGCATTTTTTTCAACGCCAGTTCTGCCATTGGTGATATACTCTTAAAGAGTGCTGTCGTGCAGCAGCTGCAGACGGTGGTAAAGCAGCAATATTAAAAATGTATTTAAAGGCTGGTTTCTTGTACGAAATATACCTTAGCTGGTTCAGCAAAGGCACATTCGCCCCACTATAGCCGTACAGCGAGACAAAGAAACGTTCCCAGCAGCTGCAATCATCTCCTGAGTAGCGTTCGAGTCTTTGAATACTTTAACAACGTCAGCAACATCTGGATTCTTCACAAGAGTTTTGAGGAACTTCATTTTTCTTTGCCAAACGGTGCTGACGTTGTATCGCACCCGCTCATAGCATGTAGGAAGAGGATGTTTTCCGCAACCGTTGAACTCACAGCATTAGTTGGAGAAAATGTCGCTGGAGAAACGGTGTCCTTCCCAGGTTTAAAAAAAAACATTTTCAGCCCTGCATAGACCTATCAAAATGACCAAGAAGTCTACATCCTCCCCATCTATAATCACCGTCTCATTTGATGAAGCCAAGAACAAAACAGTGTTTGCAATCAAGGTGTCTGCGTCTTCTTGCTTGTACGTAATATCTGCTGATGAGAACTTGTCAATCATCACAGTTATTAACCAACATTTGTTTTTGAGTTAGCAAGAAACTTTTCTTTGGAAATGGTAGGTATCATTGTAGCGTCAAACATTATGTCAGTTAAAGCATACGTCCTTGCTCGTCTCATACACTCAGCAGTTTTTGTATCACGTACGTACTCAACATATGTGTCGGAGATTGTAGAAAAAGACTGATTCTTAAGCCAAACAACCTTATGCAATAAAAAACCACCATCAATGACGAATCGAATCCTGCCGCTGAACCGCTTGTTTGTTAGTGATTTGAATGCCTTGTAGAGATTATATCTGGTTCCTTTTCTTAAGCCATTGTCGAATAGGGATAAGGAAAAAGTGCCTAGATCGTATGTCAAAAACTCCTCAAGGTCTCCATCCGAATAATTATTGAAATAATAACGATGATTTTTTTTTTACATTGTCTTGTATTGGATATTTACGCATAGTATAATTTTAATGTAACAGAATTGTAATTAATTGTTTGTAAAAGTGCACTGAAACTTAATTTCATAAAATAGAATTAATATCCATAATATGATAAATCTGCACATAAAATAAATTTTGTATTCATGCATTTTTGCAAAAGAGTGCAACAGCTATTGCACCAATAGCTGAATATTTATAAAACTAGTTATAGTACGAACTCACCTCATTTGTCACGTTTGACGTACAATTTCTTAACTTGTTTTACTTCATATCTCGCATAATCTGAGAATTCTCGATAATTCAACTCCTGTGGGTTGTGGAGACTTGATACATCTAGAATCCAAATAAGTGTTTGGAACCAAATATGCCAATTCATCAAATTTGTTGCCAAGGTTGACTTTATACATGACTATCCATTATACTCAATGCTTGTAAAATGCCACAGCAAAAAAAGTGGGGAAGTGACTTTTTGGCATTTTTTACCAATAATAAAATTACCTCCGGTACAAAAATATGTCACATCAGCTAAAACTATTTCAACTAATAACCGTTAGTAGATGATAATGTATTCAAATTATTTTGGATAACCCCGCCGTATTAGGATTATATATAATATAAGCACCCGTACCAAATAACATACTAAAATGTAGTTCAGTTTTTAAACGGATGATATCGTTGAAAATGCCTTCATTAGAAAATATACCATGGACGGTAATTTCTAATCGTTTCGCCTGACCTCCTATTAGAACTATACATTTTACACAGAGCACATGATATTTGAAAATTTAGATTTAGAAAATTAAAAACAATCGAAAATGCATTGCCAAAAATTATATCGCATAGACGGTATGTAATTAGATTTCTTTTGTGCGGATGTGTAATTGTACAATAACACACATTATTTTGTAGAGAATATGATAAAGTGCATTGTAATAACATATTAAGACTGTTCTGAAAATAAATAAATGCTATAATAAAATACGAGGGTGGTTTGATAAGTTCTCGGCCTGACAGTGAAAGCACAAGATTTTTTACATAATTTCATATTATTTTACAATGTAGTCAGTCCCCTTGCAACTTAATACAAGTAAGACACACTCTTGTGTGCGAATTCTTTAGTTCAGCCCTGTACAAGGGTGGTTCGAAAAGTTCTCGGCCTGACAAAGAAAATACAAAAATTTCGACAATATTTCATTTTATTTTTCAACTTGCAACACAATACATTTCAGAAGACTTTTGAGAAATTTTTATTCTTTGCCATTTTTGGTCGACGTTCAAATAACGCGGCACACATCAACCGGAAAGCTTTTTCATACCCAAAACATTGTGTAAAATGTAATGGACACGGTCTATCGAGATGTTTGCAATGTCAGTAAGTTCGCGAATATGATATAGAATCATATATATTTTATGTTTTATTCTAAAATTTAGTTTTCCTATCTTAAATTTTCTCTATGTGAATTAATTTCTTTATTCAAAATCATTTTTATTATTTAATCCGAAAAGCAATCATTTCTTCCTATCTTAAAACACTCCCAGATATTTTCATCGTAACATTAAATGTACGTTAGTTCTGCGGTTTCAATTCGGAATATTAATGTACTATTCAGATGGTCTTAACATATGCTGATTCTCTTTCTTCGTATCTTGTGTTAAAGCAGGCGCCGTTTTCATAAATTGACTGCTGCGTAAGATATGCAATATCAATATTTTTTGTTCGCTGCTATGCACATGTTCTGGCTTTCTCAAAAAAAACCTCGAGTTGTACGTTAAAAATCACAAAATTGATATCCGCCAATTATGGCATACCTTTCTGATTTCTCATTCAAAAATCTTAATATTGGATCATCTTAATAATAATCATCTCTAACTGTCACAGTTTGACGGTTAAATGCCTGACTAGAGGTGTAGTGTTTGGCATATTTTCATCTAATGTGTTGGTGATAATGCATCTGAAAAATTAGATCAGATCTTCTTGAACAAGAAGATCGATTATGTAGAGGTGTAAGAGGACCACTCTCGCCTTTCCAGATGTATCGAAGTGTCCTGAATAAAAGATAACTTTCATGTGAACATCTTAGTTTCAACTTTTGTATTTTTGTGAACTGTTTCCTATCAGGAGGGGAACCTATGGTTATTTCGATGAACGCAAATGTATGAAAAATTACGATCACATCTCCGATAAGCATTCTCTGATTTTCCAGCTAACTTTATTACAGCGTATCTTCAATCGACGATCATTCAATACGGCATTGTGAATTTTTGAGACGATTTCGTTGATCGTTAGCGGTTTTTATGCGTCCTGGGCGTTCATCATCGTGAATTGATTTCATACCATTTTTAAATTCAGCAGCCTACTTTTCTATCGTCGAATATGAAGGACAAGAATCCTTTAAGGTGGAATGTAACTCATTTTGTATGTCCATGGGGTTTAAACCTTTTTTAACAAAGTATTTTATGACAGCTTGAACTTCAATTTTTCCATTTGTCAATGTAAAATGTCAAAACTTGTTTATTTTACTTTATCGCCCAGAAATAACCAATAAACTCACGCGTCTGAAACTCAGCAGCATGTCATCTAGATCTAAAGTATCCTACTTTACAAATATCACTGTCATTTGGTCATACTTGTTCCATCTCTATCTCTGTTCCATCTCTTTGTTCCATCTCTTTATATATATATAGTACATTTAAACATTTTTCGTTATAGCAGTTGCCAACAATTAAAAATACACAATAAAAATCTTTCTACAATAATTCATTTTCTATTGAAAGATTTCAAAGTGAAAAATGAAAGTGAAATAAAAAGTTTCACCAGTTGAAAAAAGATTAATGTGACGTCATATTGGTAATAAAATTCGGCCTGACAACATTTCTCAATAATACAAGGAGTATGAGTATGTGTAACAACAGAAAGCCAGGTTAATATGATGTCATTAGAGAATTAAAAAGAAAATTAATCTGACGTCATATTGGAACAACGGACTTTTTCAAATAATACAAAGAGAGTATCAATATGAGTAATAGAGAAAGCAAGTAGATATGACGTCAACAAGTGATTATAACGTCATATGAGTTTGAGTAACGTGTATTGAATCATGATAAAAACCCGATTATGGAAATATTGGCATATTTTAACATTTTGAAGGTCTCTATACAACATGTTTAATTTTGAAATTGATTTTTTTTAAATATCGCATTTAGCCCACATGACAGAGTATAATAGCGGGCTTCGCCCGCTATCCGACCGGTTCAGATTTTCGAAAAAACAAGAAAAATAGACCGGTAAATTTTTACTTTATAAAAACATGATTTTTTTTTTTTTTATGAAATTTATTTGGAGTTATTAGAAAAAGGATAAAGTGTTTTGTATTCTTTAATATTAAACGGAACCCTTTGTGCAATCTTCGATCACACTTACCCACTTGTTTACCTCCTTGCCCCACTTTTTGTGACAGTGGACCTAGCAACACTAGTCCCGGCTATTGCTAGAACTAGAAATTTCCAGAATAATTGTTCATCGTATTTTATATTTAAAGAAAAAAAATTAAACACTTAGTATTAACAAAGCAAATGTTTATTATTCTACTCGTTTTTATATTTACATATATTTTGCACACTTTGAACTTTAATTTGATATAAATTTTGCAAATAAAAAGGCATTGGTGCAAAGAAAACACCTTGCTGCGTTAATTAGGGACCACCGTGCAAGTTTATTTGATCATCTATTTAAAAATAATGAGCATAGAAAATATCAAATTATTAGTTCACAAATATGCTCTATCCCAGCATAAAATTTTAATTGTAGCTTTTCTCTTTGAAATACTACTATATACAATATACAATATATATATGTGTGTGTGTGTGCTATTTTTTTTTTAATCCGACTTTTAAATTTAGAATGCCTTTATACAATGTCCAGTTCATATACTTTCTAATTTAAAAAATCATATTATTTGAGAACGTATGTCATCCCATTGAATTTTCCGTATAATTCGTATGCTATGAATCATTAGGAACATACTGTTATTTTAATTGCGACAAGAATGAAACATAATAAACCTGTAAGCTTAATCATTATAACTGATTAAAGCTACTCATCCTTGAATCATCAATTCAAACAAATGTAAAACCGTTATGTTGCCAAATGATCCATGACTTTAATTACCACTTTGTAATGTACAGAATAATGAATACAATGTTTATCTGGATCACTATTGTTATCATTTCCGTAATGTATGTTTGAATCTACCACCGAGGTACTGAATCATAAGATTTTTTTCTTTATTTGAAACTAATGTGGCAATCCAAAACTTAAAATAACATAACTATAAATACTATATAAAACAATAAACCCTCGCAAAGAATTATATTAGTAACAATTAATTTAATTGGTTAAAATGGTTAATAGTATTGACGTATAGAGAGCCTGTTTGATTCTATATTTGGCGGGAGAAAAAAAGTTGATGATGAGGCGTGGTCTGCCTCTTAAGGCTTACTACTAGGGTTCTGCATTGAATTGGGTTACCCGATTTTTACCCAACCAATATTGGCAGTATTGCCATGAAATATTGCTCCAATATTGGGATGTTTATTTATTTATTTATTTATTTATTGCCATTATTGCACTAGCATGGGCAAGGAATATTTCATTGTCAATATTTCCAGTGTAAAGTCAATATTTCGTACGCATCAAATGACTTTTCTTTCGTTTGATTTTCAAGGGCGAGATTTGCACAAACATGCGTTATAGAGATCGACGCATTACCAAATTCCGTATACTTTTGAGATTCCTATACAAAGAAGTAGGCGAATCTTAACTAATCAGCAGAATGGAGAAGTTGTCGAGTTTTAAGATTAATACATTAGAAACATTTTTTTCCCCTTTCACCCGATTCTAGAAATCTATGCGAATATGAAACGCTGTCTTTGATTGCCAAAACTTTTCTGAGAATTAATGCATGTAATTTTTGGTGCATTAAGGAATGGAATTATCGCTAATACTTCAATACTATAGGAAACGAAAAAGTTCTGTCCTAAAAACTTATTCGTTCAACCCATACCGTTAAATCCCCCCCCCCCCCTCCTTTTCCATACGATATTTTCCAAGACTTTTCAGAAAACACAGAGTGTCCGAAAAAGGTCTTTATCATTCAAAATATTAATAACAAAAATACTAACAGGTGAAATGAAATTGCTGCAAAAGAATGAAGAAATCTAAGAGTTTTTTTTACAGTACATTCAATGTAGCTGTACATGAGCTCCGTTATAGTAGAACGAAGAATGTCGAGCCTGTGCTTCGATTTCCCTCCAAGTGTTTTTAGGTAGATTTCGTAAGAAATACTACCTATTACATTCTCACCTAAGTTAGAAATTTTGAAAAAATTTTGCAGATCTACGCCGATCATGACTCCCAGAACCCAAAACCACCCCCAGTTCAAAAGTTTATATATCTATCTACCTATCTATCTATCTATCTATCTATGTCACTTTTTTCTGACCACGATAACTGGAAAAATTCTGCATAAATCTCTTCCAAACTGATACATAAAATCAAGGGTCATAAAATCTCGGTCAAGTTCGTTAATGGGCAAAATCGAACCAAGGGGGGAGGGGGAAATGGGGGGGGCTTTTTGTGAAAACAGAAAAACCCTCATAATTTCTTTATTATTATACGTATCGAATCCGTTTAGAGTTATTATTACTTCTAGGAAAAGGGCCGAAAATTTGTGTAGGACAGATTTTTGATATAATTAAAAATGGCCCCAAAGGGGAGAAAAAGGGGGGTTTTAGAAGAAAAAAATCATATCTTCGTCAATTCACAAGATATCAAATCATTTATTTTTCTATTCTTTAATTAGATTTCATAGTCAAAATTTTCTACTCTAAATCATTAGGTTTATGACCTGGTTTTACCATTAGTAGTAATTTTGGTTCGCTCTCCACGATGGTGGGGTTTTTATTGCCTTTATTTGCTTTTTCCAGCGCATTCAGCATGTCTATAGATGGACAATTAAATTCTCGACAACTGCTGCACACATCTCCCCCCCCCCCTTTAAAAAAAAAAAAAAAAAAAAAAAAAAAAAATTCTCATATTTAATTAATATATTATTAGCTAGGTCTCTTGGCTCTGCAATTAATGAGCAGCTTTCTGACTCAATATTTTCATCCCACCAAGCTCTTTTTTTTTTCTTCTACTAACAAATCATTTTTTTTATCTACCTCATTTTCTACTCTAACAAATTAGGAAGGGTTTAGAATTTAGTTTCCCTATACCGTAGTATTTTTGGGACGCTCTTCATGTTGGTGGGAACCTCTATCGTTATATATCCATCGGGGGCTGAGTTAGTCCCCCCTCCCGGTGGGGCAGAATGATATATACTATTCATCTCTTCTCTAGTTTTTAGCTACAACTCCAGAAATATGTAAAAAGGCTAAGGTAAGTTAGGAGGTCTTGCCCCTTACTACATCACCGTAACACCATAAGTAATGGATTACACTAACAACACGGTAACAATCAAATTACCCGTTTTTAAGTCATATCCCGTAACAAATCAAGTTGAGCACTAAACCAGTTACACTTGTTAAAGCATGTATGTGCTCATCCAGAACAAATAAAAACCAGTTTCTCCTCATAGGAGGGCTTCAATTCAGTAACACATCGGTTTACTTGTTACTAATCAAGACTAAGATAAGTAGGAAAGAAAGAATTTCTGTTTCCCCCCTCCCCCCGCTGCTGGTGCCACAACAACATCATCCCCCCCCCCTCCCCCATATTCATCACTTGTAAAAACAACAAATCAAAACAGAAACCTTAACTCCCGACCATTGAGGGTTCCCGTTTTGCCTATAGCTATTTTAGTGATAATAGTAATTAATTCTATAAAGTATTAAATTACATGGTTCAGTCTGATTCAAGATAGACAAAGTGTAGAATTGTTATTATAACTGCTGGGACCACAAAAACATAAATTGTAGGAAAAACACCAGCTAGACAAAATGCGATTTTCAAGATCGAGTTCCAGATCGAGCTCAGTACATTCAAATAAAAACAACTCACCACCTCTACAAAAATCGTCAACAAAGAAAACAATAACCACTCAAGGCGCACAAAAGAATGACCTAATAAAGAAAGACCTAACAAAACTAAAAATATCTCAAAACACACAAAACACAAAAAATGCAGGGGTCTCGGGTGCATCGGGTGCGAACCAGAAGAGCACAAGGAAAATAAATGAAACGAAAGAAGAAGAAAGAGAGACAGAAGAAAATGTCAGTTCCAGTGAAATAGAAAAATACTTCGAAATATCAAGTGAAGAAGAAGAGGAAAAATATGAAGAAGCAGAAATGGGGAAGAAGCAACTGGTAACAGAAGACCAGGAAGTGAAAAAGCTCAAGAAAGAACTTGTGCAAATATGTGACAAAAGCGGCCTAGCACAAAGAAGATCGGTAGAGATGGATAAAGCCATGAAAGCAGTTAGCTACATAAAAATGCTCCAGAAGAAATCAAAGATGCTAGTACCAATAACCAATGCGATGAACCAAGCACTCCAAATAATCATCAATTCACTCCAGGAATTGGAACACAGAGTAACATATGCAGAGGCAAAAGCTGAAACAATAGAACATCTCATCGAAACCAAACAAGTACAAACCACGGAAAATTACAAACCTACCAACCCCCCAGTACAAACACAGGAGGTCAAACCAAGGGCGCCGGCCACATATGCCCAGGCCATAAGGGCAGCGACATCAACGGTCATAATACAAGGTACAGATGAAAGAAGTGCAGAAGAGGTAGAAAAGCAAGTCACGAATACAGTAAAAGACCACGAAGGAATCAACAGAGTGACAAGAATCAGAAATGGTATACGAATTGAGTGTGAAAATGCAACAGAGGCCACAAGGTTAAAAGAAACACTGAAAGAAAACACGGAAACAAGCTCAAACCTGAATATCAAGACGGCAAACCTGAGGAAGAAAAGAATAATGATCTTCCACGTTCCAAACACGGTAAGTAAAGAAGCCATACAAGTAAAACTGGAAAAACTACTAGGTTTGGATGGATCAAAGGATCCTGAGGAAGTAGTAAATATACTCAAACCAATAATGATACCAACAGAACGAATGCACATACCAGTCACACTCCCGGAGCCACTGGCAGACCATCTCCTCAAGAGAAGAACGGTGTGCCTTGGGCTCAGGGAATGCCCGATAAAAAACTACGTGACGATTCTGAGGTGCCACCGTTGCCAGGGATTTGATCACATTGCACAATACTGCGACCAGCGACAAGTCTGCTCTGAATGTGCTGGAGATCACAAGCATGACGAATGCCCTAAGAGAAGAGAAAGATGTATCATGTGTCTAAACTACAATGAGATGACTAAAGGTTATTTACGCTCTCAGCTATCAACGGATCACACGGCTCACGATGGGAGGTGCACGGTATACCGGAGACTCCTCACTATTAGACAAATAGAATTGGAGGAGGGAAAAAAGAGGTTAACAAGCGGATTAGAAGTATTGCGAGGACAAGCCACAGTAGTAACGTACCGCGGGGTCCCAAGAATACAAAGGAGGACGCAGGAAGAAATGAACAACATGCAACACAGGCAAAGACAAGAGCAACGTTTTCGCGGACACCGATAAAAGACAGTGCCCGCGCGGCGCAAAACAAACACAAAATACAAACTTAAACACACCCGCCACCACAATCCAAAGTAAATCTCCCCCGAATAAACCAAGCCCAAACACAACTCTCACAAACAATGATACAGACACAATAAAAATGATACAAATAAATCTACACGGTAGTGCAAAAGCCACAAAATCACTTGCGGGGTATATGGGAGCAAATGAAATCAACATCGCGCTGATCCAAGACTTTTACCAAAATAGACAAACAGGAGACATAATAGGTTTTAGCTCAAAATTATGGAAAATATCAAAAACAAAAACAAACAAAGCGGCAATAATCACAAACACAGGAACAAACCCAATAACACTAAAAGAAACCGACCACACAACAGCAGTAACACTAGAAAATAAAAAGGAAATAATAACGATAATAAATGTATACGTCCCCCCCTCAGCAGACTTCATGAGTGTGCTTCAAGAGGTCGAAGACACATTGAAAATAGCCAAAGGTGAAATTCTGCTGACGGGAGACTTCAATGCACACTCTCAGGTCTGGGGTTACAATGATATAGACACAAGAGGAGAACAGCTAACAGATTTTTTACTAGCTAACGACTTATACGTACAAAATCCACCAAACGCACCAGCCTCATTTAGCACAATGCGGAGGAAAAAAGTTATCCAAGGGTGGCCAGACCTAACAATAGCAACGACAAACCTTGGGGACAAAATAACGGAATGGGAAGTAAGTGACGACGAGTCCCATAGCGACCACAAATACATTAAATTCAAACTAACATATGACAACATAAGTTATTACAGACACAAACTAGAGACAAAACATGGAAAACATGCAAAATTTGAGAAAAAAATAAAACAAATAGGGAACAAATATATAAATGAACTTACAAGGATAACCAGCAAAGAACAATTAGACAACATAACAATGAAAATACAAAATGAAATCACAGCAATAGCATTACAATGCTACAAACAAAGAAAATCACCAAATATAACAGCTCCAACATGGTGGACAATGGAGATAAAAACAGCCCGAAACCGAGTTAGAGCATTTAGAAGGAAATATCAAAAACAACAAGATGAAGAACTAAAATACAAACAACACATAGAATATAAAAAAGAAAGGGCAAAACTTAAAAAACTAATCAACAGAACAAAAAGGGAAACTTGGAAAAAATTCTGTAACGAAGCCATAGATACATACGGGCCACAATACAAAGCTGCCTCAGGTAAAAAACCAAAGCCATCACGATTAGTAAATGTACTACCAAACAACCAAACAGTAACAATAAAAGAAACACTTAACCACTTTCTAGATAACCTGTACTTAACAAACCCAAACACAGAACATAAACTCACACCGGCGCCACCAAAATTCAGAGACATTAACCCACCAGACATAACAAAACACGAACTTAACAGAATAATAAAAAATATAAAGCAAAACAAAGCTCCAGGATTCGATTACATAGACTACAATTTAATTAAAAAAATACACAAAGCGACGCCAAAGTTAATGCTCTCGTTATTCAACGCATGCCTCAAGCTAAAACACTTCCCAAAAACATTCAAAATAGGTACAGTGGTCCTGTTCCACAAACCGGGAAAAAAAACCCAGGACCCCAAAAACTATAGACCAATATGCCTGCTACCGGCCTTCAGTAAAATCCTAGAAAGAATAATATACGGTAGAATAATGCACCATCTGACATTAAACAAATATTTGAGCAAAAAGCAATATGGTTTTAAACAAGGTACTTCAACAGAACACGCACTAAACAACCTTATAAAAACGATAAAACAAGATAAAAAAGATAAATTCCAAACACTACTAGTAGCAATGGATATTAAAGGAGCCTTTGATAATATTAGATGGCCAATAATAGCAAATATACTAAAAAACTCCCCGAACCCAACTTATTTAACAAACTGGATAATTAGTTTCCTTGAAAACAGGTTTGTCACACTAGAGGAAAACGGAATAAAACAATCAAGACAAACCTTTGGCGGCTGTCCGCAAGGAAGTTGTCTTGGCCCGCTACTTTGGCTGCTAATAGCAGACGTAGCCTTAAAAAAGAACTGGGGTAAAAAGGTTAGAATCCAAGCATTTGCCGACGATTTCATCCTAATACTCAAAGCGAAAACTAAAGAGCAACTGGTAATCTTAGCAAATAAAATAATAGAAGAATTCAACAACTGGATAAAAAGCAACAATCTTACGCTAAACAGGGAAAAAACAGAGCTACTGTATCTAAACAGACCTCGCTTACACAACCTCCCAGATCAAGTCTCGGGAAAGATAGAGGGAATCAAATTAGAGGACAAGGATCTAGAAGGTAAAGACCAAATCAAATACTTAGGAGTCATAATACACCGTAACCTAAACTGGCTGCCACATTGCCAACACCAAACAACCAAAGTACGCAAATCATTCAATATGCTGGGACAAATGGCAAAAAGAGGTTGGGGAATAAAACCAGACATCATAAAAATTTGGTATCGAACAGTAGCAGAAAAAGTGCTAACATATGCAGCCCCAATCTGGGGACACAAATTAAATGCTAGAAGCAAAGCGGCCCTAACCACTTGCCAAAGACATTTTCTGCTGACCATAGTCAAGGCATACAAAACTGCCCCAACAGCAGCCCTACAGGTACTGGCGGGCCTGATTCCAATACACCTACAGGTCAAATATGAAGCAACATATGGAACAATAACAAGGTTAAGAGAAACATGTAAATTATACGGTAATACAATTCAACCAACAGACTACGATAACAAAATAAACATATGGGAAACGCACCCAGCAGAAACAACAGAACCAAAGATAGGCTACAACGAAACAGATATAACAATTTATACAGACGGCTCAAAATTGGAATCAGGCGCTACGGGATCGGCTTTCGTAGCATACAAAAGCGACAAAAAAATTAAACTATGGTCAACACCATTGCGGAAACATAACAGTGTCTTCCAAGCCGAACTACTGTCGATACTAAAGGCAACAGAATGGGGCAACGAAACAGGGATGGATTATAGCATTCACTCGGACTGCCTATCAGCAATATTAGCACTCAGCAAACCATTCAACACAGTAAAACTAATTGCAGACATACAAAACAAAATAAGAAAATCAAACAACAAATTTAAAATTAATTGGGTTAAGGCACACGTTGGCATCCAAGGAAACGAGGATGCTGACGAATTAGCAAAAGAAGCGGCTAAAAATAAAAAAAATGATAGACCCTACCACATAGAAAGACCAATATCAAACCTTAAGCGTATATTAAAAGAGTTAACAATAAAACAATGGCAGTTCGAGTGGGACTATGGGGATACGGGTAGAACAACTCATGGATACTTCCCAAAAGTAGACACAAAACGGCTTATAAGCTGTAAATTACTGAGCCAAATCTACACAGATCATGGAGCATTCCCACAATACCTACATAGATTTACTAAATTTAGCTCTCCAGAATGCATATGCGGGGAATTAGGGTCCATAAAACACTACCTTACGGCCTGCCCACTCACAGAACCACACCATCTGGTCACCATCACAGTTAATAACGAAATACTATGGCACAGACAACTTGCAAACAACAAACATGTACAAAACAAAGGTAGAGCAGTGATCAGATGGCTAATGAACAATGTAGACGACATGAAACAGACAAACATAGACTAATACAAAAAAAAAAAACAAAAAAAAAAAACATAAAAGTCCCAGCAGCCACCATACCTCTATATTCAAAGTGTGTATAACCTCTGTCTAATTAATCTTACCTTCCAGGAAAAAAAAAAAAAAAAAAAAAAAAAAAAGGAAAATATATATATGTATATATGTGTATATATAATAAAATAGCAGTGTAAAGTATACCTCTTTCCTGCGAAAAAAAAATCGTCTTTTAGCGTCTAAGAGGGTGGAAGTTAATAACTAATAAACGGACTAATGGCCAAGGAATATGCCCCACCCCATAGCGCACCAAGTCCTCAAAAAGCTTCATCGAGCTCATGAAAACAGCCATAAGGTATATATGGACTGATCGCCACTAGAGCGCATTCATGACAACAAATTCAACGGTTACCAGTGATGCAACAGAGCATAAAATCAACAGAGAAATATGAGAAACCCAAATCACAATGAGAAACCTGCAACAAATGAGAAACCAAAATAAATGCAACAAAAGAGAAACAACTGCATCACATGAGAAACCAAAAAGCAACGAGATAAACCTAAATGTGCAACAAAAATCAAGCAGCAAAAGAAAAACAACAGGTAACTGGAAAGTACGGTAGAAAAAGTAAGGGAAAAAAACAATCCAACACAGGTAAAAGTAATCATTTCTTCTATTTTTTATGTAAAGTTAAATAAACATGTATTAACCCCCTTCCCTTACAGGTTTTTTTTTTTTTTTTTTTTTTTTTTTTAATCATGTACGCTAATGGCGCCTGGTGCATGTAAAATCCGTCGTGGGTGTAAAGTCCTCCAAGTTCCCTGTGAATAATACCTCTGGGGGTGCCTAATCAGGTGAAGGTCTCGTCACCTGATCAAGGCTCTAAATTACGAGACCAACTCGCATAACGATGACAGGTCCATATAAAAAGAATAACATCAATTAGCAGCAAAACAAAATGGAAACAAAACTAAGTCCTCCACATAGCCGTCCTGTCAGCAACGGCCAGCCGCTACGCGGCATCTCTTCAGTGGCGCTACGCGCCCCGGTACCAGGCACTAAACCCGTTTAAGCTAGGGAAACCTGGCAGGTAGGGGCCTGGTCGCCGGTCTCAAAAAAAAAAAAAAAGATATCAAATCCGCGTAAATTTATTATTAATCCTCTTAGTATTATCTAAAACTTTTATATTGACAAGTTTTTTATAGGACCAACCGTTATAGCAAAAAAAAAATTAAAAACAAAAAAATCCCTGCCGGCTCCGCCTGCAAACCAGTTATTTTTCGAAGTAGGCGGTTCCAACTCTCGCATCTTTTCGAAACCGATACATAAAATCAAGGAGCATAAAATCTCGGTCAAGTTCGTTAATGGGCAATTTCGAACCAAGGGGGGGATGGGGGGGGGGGGCTTTTTGTGAAAACCGAAAACCCCCCATAATTTCTTAATTATGATACGTATCGAATCCGTTTAAAGTTATTA
This sequence comes from Maratus michaelseni, assembly GCA_963931845.1. NCBI lineage: Eukaryota > Metazoa > Arthropoda > Arachnida > Araneae > Salticidae > Maratus > Maratus michaelseni. The sequence goes on along the minus strand of OZ007592.1, from coordinate 190,227,065 downwards.
TTACTTCTAGGAACAGGGCCAAAAACTTATGTATGACAGATTTTTGAGATAATTTAAAATTGCCTTAAGGGGAGGAGGGAAGGGGGTTTTAGAAGAAAAAATTTCATAACTTCGTCAATTCCCAAGATTTCAAATCCGCTTAGATTTATTATAAATCCTCTTAATATTATCTAAAACTTTTATATTGACAAGTTTTTTATAGGACTAACCGTTATAGCAAAAAAAATTTAAAACAAAAAAATCCCTGCCGGCTCCGCCTGCAAACAAGTTATTTTTCGAAGTAGGCGGTTCCAACTCCCGCATCTTTTCGAAACTGATACATAAAATTAAGGGGCATAAAATCTCGGTCAAGTTCGTTAATGGGCAAAATCGTACCAAGGGGGGGGGGAATGGGGGGGCTTTTTGTGAAAACAGAAAAACCCTCATAATTTCTTTATTATTATACGTATCGAATCCGTTTAGAGTTATTATTACTTCTAGGAAAAGGGCCGAAAATTTATGTATGACAGATTTTTGATATAATTAAAAATGGCCCCAAGGGGGGGGGGGGGGGAAAGGGTGGTTTAGAAGAAAAAAAATCATAGCTTCGTCAATTCACAAGATATCAAATCTGCGTAAATTTATTATTAATCCTCTTAGTATTATCTAAAACTTTTATATTGACAAGTTTTTTATAGGACCAACCGTTATAGCAAAAAAAAATTAAAAACAAAAAAATCCCTGCCGGCTCCGCCTGCAAACAAGTTATTTTTCGAAGTAGGCGGTTCCAACTGCCGCATCTTTTCGAAACTGATACATAAAATCAAGGGGCATAAAATCTCGGTCAAGTTCGTTAATGGGCAAAATCGTACCAAGGGGGGGGGGGGGGAATGGGGGGCTTTTTGTGAAAACAGAAAAACCCTCATAATTTCTTTATTATTATACGTATCGAATCCGTTTAGAGTTATTATTACTTCTAGGAAAAGGGCCGAAAATTTGTGTATGACAGATTTTTGATATAATTAAAAATGGCCCCAAAGGGGAGAAAAAGGGGGGTTTTAGAAGAAAAAAATCATAGCTTCGTCAATTCACAAGATATCAAATCCGCTTAAATTTATTTTAAATCCTCTTAATATTATCTAAAATTTTTATATTGACATGTTTTTTATAGGACCAGCTGTTATAGCAAAAAAAAATTAAATAGATAAATAAATAAATCCTTGCTGGCTCCGCTTGCAAACAAGTTTGGTTTCGAAGTAGGCGGTTCCAACTGCAGCATCATCGCAAAAAGGTCATTTCTTCCGCAATTCCAGACAAACAGGCGCCCCACTGTCTGCGTCTTCGAAATCTACCTGTGCCTGTAGGCAGAGCCGTCAGGGATTTTTAACATTTGCGGTGTAACAGTGAGGATTGATGAGTGATGATTTCATGATTTGTCATTTCATACTTCAGGCAATTGATACCAGAAAAAACTCTTAAATTTCTTCATTCTTTTGCAGAAAACTGCATTCCATTTCACCTGTTAGTATTTTTGTTATTAATGTTTAAAATGATAAAGACCTTTCTCGGACACGCTGGATATTGATGGAATTTATCATAATTAATTTTTGTTAATTTTAAGTTAGCCGGTAGCAAATCTCACTAATAACAATTTTTATTTTTCACGTACGTAAATGATTTCGAAATAAAATGATTTGGTTTATGCCATTATTTATTATTTATTTATTTTTGTATTTTAAATGAAATGAGTGAAATACATATGTTTTAAATGTAAGACATATATGTATTGTAAATTGCAAATGAAAGTTATGTATTTTAAATGAAATAAGTGAAAGGTTTATATTTTTTACTGAAATGAAGGCAATACGAAAATGATGGAGATAGGAAAAATATTTGGTGATTTATCACCTGCGCTAGAGTCCTGCACAGGTCGGGCTGTACCCGACCCAAATCTGCAAATTCCATTTAAAGTCAACCCGCAACCCGACCCAATCCCGCAAAAATTATTTTCGGCGACCCGCAACCCGACCCGAACCCTATATTTCAACCCACACCCGACCCGAACCGGCAATGAAAGGACAATAAATCATGTTTTAATGATATTATGAAAGTAAAGTATACAAATTGTATCTCTAATACCAATTTTATATTTTATATTTTAAAAAAATGGACAAATCTATATTTTTTAATATTCAAATATAGTGAAACCTCTGAATAGCGGACACCTCGAGATCGTTGAATAGAGTCCTGCATCGGATCGGGTTGAATCTTTTTTTTTTTTCGGATCGAGATGACTCTAATTTTCTTTCTGCTTGTCGGATTCACCCTAGAATAATTCTTCCGGGTCATATTTAGGTTTTTTGTAAGTCGGATTGTTGAGATTTTCACAAAAAGTTTGAACAGAACTATGCTTCAGATGAAAATAAATACGCATTTGAATATGAATGAGTATACATTCAATTTACTGCATGAGAAAAAAATAAAATGTATATAAGAAATGTAATCATATATTATCCTTTCTTTACGGTGCAGTTTAAGAAACATTTTTTTTTCTTTTCTCAGAATATGAAAAATATTACCAACATTTCGTTTATGATACACACAAAAACCCATATATCGTATTTTCGATAGTTTATGCACACATACACATGCTACGTGTGCCTAAATTTGAAGGTGCCCATATATATATATATATATAATATATATATATATAAGCGTACATATATATATATAAGTGTCGGGAATTGGAAAATGTGTTTGTTAAATAGAGGTGTCCTCTTTTCAAGAGTGTACACTGTGGAGGTCTTATTGTATATATATTTTAATCTGAAAAAATAGTGTGGGCATTTTTGAAAAAGCGGGTCAACACGAACCCGACCAGCAAGAGTCAAAACCCAAACCGCTATTCGAACCGAACCCGACCGCAACGAAAAGGTAGAAGTCAACCCGGGCCGCGACGAAAAAATATAGCGCCAGGGTCGGATCGGGTGCGGGTAAAAGCGGGTAACCTGAGCCTATGCAGGACCTGCGCCCGGTTAACATTAAAGTACCCGATTTTTAAATGTTATTTTTCACCCTCATTTTTAACGAGGTTTCACCTAGTTTACTATCAAATGGATCACATCTTAAGATCCTCGTAAAGTCACTGTTATAGCATGTTTTGATTTCCCTTCCTTCTAAAATTAAAAGTTCGATTCGTGGAAATGAAGAAAGTTTTTTTATACATTCCTATTGCTTTCTTTCTAAAAGTTATAACGAGAAAAATACCATACGACATACTTACTAATTAGATCTGACAAGGAAATTGAATATAACTGCACGTTTCTCGACGATGTGAAAGTATGCTCTGATTTTTTTTTCTTCGATCTGACAATGCTTTGTTCTGTAATCGAAAACAAGTCATAAAACGCTTTTCAGGAACTTATAGCTAGTTTTCTCGTAAAAATTTTGTTTCTTTGTCTTTCTGTAATTTATAAGTTTTATTAGTTCATGGTATAAACTTTTCCTTTCACTATGACATAAGGATTGTTTCTATTTATGACAGAGAATCTGAGTTGATTGCTTCTTTTTCTTTTTCTTAGTTTTGAACAAAGAATTTAAATGTGTGTACTGCTTTTAGACTACTAATGCTGCCAATCAGGTGTTTGAAATTTCAATATAATTGAACCCGTTTACCGGAATAGTCATTTTGCCAACATTGTAATTAGTGGGATATTAGATACATTTTCACACTTTTTAGGTGCGTTCGTGATTATATAAATACGTAGCACCTATTGTCGTCGTCTGGTCCGTCCGTCTGTCTGTCTGTCCGTCCGTCCGCAATAACAACGCAAAATCTATCCAATCGAATGGTTTGAAACTTAAGATATACTATCTTTGCAGAATTTTGTCGAGACGTTTCAAATTTTATGAAAATCGAATCCAAACTTTAGATAATATTAATAAAAATATTTATTAAGAAATCTGAATTTTTTAAAAAGAAATCGGTGCTTTCTTGTTATAGGAGCTTCCGAGGTTTAACCGTCAAGCGACCGAGATACTTATTTTATTACAGAAATTAATCTGCAGGCCATATAATTCATTTTACAGAATTAAAAATCCTCAAGATCTGAATATTTATAGAACTAGCTATAGTAGGAACTCACCTCATTTGTCACGTTTGACGTACAATTTCCAACTTTTTTTTTTTTTCTTTTTTTTTTGTAATTAAAGTTGTTTAACAATGCAATAAATTATAACACCTTGTAATAATATATTTCTTTTAAATGCTAAAATGTGTAAATGACAATATAATAAATACACAGTAAAATAACTTTTCTTAGGTTGTTAGACATGTTTCGGCTCACTCCGAGCCGTGAATTAGGTTATTAATTCAATGAAAGTAAAATAATTTTTCCCTCCAGTCTATACTATCCATCCATAATAAGAGAAACTATAGTGGTACTAACACGCAAAAATACTAAAATACAATATGTAACGATGTAGCATCTTTTAACTTAATGAAATTGTGGCTCGAGTTACTCCACGGTTATAGATATGAAAATAAACAACCAAGGAAAAATAAAAGATAACGTGAGTAATTTTTAAAAAGTACATGAAAATTAAATGATAGCGTTTTAAATAATAACTTCAAAGATCGTGCAATTATGGAATATTCTCATTTGTTTGTGAAAATGTCTCGGAGTGAGCCAAAACATGTCAAACAACCTAATAAAAGTTATTTTACTGCGTATTTATTATGTTGTTAATTTACACCTTTTAGCATTTAAAAGAAATATATTAAAATTGTTTAAAAAATGCCTTGTTAACAGATTTTACACTGAAAAAAAAATGTTGATTTTACAGTATAATACTGGCATCCCAGCAGCCGGTATTATACCGTAAAATTAACAGTAATAAACAGTAAAATAAGCAGTAATACACTGCCGCGCGGGGTGCCAGTATTATACTGTAAAATCAACAAATTTTTTTTGCAGTGTACTTACACTCGAGAGCGATTAAGATTAATAAATATATCTGAATCTTCAATTTACGTTAATGCTGAATATTCCGCATTCAATACGCAAATAATAGCTCTATATTTATATACATATTTTCTTTACTTATATTGCGCTTTTAACAATATTTAAATTCTAATTCTTAAAGTATTCTATTTCGTATTTACGTACCTTCTTAAAAATTGGTAAAGATAAAATAATCCTATCTGTATCTTGTAAAGGTCCAAGCGGGGATATGGATATATTAACTTTTTGTTTCTTATAATCCGGTGAATAAATAATGGAGGCAGTAAAGAAGTGTTGAGTTGATGATGCAAATTCTTGTATTAAACATGACATTTACAGAGGGACATTTCACATAGTGGTCATTCTCTAAAAAGTGGCTGTTTCTTTTTTATTTTTTTAACCCAAATGAAATTTTCCTGAAATAGAATAAACTTGTTTACTCTAATTTAAAATCTCATGAGTTTTTTAATATGCATTTTATTATTGCATTAGATTAATCTTATTTTATTGTATTCAGATCATCGCCGTCTCATATATTAAAATTATGAGGGAATGGTGAAAAACTTATGAAAATTACATTGTACAAAAATAATTAAGCTTGTTTTTTTTTTTTTTAACCCAAATGAAATTGTCCTGAAATAGATTAAACTTGTTTACTATAATTTAAAATCTCATGAGTTTTTTAATATGCATTTTATTATTGCATTAGATTAATCTTATTTTATTGTATTCAGATCATCGCCGCCTCATATATTAAAATTATGAGGGAATGGTGAAATACTTGTGAAAATTACATTGTACAAAAATAATTAAGCTTGGGTTTTTTTTTTAACCCAAATGAAATTGTCCTGAAATAGATTAACCTTGTTTACTCTAATTTAATATCTCATGAGTTTTTTAATATGCATTTTATTATTGCATTAGATTAATCTTATTTTATTGTATTCAGATCATTGCCGCCTCATATATTAAAATTATGAGGGAATGGTGAAATACTTGTGAAAATTACATTGTACAAAAATAATTAAGTTTGGGTTTTTTTTGTTTTGTTTTTTAACCCAAATGAAATTTTCCTGAAATAGATTAAACTTATTTACTCTAATTTAAAATCTCTTGAGTTTTTTAATATGCATTTTATTATTGCATTCGATTAATCTTATTTTATTGTATTCAGATCATTGCCGCCTCATATATTAAAATTATGAGGGAATGGTGAAATCCTTGTGAAAATTACATTGTAAAAAATATTTAAGCTTAAGTTTGTTTGTTTTTTTAACCCAAATGAAATTTTCCTGAAATAGATTAAACTTGTTTACTCTAATTTAAAATCTCATGAGTCTTTTAATATGCATTTTTTTGTTGCATTAGATTAATCTTATTTTATTGTATTCAGATCATTGCCGCCTCATATATTAAAATTATGAGGGAATGGTGAAATACTTGAAATTACATTGTACAAAAATAATTAAGCTTGGTTTGTTGTTTTTTTTTAACCCAAATGAAATTTTCCTGAAATAGATTAACCTTGTTTGCTCTAATTTAAAATCTCATGAGTTTTTTAATATGCATTTTATTATTGCATTAGATTAATCTTATTTTATTGTATTCAGATCATTGCCGCCTCATATATTAAAATTATGAGGGAATGGTGAAATACTTGTGAAAATTACATTGTACAAAAATAATTAAGCTTGTTTTTTTTTTTTTTTTTTTTTTTTTTTTTTTAAAACCCAAATGAAATTGTCCTGAAATAGATTAACCTTGTTTACTCTAATTTAAAATCTCATGAGTCTTTTAATATGCATTTTTTTTGTTGCATTAGATTAATCTTATATTATTGTATTCAGATCATTGCCGCCTCATATATTAAAATTATGAGGAAATGGTGAAATACTTGTGAAAAATACATTGTACAAAAATGATTGAGCTTAGGTTTTTTTTTTTTTTTTTTAATTGTTAAATATTTATCTTTTGAAACACATTTCCAATGATATATTAACAGTAAAAGAAATTGTATTTGCTTTTATTACATTTATAATAGGTGAGGGAATAATAGGTAAAATAAAAATTACTTACTTTTGATCTAATACTTGAAAGCCATGTGTTAGCTATCGAAGAATATGTAAGCAAACAAGACGGTTTTATTACTTTACTCCACTGAAAACTATCCTAGACCTTTATATTGCATGTGCTGCTATTTACTGAGTAAATATGGATAAATTTATAGTAATCTGAGAGAATGATGTCAATTACTAAGGACAAAAATAAAATGTAAATCCTAATTTCTTGGATTGCATAAAATATCAATATAATTAAGTGGTTAAATATTTATTTAATCCATTCGCTGCCAACCACGAGTATACTCGTGGTTTTTCAATCTAAAATTACGAATTCGTACCGGAAATTTTGAAAGAAGAATTTTTGTTTTATGTAATCAGGAAATGTCTGTAATTAAATAAATTAAATATTGCTATTGGTATTTTCAGGTATAAATTCGAACTTTCTAAATAAAATAAAATTCATGTAACTTTAACTCGGCAGTTAACGTGTTAAGTATCTTTAATGAACTTAATAATAATTTTTAGAAAACTTTATAAGCATACACGCCATAATAACAGAGATACCATTTTCTATTCTACATGTGTGAATGGAGACATAATCAGGGAATGATATTTGCGCATTTAAAAAAATATTTTTAATATTATATTTTAATTTCAATACGCAAATAATCACAGTTTATATATATAACTGATTAAAGTTGATAGTTTAAATTACCTTTTCTTTTTGGAATTTTAAAAATACATTCACAAGAGCCCTGGAGCACTAAATTGCCACTTTTCTAAGAATTGCTCATTAGTCAAACTTTGATGCACACAAAGGAAAATTACATTTAATTTCTTCTAAAACTATTTCTCAGGATCGTATCTTTAAAGTTCTATTTTAATGTAATCTATTCTGAAAGATTCAAAATGAGAAAAGTTTTAAACGTTCTAAGTAACTGTTATTTTATCTCATTTGGACGGGTGTCCGGCATCCTAGTAATGCTACTTTTCGGGCTGACCAGGAGAGAGCGGTTTAACCTTTAAAACACAGGCTGGTTTCTCAACAACTTACATGCTTTCATAGTCTGATCTTGCAAGCTAACATCCATTTTGTACTTAAGTTACCATATAAAGAACCTTCTCAAATACGTCATAAAAAGAAGTTTAATTCTATAGCAACGGTCGGCAACTGGCGGACCGCGGTCCACATCCGGACCGCGGAAGGTGAAATCGTGGACCGCCAAAAATTTTCAATTTGAATAAATAGTTTATTAAAATTTACATATAATAGATATGTTTGAACGATAAAAAACTGGCTATTTACCTGGCTACTATGTTTGGTTCTACATATCTATGTGAAACAACTTTGAAGAACAAATATCGTTCGAGATTAACGGACGCACACCTTGAAGACACTTTTCGAATTAGCTGTTCACCACGTGAACCAAATTATAAAAAACTATCCCAAGACCGCAAGTGTAATTTTTCGCACTATTTTTCCAACAATTATCTGCTTTTTCTATTTTATAATGTGTATATAAAATTTTTCAAAACGTATACTTGTGTATATAGTAATTTTTCATAACAAATACCTGATTTTTCTGTTCTATAGTGTATGTATGTATGTATGTGCAAAAATAACAATTTAAAATTAATAAGTACTAATATTACTTAAGTGTTTTTTCTCTGGACCTCGATAAAAAATTTCAAAAGTATTCGGACCCTACTTAAAATTACTTGCCGACCCCTGTTCTATAGTATTGTATTACATCAGTGCAAGGATCGGAAGAAACCCGCTACAAGTAGTGAAACTACGGAAGTTTCCAATAGAAAACGTAATCTCTCTACACTATATTTTGAACAATGTAGTGTAGCGAGTAGCGCGATATCAGTAATTTGTATAGTGAGCACTGACGCTACTTTTAACGATACTTCAAAAAGAAAAAAAAGTTTCATTCTACAATTCACGTGATCGTAATTTGCTTCTTTTGTGCAAAATGTGTTCTGCTCACCAATTTGTGTATCTCAGCAGCAAATCCCAATTGCAGTATTTAGCAACGCATGCATGGAAATCGTAGATTTTTCCATTGACACTTGCTAGCAAAACCAAATGCTGAACCACCAACGAAATTTATTTTCTTGATGACATTGTAATTTATTGACTTGTAAAAATAATTGCCTACTAACTCGTTATTAAATTGTAATATTTTAATGCTGGGTTTCTTCATGCGGAATCTCTTTATTTACAGGTTTACATTTTGAGTTGTTTATGTGTAATTTTCTAGAATAGAAAATTTGACAACTCAATGTAATTAACTCTCACCAGAACTCCATACAATTAACATATTAAGAGAGTCTTAGAGAGTTAGTATACAAATCTATTTTTAAATACACGAGTCAATGATAATTTTATGTTCCAATGCAATAATTATTGTAAGAATAGTAAATAAAATGTATGTAGTGTATTTTTGTGCAGTGTATATGTTACATACAAGAGTAGCCACTCGTTGTATTGCTCGTTCAGATATAGGCTATAGCTCTGTTTTCGTGATTTAAAAATAATAATAAGTTTCGCATTTCTAACACATTCCAACATAGTTGAAAGGTGTTTATGAATTCGGTTTGTCTGTCTGTCCGTGTTTTAACTCGCGTAAATATATTCGAATTGGCATGCAATTTATATATGATGTTTAGTATGGCATGTTCGGTATTGAAAATGAAATATGTAGCACTTATATTTTTTTTACAGGGACACTCAAAATAATTACCTTACATTGCGGCCTATGGGGAAATATCATGTGAGGTTTATTTTAATGATGTTACACAATTTCAAATTTATTTTAATTGATATATATCACTGAAGTGCGTTTTGTTTGAGGTTGTTTTGCGTTTTCCAAATTTCACCTTACGAAACGGTAAAGATTTTTAAAATTATTTTGGAAGTGTTGGAAAGTGTTACATAATCTATGCTTGACTCATGGTTTTTCGTTCTTGCTTATGTAACTGTATTTAAATGTTGATCGTATTACGTATATCTCTCTTCATTTCCCTAAATAAATTGTAATATGTGTATAACCTAACGTTTTGGAGACAAACACAAAACATTTTTTTGTACGTTATCTTTCTTAATTTTCTAATACCTTCGGTTAGATCGCACTTATTTGACTGTATCCCGTCCCGGCAGATGCTATATAACGAGGGGTTACTGTATTACTTAACTTGATCCGTGCCCTCAATTTCGAGTGTAGATTGAATGATCCTTTGCGAAAATATAAAAATAGTGATGTAGGCGATTACTTGAAAAGTAGTTTGTGATCGCTACCTTTTAAAACCCGTATTTGTAGTTAACTATACTTCAATAAAGTTGTAGTTCCCTACAATAAAAAAGTAGTTTTTACAACCAACTGCGCCAGTTTTAAAAACTTTTGTTTCTTACACGTATCTATAAAAACAAATATATGTACTTTAGAAAACTTGCAGTACGTATTCTATATTGATATGTTTAGAAATTGTTTTGTAAAGTGATTAAAAAAAAACCCGGTTTTTATAGTATTTTATGTTTATATTTAATTTCAGAAACGGCATTTTGACATGGTTTAGGTTAAAAAACCCTCAATCCTAGGCCACATTATCATATGGACCAATGGCATATCTGTTTCAAAATTGCGTCCCTTCCTGGATTTCGTTCGGCCTTCGCCCATGGCTTTACTGTCCTGAACCTCACCCGCTGTTTATTTTTGTTTATAAATAAAGAGTGGATGGTAATCAGGGTACTTGCCCCTCCCTGTATTTTCAATTTAAATAACTGAATTTCTTTTTCTCCAATGATTATAAAAATATAATAAAAGTGTGTTCTTTTCAAGTGACAAAATATACAAACACTGAGAGAAAAGAGGCGGGACCAAACATTTTTGGTTAGGGGGCTTCTTCCCCCTGAAACCCCCCAAAGAAGACATTTTTTAGTTCTGTTTTCTATTTTTATGATCATGTATTAACAAACTATAGTTGAACCACTCTTGAAAGACGGACCTTGGCATGCTGCCAAAAAAATAGACCCATCCGAAGGGAGGGAAGCATTATATTAGGAGGAGACAAAATCCAGGTTTCCCTTATCTTACCTGACCGCTTGTCATTTCTTCACTGGCTGTTCTTGTACTATTAGCGTTTTTTTTCCTCTCCCTATTTTGTTTGCTATTCATTTTGTATTTGTTTTTACTTCTATAAAATGGATTTAAAAGAATCTATAAGCTCTCAAGGCAAACATTTTCACAGTGCAGTGAAAAATATGTTAAACAATGTTGTAAAATATTGTGATAATGAAGCAGATAAAGGCTGCCTAACTATTCCATTTAGCAGATGCAACAAAAAGAGCTAGTGCAATTGCCGGTGTTTCGGATAGCGCTATAAGAAGAATTCGAAAAGAAGCTAACAACAATGCAAATAATTTCGCTTCTCCTAAAAAGAAAAAGGCAAAAACAACCATAGAGAATGTCAACTTGGATAATTTGAACTTGGATGTAATTCGAAGAACTATCCAGGACTTTATTCCTATTTGCCTGAAATTTTTCAAGAATTAACATTCAAATACTTAAAAATCGAACAGCGTCTTTAATTTTCCTATAAATTCGGTACATTGTGAGTTACAATTACAATTTTTTCGTGAACTTATCCGAAAAATAGGTTCAAAGGGCGACCTTCAGTAAGATTAGTTACTTTTATAATAAAACGAAAAACGCTGTTCGATTTCCTGATATCTGAATAAGAAAGTCTGAAACTTTCGCGCATTTATGAATTAAAAAGATTTAGGAAAAGGTATCAGAAAACTTAATTTGAATTCGAGCACATTTTTTTAAATATTTGAGTGCAAAAAATATTTTTCCTCCTTTAGTATGACTCTGTACTCTTTGAACTATTTTCTTTTATTATTAATTGAGTATTTTGTCATACATTTTCGCCATATTATTAAATGGTTTCATGTAGGAAAATAAACATGAGCAATCAAGAAAAAAAATGGAATTCTTGCGGTAAAATTAAAAAAATATATATTAATAATCATAATAATAAAAGAACATTTTAAAACCACACTTTTCCTACAATTACATAAGTGTGCCCTATAACTGTAAGGAACCGATATTTAAAATCGTAATTTATTTAAGAAAACAATAAATTGCAATGTCATGTGTAAAAATACAGTAAAAAATAGTATATTTATTTACTTAACATGTTTATATCCGATAATTAAATAATCTAAATTATCATAACATGTTTCTTTAGATTGAAGATATCCTCTTCATCGAAGTGAAAACTACAATTTTTATGTGCTTTATTACATAAGAACAAAAATCCTTTTTATAATCTTGTAACAAGTAAACATGAAACTATCGAAAATCAACTCATCCCACCCCACGAAAGAAAAACTAGGGGAAACGGGGAGACTCCCTTTCATTACCCCGATCCCTATTATGAAGAATAGACTGGTCATATTTGGACCTGTTACTCACGTGACCAGTCTTTAAAGCTTGGCTTAATCTTAAACGGGAGGGGAAAGGGTGTTGAAGGTCCAGAGCACCCGACGAAAAAGGCAATAAATTGTTTAAATTCTCCTCTTTTTTTTATTGTTTTAATTTTTATTTTGAAAAATATTTATTTTGTGTTTTGTTTTCATATTTCTTAATTATTACATTTCTTAATTATTGTTTATGTTGATTTGTTTAAAAATTATCTTATTTTGAGTCATATTCTAGAAGGATTCACTTTAAAGATTCAAAAGATGCAAAGAAAGATTTTTTTTTTTTTTTTTGTTAGTTTTCCGAGGGGATAAACATCTGTTAAACATTTAAAATACGTCATCAAGAATTATTGTTTTAAATAAATGCAATATATTATAATTCATGTATGAAGTTTAAATATTACAAGAGATGATCAATCTTTCATTTATGCGATTCTCTTAGCTGTACGACTTTCTTCTTCGATTTCTTCATAGAATGAAAAAAAAAAAGTTAATTTTACGTAAAATCAATATTTTTTTTTTTTCTTTTTTTTTTTTTTTTTTTTTTTTTTTTCAGTGTAGTCGTATTTGTACAAGTAAAGGGTCACCATATTTGATTTTTTTTTCTCTCTCTCTCACGTTTTGGTCATATATATAAAATAAAGCCACGCATTTTAAAATACTTTTCATTAAAAAGACGGGGAAAGTTAATTATTTCTACATTATTACTATATATATAATTGGTTCCGTGTTACCCAAATGACATACATATACAACATATATCATATCTGTCGCCCATTGTTGTTAAAATTTGTGTATATTTGGTGAAAAGAAGAGAATTGTAAACGCGTTTCGAGTTTATAATTAGATCAAGCATACCATATCTGTCGCCAAATGTAAAAAAAAAAAATTGTATATGGTGGAGAAAAGAATTGCAGAAACGCGTTTCGAGTTTATAATTAGATCACGCATAACATATCTGTCGCCAAATGTTCTTAATTTTTTTATATATATATATATGCTGAAGAAAAGAATTGTAGAAAACACGTTTCGAGTATATAATTAGGTCTTTTTATTATTATTATTGCAAAATAAATAATATGCATTGCAGGAAACGGCTTTTCGCTTTACTCACTCAATCAGCAAAGCGTGAGATCCTATTGATAACCTTAGTTTGGCGAGAAAATCTAAAATACCATGCTAAATCATTATAGATAGCCCGTACTCTTCTATAGATATTATGGATCCTATGGGACATAGAAGGTTCATTTCTGGAATTTCCCAACTAATGTTTTGCGTCAAATTTTGTAGCAAAAGTCATAAAGTACCCCCACAAAAATAGCCAAACTAATGGCCAAGAATGGTCTGTAAAGCAGTCAATAAATTATACTTTATTCGCAAATTCCTGCAAACAACGATGTACAACGATGTTTTTATAACAACGATGTTAGTGCATGTACACTGCAAAGAAAAATTTATGATTTTACGTTATAATACTGGCAGCTGGGATGCCAGTATTATACCGTAAAATCAACACTTTTTTTTTTTTTTTTTTTTTTTTTTTTGCAGTGTACAAGGAAGTTATTTTTAGCATTTTGCATCAAGAAAGAAATTTCGTTCAGCCAAAAAAAAAAAAAAAAAAAAAGATATAATATCAGTGAAACGCATCTCAAGCAATAAATCATTATGCATTCAAATTCTCTTGGGAAAGGTCCTGTGTACGAACTAATAGATTTTAGGTGCACCCTAATAGCATACAGAATTTATTTCAGCTGAAAGCGCATAACACAATCGGAAACATATTCCAACAATTACTGCTCGTATGGTAATACATTTATACCGCGGCGAACGAATACTTGGTTAACGGATTTTTCAACCAAAGGAGCTTTTTTCTCTTTTTTATGCCCAAGGTAACGGATATGGATTCGGCTAACGAATGTGTTATTGGAAAGTTTAATTGGATGCGAAATCACATTTAGGTTAATGGATTTCGACATGATTCCGGAACGATTTATTACTTACCCATCGTAAATCGTTTTAAAAGTGGATTTTTTTTTTTTTTTTTTTTTTTTTAACGTTTCAGACTCTGAAGATTCCGATAAATATATTTTTAGAAAAAAAAAAATTGCCTCTATCTATGTGTCCGTAAACGCTCTATCTCCAGACACAAACTGAGATAGAGACTTGAAATTTGGTATGTACTTAGTATGTAATAATGGGAAGAAGCTTATTTGAATTTCAGTAGCCTCGATTATCCGGAACTATTTTTTTCGGACTCTCGAAATATTCATTCTGATAAAGGGCATATAAAAATTTTCGAAATTGTTTATTTTAAGGAGTGTATATAAAAAACAATAAAAAAACATAAATTTTGCATAAAGAATGAAGTCGATCGGACAATGAGTTGCCGAGATATTTGTAAACGTATTTTCCACACTCTTCGATTTTTCGTGATCCTGTATTTCATTCAAATTTCAATTCAAAGATATATTTTAATTGGAAATGAGACGCTTAATCCGACGCAGTAAACTGTTAGTTAATATGATTATAATTTTTGGAGTTATAAGGATGTTTATTTTACGCAATTCAGTAATAGAGCCTTTAAAGTTTATGACGTCATCAAGCCAGGATTTTATTCGAATTGCAATGCATTTTATAAATAGTTTACACATGATTTATTTTCATATTTCATATTATGCATATAACCATGATGGGTCAGTATTACGGTGCCCTCCAACGACTAGTCTTCGTTAGTTGAGATATCACAGTAGATCCGGATTTTGCTGCGCAGTCATATAAAATACATATAAATATTTGAAGCACCATTTTCTATAAGGAACATTCTGTAGAGAACAATAATAACAAATACGATATTTGATCTGTTTGAAATATTATGCTAAGGATGTTGGTCAGCGATATCTCAAATTCCTTTCGCTACACTGCAAAAAAAAGTGACAGTAATAAACAGTAAAATAAGCAGTAATACGCTGCCGCACATGCGTGACAGCGTATTACTGCTTATTTTACTGTTTATTACTGTTAATTTTGTGGTAAAATCCGTCAATTTTTTTTTTTCGATTTTCAAAACGATTACAAGACTTACCCTATACTACGTATGATGGGTAAGTAATAATAGAGACATCTTTTTTAAGAATCGTACAAAGAAAAAAGAAGTTAAAAATATTAATCTCCTAAGGAGATATTTTAAAAATACGAATGCAGCATCACACGCCCATAGATTTAACATTAGCGAGGGGAATTTGAGATCTCATTTACCATCAACAGCCTTTAACTTGATTAAGATGCAAATAATAAGATGTACCGGTCATACTTAACATTACCGTAATTTCCTGTCTATAATAATCCGCGGATCAAACAATCATGTTTCGGCCCGGAAATTTTATTTTACTTGTAAATCTGCAGATCAGGAACCTCAACGTCAGCTCTAAAAGTCATTTTTTTTTTATCTCACTTTTCATATTATTTAGCATCTCAAAATCCGCAATTTATTTTTTTTATATTACATACATATTTATAGGCATATAAAATATTTCGGAGGTTTCAGAAATTAGAAGCGGATTTATAGGCTGGAAATTGCGGTAAATGAAATCCCATTTTACCAATTCCAATACTGATTCTTCATACGAAAATTACATGCAATTCCTCTTTTCTGAAAATGTCTTTTAAAAGCAGGAGATACGAGGGCGTAAATTATGCGATTAAATACGGTAAATAGTCAAATTCCTCATTCTTCAAATTTTTATAAAAGTCTTTCCATGTGAAAGTTTTGTAAGCTGCATAAATTTGTGGGGTGACATTCCATTCCCTTCGAAACTACCTGTCAATAAATGAATAAATGAATGTATGAATTTATAAATAAATCTTTCTTCAAATTGTAAAGCGTCTACAGATTCTAATTAACTGATTAGCATTTTAAGTCTCATTTGATAATCCGTATAAGATTATCCATATCTGTAAACACTTGTTAGCGGGAAAATACCAACTTCACAAATTTCATTAATAAAACATATATTAGTATTTTATATGACATATAATGCATCATTAATTATGAACGAAAGTTCCAAGAAGTTTATTAAACATATAGCACAACAAAATGAAATATTATTAATAAATTACTTCTCTATTTTTGTTTTTCGAGAGTGAATATTCGATGCGATTAATTTCGAAAAACATCTAAAAAATAGTGCATAACACCGTATTACACAGAAAAATATCCTTATCCAAAACCATTTGCATAATGTTTAATTCATTTTAAATAATATCTATCTATCACTAATTATATATATTTATATATGTATATATATATATATAAGCTTAAAATGTTTTTAACGCATTAAAGAATGTTTTTTCACATTAAGTGGCAAACTTATTTAATTATTATGTTGATTTCTTTTCCATTCTTTACGGTTTTATGCATGACAGAGATCGGATGTATTTTCTAGAGAATAAAAACCTTTTATTGTTATTTTGTAGCATTAAAAAAAAAAAAAAAAAAAACCTCTAAGTCAGTGTGCCGGGCCAGATGGATCAAAGGCTCTCTTCTGCATATTTAAAGTCCTGCATGAGTCGGGTATTATAATACAGTAATACCTCAACGTTCGCGGTTTTAACATTCGCGAGTTTTGATTATTTGTGAATATGAAAATGTGGTAAAACTTAACTAACATTCGCGAGAATCTGACATGATTATTCGCGATTTTTTAGGTGCATTCGTAATTATATGAATACGTAGCACCTAATAGTCGTCGTCTGGTCCGTCCGTCTGTCCGCATATAACAGCGCAAAAACTACCCATTTCCAATGATGACCGGTCACTTGCGATTTTAGACGTTTTGTTAAATATCTGGAAAGATACATGAGGAATTATCCTGTAACTTCAGGAGTGTAAACAACATGATAAACGACATATATTTCCGTGAAGATTTTTTCCCGAAACCCCATAAGGGGCCGTCAACAAATTGAAGAAATACGAATATATTTTGGATAACCCTGTAAAAACTAATATTGCAAAAGCATTCAAACTATAGATTATGATTAAGTGGATTATTGTAATAATTTGGGTTCATTTGTATGAAGATAGCATGTATACTCGAAGAGAAATTCAGGTTTTTATAAAAACAGTCCCAAATTTTACCAAGTTTTTTGCTTATAATTTGCAGAGTTCTTAATATAAAAACAAGTTTTTTTCAGAAAATATGACAAACAAAATTATACACAATAGCCTGTAATCAGAATTAAAAAATAATAAAAATTGTATGAAAAATGAGCAGGTTTACTAAATATTGTTTCACTGCGCATGCGCGAATTCAATCAAAATATACTGTGCATAATATATTAGCTAAATGTATAGACCAACTTTTATGAAAGTCTCAAAAACATAGCTTGAAAATTCTGATAGTAATCGTCGATAGAATAAGCTCGAATTTCGCTGTTCCCAAAAGGAAGCAAAAAGATGAAGGGTTGTATCCAAATGTACTAGTAGCTTATCAAAGTTGACATAATAAGAATGAAGTGTCTCTCATTCTATATTTGATACAACCCCTCATCTTTTTGCTTCCTTTTGGAAACAGCTAATTTCGGGCTTATTCTATCGACGATTACTATCAGAATTTTCAAGCTATGTTTTTGAGACTTTCATAAAAGTTGGTCTATACATTTAGCTAATATATTATGCACAGTATATTTTGATTGAATTCGCGCATGCGCAGTGAAACAATATTTAGTAAACCTGCTCATTTTTCATACAATTTTTATTATTTTTTAATTCTGATTACAGGCTATTGTGTATAATTTTGTTTGTCATATTTTCTGAAAAAAACTTGTTTTTATATTAAAAACTCTGCAAATTATAAGCAAAAAACTTGGTAAAATTTGGGACTGTTTTTATAAAAACCTGAATTTCTCTTCGAGTATACATGCTATCTTCATACAAATGAACCCAAATTATTACAATAATCCACTTAATCATAATCTATAGTTTGAATGCTTTTGCAATATTAGTTTTTACAGGGTTATCCAAAATATATTCGTATTTCTTCAATTTGTTGACGGCCCCTTATGGGGTTTCGGGAAAAAATCTTCACGGAAATATATGACGTTTATCATGTTGTTTACACTCCTGAAGTTACAGGATAATTCCCCATGTATCTTTCCAGATATTTAACAAAACGTCTAAAATCGCAAGTGACCGGTCATCATTGGAAATATAGTGTATACTATCATTGTAGAATTTTGTCGAGTCATTTCAAATTTTATGAAAATCGACTCAAAACTTGAAAAGGTGTTAATAAAAGTTTTCTTTCTTCTATTAAATCTTATCGTACGTAATCTATATAATAAAAGCGCAAGTCATGTGACTGAGGAAAACAAATACGGACAAACCACTTCTTTTTTCATACGCCAGGTGGTCATTTTTATTCAAAATTATTTTTTCGAATAAAATTGCATAAAGGTTACATTTTTAGAAAGATTGTTCAAAAAAAATGTTTGTTTGAGAGATGCGTTACATTAAAAAATGTATAGATTCTGAGATAAACTTCCGTGGAAATTACGTTAACAGCCGAATATCTCAATCCATTAGAGTAGATAAACACAGGAGATTCGTTCATTATGAGTCATAGAAATATTAAACAATATTGGAGATATTCATTCGCAAAGAAAGATCTCCATGGTGAATTTTACAGTGCTGTCTGGTGTAGAAAAAAAATTCGCATTTTTAAACGTGGCATACGTAATAAGTAAAAAAAAAAAAGGGCATTCTCAATTAGCTCATAGCAGACGATATAATTCATTTCTCTGAAATAATAAGGATGATTTTTTTTACACTGTGAAACTAGTTATAAAACGAACGCACCTCCTATGTCACGTTTAACGTACAATTTCCAACTTGTTTATTATCTCTTTCTATTTCAGAATTTATTGTTTTCTTTGTATCTATTTACAAATCCATTTTCAATTGTCAATTGAAAAAGGAGCGAGTGTTGTAGGTAAGCAAAATAGCAATAACAGAAGAATACTCATTGTCATTACAATGGGGATATTAGAAGTGGTAAGGTAACGTAACGGCATCTTCAATCTATTAATTTAAAATGTGCAGGTTCCCGTAGAGGTGGAGCTGAAGCTGTATTGGAAAAAAGAGCTTTTCTGGAGTATTTAGCTGTATTTAAATATCGTACTTTCATATTGTATCGCATACTAATACATTATCATCTCTTTGCGAATACAGAGAGTCGAAATTACTTTATACAAAAACCTAACTCTGAAAAGTGTTTATGAATTCGGCTTGTCTACCTGTCTCTCTGCCATCTGTCGGTCTGTCTGTGCCGTCTATCCGTCCGAGCTATAATACGCGTAACTATACTCGGATTACAATGCAATTGATGCATGTTATTGAGGTTTAAGGCATGTTCGGTATTGAAAATGAAGTGTGTAGCGTTTATAGTTTGTTTACAGGGACACTCAAAAGAATTTCGTTAGATTACTGTCTATGGCGAAAAATTGTTTCTAGTTTATTTTAATGATGTCCCACTATTTCAAACATATTGAAATTGATGTAAATCACTACGGTTCACAACAAGATACTTACTATAGAATGTAGTGTGCAAAGCATTCACCGTTTATTTGCAGGGACACATAAAACAATTCAGTTACAATATTGTACTTGTAACAACAATTGCTGGAAGTGCGTTTTAAGTTGGGGTACGCGTTTTTAAATATTATTTTATTTTATTTTATTTTATTTTGCATATAACTTGGTATGTATAAATTCTATAAATCATATACACTGCAAAAAAAAAGGTGTTGATTTTACAGTATAATATTGGCAGCTGGGGTGCCAGTATTGTACTATACAATCAACACTTTTTTTTGCGGTGTATAGGGCTACACAAAAGATCTCGAGTACATTTCCGTTTATTGGCGGATATTGCTAAAGGAGAATTTTCAACTGTGCTTTGCATTTCCTAACTGAACTAAAGTTTAGTATACAATCTACATATACAAATCTATAGTTCATATACAGGGCTGCACAAAAGAATTCAGATGTTTTTCCGACTATGGATGGTAATTGCTGAAACTGGGTTTTTAAAAGTGTTATTCCTTAAACATCGTATTTCACATTATTAAACGGTGAAGTTTTGTTACTAGATTCTGGATGCGTTGTAAAGTATTTTATAATCTATGCTTAAAGCATAATTTTCCATTCTTTTTTTTAGGGTTTCGTTCATCTCACGAAACCCTATTGCTCCCGCTCCGTTGTCTGTCTGTCACAGAGCCATTCTCGAAAACTGTGTAACTTACAGAGTTGAAACTTTGTGTATAAATCAGAATATCAGCTGTGAAGAGCTGAAAATATTAAAATTTGAAAAATTCGTATTATTTTAATAAATAGAGATAAAAAACCAAAATTCTAACAGCCTTTTCCTATTAAATTTAAACATTTTTCGTTATAGCCGATGCCAAAAATTAAAAATCAACGATGAAAATCTTTCTACAATAATTATTTTTCTATCAGACGATTTCCACGTGAAAAATGAAATAAAAAGTTTCACCAATTGAAAAAAAAGATTAATATGAAATAAAATGGATTGACGTCATAGTGGTAATAAAACATAAAACGGAAAGATTTCTCAATAATACAAGGAGTATGAGTATATGTGTATGTGCACAAAACAGATTAATATCACGTCATTAGAGAATTAAAAAGAAAATCTGACGTCCTATGGGAAGTTTAACTAATTTTTCAGATGTTTGAGAATAATACAAAGCGAGTATCAATATAAATAATAGAGAATAGTAAATACAGTCGAACCTCGTTAACACGAAATTGAAGGGACTGGGAATTTTTTTCGTGTTATCCGAAATTTCGTGTTAACCGTCATAATAGTGCCGCCATCTACGTTAGATATAAAAACTAAATAAATTAACCTGAAAATATATCCCTTCTCAAAAAATCATAAATTAATAAGAAATAGTAAATTTCATTAACAAATTAATTATCGTTTTTTAGGCAATAATAATTTTATTTACATGCTAATCATATTTTTAAGTAGTTCGTTATTGACTTTGGATTCAATTTTTGTAGAGTACTTCTTTTAGGAACGTATGGACCTAATCTAATTTGTCCTAAGCTCGGGAAGTATCCTCTTGATCCATAAGGAAACGTTGTACAGTTTTCAATGCTGCGGTAGATTTATTTATTGACACTAAACTTTTCCGTTCTGTGTCAATTTCTTCTTCCTCGTCTGACACTTCAATGTTGTCATCTTTATTTTTCAGCAATTATTTCTTTGTCTGTCGTCACATCCGAAGTCAGCACATCTTCATCTATGCAAATGTACTCGGAAAAAACAATGTCTAAGAAATAATTTATCGATTTTGGCTACATATCTTTCTGCAGACAAGTCTATGACGCTATTTAAATCTTGTCAGTCATCCGTTAGAAAATATGAAATCGCTCTCACCGAGAGCATCAGCAAAAGCCTCTGCTTCATCTTGCAAAACTGCAAAAGTTAAAACAATGTTCCGACTTATTGCCTCTTTTATCCACCGCAAGAGAGCAATTTCAATTTATTCATTCTTTCTTCTACACATTCGTTTTCTTACTGTTTTGAATTAACTCACAGCATAAACCGCTTCAATCTTTTCGCGATTCTTTAAAATTGTAGAAGAATTGTAGGTACCCTATACTTCGCCGCATTTTGTGATTTTTTCAGCACTTTATCGCTAACTTCGTTTAATGTTTTTGCTTGGTTTCTAAAGACACTGCTTGCTGTTTTCGACTCATCTTTCACAGAATTCTACAGAGCAACTGTGAACAGCGTTTCCATTATGTTAGTCAGGTAGTGAAGTAGAGATTGTTACTTCCTTAACTCACAGATAGGAGAATTCAGACCCCCGGTTTATAGTTTATGTTACTGTCAATACAACCAACCGAGTAATGGAACAATCACTTTCAAAAAAAGAAATTCCTTCCCCAAACTTTCATTGTGACTAATCTATTGCTCATATGGTTAATGTGGGAACACTTGCACATATCAGATATCAAAGAAAAGCAGGGATTATTCAAGAATTCAGTTTTTCAGAATTTTCTGAAACCCTTTTTCACTTTAAATCGTTTTCAAACCATGAGAAAATTCCACTTTTAAAAAGAGTATGTGACATTTAAGTTTGAAATATCGAAAACATTGCATAAGGAATCATGTTTTGACTTTGAAGCAGAAAAAAAAATTCGCCTTAAGCGGGATTTTCCGAAATTCTATTTCGTGTTAAACGAATTAATTAACATTGATTTTCAGACTCATCTGACGGGACTTGAAAATTATTTCGTGTTAAGCGAAATTTCGCGTTAAGCGATTTCGTGTTAACGAGGTTCGACTGTATATGAGTTTCAGAAACATATTGAATCGTGATAAAAATCCGATTATGGAAATATTCGCATATTTTAATATTTTGAACGTGTACAATTTGTTTAATTTTGAAATTATTTTTTTTTAAATATTGCATTTAGTCCGTATGACGGATATTAGTATGACAGAATATAATAGCGGGCTTCGCCCGCTATCGGGCTGGCTTAGATATTAGAAAAAGGTAAATTTTTAGTTTATAAAAAATGACTACCCACTTGTTTTTAAATTAATTATTATTATTAACATGTCGCGTATTCAAAGATTTTTAACGACAAGTATTTATGAATTCGGATTGTCTGGCCGTACATCGTGCGGTCAAACTAAGACTTTACCCGAAGCCCCTAATCGCATATAAGCCCCTATCGCTCCCAACATAGTTGAAAAGTGTTTATGAATTCGGTTCGTCTGTCTGTCTGCCGTCTGTCTGTCTGTCCCAGGTCTAACTTGCGTAGATATATTCGGATTGACGTGTAACTGATGTGTGCACTGAAAAAAAAAAATGTTGATTTTACATAGTATAATACTGGCATCCCAGCCGCCAGTATTATACCGTAAAATTAACAGTAATAAACAATAAAATAAGCAGTAATACACTGCCGCGCATGCGCGGTAGTGTGACAGACAAAAAAATGACAGACGAAACCTACCGAGGATCGAAACCATCACAAAAAAGAAAAAAAAGACTCCTTTCAGAGACCATACATTTAGTATAAAAGTTAAAAAATAATAACATTAAAAAGATTAGACTAAAGATTTTATATATATATATATATATATATGTACAAATACAAAAGATGTAATCAAGAAATGTCTGTCATTAAATAAAGCAAATATTGCTCTTAGGGTTTTCTGGTGTGAATTCGGAATTTCTGAATAAAATAAAATTTCGTTAATTTTAACCCAGTAGTGCACGTGTTAAGTACTTAATGATTTGCAAAAAGAGAACATAATTTTGAAGTAAAAAAAAAATATATATATATCGTGATCTAGTATTTACAATTTTCCATAATACAACATAAAACTATGTAAATAATAAAAATCCACTGTTATTATTATTTTTTTTAATCTTTTTCCACAGATTTTGAACTCTCTTGGACGTGTACCCGTGCTTTAATCTGCCCCTGATTACAGCCTATTTTCTCTTTTGAAAATAGCTTCTAAAAAACTGAATTCTGGATATAAAATTCTTCAAATAACGATAGGGATATAAATGCAAAACAAAACTGTTATTCGGTTTTCTTTCTTTCTTTTTTTTTTTTTTTTTTAATATAAAACTTTTTGCAAAATATTGTTATTAAAATTTTAACAACACATTCGAATTTAAAGCGATTTTATTTCTCGAACTGTCCAAACAAACTATTGGGAAAGAGAAGCGCAATGCAGAAGTCAGTGATCGGAGTTCTGGAATGAGGAAGTTTTAGAACATGTTAGAGGGAGATATATAAAAAATGGTCATTCTATTTCTGATATTATGATTGTTAAATATCCACTAGTGGAAAAGAAAGTACTTATCGAGTTCCAGCACGTAGCGAACAACTTTCGTTTGGGAAGGCCAAGTGGAACCATTTCAAGCTACTACAAAATAAAAAAATTATGAATATGGCCTCAAGTCCAAATCTGTCAGAGCAGCAAATAAAAATCAAATTTAAATGAAAACATCAAAGCGTACTATTTGAAGCCATATTGTCGAATAAGGTCATGTTTGTGAGACTAAAGGAGGGATAGAAAGGAGAAAATCTATTTTACCAATATTACACACCTATTATTAAATTTAAAAATACCTTAATTTGGGGTTATTTGGACACTTGGATCAAGATCGAGTTTAGAGGGTAAGAAACCGGGCGGTCGCCCAGGGTCGCTAAAAATTAGGATGGCTAAAATTTTACAATGAGCATAACAAAAATTGATTTGCATCAGTTTCAAGCTTTTTTATAACTCCGCTAACATAAAACAGACATTAAAAAGGTTATATTTTTGTAAGTTTGGCTCGTTTTTCTATTATTTTATCTCTTATTTAGTCCATATTTGATGTCCTTACACCCCTAAAAAGATCTTTGGATCATTTCTGCCTATTCTTAGACATTTTTCTTTTTTCGTTTGTTTGTTTGTTCGAGATTTCTAAAATAAACTTGTTACCAAAGGATTATTAGAAATTGGCATTTTCTGTTTGGCCGCTATTCATCCTAATAACAAAGTAATTTTCTTTAGTATCCGTATGAACAATTTTAATGTGTAAATTGTTCATACGGATAATGGAATGTCGTCCGTATGATACATTTTTAACGTGTTTTTACTAATAATGTATGTATACAAATTGATTGTGCTCGAATTTTGATATATTTTTCATTTTTATAGATTTATTTTGAATTATTCGTACGATTCGCACTTAAGCTCGCCCCACATCTACGTGACAGAAGTCGATGCTTTCGTCGTCCTCTTTGTTGTGAGGAGTCTTTGCTTTGTCGCACTGCAAGTGTCAAATGCGAGAATAGCGGAGGAGGATCCATGACATGTCTACTACCATTTCCTGGGGAGAATTTCTTTTGTTGCTTTTTGTGAGCTTTGCTACTAAACTTTTGAAGAACAATAAAAAGGCCAGGGCTGACCACAGAGCTTTAGGGAAGTAAAGCGCAGAGAAATCATTTGTGACTTCTTGTCGCAGAATTTTAAAATATAATTTGACGGAGCCTTATCTTATACACCGAAACTTTTTTTCTGTTTCATTGTCCGAGATTTCTAGAATAAACTTGTTCGTGAGAAATTGGAATCGAGATTTTCTGTTTGCATTAAAATATTGAACAAAATGGTATGATGCAATTAAAGGCAAAAGAAACTTTTTAATAACACCTTAAAAAATAAGAAATGAGCAAAGCTTTGCTCCTGCCTTCAAAGTGGTAGAAAGTATGCTTTGCGCCTGAAGAAAAAGACAGAGTTCTTTCGAAAAGCTAGCGCATTTCTTATGGTATTATTAAGAAATTGTTTTGCCTTTATTTCTGTTTGGTTGCTATTCGTCCTAATAGCAAAGTAGTTTTCACGTATCCATGTAAGGAACTGCATTTTTTCATGTTTTAATTAATAATATATCAATACAAATTGGTTGTGCTCCAATTTTGATATATTTGTCGTTTTTATAGCTTTATTTTGAATTATTCATACAAGTTGTTAAAAGTGAAACAGAAAAAAAAGTTTCAGTGTATAAGAGTGGTAAAGGAATCTCTTTTTTGTATTTTATGTTTCGCTGAGTTATTAACTGACACCTTTATAAATTTTGACGGTTGAATTTTGACTAATTTTGACGGTTACATCAGAGAAGGCTGTTTCTTTATGGAAAGATGTCTTAAGTTCCTCCCACGCTTACGCGACAGAAGGCGGTGCTTTTTTCGGCTCCTTTGACATGGGGAATCTTTTGTCGCACTGCAAGAGAATCCGATGAATAGCGGAAGAGGTTCTCTGACATGTTTACCACCTCAGATGGAGTGAATTTTGTTGTCGATTTTATTCACTTTGCTTCGAAACTTTTGAGACTTTCTTGGTTGAAAGAAAACCTTTCTGAGAGGCATCTTGTCTTTGAGAGGTTTGTATTTTTAATAATCAGTTTTACAACATATGAATAGTTTCGATTACACATTTTAGAAACATCACTACTCCCTTTAAAAATGAACTGCCATTAATGGATATTTTACACATCTTATTAACATAGTTGCATAGTCAAGGAGAGGGTCCATGGGATTTGAAGTACAAAAAAATGCATTTATTGAAATTTTTTTTAACAAAAAACCTTTCTTATTTGACTTTATATCAATACATAAAGATCCTTCTTCCAGACACCTATTCAAATATCTACTAGTAAAAAGAAAGTACTTATCGATTTCTAACAGACAGTAACCATTTCCTTGTGAGCCACTTGTAGCTATTGCCAAAACTTCAGAATAACTCCTCATGTCCAAATTTGTCAGAGAAACAAATAAAGCTCAAATTTAAATGAAAGCATTTAACTGTACTATTTGAAGCGATATTGTCGAATTGGGTCATGTTTGTGAGACTAAAAAGGTGGGCGAAAAAGGAGAACTTTTATTTTTCCAATAAATACTGCTTAGTATTGATGATGTATAGATGAAAATGAATACTTAATGAAAGTGGTTTATTTTAGATGAAAGTTAAAGATAAATAATTTTTTCCCTTAATGCGTATTGGATTTCCCTAAAAATCTAAGGATCTTAAAATACTAAATTGGAAGGCAATCCCTTGAAGAGTTTTTAACCTCGTTTTTGTACAACAAAAATAAAGTATTGTTTCCTTTCCATTTTTGCGTGTCCTTCTTATTTTATACATTTGCACACAAGATCCTGTTTAAAATAGTGCGAAAAGCTTCGAGATTTCTAACAGTTTTCTTCAAAATACGATGATAACGCTGCTGGCGAATATTTTTTATTTAAATAATTTCCAAAACACGATTTTTTTAAAACTATATCTACATCGCGTACAGCTCGATAACGGAAGATTAACCCGTTTGCAAAATCAGTACAGTTCAGCATTTGTCTCTGACTAATATTTCAGAACGAAATTAAAACTTCATCAATAAGAAAAAAATAAAATAAAATAAATAAAACACAAATTTAACAGATAGATAATCAAACTTAAACAGTGTAAAAATAATTAGAATCGAAAAGACTAATCTAAATAGCGAAATCTTGGCAATACTATACTATCTTCGGCTATTAATTCCTGGATGCAGCTAATACGAAGATACTGTTCTTAAAAAAATTCAAAACTTTATTTCAATACATAATTGATATTTTTCACATAAAAATACTTATTTTAGTGTTTAATGGACAACTATAAATTGCTCCTATGGCAGACAGAGACCCTAAGCCTAAAAAAATACATTTATCTACTTATCCGATGTCGCAGCTATGTTATAACATAAAGTCTTCTTCCAATATAATTAGAAAATATTTTCAGTACTACTTTAAAAATAAGGACTCTTAGTTTAGTTTACAAATACAAAAAGTATAGTTAAAATGACATACTACATTCATTGCATAGTGACAGTTTGGCATTGAAGTTTGGAAATTCAGTATCGCGTAGAAATTATAACAAGAACGAAAAATCATACATCAAGCATAGATTATTTAGCACTTTCCAACATTTCCAATATACTTTTACAAATCTTTACCGTTTAATAAGGTGAAAGATGGTGTAATTAAACAAATTGAAAAAAGAATTACATCAAAACCCAGTTGCAAGAAATTACCCACAATATTCGGGAAAATATCAGAATTCTTTTGTGCAGCCCTGTATAGGATATATAGATTTATATATATATACTATATAGAATGCTAAAATTTAGTTCAGTTAGGAAAGGCATATATAGCACAGTTTAAAATTCCCCTTCTGGAATTTCCGTTAATAAACGGTAATGTACTTGAGATTTTTTTGTGCTGCTCTGTGTATGAACGATGGGAGCTAAGCACACAGTATTCTATTGTAATGCTCATGTATTGCAACTCAGTGAAAAAATCAATTTCAATATGTTTGAAATAGTAAAACATTATTAAAATAAATCTAAAACGATTATTCCTCTAGACCGTAATGTAACGAAATTCTTTTGAATGTCCGTGTAAAGAAACTGTAAGTGCTATGCACACTCTATTCTATAGTAAGCCTCTTGTAGTGCACCTCAGTGGTATATATCAATTTCAATATATTTGAAATAGTATATCATTAAATAATCCGCAAACTATTTTTCCCTATAGACCGTAATGTAACGGAATGCTTTTGAGTGTCCCTGTAAAGTAACTATAAGCGCGACACACTTCGATTTCAACACCGAAAATGCCATAGTGAACATCAATAACATATCAATTGCGTGACAATCCGAATATATTTAGAGGAGTTAGAGCGCAGACAGACGGCAGACAAACTTAATTCATAAACACTTTTCAACTTAGATAGTATTAAAAATACAAGACAATTCAGTTTATAATTACATATATTTATAATTACATTTTTATATTACAGCTCAGTTACTAAATATAAAACATTTACCTTTGATTAACATGACATATTGCAATTAGTATTATTATATATAGCATAGCTGCCAACTTTTACGCTTGTTTTACACCACTAAAATTTAATAGTAAATTTTATCTTATTAAATCGCTACAATTAGTCGAACACAAAAATGTCTATTAAACTTTAGTGGTAACAAAAAAGCGTAAAAGTTGGCAGCTATGATATAGTATTCTTAATTTTAGCAATTTAATATCGAAAGATTTTAAAATAAGTATCAGCCCGTAAAGAAAAATCTGAACGCTAGTCATTACTCCAATTAAAAAAGTTGCAGAGAAAAACGGTAATAAACATTCGATTGGAAATTATGCCTTCTTTCAGTTTATGTTAAA
The DNA here is from genome assembly GCA_963931845.1 of Maratus michaelseni. Taxonomy (NCBI): domain Eukaryota; kingdom Metazoa; phylum Arthropoda; class Arachnida; order Araneae; family Salticidae; genus Maratus; species Maratus michaelseni. Next base: position 190,197,722 of record OZ007592.1, on the reverse strand, counting down.
TAAATAAACAAATAAATAAAGTTTAGAGGGCCTTCTTCAAAGCAAAATTATATCAATCTCTGAAATTTTTAACACGAACACCCGGTTTTGACAGCATCAAACTATAGCGAAGAAATAAACCATGCATTTCCTCGTAACAGATTTCCGAAATAAATTGAAACTCTAAATCTGTGGTCACCAATTATTTTTTCCGTAGGTCCGTTTCCAAACATAGTCAAATTTTCGGAAAACTTAAGCTCCCCCCCCCCCCCCCAATTACTCTACTAACCTAGGCTACCTGCTTTGCTCAAATTTTTTGAAATCATTTGTTATCTTACGTGCAAAACACATTGGATACTTGTGAAATGAAGTGCACAAATACCAAATCTTTTTTAATTATGATTCTTTAGAATGCAGGACAATAAATACAAAGTACATGTAAATTCAAAAAGATTGCTCACTAAAATTCATTGTGGTTAATGTTCAATGGGGAAAATGGCATGTTTTATTTTGCACAACCTGCTTGAAATTTGGGGTCAAGTTGGTGCAACTAATTGAGGGGGTTAGAATGACAGTGGAGTAAGTCAATATTTAATAATGTGAAAAATGAAGGGTTTTGTGAAACTTGTCATATTGCCGTTGCATTAAGTGGTCCAACTTGTTTTTCTCCAACTGTTGATTTTACAGTATAATACTGGCATCCCAGTTGCCAGTTTAATACTGTAAAATTAACAGTAATAAACAGTAAAATAAGCAGTAATACACTGCCGCGCATGCGCGGTAGTGTATTACTGCTTATTTTGTTAATTTTAAGGTATAACACTGGCAACTGGGATGTCAGTATTATACTGTAAAATCAACATTTTTTTTTTCTTTGCAGTGTATGTTAGAAAGTGTTTAAAAACAAATGCAGGAAGTAACAATTCTCCTCATTCATGAACAATCAAATTTCAATGAATTAGAGAATGGAGAGTCATCGGATGACATGAAATGCAGTCATTATCTTCACCTAAAACATCTAAGTCATTTATTATTTTAACACCAGCTTTTTTTTTTTTTCCTTTTATAATAACTTGTTAGTTAAACGTAGAATGTATAAAAAAATATTTAAAAACAGAAAGTACGGAAAAACCTTTGGGGATGTTTTAAAGGTAATCATTTACACATATCCCAGTAGGGAAGAAAAACCTCGTAAATAACCAAAAAATACCTGATGTAAAAAAATAAAAATAATAACTGTAGTTAAGAGTTTTTCTTTTGTTTACTTTAAATCTTCTCGTTGCCCACAGAAGTTTTGATTATGTAACTGCATTAATCAGAGAATTGTGGTCTGTTTATCTGTTGCATTTTGTCCATTAGCTTTGCTTGCTAAGATATTCGTGCGTTTTAGATAAAAAATATTCTGGCACAGATTCCCATTGTATATCATGCTTTTATCTAGAATTTTTATAAAAGGAAACAGGAAATAGGATTAACAAGAAAGAAAAATCATGAGTCAAGCATAGATTATGAAACACTTTCCAAAACATTCAGAATACTGTAACAAAACTTCATAATTTAAACAGGTGACATTCCTCAAACAGTAAACTGAAATAGGAACAGTATGAGTACAAAAATGTGATTAGTATGTGAAATATAATATACAAACATATAAAACAAAATATATTCTATTAAAAAGTACTTTATAAATGTAGGATAAAAGGATCATAGATCCTTTTTAATAAAGGAGAAATGTTTATTCAGAATGTTGTAATTTTCTTTTAGTTTATCTAAGTAAACAATTTGGAAAACGCATAACTGTTTTGAAAACTCCATTTCAGCATTTATCATTTATAGTCGAAAAAGTATCTAAATTCTTGTGTACAGCCCTGTATATGATCTATAGATTTGTATATATATGCTACATACTATTCAAAAGTTTTGTTCTGTTAGGAAACGCATCACACAGTTGAAAATCCCCTTCAACAATTTTCGTCAATAAACGGAAATGTATTCGAATTATTTTATGCAGCCCTGTATATAATGTGTAGAATTTATACGCATCAAGTAATATGAAAAAATTGTTAAATTTTAAAGAGCATACCACAATTGAAAACACACTTCCAGCAATTATCGATCATAGATAGTACTGTAACCGAATTATTTTGTGTGTCTTTGTAAATGAATGATAAATGCTATGCATACCACATTCTACAGTAAATATCTTGTACTGTACCTCAGTGATGTATATCATTTCTAATATGTTTGGAATAGTGTAATATCATTAAAATACATTGCAGACGATTTTCCCCATAGACCATAATGTAATGGAACTCTTGAATATTCCCGTAAAGAACTACACACACACTTCATTTTCAATACTAAACGTTCCATAGTAAGTTTCACAAACATATATCAATTATATTGCCATTCGAGTATATTTACACAAGTGAGAGCAAAGACAGACAGGCGGCCAAACAGACGGTGAGATCAAGCGAAGTTATAAACACTTTTTAGGTGCGTTCGCAATTATATAAATGTAGCACCTATAGTCGTCGTCTGGTCCGTCCGTCTGTCTGTATATAACAACGCAAAAACTACCCAGCCAAATGGTTTAAAATTTAATATATATAATCGTTGCAGAATTTTGTCGAGTCATTTAAAATTTTATGAAAATCTAATCAAAACTTAAAAAGATATTATTAAACAATTTCTTCATTCTATATTAACTCCTATCATATACATAATCTATATAATAAAAGCGCAAGTCATGTGACTGGAGAAAACAAATACGGGCTGACCATTTCTATTTTCATGTGCCAGGCGGCCATTTTTATTCAAAATTATTTTTTCGAATAAAATTGCATAAAAGTTATATTTTTAGAAAGATCGTGGCAAAATTGTTTTGTTTGAGAGATGAGTTACATTAAAAAATGTATAGATTCTGAGATAACTCCAGTTAAAATTAGGTTAACAGCCCAATATTTATCCCAATATCCATTAAAGTAAATAAATAAAATAAGAGATTCGTTCATCGTGAATAATAGAAATATTAAACCATGGAGGTAATCATTCGCAAAACAAGATGTACATGGTGAATTTTGCAACGCTATCCGGTGCCGAAAAAAAAATCGCATCTGCAAACGTGGCATAACGTAATGAGAGAAAAGAAAGGCATGCTCATTTCGCTCATAACAGACGATACAATTCATTTCACTGAAATAATAACGAAGATTTTTTTTTTTTACATTGTAAAACTAGTTATAGTAAGAACGCACCTCATTTGTCACGTTTAACATCCAATTTCCAACTTGTTAAATATGTTGAAAAGTGCTAAAAAAGCTTTTTTACCTGAAAATTTCACATATTTATCAATAATTTTAGAAATTGGAATGAAAAGTATTTTGTAGTTATGTCAGAAATATTCAAATTGTTGAATGTGGAAAGTAGTGATGGGCATAACGATTATTTTGATTATTCGAATGAATCATTCGGGCATGCGCAGAAGCATATCTGTCAAACTTCAATTTTTTTTAATTATTCAATTACTACCAGAAATTTTGAAAAAAAAAAGAAAAAAAAAGTTTCTGCAGAAACTTTTTTTTTTCTTTTTTTTTTTTCAAAATTTCTGGTAGTAATTGAATAATTAAAAAAAAATGAAGTTTGACAGATATGCTTCTGCGCAAGCCCGAATGATTCATTCGAATAATCAAAATAATCGTTATGCCCATCACTAGTGGAAAGGGAAATTTTTTTATACAATCCTTAAGTCAAGCAGGCTCTGAATAAAAAAATAATATACGATGTAGAGTGGGAGAAGAACAGTATCCTAGATGCCTCCAGACAAGTAAAAATATACGAAAAGAAAAAGTATTTTGTATAGCATATGTGTGTCAGAACATAGTATGGGGTGGCTTTGATGTGATCGATGGTACGCTGAGCACGATAACATATATGTAACATCTTATACTGCGGAACTATATCATTACCTTTCAACAGAGATCTCTTTCAGACGTATTTTTTTGTGTGTTCAGTTCTTCTTCATACATCAAACTTACACACAAACGATGGCTTTTAAATAAGAATATTCCATTATCGCTTTGGCCAGGAAGCAATCTAGACCTGAAAGCTATTGTAAGTGCGAAATACTTTATGAGAAATTTCCAGCAAAAGAGATATGAAATAAGAGAGAGCAAAAAAAAGTGCGAATTGGTTGAAACTACAATTATGTATTTGTAAAATTTATTAATGAAGGAGGATGTTTAAAGTGTTATCAGCTAAAAAAGAAAATATTTAAGTCGATCCAGTTGATCAATAATGACTAGGATATTATTGACCTAAAAATTCCTAATGGTAATGCAAAAAGCCAATTTAAAAAACAAAAACAAAATTCAAAATTATATATTATGATACTTGATTATTTAAATTTAAACTTTATAATATATAATATTTCCTCGTATATATAGATTATAAAAAAAATTCAAATACAGCAATAGTAAAATGTGACAAGAAAAAACTAATGCTCTACGCACGGAATATTAAATTTTCTCGTATGTATAGAGTATCAAAAATTGAAACATAACAACAGTAAAATGTCACAAAAAAAAAATCATGCTCTATATGCGCAGAATATTAAATTCTGTCGTATATACATTCTAAAAAATTTCAACCACATAGCAACAAGAAAATGTTAGAAAGAAAAATAATTCATGCTCTGACGCGTAGAATATTAAATTTTCTCGTGTATAGATTAATAAAAAATTTCAAGCGTAGTAAAAAGAAAATGTGACAAGAAAAAACTAATGCTCTACGCACGGAATATTAAATATTCTCGTATGTATAGAGTATAAAAAATTAAAGCATAGCAACAGTAAAATGTCACAAGAAAAAAAAAATACCATGCTCTATGCGCAGAATATTAAATTTTGTCGTATATACATTATCAAAAATTTTCAACCACATAGCAACAAGAAAATGTCAGAAGGAAAAATAATTCGTGCTCTAGGCGTAGAATATTAAATTATCTCGCGTATAGATTATAAAAAATTTCAAACATAGTAACAAGAAAATGTCCACAAGAAGAAAAAAAAATCATGGTCTACGCACAGAGACTTTTCAACACGACCAAAATATTGTTACGGAACTTTATTACGATCTTAAACAATTTTAAAAATGCATAACTAAATTGAAAATCCATTTTATGCAATTAACTACCTTAGACGGTAATGTATTCGAATTCTTTTGTGACCTGTATATTATCTAAAGATTTTTATACCAATCATAGATTATACTAAAATTTAATTCAGCTGAAAAATATGCAATACAATGTTGGAGTTTGATTCTACAAAACATTAGTAAGAGATCCTCAAAATTATAATGCTGAATCAGAAATTAATTTCAAATACTGAGATTAATACTGTTACTGAGTAGACTGTTCAAAAATCCAAGCAAATTCTTAAGTATTGTATTCATATTAATTGACTATATACTTATCAATTACAGGATATTTTTTTATTGAAAAATATTTTCTAATCCATTTTTTAATTTTATAGCGCAAACGTTTTTATACATTGTATATCTTAGATTTTATACCATATACAATTTCAGTTTCTTTTCATTATTTTGAAATATGATTATGTTTTTATTGTAGATCTGTTCCATGTTGTTTTCACTATACTTTAGCAATTTGAGATCATTTATTACTAATTATTTTTGTAATATTTTTAGCCTGGTTTTAAAAGTAATCTATCTATTCCACAATTTCGAATAAAATATTTAGTTAGCGTGCAATATCTCACCATGATCACTATAAATTTGTAACCTTTCTGAAAATATGAAAAATTTATGTTGTTGGAGGGGCAATAATTTTAGTGGCGTATCAAGAAATTAGACAAAACGTAACCACTACAATAAACCAAATCATTAACAAAATAACCGAACAAAATATTTGAAGGCCAGAATTATTGTGTGAGATCGTTTCTTCGAAACAAAACAACTTTATTAAAAAAGAAGTTTTGAATACATTATTTTATAGCAAGCAAATTTAAAAATAGATAAATAGCAATATAGATTAAAAAATCATTTCGTAAATTTTTAGTAGATTTTTTTTTTTTTTTTTTACCAGTTATAATATTTTCAAAGCAAAAATGCCTAAAAACATATGAGGTTGTGTATTTTCCAAATTTCGTTTAGGCGATTTTCAATTTAAGCTTTATTATATACGTCTATATTTAAGAAATTATACTGAGATACTTAACTAAAAATATATTTTTAAAATAACTTCATATAAGACGCGCGTAAAATGGAAAAGTTTATCCAGATATGTGCACTACGATTTTAATAATTGTTTAGACTTTTTAAAACTTATCGCCAAAATTATATGCCGTACAAAATTCAAATAATATCTTGAAAAATCGCAAAAATATACTCTGATTCTTTGAAAGTTCGTAAGCCTATCTCGTTTGTTTTTTATCTTTTATTTTCACTTTTAAAAGTCAGAAGAAGTGTAACAAAACGACAGTCTAATATTGAGTCAGTATATTTTTATTTTAAAAAAGGTCTTCGTTCCTATATTAATTTCTATACATTTTTATATTAATACAAGAACGAAAAATCATGCACCATGGCACAGATTATGAAACACTTTCCAACACTACCGGAATATTGTTAAGAAATTTCAGTTTTGTTCATGCAATGAAATATCTAAATAAATCAGAAAAAAAAAATCACAACGCCAGTAGAGCTTCATTTACAGCAATAACTGACCACAGCTGGTAATTTGTGCAATTATTTCATGCAGCCCTGCATATGATATACACACCTCGTAATACACTACATATAGAGAATGTGCATGTGACGTCACGAAGCCGTAAAGAACGAAGGGTAGGCAAAACATATGCATGCCTACTGTATAGTTAGCTGTGTTATGTGCTTATTATTCATTTTTTTTAAATTAAGTATTCATATAATTTTGCTTTTCTTAATTGCAGCGGGTTGTCCAGGGTAGGTCCTGATGCACCTGAGGCTCGGATTTTTAATTTTTTGAGACCCCGGCCTCCTGAGGCCCCTTTAAGATTTCCCCCCTAAATTTTTAATAATTTGCCCAATTTTTATCCGATCCTCATCGTTTTTGGGGATTTTTTTCCCATTTAGCTTTCACCCCCATTTCTATGTTCTAGTTATGATTCTGGCCCCCTAGGGCCTGGTACGGGGCCCGTTGAAGTTTTTGTTTCCTAAACTATTAATAACTTGCCCCCTTTTAATCCGATTTTCTTAGTTTTTGGGGCCTTTTCTCCATTTAGTTATTCCCCCATTGCTACTTTCTAATTAGGACCCTTCATCTTAGGGCCCTGCTCAAAATTATCGGCTGGCCCCTTTTTGGGCCCCCTACTATAGTTCCCCTAAAAATCGTCCGATTCACTAACTTTTTTTTTTTTTTCTAACAACTTAGAAGTTCCAGCTACTACATGAACGACAAAAACAAAATTCGGTGAAGATCCGGCCCTCCTGGGCCACTTGAAGTTTTTGTTCCCTAAATTGTTAATACCTTGTCACCTTTTAATCCGATTTTCGTTTTGGGGGCCTTTTCTCCATTTAACTTTTCCCCCATTTCTACATTCCAGTTAGGTTTTTCTATAAACATGGCATCTATTTTTTTTTTAGATTAAATTATATAATTCTCTTCTACAAAAAAAAAAAAAAAAAAGAAAGAAAGAAAAAAAAAAAGAGTAAAATGTTTCTTAAAAAAATATCGCCCTAGTACTTCATTAAATGTTTCATATAAGTCGATTTTTTGTTTTGTCCTGTTTTTATACATATTATTAGAATAGTAAAAATATTTCTTTAAAACCTAAGAAATGTTTATTTAGTATAAAAATTATTTCAGTTAATAAAACCGAATTCTGGCAAAACATATGCTTCAGTTTCATAGATTTCCTTGTCATAATACAACATGTTAAAATTATATACATAATTTTTTAATTGTTTTTATGCAAAACCATTAATCTATCTATACTCAGAAGTACAGTAGAATCTCGTTACAACGAATGTCACTTTAACGAATTTTTCAGTTTAACGAATATTATTTAGATTGGAAAAAAATTCCCTATACTTTACCATTATAAATATATTCACTTTAACAAATTTCAGATTAACGAATTTTTCAATTTAACAAATTCATTGAAGTCTTTAAAAGAATGCTCATTTCAGTTTAACGAACGCCGAGTTCACAAGAAAAAGAATCTTTATCGAAAAACTAGATTTCCGAAGAAAAACTTTTTTTTTTATTTTGAATACCCCACTATCTTCGGATTTTCAACGTATCTCGCAGCTGTTTTTCGAGAAACGGAGAGAATTTGTTGTCGTATGTGCATCTCTAAAATTAAGAAACTCTTTTTTTTACATTCACATGTAATTCATTTTCTTCATAGTTCCATCGCTTTGTATTTACACTCGTTAAAAAAATGTAAGAAGTCCAAACAATTATTTTTTTAAGTAGTCCTTTACATTCGAATTTGGTGATAAATATCTGTACATATTAGTGAATTTCTAATCTGCAACAATTATACAATTCACATTTGGATTTTGTTTCTTTTTTTAAATTGTAGAGAATAGAAAAAGAAAGCAATTTTCATTGAAATTAAAAAATACTATTATACAAGCAGTAAGTACTGGGATAAGGCAAGTAGATGCCGAGAAAGAATTTATGTGGCTATACTTCTGCATTAGCTGCCATTTTAAAAGAACAGGACAAAACCTTGAAGATTTTTCTGGTCTAATATGCTCAAACAGGAAATCAATGCGACTTGGGGACAACCAAGCGATTTATGAAAATGTATCCACTTGGTTTAAAGACAACAAATTTGCCCATTTCAGGAACTATAATATGTTTCATAGCCATGAAAATCGTGAAATTTGAAGAGAGTTCTGGTTGGCTGTTTCGTTTTCATGATAGGTATGGCAGAGCGTAAAAACAAATTTCTGGAGAAGAAAAAAGTGCCCATATGTCGTGAGAATATTTTCAATGACGATGAAATTGCTTTTGTACCAACTTTTAATAAGCGCAAGTGATAGCAATGAAAATTGAAAAATTTAAAGGGAAAAAAATCTACAGTGCAGATTTCGGTTTTGTACTGTTGTAATGCCACAGGCACAAATAAGCTAAAGTCCTTTAAAACCATTTATAGCTCTTTCCGGACATCTACAAGCCACGCTGATTTAAAAATGTGATGAAAGTTCCATGTCATTATTAAAGTAAATTGGCTTTCAACTATTTGGAGTTACTGGCATTCAAACTTTCATTCTTAATGTAAACAAACCATTAGAAAAAGAATTGAATTGATTGGGATTTTTTCTTTAAGAAAACTATGGTGAATATTACGCACTTCATTCGTTTCAGTAAAAAACAGAAAATACCTTTTATGCCATTTGCCTACGAACCGATGATCTGGAAAACTACTGGATGAGCCCTACAAATTCGTTGTAACGAGGGTAGTTTTGGGGTTTGAGTGTCTCGCTTTTATGACTAAGATAGTATTTTTATGTGGCTTAGGAGTTTGACTGAACAAATGAGCAAAATCAAAAGAAAAACAATTTTGCTCAGATATTAATGTACACTTGTACACTTGGTTACAGCAAATTTATCTATCATAAAAGTAGAATTTTGACCTTCTAACTGTACTTCTATTTTGCAGCCCAAACATCAAGGCATTATGAAAACAACATTTCCAAAGTTAATTTCGGGCGTCGACTAATAGGAAGGGCTTTTTCTGACATAAAAAATTAAATTTCTGCAACGGTTGAATGTGAGTTAGGCAACTGACGTGATATAGGTTGCCTGGAAAAAATTATCGTCTAACAAAATAAAAAATTGTTGGTGAAATTTTGGTCTTATACATTTGACAAATGAAGCACACAAGACTGAAGATAGTGTACTTATTGCATCCAATTTCCTGCTGATCTCTGGACCACAGGTAAAAAATGTTTTTAACTAACATTTTCAGTTAAAGTCGCCACATGACATGACTTAACTACAAATTACATTGTTGAAATTGTAATAAAAAAAAGAGAAAGCAAACGACAGTAAACATTAAGATAGGAATTATTTATCCAATAATGAAAATTGAGTTCTACGATCAAAAGAAGCTCTTTCGAACATTGGAATTTTTAAAAAGTATTTATCCAAGCACAAAACAATGTGATACATTTTATACAACGTTGAATGAGATTTTGTTTTGGAAAAACTTAAAAAACTTGTTGTCAACATGAGAAAAAGGAAAATTTATGACTTTTCTGTAAAAAAAGAAAAAAATTACATTAATGGAATATATTAGGGTGAATTATTCAGCTCTCAAGTATGTAAAACAATTTATAATTTATTTATAGTAAAGATTAAAATCTTCAAATTTAATGAGTTTAATATTTATCTTATAATAAAAATGTTCATAATAACATACTGAATATTAATTCTTTATTGACATGCATCTAGAAATTTAATATGAGTTTAGCAATAATATTATAATTGTATTTAATATGTATTCAAATTTAATTTTTTATATCCGTCATATTGGAATTTCACATTAACGAATATTTCAGAATAACGAACTTAAACGGTGGTCCCTACAAATTCGTTGTAACGAGATTTTACTGTATATGGAAATACATCATTTTAGTTACCGCTAGCGAGTGGATTTTTAGACAATCTTTGAAAAATTGCAGACGATAGTACTTAGCTATATTTTGTAACTTTTCAATTTAGCACGATGTAAACATGTTGTTTTATCTTATACTAAACTTTCATATTCTTAATTTTATAAGGGGGGAGGGATGAAAATTCATTGTAGTAATAGTAATTAACTATTTTTCCGCAGTTGCATACATTTTGTCATAACAATTTCAGTTGGCTGGCTGGTAAAATTTTCTTGTTAAATAATCTTGATTAGCAACAGAATCCAAGTTCTGCGCATAATCTGTTAAAACAAAATTTGTTTTAGAATACATATGGTCCATAATTAAATGCGAAAATTTCGCCTACTCATAGGAAACAGTGCACTGAGCGGGGAACGTTTTGCCTACCACAAGAGGATTTGACTAGTGAGGAATCGGTTTGTTGACAAACATGCACATTCTCTATAAATTAAGTTTTAAAATGAACATTACAGTTGAAAACGAGCAGTTATGCCTCGAAGTCAGTTCTGTAACCGAATTCTTTTGAGTGTCTCTGTAAATGAACGATAAATTCTACGTACTCAACAATCTTATAAGAAAACATGTTGTAGTGTATCTCAGTGATGTATATCAGTTTTATTATGTTTTAAATAGTTTAACATCATTAAAATACACTACAAACAATTTTCCCCATAGATCAATGTAATGGATATACCGAGAATTCTCGAATTTCTTTCTGCACCCTTGTAAACGAAATATAATTGCTATTAACTCGATACTCTAAAGAAAGCATATTTTCCATCTACACTGAAAAAAAAAAAAAAAAGTTGATTTTACAGTATAATACTGGCACCCCAGCTGTCAGTATTATAACGTAAAATTATCAGTAATAAACAGTAAAATAAGCAGTAATACACTGCCGCGCATGCGGGGTAGTGTAATACTGCTTATTTTACTGTTAATTTTACGGTATAATACTGGCATCTTGTGCGTCAGTGTATTACTGCTTATTTTACTGTTTATTACTGTTAATTTTATGGTATAATACTGACAGCTGGGGTGCCAGTATTATACTGTAAAATGGACAATTTTTTTTTTTTTTTTTTTTTTTTTTTTTTTTTTTGGCAGTGCACTTCATTGAGACATATAAATTACAGAATGCACTAAAAACGATTTTTTCCTCATTGATTGTAATGTAACGGAATAGTTATGAGTTTAATGTAAACGAACTGTAATTGCTACTCTATAGATAGCACGTTGTTGTTCACCTCAATGATGCATAACAATTTCATTATATTTGCAATAGTGTAACAACATTAAAATGCTCTGAAAAAAACTTTCCCCCTTGACTGTAATGTAACGAAATACTTTTGTGTGACATTCTAAACAAACCCTAAACGGCACACACATATATTTATTTTCAATACCAAACATTCCATGATCAACCTCAATAACATGCATCAATTACATGACAATCTAAGTATATTTACGCAAGTTGAGCACGGACAGACAGACAGACAAGCGGTCAGACAAACCGAATTCATAAACGTGTTAAAAAATGAATCCGTTTCTAAATTTATTTCATGTCGTTTTTTTTTATCAAATGTTTGTTTTAAATTACTTCATAATTCAGCATTAACTTTACGTTCGAGAACAGGGAAACTGCAGGGTGATTAAATTATCTTCTAAAATCTGTTATAAATCACGTTTGTTTTCTATGCAAATTAGAAGGAAATATCGCCTTAGAATAAATTCCTCATTTGCCATTGAGTTACTGAGCATAAGAAGAAGTTTTAAGATTACCGAAATAATACTGTCGTCTGTTTACTTAATTATCAATCGCGTGGCAACGACACGCAAACTGCCGAACGTTTTATTAATAGCCACGCCAGATAGTATTGTTAAAATAATCTGAATGACGACTGATTGTATCGCTTTATTTTTTATTTTTTTTGGTATGTCACCAAATTTCATTCATTAGTTGTTCACCTAGTGAAGTACAATAGAAAGAGTGTCAGAATTATATTACATATCGGCATTTGCTAGCACTAATAACTATAACGTTTGTTGATTTAGAGATATCTGGATGTAAGAGTTTAATAAATAGTTTATTTTTAGTTCATTGCGGATGCAGATGACTCTTCATTATGTTGTGTGAACGTGACTTAAAATGTTTTATGATAGATAATCTACCGCATTCGTGGTGAATGTTTGATAAAATCAGTAACATTCTACGAATTCCAAAAAAATAAAAAAATATTACTTTATTGAGGTTTATGCTACAGATGAGGCGGACGATTTGACATCCAAGCCCGAAAAACAGTTTGTGTCATCAGAGTCCGTACCCGATACCGAAAACAAGCAATACAAAAATTTTAATAGCATTTTAAAATTATTGTTTCAAGTTTAATTTTCTCATTTAATAATCTCTTCTTTACATAGAAATAAATATTAATCTTAAATATTCCCTCAAGACAACATTCCGCGTTCTTCATGTCCCTGAAAATCCGTTTAAAATAGCAAATTTGTTATTTATACTCAACCATTGACAGCATTCTGTAAACGTCAAAATTCTTATTATTTTAAAATATCATTGTACAACTATGGCAGAAAGACTAATGCTGACCGTGCAAAAGCTTCAGAATCAAATATTTTTTTTTGTTGTTTCCAGCGCTATCGCTTCGGGAAATTCGGTTCAAATTGTCCACTTTGACAGCCTATTTTTTAAATATATTCTGCCTTTACCAAAAAATCGAGACAATACGGACATTATAAAGTTTCTGAATAAGAGAACCTGCCATTTGGATGCATTTTAGAGCAAAAATGAATTTACAAATGTGTCTCAAAATAAGCAGTTTGGATTTGAATACACCCTTAAGAAACAGACTAAATTCTTGTTTTTAAAATAGTAAGTTTTTAGCTCACACAGGCTATTACAGCCCGAGAGCTAATGTGCCCGCAGGTTCTGTATGTACGTAACGCTATAACTCTTTTGATAGAAATATCCGATTTGCTACAAATTTTGTATATAGATTCATTCTGATAAGGCGCTTCCATGATTAGTTTTGGGGGTTCATTGGTTAAGTATAAAAACTAGTCGTTGTGGGCCACCGTAATACTTACCCATCATGGATATGCATAATGTAAAATATTAAAATAAAAATGTGTAAACTACTTATAAAATGCATTGCAATTCTAATAAAATCGTGGCTTGATGACGTCATAAACTTTAAAGGCTCGATTACTGAATTGCTTAAAAGAAACATCCTTATAACTCCAAAAACAATAATCCTATTAACTAGCGGTTTATTGAATCTGATTAAGCGTCTCATTTCCAATTAAAATATATCTTTGAATTGAAATTTGGATGAAATACAGGGTCATGAAAAATGGAAGAATGTGGAAAATATGATTACAAATATCTCGGCAACTCATTATCCGATCGACTTCATGCTTTATGCAAAATTTATGTTTTTTTTTATTGTCTTTTATATTCACTCCTTAAAATAAACAATTTCGAAAAATTTTATATACCTTTTATCAGAACGAATATTTCGAGAGTCCGAAAAAAATAGTTCCGGATAATCGAGGTTACTGAAATTCAATAAGCTTCTTCCCATTATTACATACTAACAAGGAGACCGCCAAACATGATGCGCACAGATTTTGATGATTTTAAAGTATGTTGTAGGGATCATACCCCTAACTATTCAGGTCAAAGATTTCCTTCAAATGGGATTTAGTTTTCGAGAAATTTCGGGTTAAAGTTCAGCATGCATTTCAAATGCCATTACTTCGCTATCCTGGACATGGTCTCCGTGGTGTCGTGGTAGCGTTCGCGATTTGAGAGCCGCAGATGGGTGTTCTGTCCTCTCCGGTGGCGTTTACCTTTTTTTAACAAATTTTATATATTTGTCGCGTTATAAGTTGTATACAGAATTATGAATTCTGCATCTTTGAACTTTTTGATATTTTCTTATTAAATTCCATTTACATTTTCGAATATTGCGTGAAAATTTATAGTTTTTGCGCAATTTTTATTCGAATATTTCTGCTGACGAAAATCCAAACTAATTTATGTCTTGATATCTCGTCTTTTTAAAATGATTATTGTTTACATTTATGTATATTTACTTATTTATTTATTGTATTTATGAAATAATACATTTTTTTTAATTTACATTTTCTATTTAAAAAAATTTAAATGATTAAGAAAAAATTAACAAAATAATATATCCTTTTAATATTTGATTTGTTCTAAATATATTGAAATATGTAAACTGTTGAAATACTAAAATATTTATCATCACCGACATCGACATTTTTAGTTTATTAAATATGGAACTAAATGTGTTATACCTATCGCAAAAATATTCTAAACAAATTTCGCATTAAAAATCGCC
Source organism: Maratus michaelseni (assembly GCA_963931845.1). Classification (NCBI taxonomy): domain Eukaryota; kingdom Metazoa; phylum Arthropoda; class Arachnida; order Araneae; family Salticidae; genus Maratus; species Maratus michaelseni. The sequence goes on along the minus strand of OZ007592.1, from coordinate 190,182,696 downwards.
TCTAAATAATTGTTTTAACAATATTGGAAGAATGTATAAATTAGCATATTATATATTCTTTAAATACTTAAATTGTGATAAATATATTTAAAAATGCATTAAATTTGAAAAAGAAATTATTTCAAACGTGGTATTTGTCTGCAAAGGAAGCGAAACGAAATTGATAAAAAGAAAATTTTATTTATTCTGATATTACCGTAAAAGTCGTTGCAGACGATTTTTTTTCAGATATTTTTTATGTGTATTGTAATTTACAAACGATTTTAGGTAGTTTTCAATACAAAAAAGTATAAAGCTACCTATTGCAGCCGTTCGGAGGAAAGCAGTTCCGAAAAATTTCGATATATTTTCACCGATCATGACCCCCAGACCCCAAAACCACCCTCCGTTCAAATGTTGATATATATATATATATCTGACCTATGTCATACGATAACGCCCGTATTTATGAAACGATTTTGATGAAACTAATTGTGTGTATTAAGGTCACTAATGTCTCGACCGAGTTCGTTGGCCAGCTTGGTCCGCCATTTTGTTTCAAGATGGTGGCCATTTAAAACTAAAATAAATATACAAAAAAAAAAATAAAAATTCAAATTTATTTTTTAATTATGTGTTAGGCCTTGATACAAGGATTCCAGAGCATTTTTTGGTTTACTTCTATCTTACAAAATGGCTGAGATAGAGCAGTTTGAAATTCTAGGGTGGCTGACATTTTGAAACAAAACAGCACATTAACGCGATTACTCGCAAATTATTTTCTTTCACTGTTGTAATAATTTTCCCAATCATACGCATAAAACTATATATTCATATCCGTTAGCGCCAAATTCTCGCCAAAATTGGCGAAATATGCCAAATTTGGCGACCAAAATAAGTCTTCATAAATGAAGCCAATTTGGCTATTTCTCAATAATTTGGCGAATTTCTTATTTAAATTCAGTATTAACGAATCTTTTGTAAACGTTTCTTTGCATTTTAGCTTGCTGTTTTCGTGTAACATTAGCTAAAATTTTAAAACGAAGATATAGGAAAGCTACCTTTTCCTCCCGATACAGGCCGGAAGGACTTTTTCAGTTGTAGTTGAATTTTTCTGTATGGCATCGACTTGTTAGACTGAAAAAAAAATTAATTGTAATACATTATTATTTATTTGTGCAAATCAAAAATGACGGTGAGTTTGAACTTTTACATTTAAATGTATTTAAATAACATAAAAAATATATATATATAACTGGCTAAAACTTGGATATAATCGTTATTGCTTTAATATTTTAATACTCCTTTCAAGATATGTTTTTGGAATTAGTTAGTTTGGAATTTCGTCAATAGAAATATTAATTTCAAAACTGCACAAGAAAGAAAAAAAAAACGTAAATTTTTGCGAAATATTCGAAAATGTAAATGGAATTTATTAGGAAAATATCAAAAAGTTCAAAGATGCAGAATTCATAATTCTGCATACAACTTATAACGTGACAAATATATAAAATTTGTTAAAAAAAGGTAAAAGTCATTAGAGGACAGAACACCCATCAACGGTTCTCAAATCGCGAACGCTACCACGGAACCACTGAGACCTTGTCCAGGATCGCGAAGTAATGGCATTTGAAATGCATACTTAACTTTAAAACGAAATTTCTCGAAAACTAAAGCCCATTTGAAGGAAACCTTTGACCTGAATAGTTAGGGGTATGATCCCTACAACATACTTTAAAATCATCAAAATCTGTGCGCATCATGTTTGGCGGTCTCCTTGTAAGTACATACCAAATTTCAATTCTCTATCTCAATTTTTTCGTTAGATAGAGCGTTTACAGACACACAGACGGACGGCAAATTTTTTTTCTTCTAAAAATACGTTTTTCGGAATCTCCAGTGTCTGAAACGTGTAAATCCGACAAATTTGTTTTTCGATTTTCAAAACGATTACAAGACTTACCCTAATACTACGTATGATGGGTAAGTAAAAGGGGAACCGGGGACTAATCCCCCTTAATATAGATAAATGGGTTTTTCATGAAGAATTATCCGATTTGCTTCAAATTTGGTATGTTCATTGGCTAAGTATAAAGGGAGGAAATGGGGGAGCTAATCCCCCTTAACTTAGCTAAATGTTTTTGTTTTTTTTAAATAAGAGTATAATATACAATTAGTGTGAATAGCCTGTGAGCTCAGTGCCATCAGTTTAATTGGGCACTTTTCTTTTTCTTATTTTCAATTTGTGAATAATAAAAATTGTACTTTGAGCCGGGTCCGGGCTTAGGCTGATCCCGTCTCATTTTTAGTTTTTTCAAAATTAAATACTTCTTATCAGAAGTTTGGATTGCTTAGAAACTAACATTTTCTTTTCGTAAAAAAAAAAAAAAAAAAAAAAAAAAAAAAAAAAAAAAAGAATTAATATAAAAATAACATTTTACCATGTTACAGTTTTAATGAATTCAATGAATTTTCATTATTTAAGTACAAAATACCCCATTTTGGAAAAATATAATTTCTTTGTATTATTTTATTGCAAAGATTTATTTCACGGGATCTAAAATTATGAATTTAGTGGTCCATGAGATTGGAAAGATTGGCGACCACTGTTCTAATATAATCTGAAATAGTTATTTCTAACATTAGCTAACATTAGCACATAGTATGCAAAAAATTAGTTCAATTAGAAAACACATATTGCAGTTGAAAATGTACTTTCAATAATTTTCTTCAATAAACTCGAGATCTGTTTTTGGCAAGCCCTGTATGGATCTATAGAATTTATACACACCAAGTAATATACAAAAAAGTTAAATTTAAAAACGCGTACCACAACCAAAAACGTACTTTCAGCAATTATTGTTCATACAGAGTACTGTAATTGAATTATTTTGCGTTTCCCTGTAAATGAACGATGCATACCACATTCTATAGTAAACATATTGTAGTGCACCTCAGTGATGTATATAAATTTCAATATGTTTGAAAAAGTGTAATATCATCAAAAGACTTTCAAATGATTTTTCCCCATAGACCGTAATGCAACAGTATTCTTTTGAGTGTCCCTAAAAACGAACTATAAATGCTATACACTCCATTTTCAATACCAAACATGACATAGTAATCCTCTATAACAGTTATCAATTACATGGCATTCCGAGTATATTTACGCGACTTAGAGCACGGACAGAGACACACAGACAAACCGAATTCATAAACAATTTTCAACTATATGTTCGAAAGAGTTAAAAATGAAGGAAAATGAATGCCACATTTTGATGTAATTAAGGAAAAATACAGCAGTAGTAAATTTTAAAAGGCAAACATAATGTTTTATTTTTTAATATTTTCACCCTATCTGGAAATACACTCCTGATCTTTATTATAAATTTCAACATAGCCTTTAAAATTCTTCATGTAATTGCTATTTCAAACTGTCCCTTTAATCCGGAAGAAGTCGCACTTACTTAGGGTATGAATTTGTTTTTACTTTGTCAGCAATAAATACATATAATAATCGTCACTTTATTTAGTCGGTGACAATTGTTACAAATTTTGCGATAAAGTTCAAGATTATTTTTCAAAAAATAGCGGGGAGAATTATAAAAAGCCGTACGCACCCTGGGTATGCCATACCCGGCGCGACTGCTCCCCGGTTAAAAAACATATATACTCTCAAAGAAAAAAAATCACACTGCTCGCAAATGTTATTCGATTTAAAAAATTAGCAGCGTTCTGAATTCATTGTTAAAAGTACAAAATGACATGCACCTGATTACCTCAAAATGTACGATTGGTGGTGTGGTAGTGGTTAAAAATGTGACACCAAATTACCCCTTAAAGAGTAATTCAGTGTTTCCTGTTTTTTCTTTAAAAAATAGCTCTAACTTACTGAGTGAAATTCCTTCTTTCTTTTATGAATTTGTTCCTGAAAAAGGTATGTTTTGCCTTGTCTATTTCAATCTTTAAGACCTACAGTTTTTTTTAATGTTATTTTAAAAAACTTAAGCACCAAATTACCCCAGTTATTTCTATGCAATAAGAGAGGATGATGATGATAATGATAAGTTAAATGATAAAATTAATCTTGAAACAATTTTAAAATGTTTTTAACAATTTTCTACTGCTTGTTTTTTTATATCGGGCTTGGGCTCTAATGACACAGAATTTTTCGGGTTCGAAAAAAGAGCACAGGCTCATCTCTAGTAGGAATCTACACTGCTCAAAACAATTAAAGGATATTGCAGTTTTAGGTGGATTTTGTATCTGGGAAACTTTTTAGCTGATTGATACATGGTCGACAGACATAGTAGGTTATATGAGAATAAATTACACATGTTTGGCAGAAAAAAATGCATTTTATTGCGCATTTGTGTACAAAAGAAAGAAAACACAATTTGTGCATATGAGAAAAAAAGAATAAGAAAAGGTGTTTTCTTCAAAGAAAATCATTTTCAGTAGGGGGTATGGTTTCCACGGGCGGCCAGCAACGTTGAACACCTTTGAGGCATGGACTCAATGAGGCTATTAATGACGAGTTGGGGTATTCTGCCCCACTCTTCCAGAAGAGCTCCTTCCAGTTCTTGGAGAGTTTGTGGGGGTTATTGGCGGCCAGAAACTCGTCTTCCTAGAGCGTCCCAAACGTGCTCGATTGGATTCATGTCTGGAGAACACGCTGGCCATTCCATTCGAACGATTCCTTCCTCGAAAAGGAAATCCTCCACCAGGTTTGCACGATGTGGCCTGCAGTTATCGTCCATTAAAATGAAGTTATCTCCTATTGCTGCAGCGTAAGGGACTACAATAGGTCTGAGGATCTCATCCCTATATCGGCGACCAGTCAGAGCTCCATCTCGAATGATGTAGAGGTCAGTGCGCCCGTCAATGGAGATGCCACCATACACCAACACTCCTCCACCGCCAAATCTGACACTTTCGTGCACGAACGCAGGATTATTCCTACTGCCACGGTCCCTCCAGATTAAAATAAGCCTATTATCCGGATGCACAGAAAAACGGGACTCGTCAGAAAACAGAATATTGCTCCATTCATTTCTCCTCCAGTTGACATGCTCGGTTGCCCACTCCCTGCGGTCGCGACGATGCCTTGATGTTAATCTAACACATACCATCGGTCGGCGAGCATACAGATCTACAGCATGGAGCCGGTTTCGGACAGTCTGAGTTGAAATCGTGGTGCCTGTAGCCGAGCGAAGGTGTTGTTGGAGAAGAGTAGCGTTCATGTTTCGGTGTCTCCGAGCTGTTAACGCTAAATACCGATCTTCATTGGGCGTTGTTGCCCGTCTACGACCTTGCCCTGGTCTTCGGCCTGCACATCCACTCTCCAAAAAACGGTTCCAGATCCTGGAAATGACACTTTGTGACACTCCAATGGCTTGCGCTACTTCGGCTTGAGTTTGGCCCCCTTCTAACCTACCAACAATTCTCCAAGCTTCTGAATCTGTCAAATGACTTCGCTGAGACATCGTACTCATCGAAACAAAGCAATCACTGAATGCCGATCATCCTTGTCTTCATTCTCTTTTATCCAGTTGAAAGTCAAATTTCATTCGCTGCCGCTGAAGCAACGTTTTTGACGTCGAACTCAAAATTTGCATACTCCACAGTTTGAAAACCAGAAAAATTTGCATTTGTGATTCTCTTCTTCTATTTTCGGCAAAAAATTTTTCGTTTATATCTTTATTTTATATAAAACTTCAAATATCCTTTAATTGTTTTGAGCAGTGTATTTGAAAGCTGTACGAGGTAGATGTGCCTCACCTCAAGTATTTTTTGTTTTCGGCAAATGATCATACAGAACCAGTGGGGCTCAATTTATACTATTAAATCACTTTAACCAATTAAACTAAATGTTACTGTAATAATATCGCTAGGCTTCGGTAACTTATACATTTGGGGTTCGGTTTTTTTTTTAAGTTCTGAAAATATAACATTAGTTTCAACTAAAGAAAAATATAAATTTAAAGCCTACGATTCTATATCTCGATGGTAGATAATGAATTTCTAACACGCATTGCAAAATCTGTAACAACAAAGTAACAAAATCTGTACTAATTAAGATACACAGTGCTTTCATTGTTCTGTATATAGCTTACTGGTAATTAGTCTTTTAGCATTATAACAGTTCCACCTTTGTTTAAAATGATGATTTGACGATTCAAGGGTGAGTGCCCGTAATCAGTTAATGATTGAGCTTACATATTTATTATGTTTCATTCTTGTCTCAATTAAAATAACAACACTAGTCTAATGATTGATAGCATATGAATTATACAGTTTTTGTTCTGTTGATATTCCTTGTTTCAAACAAGCTGTATTGTTTGTCAGTTTTTGTTCTGTTGATATTCCTTGTTTCAAACAAACTGTATTGTTTGTCGCTCCAGAAATTACTATTTGTAAGGTGGTGATGGATTTTACCATGGATTATTCTTTGATATTTTTCTGAATTATGGCAATAGGTATATTGGTCTGTAATTTTTTGGGATTTTTACCAGCCTTGTGGAATAATACTACTGTACCTATTTTGAAAGATTTTGGGAAATGGTTAAAGTTGAAGCATGTATTGTAAAGTGTTTGTAAAAATTGTGGTGCTGCATTGTGTATTCTTTTAAACAAGTTATAATCTATGTAATCATACCCTGATGTCTTATTCTGTTTTATATTTCCGATTATTCTGTTTAATTCCTGTTCTTTAGCACCAGGGGGACTTGAGTCATTAAATCTGAGAAGGGCTGGTATAAGTTTATGTTCTATTAACGGGTCTGTAAGATACAGGCTATTTAGAAAGTGATTAAGAGTTTCCTTTATCGTTACTGTTTATTAACTGGTAAGATGTTTACAAGTCTTGGGGGGGGGGGGGGGGTTGTAACTTCGCCTGAGGCTAGTTTATGTACTGGGAGACGCATGTGTTTGTTGTGTCATTACAAAATCTTTCATAGGTTTTAAATTGTTTTTTGGACTAATTTTTTTAAGTTTTGCTCTTTTTTTTTGTATTCCATGCGTTGTTTAGATTTTAGCTCTTCGTTTTTGTATTTGATATCTCCTCCTGAAGGCCCCGTGACATTGCCACTAGATAGCTTATCAAATTCAATGAAAGAAGTTTTCTGTAATTGGCTCTGCTGTAGGTATAGATAAATGAGCATTTTATTATTTTGAGGGGTGGCCAGCTACTGGGTTACTATATCTTAAGGTACTTGGTGGGCTTGGGATCCACTACTGTAAAGAAAAAAGCAACTCGTATAAAAAGAACAGTCGAATATCGTGAAAATTCATAAATATATTGGCAATATAATGAGCTGAATTTCAGTTGCTTTCTAAAGGTAGCTGGATAAGGGATTTTCCAGAGATGGTCATTTTTATTTTTTTTATTTTATTTTACTGATGCCATATTTATTTTTAGAAAACCACCAGAACGTGCCTATTCCTTATTCCAACAGAAAAGAATTATCAAAATTGAAACATAATTATCAAAATTGAAATATTTGTTCCAAAGTTTAATCCATGACATTCATTAAATACCAATTCCTTTGTTGGAAGTCGGTTAATAAAAATAAAAAATGACAATTCGTGGAAAATCCCTTATCATAGGGCTATTTTTCAGAGGCAACCGACATTCAGCACACTATATCGCCAATAACTTTATGAATTTTCAAGATATTCGACTGGTCTTTTTATATTAGTAGCTCTATAGAACTGACTTCAAAATCACGAAAAAAAAAAAAAAATCTTTGGTAAAGTTCGCGCATGTGCAATTAAAAATTATTTCATACAACTTCTCATATTTTCTTAAATATTTAATCATCATATACATCATTTCTGTTGTCAGCACCCCTTTTCCTATGCATTTACAAAACGCACAATGAATGAGGTTTCATTCGAAAGGCTTCCGACATAGCACGCTCACATTTCATTAAAAATTTTTTGATTAAAAATTGCAGTTAATTAAAATTTAAATTAGCATTGTTTTCATAAATGAAAAGTTTTTCTCAAACCGATGTTGCCACGAAAATAATATACTGCATTATACCGTGCTCAACAATGATTATAAAAAATAAATAGCACAAAAAAGAGGGACATTGTTGTTGAACGGGTTTATTTTATATTTATGATTAAAAAAACAAAATTCAAATTCAAATCTTTTAAAGAAAAAGACAGCATCGATCAAAGTAGTGGTGTTTTACGTGTAACCTAAAATGTATGCTTTGTTATATTTATGTATTCAATTTATTCTTCTTTGTCCCATATTTTTCCCGAAGCGGATGATGACATCCTCTAATGCAGTTAAAATACAATTGTTATTTTTTTTTTCCTCGCGCGTGCCTTTTACTATTTTTGATCAGTTTTACCGTAACTCTGACGAAATAAATGAGATGATATTCTGGCTTGACTAATGTTCTTTGCAGATATTTTTATCCTTGATTTTTCTTAGCAAATTTAAACCTGCATCTAAAAAAATATTAGATACTGCTAAAACATATTAGACTGCAGTGCGAAATTCGAGCACGTGTCCACTGGTATATTTATATTCTTATTATACCGTTTTGTTTCCATTAAATTTTGTCAAATTTTCTGAAAGTAGCGTTAAATTTTGTTGAAAACTATGCATGCTATAAAGAAAAAATATGCAATTATTATTATTTTTAATGGTTATATTTCCATGAATATATGTGTATTTTTACACAATTGAACAACAATGTGTACAATTTCATTATTGACTCTGGCGATTGTTCCATCTGCCCTCTTCAGTGCAAAAATACCTTTTCTTCCAACACACAGTTTGCATTTAGCTGATTTTAAACTTATGTTATCTTATAGAACTTTCTTGACAAGATCACAGTTAAATTTTCTGATATCTTCTGTAACACATTTTCTTACCGTCTTACATAATTCTGCATATCCAACTCTTGATTTAAGATAGTTTTTCTTCATTTTAAATTCTCTGCGTTTCTTCATCAATCTTCTTATTTCTTCAGTTATTTTCTTTGTCTATCTTACTTGTGCTTCACTGGCTATCGTTCTTGCAATTTCTTGTAGAGTATTGGTTAGTTTCTTGTTCACTACTGTAACATCTTGCTCTTCTAAAATTGATTGAAGCACTTGGAAACAATTTTTAAGTTCCAAATTAAATTCTTCTTTATGTTTCTGGAGATTTATAATATCGACTGATTTCTTTGAATGTTGCAAAAGTTTCTTTCTTTCCATTTTAGTATTTAAAAACAGTTTGCATCTAACCAACGTGTGAACGCTTTCTGTATTGAAGTTATTGGGAACGCTGCAATCCTTAATAAGATGTTTTTTGTTTGTCAAGTTGTAGTCGATTTCACTCTTTGAGCTATTTGCACTATGCCATGTTCATTTTCTTTGTGGCTTTTTCTTGAAAAATGATTTTATGATATACATCTGTTCCCATTCTGCAAACTCAATTAATCTGTTTCCTCTTTCATTATGCATCCCATATCCATGATTTCCTACTGAGAACTTGCCTTTGTTTTTTCCCCCCAATTCTAGCATTCCAATCTCCCATTATTAATTTTATGTAGCATTTTCCCTTTTGATGCATTGAAGCTACTTCTTCATAGAAATCCTCAATTTCTGAATCAGTGTAGCTTATTGTTGATGCATAAACTTGGATAATTTGCAGCTTGTATCTTCTTGACAATTAAACTTACAACTCTGTCCGATGCACTATCATATTCTACTAAGTGATTCTTCCACCTTTTATGAATAAAAAGTCCTACACCACTTGTTTTTCCATCTTCTGTACCTCTGTAGTATAATACATGTCCATTAAGAACTAAAATATCTTCTTAAAACACCATCAAAAACTTAAAAATGTGCTAGGCCTTTCGAAAGATCTGAGTCTTTCTTCGTCAGGCGCAAAAAGACGTACTTCTACTATGAAAGCAGCAGCAAGACTGAAATGAGAGATAAGGGAGAGGAAACAAGCTGAAGCAACAGCCAATAGGAAAGTAGAAATCAACAGCCAATAGGAAAGCAGAAGACAACAGCCAATCACAGAAGAGTAAAATCAAAACAAGAGAATACAAAATAGAAAAGGGAATAAGGAAGGAGAAAAAAATAATAAATAAATAACAAATAAAAATATAAATAAAATAAAATAAAAATAAATAAAATAAAATGAATAAATAATAAATAAATAAATAATAATTAATGAAAAAAAATAATAATTAAAATAAAACACACAAATATATTAAAAAATGGAAACAGATGAAAATTAAGAATTGAATAACCAAAATATATAAATATATATAAAAACAGGCTAATATTAATTAATACAAAAATAAATTATATGGTAGTACTGAAGATGTTTTTCCAAGCAGCAGAGAGCATTGTGGAATCAGATTTATCATTAGCAATAACTTCACGATTAAGATAAATAGCTAAATTTTCAAGAAAGTCCAATTCAGAGATACTATTGGCATTACAGATAATTTTAGCATTTTAAAAATTAAAACAATGGCCTAAATCCCAAGAGTGCTTGGCAATAGAAGATTTAGAAATTTCTTGATTAGTTACATAACGAGAGTGTTCTTTTAAGCGGATTTCGAGATTTCTTTTAGTTTGACCAACATAAGATAAATCACAGCCATTATAAGGAACATTATAAATTCCCCATTTACGAAGATCAGGATTTGGTGGAGGGGAATTTGAATTTATTGACAGGTTTAAAGATAATGTTAAAATTGAAGAGTCTTAAAACTTTAGCTAATTTGAAACATAAAGGAGGATAAAAAGGGAGGACAACCAAATTATCAGGTTTGCTTTTCACAGATTTGGAAAGAGTAGATTTATTAGATGGTCTATTGAATTTCTTCACAGCATTATTGATAACAGAAGGATTGAAACCTCTTTTGACAGCAACAGTTTTTAAGTAATTAAGTTCATCCTTAAGGGATGCAGAGTCGGATCAAATTTTGAGAGCACTATTTACACACGTATAAAATACACCAATTTTTTTGTTGACAGGATGGTTTGAGGGAGCATGAGGTGGGTTAGAGACAGAAAAAGGCTTTCTATAAACACAAGTTTTGAAAGAAGAATCACATTTGATAACTAAAACATCAAGGAAAGGAAGTTTATTACAATTTTCTAACTCAAAAGTAAACTGAATATGTGGGTCGATAAAATTGACAGTTTGAAGAATGGTAGAAATATCAAAAGGATTATCAACTAAAACAAAAGTATCATCAACATAACGCATCCAACATTTAAAATTAACCAGATTTAATAATTTTTCCTCAAAATAATGCATATAAATATCACAAAGAATTGGAGATAAAGGATTACCCATACTTAAGCCATCTGATTGTTGAAAAATTTATTATCAAATTCAAAGGTAGTTTGAGAGATGCAAATTTTAGTTAAATTAACAAAATCTTTGACTTCAATATCAGAGAAATGAAATTCGCGTAATCTTGTTTCCAAGCAAGAAAGAGCACCTTCAATCGGAACATTAGTAAATAAAGATTTAACATCAAGAGATAGCATAGAACAATTGGATGGGTTAATATTTTTTAATTTACCAACAAAATCATAAGAATTTTTTATCGTATAGAATTAGAAATGCATAAAGGAGAAAAAATGGATGTTAAAAATTTGGCAAGAGTAACAGTAACAGGTAACAGTACCAATATTAGAGATAATAGGTCTTAAGGGGACATGCCGAACATCTTGAATCTTGAATACAAGCTCTTAAAATAATAAAATGTGAACGAACCATAGCTTTAGAAATTCTGACAGAGCTACTAACAGAACACTTAAGTTGAATAAAATTAGGGATAACATTATTTTTCTTGCAATTTTGAAGAAAATTTAAGTGGTTAAGAAAGAAAAATAATGTTGCAAGAAAAATAATGTTAGCCCTAATTTTATTCAACTTAAGTGCTCTGTCAAAATTTCTAAAGCTATGGTTCATTCACATTTTATTATTTTAAGAGCTTGTATTCAAGATGTTCGGCATACTCTCTCCAAAATTGAAGAGCTTTATGACCTTCATTTGTTCCTTAGTAAAAATCTTGACGATTTCTGTGATATTGAAAATAAATGTTGGCCTTCTCTGCTTACTTTAAAAACTGCTCATCAAAATAAGCTTGATAATAAGATTTCTTCATTGTGCAATAAGCAAAAAAAGTCTCATTTTTCAGGCGCATTTTAAAGTTTTTGATGGTGTTTTAAGAAGATATTTTAGTTCTTACTGTTTCACACCAGTTTCAACTTATCTTATCTTATTTGATTAAATATACCTCTGAAAATAAAAGTAATCTATAAAATTGAAACTAAAAATCTTTTTTTTTTAATATTTAAAATATAAAAAATGAAACAATTTAAAATATACAATTTGGATGGATTCAAAGTAACATTTTATTGATATAATTAGATTTCACATATCAACCAACCATTGAAATTAGACCAGGAGACGGCAGCACAAATAATCACCTCATCCAGTTCACGGATGAAATTCTAGGATTAGTTAAATCTTGATTCGCATATTAAAACGCAATCGGTCTAACAAGTCATATCTTGGTGGAAAACACCTGAAAACCCGATTTCAGTGGCTGACTCGTAGGTTTACCATTGTGTTTTCCTGCTCCCAGTCCGACATGTTTTCATACCTTTTGGTGCAGGAAAACACAATAGCAAACCTACAAGTCAGCCGCTAAAATCGGGTTTTCAGGTGTTTTCCACCAAGATATGACTTGGCAGACCGATTGCGTTTTAATATGCGAATCAAGATTTAACTAATCCTAGTATTTCATCCATGAACTCGATGAGGTGATTGCCTGTGCTGCCGGCTCCCAGTCTAAATATTTTTTTACATTTCTACTACCATGTCATTTGTTTGTGTTGTTTCAGAAACAGTTTATGTAACTTTCAAATTTTTGTCTTTTAACAATTTAATTTTAGCTACAGTTTTAGGTAGATTTCGTAAGAAATACTACCTATTACATTCTCACCTAAGTTGGAAATTTTGAAAAATTTTTGCAGATCTACGCCGATCATGACTCCCAGAACCCAAAACCACCCCCAGTTCAAAAGTTTATATATATATCTATCTATCTATGTATGTCACTTTTTTCTGACCACGATAACTGGAAAAATTCTGCATAAATCTCTTCCAAACTGTTACATAAAATCAAGGGTCATAAAATCTCGGTCAAGTTCGTTAATGGGCAAAATCGAACCAAGGGGGGGGGGGGAAATGGGGGGGCTTTTTGTGAAAACAAAAAAAATCCTCATAATTTCTTTATTATTATACGTATCGAATCCATTTAAAGTTATTATTACTTCTAGGAAAAGGGCCGAAAATGTATGTATGACAGATTTTTGATATAATTAAAAATGGCCCCAAGGGGGGGGGGAAGGGGGGGGTTTAGAAGAAAAAAAATCATAGCTTCGTCAATTCAGAAGATATCAAATCCGCGTAAATTTATTATTAATCCCCTTAGTATTATCTAAAACTTCTATATTGACAAGTTTTTTATAGGACCAACCGTTATAGCAAAAAAAAAATTAAAAACAAAACAAATCCCTGCCGGCTCCGCCTGCAAACAAGTTATTTTTCGAAGTAGGCGGTTCCAACTCCCGCATCTTTTCGAAACTGATACATAAAATCAAGGGTCATAAAATCTCGGTCAAGTTCGTTAATGGGCAAAATCGAACCAAGGGGGGGGGGGGGGGCTTTTTGTGAAAACAGAAAAATCCTCATAATTTCTTTATTATTATACGTATCGAATCCGTTTAAAGTTATTATTACTTCTAGGAAAAGGGCCGAAAATGTATGTATGAAAGATTTTTGATATAATTAAAAATGGCCCTAAGGGGGAAAAAAGGTGGGTTTTAGGAGAAAAAAAATCATAGCTTCGTCAATTCACAAGATATCAAATCCGCGTAAATTTATTATTAATCCTCTTAGTATTATCTAAAACTTTTATATTGACAAGTTTTTTATAGGACCCACCGTTATAGCAAAAAAAAATTAAAAACAAAAAAATCCCTGCCGGCTCCGCCTGCAAACAAGTTATTTTTCGAAGTAGGCGGTTCCCACTCCCGCATCTTTTCGAAACTGATACATAAAATCAAGGGACATAAAATCTCGGTCAAGTTCGTTAATGGGCAAAATAAACCAGGGGGGGGGGGGGCTTTTTGTGAAAACAGAAAAAAAACCCCATAATTTCTTAATTATGATACGTATCGAATCCGTTTGAAGTCATTATTACTTCTAGGAACAGGGCCAAAAACTTATGTATGACAGATTTTTGATATAATTAAAAATTGCCTTAAGGGGGGGGGAGGGAAGGGGGGTTTTAGAAGAAAAAAATTCATAACTTCGTCAATTCCTAATATTTCAAATCCGCTTAAATATATTATAAATCCTCTTAATATTATCTAAAACTTTTATATTGACATGTTTTTTATAGGACCAACTCTTATAGCAAAAAAAAAAAAAAAAAAAAAAAAAAAAAAAAAATCCCTGCTGGCTCCGCTTGCAAACAAGTTTCGTTTCGAAGTAGGCGGTTCCAACTGCAGCATCATCGCAAAAAGGTCATTTCTTCTGCAATTCCCGACAAACAGGCACCCCACGTTCTGCGTCTTCGAAATCTACCTGTGCCTGTAGGCCGAGCCGTCAGGGATTTTTTCTTTTTTGCTTTATAATTTTCTTTCTTTTTCTCATTTAATTATTCATATTTCATCTTAGCCACCTTAACAAGGCTTAATATTTCTTTCGCAGAAGTATCACCTATTTAGCAACAAATTTGTATGGCTAAGACATCATTATGTTAAAAATATGAATGTAGCAAAAATACTACTTGCTAGTAAAAAATCTGAATTTTTTGCAGACTGAATTCAGAACTTGGAAGAATCTTGACACATGACAGCACATAATATATATATATATATATATATATATACATTTGTATTTACATTACATTAATAGCAACTCCAATTTATAATTTTTTTTTCCCCTTTCTCTCTTTTTCTTTTTAAATATTATTCAGGTATGAGTAAATTTGGCCTATTACCATTGAAGCACGAGCTATGGTAATATTATGATTGCACATGTTAAATATTAGATATGTGGTATTCTGTCTACACAATATCATTAATTATCTCTTTGGAGATTTAAGTAGAATGATAATAGAACTTGATATGTTTTTGAAATTCATAGATATTATAATTATATATATATATTTTTAAATCCCCGACTTTTCCAGATTTTAGCGGAAAAATGCAATTTTCCCTGACTTTTCCATGATTTTTTTAGCACATGTCATTTTCCCTGACAATTACCTGTTTTCCATATTTTCTAGTCGCGTAGGAACCCTGAGTTACAGAATTTAAAGTACTGCGATACTTGATTTAATTTATTCCATTTCTACAAAAGAAGACACTTAAAAATCTTTAATATGTCAAACATTCGTCAAAAAATTATGTAGTTTTGTTTTTACATATTGTCCAATAGATTTCTAGAGGAAGAAATCTTGGGGGGGGAGGGGGGGGGGGGGTCAAGATAGGGACAGTGTAGAATTTTGGCAAAAAAATTGCTAATTAAAAAAATATATTAATCAATTTTATAAATCTAGATGCTAGAGAGTCATTTTAAAAGAATCTCTGATTTTTTCCCCGTGATAATTTGAAAGCATATTTTAGTTCATGTGTTTTGGAATAACACTTGCCTTTGGTGTAAATATCTCCCACCAAAATTTCACACTGATTTTCTATTTGACAGGTTTCTGTGATGGTTCATTCAGCAATGAGATACCTCATTTGCTTAAACTGATTTTCATGATGATGAGATATGGATTGGGCCATTATCCTGTTGAAAAATGTATTATTCAGATATAATAAGAGATGCTTCCAGTATGGCAGTAAAATTTAAAAAAGAATACTTTGCTGTCCCTTTGATATATAGCAATTTCTGCTGTACCAATTAAACGTTTTCGCAGAGTATTTTCACATCATAAAATGTTTTCGCTGAATGTTCAGTTAAGAATTACAACTGGTGAAATTTTTAAGCCCTCTGGATATGTAAATGCCAATGTATCTTATGATAAAACTAAAAATGTTAGATTGCACTTTATAAAAGATAATTTTCCATCATTATTCAGTAGAGACTGGATTTCTGAATTTAATAGGTTTCCTATTAAATTGAAGTCAGTGTATGTAAATGAAATTTCAAATTCTTCTGAAAATTTAGAAAGATTGAACAAATTTAAGAAGTGTTGATGGTATTACAATTTTTATTGGAGTTACAAGGGAAACTGATGAAAAACATTTAAAACAGGTATTGGAAAGATGTGAATATTATCGTGGGATAAATAGAGATTTTTTTTTTTTTTTTTTTTTTTTTTTTTTATGATGGATGAAAGTACATACTCTGGATATAAAATTTATAAAAATGGTATTCATAAAACACTAGATAAAGTAGAAACTATTTTAAACATCTCGCGATCAGAGATACGCATTATAGCAAGAGAGAGCAACTTGCATTATAACATTCAAGTGGGTTCAAATATCTGTAAAAGATTTATAGATCATATAACTAACATAGGGTCAAATGTG
Organism: Maratus michaelseni; assembly: GCA_963931845.1. Lineage (NCBI taxonomy): Eukaryota > Metazoa > Arthropoda > Arachnida > Araneae > Salticidae > Maratus > Maratus michaelseni. Next base: position 190,166,115 of record OZ007592.1, on the reverse strand, counting down.
TCTTTTGCTAATGATACAAATTTAGAAGAGAATTACAGAAGTGAAAAACGCAGGTATTAAACAAAGTGATTCTCAACTGATACATCCTAGTATCACAGATCCTCAACCAGCTGATTTTCATTTGATACTAATATCCTTATTAATTTAATACTAATATTTGATCCTAATATTTCAGGTCCTAAACAGTTGACTCTCATTCGATACCTACGGTTCTAAAACCTACTGATCCCAATCATAAAAATTATGTTTCTGCGATACTTTGAGCATTAATAATTCCGTTTCTTAAAATTCTCTAACTGCTTCAGAATTTCTGTAAAACTAATAATACAATACTTATTCTTGCTTTCCACACGTATTTAGGCGAAGCTTCTTCCCAACTCCAGTATCAATAAGTGGCGGAGATCTGTAGTGTCTAAATGATAATAGATTATCTATAAAACAACAGATGGCAGCACCACTAAAGTTATTCAAGCTACAAGAATTCTTGGTCTGTTATTCAGCTTAGAATGTTGTAATTGTTTTTATTTTGATATGTACGTTATGGGAATAAATGTCATTTTATTAATTATATAAGAATTATAATTGAAGTCATGTCTACTTTTAATTTATCAATTTACAAAAACAGTATAAATTGAAATGAAAAAAAAAAAAAAAGTTGGAAATTGTACGTCAAACATGACAAATGAGGTGCATTCGTACTGTTATTATTTCACAGTGAAATGAATTATATCGTCTGTTATTATGATATTATTAACTTCCATAATAAAATAAGTACATTTTAAGTTGGCAACATTTTTATCTTTTGTTGACATTTATTGAAAATTCCAATGGGAAACTTAAGCTTAGCTTTGAAAATTTCAGAACTTGAAATCCATATTTAGACTATTTTTCCATTTAATATCTATTCCTCTGGAAACATTTATCCAAAAAACTGTCGGTAGATTATAGGATTGCTATAATTAAACAATTTCGGTATACAAATTTGGTTTTTAAAATTCAGTAATAGGAAAATAATATGACTCCATCTTAAGTATGATGTAATTGCCATGGCAACCTAGAATCAATACCTATCATGGGAGATCACTGAATTACGTATGATATGATTTAAGAGAGTGAAGAATGTGACTATAACTTGGTCATAGAGGTTATAAAATGTCATACATGTCATATATGACTCATGTCATACATGTCAGGTAACTTGGCGATACATCTCGGTTCCTTGATGATTAATCCTCGGAAGATGCTATAACAAATACAGATTTAAAAAAAATTCAAATTACTTAATAAATATTTTTATTAATATCTAAGTTTTGATTAGATTTTCATAAAATTTGAAATCACTAGACAAAATTCTGCAACGATTATAGATTTTAAATTTCAAACCATTCGGTTGGATAGTTTTTGCACTGTTATATGTGGACAGGCGGACAGATCAGATGATGACTATAGGTGTTATGTATTTATATAATTACGAATATAACTAAAAAATAATAAAGCTAAAAAATGGCATGTTTGTATTATTAGCATTACAAAATACCATTTTTACATTAAAATTAAGGAAAAATGAATTGACAGATTCAAGAAGAAAAATTGACACACCGACAAAAAATTTATTACTATATTGACATGTTTTAAATATCCAATAGCCTCAGTTGAAATCAACTGCAAAATAAAACTTATGTATTAATGGCATTATTCATAAAATTTTGTAAATTTTCTCAAACAGGTGGATAAAAAAAAAAAAAAAAAAAAAACAATAAAGGAAAGAAAGAGAAAACAGTAACATGTTATTCGAACAAAGTTATTCGAATAATCATTGGAAAATAGAATTTTATATTTTTGTTTTTTATGAATGTTATACTTATTAAATACTAATTAAATCAGATATTATTTCACTCATTACAGTTATTTATATTATAAAGCCAAATGATGTCTGTGAATAATGCTGATGTCATATGTACGGTGGCAATGACTTGATCAATAAACTTCTCTTTTACTGCAATTTCTTTAACTTCTAAACATTGCACATTTCAATTTTTACACTATCGAACAGAAAAGAAAAACGTACTGTAATGCAATTTGTTTCAAAACTATCTCAATTTACTGATTTTTTTATGTTTTTTAACCTTCACATGGGGGATCAGACAGCATCTGTCTGAATTTCGCATGTATTCTTGTAAGAGGTTTATTTTTGTCAATGGTTTAAGGTTGAATTTATTACAGTGTGGAATAGTTTTGTAACATCTTCTATAGGGAAAAGTGCTGACTGAATGAGTACTTGCTTGAAAATCCAACCAGCATTAAGCTGTAGCTCATAACAATGCTATGATGGTTTTAAAAGGCGTGGAGAATGATCGTTGTGGATTTGTTCACTGGAAAATAGTTTTTCTTAAATGGATATATGATTGCACATTATTTATTGGAAAACCCCTGGTAATTTCATTTTTGCAGTTTTTTTTTCTTTTTCTTTTTAGAAAAACACATCTATGACTATGAATGGCATGGACGTCATACTGGTAAAAAATATTACTAGTGTGATTATTGTGATTAGTTTGCGAGTGTTGGCTGGCATATAGGAACCTGTAAAACGTTTGAAATAGGAACCTGTATGAAACTGATACTATTGGGCTTTTGACCTCGAGTGGTAAAGAAAGTTTGATGGAGGCTGTAATGTTGCTAGTAAAGGTGGAGTGTACTTTGCAATCACTGGAAATCTACTAAAATCATGCCTATTATTGATATTATACAGAGAGTGCACTTTTCATAATACAAAGTGGTTCAAGAATCTAGTACACATTCAAGGCGAATGCAACATATAAAATTGTATGGCCTTTGTTAGAAATCAGTTAAAAATATAAAATGCTGAGCATTAAAAATAAATAACTTTAAACGTAAACTCTGTCTGTTTACATATAAACAACTGTGACCAGCAAACAAAATCTAAATAAAAACTGTCTTTTGATGTACGATAACTTGGAATTATTTTGACAAAAACTGAACATGTTTTTAATCCGACTTGACTACTGGTTTATTGTGTTACTACTAGCTAGTGCTGTTACCTGTTACGAGTATTGTGAATCACATCAATACTCTTAACACAGTAAATCCAGGACTGCGTTAAAAGACTTTTTATTTTGGGTCCAAGTAATCCCAAGTAACAATATATTACCCTACTTCACAGAAGACTGAGATTTCGGGAATCATCTCATGGAGCAAATATAAGCTAAAACCATAAAAATTTTACAAAAATTTATATCTTAAAATTTAAATCATCTAAAAATATTTTCATTTCAACAAATAATGAAAATAACAAGTGTTAGAAGAAAATAAAGTGACATTTTACAAATAAAAAAAATTCAGTTTATTTAAAGCATTAGAAATATTATCACAACAAAATACTTAAATAGTGTCAAATTCAACCTTTGTCAAATATGATATTCATTATGAAGAAAAATAATGCTACACATATAAAACATTACTATGAACTACAGCTGACTACAAAAAGATTTGTAATGCTCTATGTAACATTTGAAAACGTATAATAAAAGCAAATGACTAAAATAAAACAAAAAGAATGTTTCTATTGCCAACTAAATAGATACAACAAAAGGTATACATGTACAACATAGGCCAGAAATAAAATTGATGATCAGCTTAAAATATCTCTGTTCAACCTTGCAACCTCGAAAATGCTGGCCTTAAAACAATAAAAAAGATCAATTAAAGTATGAAATATAATAAACCCCAAAAATATGTCAAAATAGTAATTATAAAAATACTTACAGTGAAGAAATATTAATGCTTTTAATTCTTAGATTTCCTTAAAACATGAGTTTTATAAATCAATAACTGGCCTTAGAAATATATTTAAAAAAATATTTTCAACTGTATGAGCAAATAATCTGAATTCCTTAGTCACAGTAACAAAGCAATATTAACAACTTTTTATTAGGAATCTAGCTTCAAAGAAAAGAAGCCTCAGAAACCAACATGCTGATAAGGGTATAACAGATGTAAAAAGAATTTTAATACAGTTGGACCTTGTTAACACGAAATTGCTTAACACAAAATGATACTGAGGTCCTGTCAGACAAGTCTGAAAATCAATGTTAATTAATTTGTTTAACACGAAATAAAATTTTAAAAAATCCTGCTTAAGATGAAAATTTGTTTTGCTTCAAAGTCAAAACATGATTCCTTACACAATTTTTTTTGGTATTTCAAATTTACATGTAACATCCTCTTATTAAAAATGGAATTTTTTTCATGGTTTGAAAAAGATCTAAAGTGGAAAAGGGTTTCAGGAAATTCTGAATTCCTGACTAATCCATGCGTTTCTTTGTCCTCTGTTATGCAGAAGTTTTCCCACACTAACCATATGAGCTATAGATCGGTCACAATGAAACTTTAAGTGAAGGAATTTCTTTTTAAAAAGTGATTGTTACCTTACTCTTTTGACTGTATTCACAGTGACATAAACCATTAACCAGGTTTCCGAAATCCCCTATCTTCGAGTGAAAGAAGTGACAATCCTTACTTCACTATCTGAATAACATAATTAAAACCCTGTTTGCAGTTACTCTGTAGAATTCTATGAAAGATGAGTTGAAAACCGTAAACCATCTTTAGAAACCAAGCAAAATTTTTTTAATGAAGTTAGCAATAAAGTGCTAAAAAAAGTACAATGGGAAAAATGAGCTCAAGTATTTGTATCTTCTATACCATAGCAGAGAGGGAAATGATATAGAAATGACTATTTTAAAGAAAAAAAAGATTATAATTAATCTTTAAATTATAATTCTGCCCAAAATCAAATTTTTTGCTAAACACAAAATTTATGAGTCAGATTAATCCTTAACATTAAAACCAATTATATTTATCTGCTAATGAGCTTGTCAATAATAAAAAAACATACCTTTTCAACTTTATTTTTAAATAAAATTTCCATATCATACATAGAAATTCCATATCTGTCAAAAAAAAATATATATTTATTAAATTTTAGTTTATAGTAGTCTTAATACCACAGGGTTCGTACACATTTCATTACATGAAATTCAAGGACTTTTAAGGACTTTCAAGGACCAAAACCAAAAAAATTTAAGCACCTAAAAATTGAATAAACTAATGAATTGCATGTTTGAATTGAAATTTTCATTTTTGTAAATACATAGAACTTTTTAAGTAAATATAAGTACATTAGATGTACAACGAATTGAACTTTACAAAAAAAGTATTATATATTTAATTGAAAATATCAGTAATAATTTTAATAATACAAATTATGAAACGAGAAACACAATTAAATTTTCTTTAATTCTGAAATTTTTTCCAAACCAATTTTAGATCAAGGCTATTAATGTGAATTTCGTTTTCTTTGATAGTTTTTCTCAGTTCATGATATTGCATAAACAACTCTATGTTCTTAGATGTTTCAGCTTTATCAGCCAAATTATTAGCTTCTACATTTGTGCTTTGCATGTCCTTTTCAAGAAAAGTCTTTTTTTTTTCTTTAGGAAGGTGATCTCATCCTCTAAAGTTTTCCGTTTCAGTTGTTTTGTTTCAGCCTGAGCTTCGTTTTTTTTCTTTTCCAAATGCTGCATGTGCATGTACTTTGAACGAGCAGATGAAGCAGCTATTCCGATTTCTTTTGTAATTTGCAAATTGTGAATTTCCCCAGACAGCTTGATATATTCATGAATCACACGTTGAGAAATATAAGATGCCTCTTTCAAATTTTCAACTTCAAGGGCTTTATTAACTGAGAAGCCTCTTTCGACAGATGTCCATGGGAGAGTATAAGAATCATTTTAATAATCTTCCATAGGTTTTCATATTTGTTTCCAGAAAAGTAAGGTTGAAAAAATGTATCCAAGGAAAGATTGTTTGGGTCAAGTGAAGCAAAATCGAATGAATTCGGCTTGACAACATTGGATAGGAAATCGGCTGGATAGGAATCTCATCACAATTTTTTTCTAAAACACGCTTATTTTGAGATAGTACTAAAGATGCTTTTCATTTTTTCTCTTGCTTTCTCGGGATGCCCAGCCATCATGCGTGGGTCAATACTAATTGCATTTCTTACTAATGAATAATTAACTGGACATTTTTGCATTAAATGTTTTATCATTGTTGTAACGCACTTTAGACAATTTTGTCTAAGTGAAAATATATCATTTTCTGTTATTTCTGTTTTCCTTTTCTTTTCTTTTATTAGTTGCTCTGCAGCAAAACCTAAATATATTTTACCCTTATCGTTGTGCATATTTGGATCACTAAAATTAAATTTGCATAATGCATCAACTTTCTGTATCTGATTTTCAGATTTCAGATCCTTAAAATGCTGAATACAATCATTTACAAGTTTCAACAAGTCAGTGGCAAAAAATGGAATCATTGGTTTATCACTCTGATATAGCTTCAAAAATGGTAAAAGTATTTTTGACAGCGATAGAAAAAAATTCAATTTTATCAAAAATGTTTTATCTTTAGTTGCTTCCTTAATGATACAAAATGATTTAGATGTAATTTTTAGCAAAATACCCATATCAATCTTCTTTACATATGTTATGATATCATTCCCTATTTCTATGGCACTTTCAGCTGCTGGGACATTTTCGAACCACCTGTAACTAACAGAATTTTACAGGGAATTTTTTCATTGATGAGATATTTATAAAATCATCATGTCTTCCTGGAGGATCTTTAAAAATCCAATACAAACTTGACAGAACTGAAGTTATGTCCCACCCGATGGATGAAATTTCATGTTTGAAGGAATTGTTTAGGATATGGAGACCACATGAACCTAAATTCAAAGATTGTATGCCATATTCCTTGGATAAGTCTTCCTGTAAACTGTTGTAGAATTTCCAATTAACATAAGGCCCATCCATAGATATTTGTAGAAGTTTTGATAAATCCAATTTTACAACACATTCATACAAAGCTGAGAGAATGTCTTCACTTGTTGAATGCCCAATAAATGCTGATGTTAAATATTGTGTCGTGACTCTACATTCCTCCTGGTGCCAATATCGTACATGAATATCAAGCTGCTTTTTTTGGTTAGTTTGATTTAGAGTCTCATCAAAGAGCAGAGTAAAAAACTCTGCATTTTTGCAGTTATCTACCAAAAGCGTTTGAAAATGGGCCAAGACCAAAATGGCATATATATGCACATTTTTTTTTCTCCACATGAAAAATTGCTAGCGATGCTACTGTCTGAGAACATTCTGGAAAATAATTGTGCAATATCTTCACTGGGTTTATATGAATAATGACTTTAAATGCACTTTAAGGCCCACAATATTTCAGCATCTAGTACATCATTTTTTGAAGTACTAGCATCTATTTTTTCTGATGTATTGGCATCTAAATTGTTTGAAGTAGATGCTGTTTTTGAGAAGAAATCTTTCATTTTCTTTTTCATTTTTTTAGATTCAAGGTTTTTAGAATGTTTGCCACGTGTAAGAAATATAAAAATACATCAGAAATAATCTACAAATACATCACACATGTAAGCATACAATCAATTAAGATGTAATTATTTTTATGTCTGAAGTATAAATAAATACCTAGAATAAATTTATTTTAAAATATAGAAAACTAGCTGACCCGCCCGGCGATACCCGGTCCCGTGTAATAACCTTAAACCTATTGCCCCAGGTGGTGAAACACGGAACTAAAATCATTAAGTTCGAAATCGATGTCGAAATCGGGTCGAATGAGTCAAACCGTATTGTGATCGGATATAGCTGCAAAATCTATTACTTCCACCTTCCACTGACAGGGGGCACAATCTCTTCTATACGAACATAACTGAAATTTTTAAGACTATTGATGTCGAGGCGAACGAGCCAAACCGCGTTCTGATCGGACCCATAGAGCCAGAGATAGCTCCAAAATCCATTAGTTCCATCTTCCACCACCAGGGACGCAATCTCTTCTATACGAACATAACTGAAATCTTTAAGGCTATCGATGTTGAGGCGAATGAGCCAAACCGCGTTGTGATTGGACCCATAGAACCCGAGATAGCTCCAAAATCCATTAGTTCCACCTTCCACCACCAGGGGGCGCAATATCTTCTATACGAACATAACTGAAATCTTTAAGGCTATCGATGTCGAGGCGAATGAGCCAAACCGTGTCGTGATCGGACCCATAGAACTCGAGATAGCTCAAAATCCATTAGTTCCACCTTCCACCACCAGGGGGCGTAATCTCTTCTATATGAACATAACTGAAATCTTTAAGGATATCGATGTCGAGACGAATGAGCCGTACCCCGTCGTGATCGGACCCATAGATCCAGATACGAAAGCGCTCCTGGCCGCGAGGGCATAGGCGCCGACTAGGAAGGGGAAGGGGGGGGGGGCCGCTTTGTCTGGTTAAGGTTAGGTGTTTGTTAAAGTATTACCGATAGTAATAAAGACAAAAAGAAGGCAGACAATTTAGAAAAATGATTATCATTGAAATTTTTCAGACAAAAATTATGGGAAAAAAAAATCAAAGAAAAATTTAAGGACTTTCAAGCACTTTTTGCAAATTTTGAATAAAAATAAGTACTTTCAAGGACCAAAAAATCTTTAAAAAAATTTAAGGACTTTTAAGCACTTTCAAGGACCGTACGAACCCTGTACCAATATTTTATCATTAGTTATCACAGATTTTCCTATAAACAAATAAAACAAAACAAAGAATAAATCCAATATTAAAAAAAATAATAAAAATTTGTGTTTTAATAAACAAGACAACAATAAAATGCAAAGTGCAGAAGACATGAACATTATTGTGATAGATTCATTTGAAAAGGATAATATGTTAAGTCATGCATAAATGAATTGAATAACATTCTTTAAATTAGTTTCACTTAAATATATGAAGTAAACATTCTTTTTAAAAATAGAAAATTTCATGTAGAATTTTTTTAAATAGATGTTTTTATGTAAAAGTTTTATTTAATCTTCAATATTATGTGTCAAAATGAAAATAATAATAATACTCTATAAACAGCAAAATGGCAATGCAACATTTAGCAGTCTTAAAATTCAATTTATCTTTTGATTTTTCTTAGACTTTTCTTAACCTTTACACGGGGGCTCAAACAGCATCTGTCCGAGAATACATAAAACAAGACAGATGCTGTCCAAGCCAACAAACCAGTTAACAATCACTTTTACCATAAATAAGAATGATTAAATATGCTGTATAAAGACTTTATAACGTTTTTTATAATCTAGAGAATCATTTGAGATAATCTTTTTCATAATTTTCCATTTACTTTCTACAACAAAAATTTCAACTGAAATAGATCACATATCGAAAAATATAAGCAATCATTTAATACAAAAAATGAAAATCATCAGTATTTAGGGGGCTAAAATTCAGGGTAAGCTGGCAGGATCCTTGCCAAAAATTGTGAAATCCCTTCTTGAAAAATATCGAGGTGCGAGACTCCCAGCCACAGGATTCAGCATGTCTCCCAATCTCAAAATTTATGGAAGTCAAAACAATAATCACAAACTAGTCAGCTAATCACAAAAAAATTGTGGATTTCAGCAACTAGCATGATGGCTTGCACTGTTCAATCCTTCTCCAACCACAACATGAATATTAATATTTATGTTAAACTTGTTTTAGTAAAATATGAAATATAAGAGGAAACAAAAATACACCCACACTTCTCATTAAAAAAAAAAATTATAGACTTTTTTTTATTTTGGTAAGTGAATACTTAAATTCATAACTAAAGCTTGATAACTAAAAGCTGTATTTGTGATCTTTAGCCACCATTAATTTAAATTGTTGTACCACTAAAGAAAAATCACGTTTGATTATTATATAGTATATTTTTTCATGCAGTGCAAAGCAGCATTAAAAGTGTAGAGAATACAAATTTTGAAATGTTTTAAGATTAGAATATTGAGTGTTTATAACCTATGAACAGAAATTTAGCACTCAGAAGAATTGCAAGTAAATTTAGGAAGTTTTTAAATAAGCAGAATTTTTATAATTTGATGCAGATTTTAGAACATAGTCCAGAAAAATTACTAGTAACATGAACCTGAAATGTATGGCCTAAACTAAAAAGTATGACAAAATTTTGTGTGACATGAACAAATGGCAAAAAACAAAAATCTTCTCACCTTGATCCCCACCATTTACAAATGTTGGAGAAAAGTCTTTGCACAACTAAAAAATTTGAATTTTCCCCCTGAATACATTAAATTTAATAAAAAAATAAATTAAGATACATCTTATATAGTTTAAAGATAAATGTATAAAATTTATAAGAAACAAATTTACAAGAGGTGCATCTTAGTTTATGGTAAAATTTTACAAAAATATACAATCTTAGATAAGTTATTGCAAAAAGATACTATAAATTAACCAATAACTAGAATTATAATAAAACCAACTTAACCTTTTGATACACTATAATAGTGTTTGTGAACCACTGAACCTCAATTCAGTAAATCAATAACTGAATTAAGAAAAAAATCTATACATTTGATATTATGCAGTATGTTATTACACAAAGTAGTTCACAAACTTAAAAACTAATTAAAAAATAAATGCATTATGGCCTAAACAAAAAGATCTATCCCCATCCCCCCCATCGAATTGCAATACTAAGGTGTGCATCTAATCATCCAAAAAAATGTGGTGCTTTAAATAATTCAGACAAGTATTTCACTTATTGCTTTAATTTAGCTACATCACATTAAACATATAACACTTAATAAAGTATAAAGTATGAATTATATATATGTTTGACTTTTCTTGCACCAGCATAATCCCCAGAGAATCACTTAACAACAGAGAGATTAAAACAATAGTATATGGACAAGCAATTCCTCAGCAATAAACTGATACAGTATTGATTTAAAAAATAATGCCCCAAAAGCTCAAAAAAGACTTTTTTAAAACTTCATTATCACAGAAAACATCAGTTACAAGTATTCTCAGTTTGCTGCATCTTTTACAGAAACTTTGGAAATTCTTAAAGTGCAACATATGATACTTTTATTTAATAAACATTTATTGAATATCCTAATGACAAGCTAGGCAATACTTAACAATAAATTGAACACTTTTTCACACTATAATTGGCTTGAATTCGTTCAAATCCTTCCTTATTTTTTAAAACAAAGTTATTTTCATTATACAGTCCTAGAATTTATATCTTGTATGACTTTACAAATAAAAATGTTTAGTGCTGTCATCTTTTTTTTTTAAATCTAAATTATCAAAAAACTATTGAACTCAATACTTGTAAAAATAATGGCATTTGTCAAAGGATTAATGGAAAACAATTTGAATTTATTCCTTATTTAATATTATATATATATATATATATATATATATATATATATATATATATATATATATATATATATATATATATATGTTTAATTAAGTTTCTATTCCAGGAAAAATCTATATAATTGAAATTGTTTTATATGTAAATTGTAATTAAAAATCTGAAAAACAAAATCAAAGCTAACTGTTTTATGAAGCTATTAAATCAATATACATTTTCTCCAAATAATTAACTTTATGTATAGTCCTGTATATGTTGGATTCTCTTTGAATTCAACCATAACCAAAACTCTTCAACTCGAACTCAAAATGCTTGAATTTAAACACAGTTATCTTAAAATCTAGAATCATATCTATAATACAAATTACATTTATATGAAGCAATATGATCTATAAAAATGTGCATATTCAAACACATAATTATTTTTATCTAAAACAAAATTCTGGACTTTAAAAAAATAGAATCTAGAATATACAAGCCCAATTTGAAAGAACCAAAATAAATTCAATATACAACAAAGAAAAAAAAGAGTCAACCCAATTCTAACTCAAGCCGAGACACAGAATCGTAACCATGAGACAAGGTGGGCTGAGCCCCTTCTAGTAACTTCTTGAGCCACCCTAGACTTCATAATCTTTCAACACTAATATCATCTGCACTACATTTAAAATGTTTAAAACTTTGTAATCAGAAAGGTAAGACTCACCCTCTACTTCTGTCCATATTTATATATCATTAAAGAGTAGAGGGGAAAAGACAAGTTGTGAATTAGCCCCAACAAAACATTTCAAAGCCCCCCCACCCCTTCGGACATCGCTGACTGGTTACTGCCCTGCAAGACTAAGGCAAAATCAGGTTACCTAACACAATGCAGAGTTTTAACGCCATGGATTACAAATATGACAAACATATAAGGCCATTCTTCTCACCTCAATCCTAACTTAAGAAAATGCTTGGTGTAAAAAACCATATTTACATACTAAATCATCCTCTGTTAAGACAATAAACTTCATAGTAATAATCATCACTAAGTTTAGTCTTTATATGTTCTTGCACAGAAATAATGATACACTATAAAAGTGATAAGATATTCTAAATTCACTGCCAATTAATAAATAAACAATTTCCACATAAAGCAGATGTTTGAAGATGTATAAGAAATATATTCTAAAACAGTTTACATTTTTTTTTCAAAAAATTTTTTTATTATCAATTTTTCAAAAATAATTTAATAGTAAATAGATACATGAAATTCACCAATTTAAATAAATTCAATTTTGATAAATAAGAAAAGTAAACATCCTGCTTCTTTAGGAAGATGTTTATCTTATGCTACCAACAATACATATTTTTTAATATCTATACATATACAGCAAACAAATAACACATCATTCCAAATACTTCTACATTATTTAAAGGCTGGTCATTCTTATAAAATTTTATCAAATGGAAAATAAAACAAAGAAAAAGATGTTTAATTTTGTAACCACTTATTCTGTTCTACATCATTGTGGAATATAGTTTTTAAAAATCCATTAGAAAATGCATTTTTCATAAAATATGAAATCGCAACAACACAAGAAATCAGTTAAAAGAGAAAGATATACAATTAATCTATATTCAAATGAACAAGAAGAAAATTAGCAAGCTAAAAATACTTTATCACAATGTTTTTTTTTTCTATCTATCTATTACATTGGCAAAAAATTTAAAGCATGCCATTTAACTTTCAATTTTAAATAAAGCAAAGTGATATATTTTTAAAAACTGTAGCTATATGTAAAATAGAATTTTAAAGAAAGGATTTATTATTATTATTGAATAGATTTGGCACTTTACATGATGGCCTTTTTTAATAATGATAAAAAGTACAGAGTAAAAATTTATATTACCTTTCAGAACTAAATTAAAAATAGTATATATTTTTATAAATTATAAGTTGAAAGTGGTAAAACAATAAATATAAACCAGTCTAACATTTCATGTAATTCTTTTGAAAATTGGCAATATATAAACAAGTTAGAGGTGAAAACAAAAATTCACATACTAACTCAAATGTATAAATAGCAAATTAAATATATCTAACATCATAAAGTATTTCATACGATAGCTCAGTTCAATACGATTCATTCAGTTTAATTATGAAATGTACAAAGATACTGCAATAAAAGTTAATGATAAAAATTCATGGTATTTCTTTATTATCACGGCCTCATTACAAATCGCCAAAATATCATGGCAATCACAGTAAAAAAACTAATAATCCTAATGAAACTGGAACCAAATGTGTTAAATATAATAACAAAATGGGTGACACGAGCTCTAAACAAACTGTAATTGTATGCAATGAACAATAACATTATAATCAAACTATAGTTAAATTAAATTTATTTACTTTGATTCCTTCTTGTTAAGTCTGTTGGTCAGTTAACTTCCCAATTCCCTTCACTAATGTTAAACCTATGGGTGTGGAATGCATTTGTATATTAAAAATATCTCCTCAGAAAATTAATATTTTGATCTCCCCCTTTTTTTCCCCTCCCGTATACTCTTTATAAAAGATCTCTTTTTTTTTCTTAACTATCAAAATATTTCCAAATTATATCTATTATTTAGATAATTTAATATTTTGTGTGTGAAAAGTTGATGAGCTATGAGTAAAATTTTAACACTTCAAAATATTAAGTTTCCTGAGGAGATATTTTAAATATACAAATACATTCCATGCCAAACAGGATTAACATTAGTGAGAGGAATTGGGGAGTTGTCTGACCAACAGCCTTAATGTTGCATTAAAAAAAAAAAAAAAAAAAAAAAAATGAGGTGTTGACATGGGAAGGGGAGTAAGTGCCAAAATTAAACTACCTTTAGATTACTACCTTTTCCATGCTGAAGGCATTGGAGTTACTACCTAAGCCATCTTGCGACCATCATAAGAAATAAAATAAAAAGGATATGGACTTACTCTCTTTCCCATGCAATTGGCCTTTGTATTTACTACTATTTTAACAATGAAAAAACAACAACAGAAAAATGGATTTTTTGGCACTTACTCCCTTTTCCATATCAATGCCTTAATTGTCTTGCATGGGGGGGGGGGGTTAGGTGAACTGAGCTGCCCTGACAAATTTTGTTTAACCTATTTCATGTTTATCGTTGCCATTTTAGTTTAAAAGTGTGGAGTTAGGGAGTTTTGCGAACAACATTTTGAAAACTGAGATCTACCCAGACTTTGGTGATCAATTATAGAAATCTTATTTTGGTAACATTTCAAAAATCACCAAGTCATAAGCATACCAGTTCTTATTTCTCTTAGTTATGTATATATATTTTTTAAAATCTTAAGTTACCTGGAAAGAAAGAATAAATTCAATCAAGAATACATTTTACTGTTATTTTTCAAAATCATTAGAGATAAAGAGAATTCAAATACATTTATAATCTAGGAAGAGGCAATGATCCTCCCCTGTTTCCATTTGCTAACACCTAGGGCATTGTAATGAGGCCGTTGTAATAAAGAAGTACCAAATTCAATCAAAATGTATAATTGATAAAACTCAGCAACCACACCGGAAGCCGTTTCAAAAGCACTTAGAGGGATAGCTGTAAAATTAGATTTTTTAACTTGAAAATCTCCAAGTCTGTCTTTTACGAAGAGCTGTTAGGTGAAGGCGGCTCTTCAGACTTCCTGAAATCCAGAGCAGCAGAATTGACGCAGAATCTCTTCCCAGTTGGCTTAGGTCCATCATCGAATACATGGCCAAGATGGGCTCCACATTTTGAGCAGAGAACTTCCATCCGTTTCATGTCTGTTTTCATAGTGAGGAGAAGAAGATTACAACTAACTAGAAAAAACAGACATCACAAAAACAAATGATGTCAACTGTAAGATTTTAATCAGTCTATTAGTCTCTACTCTACTCTACTCAAGCTAACAAGTTGCACAAGCAAGCTCAGATCGGAACTCATTACAGATCAGTAATCACCAAAGATCACCCATAAATCTCATTCCATAGCATGCATTTTTCAAAACAGGAGGAGCAGGTTTGAGAAATCAAAGCAAGTGAGTTAATTTCTCTCTAAATGTTAGGACATGCATTATTTGATGCAGTACAAACACATTAAAAATAAATTGCACTGAAACCCATAAAACTGATGCTCAAGTTAATAATAAAGTAAAAATTAGCAGTAGCTATTTCTTTTAATGTAAAAAATAGAAAACATATGTTATTTTCACAGATTGACAATTTAACTGTCATTTTTCCTTTTTCAGCCTGCCAGTAATATTAAACCGATTATCCAAAAAATAAGTCTTATAACACTAGCTAAGGCAATTATATTGTTGAAGATACAAACAATTCAAAGATGTAAAAAAATAATTTTTTTTATTTTATTGCAGCTTGAGCGATAGAAACTTACATTACTAATATGATGTGTTAAAAATGAATTGTTATCTTTATTGCTTTTATATAGTTAACAGCAATTTAAAAAAAAAATTCATTACAATATCATAAATATACTGCTAATTTAAAATCTGTATGGACTCTGTACTCCTGTAGGTGTTATTTTTACTAACAAGGAGACTGCCAAACATGGTGCGCACAGATTTTGATGATTTTAAGGTATGTTATAGAGGTCAAACCCCTAACTATCCTGGTCAAAGGTTTCCTTCAAATGGCCCTTAGTTTTTGAGAAATTCGGGGTTAAAGTTCAGCATACGTTTATAATACCCAATAGATTGCTACTTCGAGCGAGGTCTCTGTGGTGCAGCGCTAGCATGCGGGATTTCTGAACGCAATGCAAGGGTTCTGTCCCCTCCTATGCCTTTTTTTTAATTTTTGGCGCATTGTACGTTCCAAGCAGAAGTGGGAATTCTACGTTGAACTTTTTTATTTATATTTTTCCTAATAAATTATAGAATGTTTCATAAAATCTTATAGCTTTTCTGCAATTATTAAACTAATATTCTATTTACGAAACTCCAAGCTAATTAATGTATAGATTTATTTATTTATTTATTATTATTTGCTTTTTTATATTTTAAGCACAGTTCTGAAAAAATTCTTTTTTTCTTTTTCTTTTTTTTTAATGTTATACAATTTTATTTTGTATAACTTATACAAAATAATTTTCACTTCGAATCTCCCAAACGTATGTGAGATTAGATATTTTCAAAGAAATAATAAAATTTTAAAGCAGTAACACTTATATTCAAGTTTTTTCCAGTTGTATAAATATTTAGTGCACTCTAAATACATTTATCATTAAAGTTCAAACTCAATATCATTTTTCAATCGCACAAAAAAATGACAGATTACATTTCAGATTTGCTTTCAATCTATCAAGTAAAAACACTGCCAATATCACGCATAAAAATTTAACTGGAAAAGCTAAAATCGTCTGTAAATGAGAGATAAAATTTGCAATACATACAAAAAAATATATATTTTTTCTTTAATCGTCTGCTGCGACTTTCATGGAAATATCAGAATGAAATTATTTTCCTTGGCATAAGCTTTTTTTGCAGCCAGTTGCAATGTTTGGAGTAATGCTGTATATAGGAAAATTCTCTAGATTGTAATATAATGGAAGGAACAAGCACTGATATGGCCAATTCTGGCTTGGAAGAAAAACTAAAATATGAAGTAACGAATGCTCTAAAATATTGCGAGACATTGTTAGAAAATGATAATCTCTTTACACATTCGCCATCTGTTAATATTTCTAGTGCTTCTATAGCAATGGCTGAAGAATTCCATAGTTCAATTTTAGACATATTGGACAGTCGGCAAATTATTTATTCAGATGAATTGATAATGATGAATGAAGAAGATGAACATAACGAATTTACAGAGGTATGTTTTGTTACTTTACCAAAAATATTCATTATATTTATTGTTCAATAAAAAAAATCAAAATCAAATAATTTAATTTTAATTATTTATTTATGTAGTGTCCGGGATTTCACGAAGATGAAGCGAATTTTGTGGCTGAGGAATTTTCACCCGAACCACGTGACTATATCCCATTGTGGTACAAAAAGAATGCGGATGCTTTAGCTGAAGCCCATCCAAAATGGAATATAAAATCATTGTAAGCTAATGGAGCAAGTCGCTTAAAACAAAAGCATCTCTTACGTAGATGGAAAGATGATGTAAATCGTGGAGGTACTTATTTTGACAAATGGAAAAGCATCGATAATGAAACGTATGAAAGATTTGTTGAAGCTCGAAATAATATGGAACAGGTAAAACAAAACGAAATTTTTCAATTACTGATGTAACTGCAAAAAAAATTGAAAACTATTATATTAATTTATTAACTCATTTTTTATTACTAATATACAGGTCACGACACGGACTTTACAACACTGGGCAATGAGTGCGGCTGCTTGTTTTCAGTCGGATGATTTCCATTTCCTTGCAAGTCCCAGATGGGTAGAAAGATTTAAAAAGAACCATCGGATAAGACAACGTAAAGTGACTAAATTTGTCAGTCACAAAGAAATTACAACGATTGAAGAAATAATGGAAGCGGCTGAAAGATTCCGTGTACAAACAAAAGTGCTAATTAGTAAATTTGACTTGGATTACGTAATTAATACGGATCAAATTGGATGCCAGTAAACAACCTACAACAGATCACTTGCTGAGCGAGGAGCTAAATCAGTGTTTGTCAAAAAAAATTTGAATAAATTAACACATTCTTACACAGCACAATACTCTCTTACAGCATCTGGAATTGTTTTACCATTCGTGTTCATTTGCTTACGTGAACAATCTGGAACATTTGGTCCAATTGTTCAAAAGAAGGTAAGTGAATTGAGCGCCACGTTTAAGAACGTAATCGTTACGTGTTCAAAATCCAGTAAGTTGACAAAGCAAACCTATGCAGAATATTTAAAAACTTGTCTTCTTCCCTACGTTAAGAAAAATACTTTTTTTTTGATAATTGATTCGTGGGGAGGTCAGACAGATTCGACAATCTATGATGAGATTTTCGAAAATGAAAATGGGGAGGTATCATGCATAAAAAAAATAATTCCACCAAAATGTACCCCTGTTTGCCAGCCATGTGATGTCTATTTTTTTCACCAAGTAAAATATTTCATGAAAAGGTTACAAAATGCAACAAGTTTGCTAGAAAACCAGAGGGAAATATCTTCACGAGAAGATATTATAAAAATACATTCAATTATATTACATCAATTTAGCTCCCCTCACTTCCGCCCTATGATAAGATACGCATGGTCTGCATCAAAATTAATAGATAGCAGAGAAATTTTCATAAATCTATACGATTTATGCTTTCCAACAACATTGTTAAAAAAATCATGTACGTGTAAAAAAGTTGCTTTTATAAATTGTACTGTTTGTAATGTAATTTTATGTTTTGAATGTTTTTACGATAAGTATCATCCAACTAACTGTGTATTTACTAGTGATGATTAAGCATTTTTGTTTCTCATCTTTTAACGTATTTTTGACGTATTTACCGCAAATTAAGTTTTAAAAAGCATACATACTATATTCATTTACCCTTTTTTAATGTATTTATCGTAAATCAAGTACTAATATATACATATATATTAAATTTATTTATGCTTTTCTCCAACAATGTTAAAAACATTCATGATCATGCAAAAAAGTCGCTTTTTATAAACTGTGCTGTTTTTAATGTCATTTTATGTTTTAAAGGTTTTTACAATAAGTATCCTTTATTAAATGTGTATTTATTTGGACTTATACGGGTGATAATTAGCATTTCTTTTCCAACTTTTAATGCATTTTTTTAATATATATAAAAGTAGAGTATTTAAAATATATATATTATGTTAATTAAGGCATTCTTCCAACATTGTTAAAAAAATTTCATCTTAAGAAATTCTTTTTATGGCGATTTTTAATGCCATTTTATGTTTTGAATACTTTTGCGATATGTATCTCCCAATTAATTCTATATTTATTTAATTAAAAATTTCAATGACGGTAATGATAAACATTTTTGTATCTCATCAGTTAAGATGTTGCAAGATGTTTAGAACGAATCAAATAATATTAGAAGGATATATTATTTTGTAAATGATTTCCTCATCAATTACTTAAAAAAAAAAATAGAAAATGCAAGTAAAAAAGTATGTATTATTTTATAACTATGATAAATAAATAAATAAATAAATAAACATAAATGCCAACAATAATAGTAAGTTAAAAAAAAAAGACGGGACTTCTAGACTTTAATTATCTTGGATTTTCGTCGACACAAATATTAGTTTAATAATTGCAGAAAAACTATAAATTTTTATGAAACATTCGAAAATGTAAATATAATTTATTATGAAATTATAAAAAAGTTCAAAGATGCAGAATTCCCACTTCTGCTTAAAACATACAATGCGCCAAAAATTAAAAAAAAAAAAAAAAAAAAAAAAAGGCATAGGATGGGACAGAACCCTTGCATTGCGCTCAGGAATCCCGCATGCTAGCGCTGCACCACAGAGACCTCGTTCGAAGTAGCAATCTATTGGGTATTTCAAACGTATGCTGAACTTTAACCCCGAATTTCTCAAAAACTAAGGGCCATTTGAAGGAAACCTTTGACCAGGATAGTTAGGGGTTTGACCTCTATAACATACCTTAAAATCATCAAAATCTGTGCGCACCATGTTTGGCGGTCTCCTTGTAAGATTTTCTTTTCTTTTAGAAAATTTACAGTTATAATGCATCTTTAAAATACACTGAAAAAAAAATGGTTATTACAAGATTTGAGTCTACCAGCTACTGACTTCTAATCAATTTTCTTCATTGTTATGTTTAATTAATAAAATTAAGTGTAAATAAACTTGCCTGAACAACAAACTTAAAGAAGAATGTGTTTTAGGTTGAAATTTATTAGCTACTGCTTAGATGAAAACTGTGGATGAAAAATATATGCCTACAAGTATAAATGAAAAATTTATTCATCTACCAAGTTATATAAGAAATGAAAGAAAAAAAATTAGTGGATGTCAGCCTAAAATCTATTTTGAGTTTTTACATGAAATTATGATGTCAACACAATTTTATATATTTCCGCCAAACTGTCACATAACTTTATTATTCCAGTGATATTTGATCTTTAAATTTTATCAAGTTTTTTGTTTCTCTTTCAAGTAGGAGATATTGTCTATTAAATAATCAAAACTAATAGCCAAAATATCGACCATTTATTATTATGAAAGAATAGTTCTTTTACTGATGACAACTTATAACTAAATTCTTATTTCAGAACTAATTTTTTCTTTTAGTGATAAATATTCTTGATATCCTCAATGATTCTAAAAATAGTTTCTCAATGAGAGAAAGGTAATATTAAATTCTAAATTTGTGCTTATTTATAAATTTGCATATCATATATTGTACATTGTTTACTATTTTTTTTTGTGTGAAACAAAACTATCATTAGAAGTAGTATATTTTATGCATCTGTGTAGCTAAGAATATTTTTTTTTCCTGCTTCAAATAAGATAAAAGATTTATCTGGATTTTCATGGTTGAAAACATGTCATAATTTTCAAATATAAATACTACACACTAATTACATTTTTTTATTTTTTTTAAATGAACGCTGCCGAATTTTATAATGCAAAAGACTGTTCGATATTATATTATATCAGTAAACAAGAAAACTTAAAAATTTAAGAGTGTGTGTTTTATTTTTTAATTATTTTTTATAATGTAAGATCATTTTTATGAGAATATAATCTTTTCTTCAAATCCTGTTTTCTTCCAATATCAAAGTATGTTTAGATAATACTTATGTTTAAGATATTATTACAAGAAAATATTTAAAAAATTATTTAAATTTTGCATAGCTGAATTAGAAAAATTTTAAAGAATCAATATTCCTGTTGAAAAATGCTCATAGAAAATTAAGGATTTTATATTCTAGGATCAGATAATGCTTACATGCTATGAACAGATCCCCCCCCCCTCCTCCCGTCCCCAGGGTGCTTTTAGAATCTTAAGTTTCGAAAAGGGGGAAAATTTATTCTACTATTATTTTATTCTATTGGTTCAATGTATTTCTGTTAGTTCAATAATTTTATCCATTCAGCCAGTTTGTGATTCTTTAATTCCTGAATAAGAATATCATAACAATAAGGAAAGACAAACTGTCAATGAAGCTGCTCATCATGAAATGATGACAAAGGCCAAGCACATGTGACAATGTGATTTTAGAAGTGACATCAGAATACTTTGCCAAACAAAGTAAAAATGTTGACTAGCATTTTGTGTCACAAAGCCACAACTTTAAGAATTTGATAACATTTAAAATCGGGACATAAACTAATGAAAGACTTATTTCTTCTTTCACTGGTGACTGAACAGAAAAGATGCAAAATTGACTGTTGTTCTATTCATTTATCAGATACACAGAGAATATTATTATTTAAATATTTGATGATTACACCATGTTTGGTTTTTGACTTGTATGTTTGCAAATACTTTTTTTAGGGGGAGAGGAGGAGGATATGCATATATACATTATTTTATACAGATCTGTTCTATTCTTTCTTATTTTAACAACATAAATTCATTCAAAGAGAAAAATAATGAACCTAATAGAGTCAGAGTTAGACCAAGTAGAGCTGTCAATCTACAGTGTGGATAAAAACTTTAAGGTCAGCAAAAAAATAAAATTTTGATAAATTTAAAATGAGATATTTGAAATGGAAATTTAATGTTGATCATAAAGTTGAAATACTAATATAAAAGTCAAGAAAATGTTTCTGTGAGATTATTGCAAAAATAAATAAATAAATAAATAAATAAATAAATACGCAAACAAACACTATTTTCACATTTGTAAAAATTTTAAGGACACCACTATATTTTTATAGAAATGTTATATATAACTATTATTGATTTGCATGTTACTCTTGTGTATAGTGATTATCATGATGTTTTCTACTAAAAGTTTTATTAATTTTATAAAGTCAAATGCAAGTAAATTGATGGAATATGAAAAAAATGCTGTTGAATCTTTTTCATTGTCAGGAATGAATTGTCAGTCTACAGCTAAAAAGGTAGGAAAATCTAAAACAGTCATCAAAATTTTTTTAAGATTAAAAAGGCGAGCATGGAAAAATAAAACACTGACGACAGACCAGAAGCCTTGTCATCCAGAGATGAAAGGAGAGTTTTAAAGTTAGCATCAAGTAAAAAATACCCAAAAGAAATTTTATGAATTAGCAATACTTGATCTTAATTACTTTAATTACATGATCTGGGAATTTCCAATACACAACAAAATTGAGTAAACCCTCTTTACTGACTAGATACAAAACCAAGCACTTACAATTTATAAGACAAGTGATGACTTGAGGCTACAAATGGCTGCAGGTTATTTTCCTTGTTGACAAAAAATTAAATTACAAGGAAGGTCTCCATAAGCACATACTCTGAAAATTTTTTTAAATTACGGAATATTTTTCTCATGAGGCTATAAACGTTTTTAAAAAATTATGAAATTTTCATGCTTTTGCCGATTTATTGCTGGTTGGCAACACTCACAATGAAAAACACTTTTATGATAAATATTCTTTTGGGAGAAACTTTTTCTACTCTTCATACTGAACTATAATTAGAAGTAAGTTTAACTTAAATAAATACACTTTTATAACTACTGTTTTGCCATATACATTTATACGTATATTTAAAGAAAATTAACGATTGTATTGTATTCTATGGTTTGGAACAAAATTTAAATTAATTAAAAATGCTTCATTAATGTCCGATTCTGAGCACTGCCAATTTGACTTCGATATTATAGTGTCAGAGACAACAAGGGAAAAGTATTGTTGCCATGGAAACAATGACTTATTCAATATCGAAGTGCATTATGAGAGTGTTGCTAGTCTGGCAGTTACTTTAAAATAACTTAAAACTTATCCAGCTGGCGAAACCATGTAAAATTAAATAACTTCACCAATACGCAACTTGTATATATATTATATAAGCTTATAGAAAAAATAAACAATTTAATCGTTTAAATTCATAAAGTACTACACATTTAAACACTCATTTACCCAGGAATTTTCAAATGCATTAAAATCACTTTCATTTGGCGAGGTAAAAGTGTTGCCCGCCAAATCATGTCTTTTTGCACCAAATACTCGAAAGTTTCTTTTTTTTCTAACTAATTTTCTACTGGGATCGGACAGTTAAAATTGATTGATCCTTCATGACATACGTAATTACATAAGTAGTCCCATTATCATTTTTTTTTCAAAATATTTTGAGTATGTGCTTTAAGGAAACCTTCCTTGTTAGAAAATCCTGATGGCTGGAAGTATTATTGGCATGGTTTAAGAAAAGAAATTTCCTCAAAACATCAATTAGATGGCAGATCCATTATGACACGCGGCTGCTTTTCGTTTAATGGTGTGTGGTTACTTTCATTTCTTTCAGAAAAAGTGAATGCAAAGACATACCTAAAAACTCTTTCTGACCATCTTTCACCTGTTGCAACACTTCTGGCAGGGGAAAAATAAATTTATCAGCAAGATAATATGCCTATCCATACAAACTATAGGACAAAACTTTTGTTCCAGGGGAAAAATCGATTTAACAGCAAGATAATATGCCTCTCCACACAAATCATAGGTCAAAATTTTAGTTCCAGACGAAAAATATTGAAATTTTGCAATGGTCACCCAGAAGTTCTGATCTAAACCCTATCGAGAACTTGTGGGGAGATCTAGTAAGACGATTTTACAAAAATGGAAGACATTTTTCCTCAGCTTCAGAACTCAGATCTATGATTGAAGATGAATGATACAAAACCAGACCTGAACTGTGTCAAAAATAAATAATGTCTATGAAATATAGAATAATTATGGTTATTAAAAGCAATGGTGTGTGCACAATATATTAAGTATTTGTTTCTTCATTACTGTATTGTTTTTACTTTGCTGTCCTTAAAGCGAGATGGGGGTTTCTACGAAACAGGCAGAAATATATATATATATATTGTATAATTATTTTATTTGATAATAAAATACTTAGATAAATTCCATTGACTTTTTTTATTAGGTTTTCAGCTTTATGATACAAATTATAGTAAACATTTTTTCATCCGATTTGAAATTTATCAAAAAAACATTTTTTGCTGCTCTTAAAAGTTTTTACATGCATTGTATGAAGTTTATAGCTTCTGTGCATGAAGCTAATACACATTAAATTACTTAAATGCTTACCATGTGATAAATCCTGCTTGTATTTAACACAACTACTGTCAACTGTATCAAAAAATGCAGGCCATCCACATTTTGAATCATACTTTGATTCAGAGGGGAAAAGATCTTGATTACATACAACACACGTATATGTCCCTTTCTCAAAATGTTTATAGTATTTCCCAGTGAAAGCTCTAGAAAAAAATACATAAATATGAATGTGTACACATTTGCATGAGATAAATAAAAATAATAAAGTTTAAGGAGATATACAACCTGCTACATGTAAAACAAAAATAAACACACACACACACACACAAAGAAAAAAGTAATTAAGTAGTAAATCTGTGGATCAGGAGCCTCAACATCAGCTCTGCAAGTCATTTGTTTTTTAAATCTCATTTTTGATATCATTTAATATCGTACAATCTGCAATTATTTTTTCAATTGCATGCATATTTATAAGCACATAAAACTCTTTGAATGTTCCAGAAAATAAAATCATTAAATTAAACATTGTGTTATACAATGATATTCTGAAAGTTTCATTAAATTTACATTCGTTTTGATTAAAAAAAGGTAAAAAAAAAAATGTTTCACCAAAATGGTGAGAGTTCCTTGAATTTTATTATTTTATACTTTTTGAAATATGGTTGATAAGCAACGAATAAATTAAAGTGGAAAGTAAAAATAAACACTTTTAAAAGTTGTAAAAAATATGAAAATAAGATATTTATATTCCCCGAACAGCTGCAAAAACATTTTCAAATATTTTAAGAAATTAATTTCTAAATTTTATTAAATTTATCAGCAAAATTTTAAAACTATTGGAAATCCATATCGAAAATTTAGCATTCATAATTTTACATCTAAATCCATTATGCAAATATTCCATTTTCATTTCAGATAAAAATGAAATTTGAAAAATAGTCTGTATCCCCATAGGAAAGCATTATGACCTAAAAAAAAGTTCTATATTTTCCAAACGAATGAATGAACCAAATTTAACCAAAACTATACAGCTAATTCCGGATACCTCGCCAACATACCTACCAAAAATAAACCTAATCGGATCATTTTTACAACAGTTATCGCGGGACAAACAGACAAACAGAAACCAAAAACTTTTTGCGTCTCCATCAACTGACATTTCGGCAATAAACTTTTGCTTACCCTCTTCCCCCACCATACATGGAAATTCTTCAAAAAGGGGAGGGAGTTAGATAACCGAAATTTACCTGCTGGAAAGTAACAAATAAAGCAACCTTTTTTTTTTTTTTTTTTCAATTATGTAAAAAAAAAAAAAAAAAAAAAAAAAAAAAAAAAAAAAAAAGATTTTAAACTGTGGGATGAAAGGAAAAAGAGGAAAATTATGGATTGGGGGAAGGTAATTTAAATTTAGTGTTATTAAAGTGCAACAAATAGGACAAGGTTTTTTTTTTTTTTTTTTTTTTTTTTTTAAACTATAAAGAGTTATAAAATTTGTGTGCTGGAGGGAGACAGGGAGGAAAATGAAAATTTTATAGTTTATGGGAGGATTTTAAGGAAATTATAGAAAAGCAGAAATCCGCCAGAATGTGGAAGATTTTCACCCCTGTGTCTATACAGATATTTAGAATAGTTATTGTACTGTCCTCTAAAAAAAAATTGAAATTTTATCTATAGATAGTCTAATAAAACATGATTATTAAATTAAACATGACTAAATTTTTACAGTTTGTTCCGACTAAGATTTTAATGCTGAGCATTTTTCATTTTATCACTTTATTACAAAGTAGCAGCCAAATTAAGCAAGAATTTGGGAAAAAAAAAAAAAAAACACATTTGGAATTTTTTGGAAAAGTGTTTAACTGAAAAAACCCACAGCTGAAAATGAAGCCTTTTATTACGTATTAATGGTTTAACATAAAAGCAATTAAAAAATTATGTAGATCATTCTAAAATTCTATTATAATAAGAAAATTTGTAAAAAATAAAGCTCATGTTTTGCCAGAATTCTGCAATTGTTAGTTTAAATTATTTTAGAATTAAATAAGCACTCAATAGGTATTTTTAAATATTTTTATTATTCTAAATGATGCATAAAAACAGAACAAAACAAAACTAAATGACTTAGTAAAATATTTGATGAAGTACTAGGGTGTTTTTTTTTTTATGAAACATTTCACTCTGCATTTTTTTTTTTTTTTTTTAGAGGACAGCACAATACTGTCTGCTAAAAAAAATTCAGGAGTTTTGCAAGGGGTGAAATCAAAGGAGTTTGAAAGGACCCAGCAAAAAAAAAAAAAAAAAAAAAAAAATACTTTGAAAATGTCTTGGTCCCAGGGACTCAGAATTTCAAAAGCCTGGCGGCATCACTCTTATTTAATGAAACTTGGTTCATGTATGTAAAGATAGAATTTTATAATCGATTTTTCAATCATTTCCTTATGTGCTACAATTATAAAAATTATGTACACAGGTGTGTTTCAAATGACAATATAACATTTTTAAAACTTAATTATAAACTAATAAATTAATTTTAAGGTATTTTTCTGTTAGCCAGTCACATGTGATAATTGCCAAATATTCTCTCAAATAAACAATACAGTAACAACTGTATATGAGTTAGAACAATGGAGTTAATTATGTGCCAAACCAAGCTGACTAAAATATGCCAACTGGCTGTGAAACTGCAACAATGAAATATTTTAAACACCAAACAGTAAAAAATAAAATATAAAAATATAGAGTAATAATAATAATAAATATGCTTTTATTACAACAATTTTTTTTGTTTCAAGATTAAGCCAAGGCACACTTTGAGATGCAGCTATCACATGCAGGTGAAATGACGCTGGACTGGCGATGAGCACATACTGCAACTCAGTTTTTTGTCATGTTTGTTGACATTGTTGAGGTAATTTGGCATGTATATTTACATATATTTTACCATGGTTCAGTAGATCGATTTAAGTTCAGAATTAGATTATGATACTAAAACGTATACATGCTAAAATGATCATTAGTGTTTAATTTGCATTTAAACGAATGTTTGCTTAATAATAGTTGCATATAATATTAAAAGTGTTATGATAGTTCTATTATTTGTTTAGTAATAGTAGTATTCGTATATTAAGTTTGAACAGTTTACTGTGTTTCAAAGTTTCTTTTCATTAAAAATATTAGTTATACATCTAAAACGAGTAATTTTATACAACATTTATTTCTTTTTATTTTAAATTAAAAAAAAATTAAGAAATAGATTTTAATTATTTAGAAAGAAGATTATTTAGATTATTTTTTAGAAAGAATTTGATTTTTAAAGCTATTTTTAAATGTGAGTAAAATGTTTTGTAAATTGCAGAATAAATAATTGTAAAAAAAAAACTTCATTTTAGCTTGTTGTTCATTATTGGAAAAAATATATATGTAATCCAAACTTAAATTACAAATTTAGGAGACATCAGATTTTCTAAAAAGTTCTGATATAAAAGCTTTTAAATATACTCTTTGAGATATATGTAATTATATTTGTAAAATTTATAGGGAGTCACTGAAAACCTATATATCTCTCTTCCAAATAATTAATCACCAATTATTTTAGCGGCAATTTTGGTGACCTTTTAATAAAAGGTAAGGTAATCGTACAACCTGGGATAATCTTTTGGAAATAGCTATAGTTTTTCTATAACAAATAATAATATAACATTAGAGTGCTATCTCCCTAGAAAAGGTACAGTGTTGTGATTATTTTTTTAAAAGGAAATTGTCCTTATGGTTGAGCCACCAAGCCCGCTGTTTAGTTCTGCTAATAAATATTGACTAAAAGAATATCAGACTATAATAAGCATGAATGAGGAGACTAAGTTAAAATTAAACACAAAAGTTTATTTACAAAAGGTTATTTAAAAGAATTAAACAATAGGAAATAGAATAATTCACAAAATATTTACATAGCTCATTACTGAATACTGGCATCATAAAAAAGGGTGAATAATGAGCTTGAATAGTGAAAAAAGCAATGCTGTTGAATATTCAGTATTGTCTGTCATTCTAAAAGGATATTATTTAACATAAAATTAATTACATTTTTCTTTATGCATATTTTATAGTTTATGATTAATTAATTTGCCACAGATGTCCTGATCCTGGGATGATAAGAAAACGTTTCTCAATAGCAATTGTTAATGTTAGTAAAGTTTTATCACAGTAATTGCATTTATGTGGAAATCGCACCTGGGTGCACTGAACATAGTTCTGCATCGGTCTCCTTGAAGATTTAGAGCTTTTCTTTGCTATTCACAACACTACTTCCATTTACTTGTTGGTTTTAGTCCTTTTTACAAAAACTAAGTTAAAATTACTAAGTCATATGAAGACATGGTTAAGTAACACAGGCAAGAGATAATCTCGCTAACTTCGAATGTAACATCGACAGGTACAACCTCTTAAACTGCGAATCTTAGTCCAGAATGATATTTTATTTTACAGATTTTCTTAGTTCGA
Organism: Maratus michaelseni; assembly: GCA_963931845.1. Classification (NCBI taxonomy): domain Eukaryota; kingdom Metazoa; phylum Arthropoda; class Arachnida; order Araneae; family Salticidae; genus Maratus; species Maratus michaelseni. The sequence continues at coordinate 190,137,079 of OZ007592.1, read as the reverse complement.
AGTAAAATTGTTACAATGTCCTGCATCTTCCTCTATTGTCAGAGTTCATCAATCTTGTTGCTGCTGTTGGAACTCCACACCCTTCCAACTTCAGGAATGGTTACTGTTTTATCAGAACTGTATCATGACTCTCTTTTGGTTCGTAGGAGCAAACTACTCCTTCCATGGGGCTGTAGGGCCCAAAACGTCTAGTGACGTGAAAACTTGGCATATCTAAGTTGGTGGTCTAGGCTAAATTTTATGGCTCTGTGAAATCATAAATCGCCTTTAGTGTGTGACACTAAACAACCGCGACAGGAGAATTTTATGACGTTTGTTTGTCTGAAGAACTGCTGGACACCTGGTGTTGTTGTTTACTTATTCTATCCAGCATATACAATAATTTATCACAAAAAAGAACATTTCTGCAAAAGCAAAACTAAAATTACTTATTAAAAATAAATCTAACGTTTCATCATTCATTTTTTAAATATTCACATACCAAAACACAATGTAAGAAAAAAAAAAGAGAAATTTTAGAATGTTGATGCATATAATGAGAAACTGGAAAAAGTATATATAATTAGGATTTACTAATTATGAATTATATAATTTTGAAATAATTAATCATACTAATTTGCTATCTTAAGTAGTAGTATTTCAATGATCTTGCTTCATATTAATGCAGATCCAATTTGTTCTACAAAAGCACAACTAAACACGTGACACTCACACTTGAAACTGTGTTCCAAGTACGAGTGGGAAGCAGGATCTGCATCAGAAAAACTGAGTGCGAGTTAATATGTGCTCTTCCGTTCATTTTAATGATCCACAAAATTGCGGGACATGAAAGCCTGCCCTGCCCATGTTGACTGCATCTCATTGTGTGCCGGCTCTTATAAATTGATTGCCTAAGTCTTGTCATTGTGCTTGTCTTAATTTCTTGTGTCCAAGTTGTGTGCATATTTTAAATTATGCACATGCTCTCACAAAGTTCCATTGAAAAAAAAAAGGAAATTACTATGCTAGCAGCTGGATTTTATCACACTATGTTGACTTTCAAATAATAAGGGGTTCATAAAGAATTACAGTGTGACAAAAAGAGAGGCAGAGCCAACATTTTGTGATGTCATAATCGAAATATGAAACCAATTACATAGGCATTATTTGCAAGCAGCATAATAAAAGGTTCATAAAAAGTATGTATTTTTATTCAGATGGTATAAGATATATTTTTCCTTTTCCTTTAAAAGGCAACAACTTCAAGTAAAAGTCCACAAGCTGATGATGGTTTTATGGTGCATGATTTTCTTTGGATGTAATCCAGCCTTTGCAACTGCCTTAGTTTAATTCAATAGGTAAATAGTTTAGAACTTTCTTTTTTTTTATAGAAAATTATAAAGTACTCTGTTGGATACACAATAACGACAATGATCTGTGGTTACACAAAGATGTTGACAGTAACCATCTTCTTAATACAACCAATATAATAATAATAAAGACAGGGAATGGCATGCCAGTACTAAATATCAAAGATAAAATCCACAAACTCAATATGATTAATGAAAATGTGAGAGTTTTTATAAGAACAATTTTAATTTGCTACACATTTATAAGATTTAAATAATAAGAAGATAATAATCATAGTGTTGTTTTAGTCAAAATTGGCACTAAATTAACAGTTGCAAAAAAGGTTGCATTACAACAGTGGAGGAGGTGTCGCTCAAGTGTGATGACTTGTGACAGAGAGAAAAAAAGGTTTGAAAAAATGAAATTTGGGTGATGTATTTAAGTGATGATCCCATACTTATAAAATTCATTCTTTAGTCTCATACAATACACATTTATATTTTAGTTTGAACATTATACATTTTTTATACACAAAAATGAATACAGTGTTGATAAATATGCTTCAGCTGTTTCACCAACCATAAACAAATAATAACAATGTGAAAGGTATATTCCACAAACATTAAATTTAATGTCTAAATTTAGACTTAAAACTTTTTTGTTAATAAAATCAAGTTAGAGAATTTTAACACCTAACTTAATAGTGAGTCAATGCATAATTCCATAGCAAAAATAGAGTAAATTTCAAATGCAAAATATTTAGGAAAAAATACAATTTTAATGAATCAAATATGTTCCATTCTTTTTAATAACTTTCTGTCAACTCTCCACAAGCTTGATTATCTCTCTTTCATAGAAATCCTGAGATTTTTGGGCAAAGAAGCCATCCAAGTGGTTTTTGAGGACATCCAGGGAACTGAATTTCTTGTTATTCAAATTGTTCTGTAGTGCCCAGAACAAGTGATAATCTGAAGGTTCAAGAACCGGACTTTACAATGGGTGCTTCAAAACATCCCATCCAAGCCATAATAATTTTTTCCGGGTCATCAGAGAAACATGCGGTATGGCATTGTCGTGGTGGAACACAATGTAGAGGTGAAAATTAGCGGTCGCCACTCGCCACGCGGCGATTAAAGTTTAAACATGATAATTAAAAAAATCAGCCATCGATCGCCACCCTAGTCACCACTCGCCAAGTGGCGATATTTTCAATATTTCGGCTTTTTCTCATGTGTTTACTCTTTAGTTGGACTATTTTTTCAAGAAATACAGTTTTATTCTGCAAAATATATTCATAAGCTTTGATTCCACATGCATTTTAAGTAATTTATTTCTTTTTTTCCACAGGATAAAAGCGAATTTTAAGGACATTGCAGTATCTTCTATATTTCGACTCCTGCCACATGCTCAACAGTTTGATTATTTTTCTTCAAGAGATACTGTTTAATCATGCAAAATACACTCATACTCATGTAATAGGTATAAAACTCTTATAGAAAAATATGGTTATATACAACGATTATAATTTATCTAGATGTCAAGAAAGTTTGAAACATAATAGTGGCCACTAACTTTAAAAAGTGGCCACTAATGAAACTGAGTCTACCGGCCACTGGCTACTAACTAAATTTCCCAGTTTTCACCTATAACTCAATGCCATTTCTGTTCGCCAATTCAGCTGCTTCTGGTTGACTGCTCACTTTAATTTATCCAGTTGTAAGCAGTACTTGGTTGAATCAATCATTTGGTTGGGTGGTAGCAACTCATAAAAGATGATTCCCTTCCAATCCCACCAGATACAGAGCATGATTTTCTTCGGGTGTAATCCAGTCTTTGTGAGCAAGCAGTCTCTCTCTGCACTAACCACGATCTTTTTCGACTGACATTATTGTAAACAATCCATCTATCACCAGTGATCATCTGCATCTTAAATGGTTCATTTGTATGGCGTTTGAGCAATGAATAACAAGAAATTCAGTTCCCTGGATGTCCTCAAAAACCACTTGGATGGCTTCTTTGCCCAAAAATCTCAGGATTTCTATGAAAGAGAGATAATCAAGCTTGTGGAGAGTTGACAGAAAGTTATTGAACAGAATGGAACATATTTGATTGATTAAAATTGTTTGTTTTTGTTTCTAAATATTTTGCATTTGAAATTTATTCAATTTTTGCTACAGAATTATGCATAGACCCAATAACTTGATTGAGACATTGATTTTATACACACGTTACTGTAAAAGCCCAAAGTCTGGTAAATTCTAGCATTTACGTAAGTTAGTTGGTATAATCATAAGGATGATGCCAAAATATGATTTTTAATACTATCCTTTAAAAGTAACCCCCTTTTATATTGCAGATTCGGATTCTATGGGAAAAATATGTAACTTTTGTATTTAACATTTTCTTCACAAAATCGTAGATGGCGCTATAATCTAGTAAAATTCAGGGGGAATAGTTTCCATTGAAAAGTCTGAAAACGGTCGAATAATTCGAGAAATACACATCTGATTGAAAACAGAAAAATACGTGTTCAATATTTTAGAAAAATGGCAACTTTGATATCCCTAAATAGATTTTTCTAAAATATTGAACACGTATTGTTCCATTTTTCAATCTGATGTATATTTTTCGAGTTAATCGGCCATTTCCAGACTTTTCAATGGAAACTATTCTCACTGCATTTTACTCGATTACAGCACCATCTACAATTTTCCGAAGAAAATGTTCAATACAAAAGTTATATTTTTTCCTATAGAATCCGAATCTGCAATATAAAAAGGGGGTTATCATTTAAGATTTCAAAATCGCCCCCCTTTCCCTCCAGGGGGCAGAGTTGGAGGGGGCAACTTTGATATCCCTAAATAGATTTTTCAAAATTATTGAACATGCATTTTTTCATTTTTCAATTCGATGTATATTTCTCGAGTTATTCCACCGTTTTTAGACTTTTCGGACACCTTGTATATTAAAAATTATGTCGATTGTATTTTGAACTTTTTGCTCAGCAAGGGGCACTGCTATGCTAATTTTTACGATCAACATTATCGCGGTATCTCTGATTCTATTGAGTAGAAATGTAGCAAATTTCATATTTGAAGTTATTAAAATTTATATGTTAGTACAATTTTCTATTTGAATACCCAACAGAGAATGCTGCTGAACTGTGCCTCTATTTTTTCAGTGATCACTGTAACTCTGAGTTAAATTTAAAGAAATGCACTATAACTTCAGAGTTGTTTGTGTGTAACAGTGCTATTTAAATTAATAAATCAGAATAATATAGTAAAAAGTTTTGTGATGGGCAAAGCATACTAGTTTGATAATATTGATATATATTTAGCATTTTCTAATTTGATAAAAAAAAAAAGAAAAAAAAAAGTGATATTATGTAGAAAAGGCTTTATGGGCTTTTGTATGAACAGTAGGTAATAAAAAGGGTAATAACTTTTATTTAACAAAAGAGGGATACAATTCTTTAATAAATTAAGTGAAAGAAGCTAAACATGTTGTTAACAGAAAACAAGCAATTTATTATAGATAGTTGAAATGCTAAATATTCAACATAGGATTTGAAGAGAAACATAAAGCATCATTATCTGAAAAGAAAACCAGAAATTCGGTACTATGTTACTTTTAATCACCTGTTCAACTTTATACATGTATGGCTGTTGCCATTGTGGTATAAATAAATTTATTTGATGTCGATGAAGGTGTAGTTATATATTAAATAGTTATGAAGTTCTTTATTTAAAATATTGCGTTGTATTCGCTAGACCCTTTAGCATTCTTTTTGGTCAAGCAGTGGTTAAAAATAAAAGGAAAAGAAACTTCTTACTTGAATGGTGTCAGCTGAAAACAAATGAAGAGGAGCCTTGTTAATGATATAATCAAATATCTTTATTCGTTTTTTTTTTAAGAGAAGAAAGAGGCCTTCATCCGTTGGTCACCTTTTTATTTTAATAAAAATGTTGGCCGATAAAAATGATCTTTTCCACTCGAAGAAATGTCTTTAAAAATTAAAATGCAGCATTAATCCAGATTTTAAAGATGAGAATTTCAATTAAAACTTTTACGCGCCATCAGGCAATAAATTCAGACAAAGAGACATCGTCGTAGAATTTCGCCGGACCACACATTGTCGGCCGCAGGCAGGCAGGGCCCGCGATCTTTTTGAAACGAAAACTACATCATGACAGTTCATCAACAAAACAGATTCTGATTTAAAATTAACGAAATTTTTAATTTATAGTAAGAAACGGGGACACCATAAGTATCCGGACGACAAGACTTAAATCTATTAGAGAATTTTAAAAATTAGACAATATCTTAATTAACAAATCCGAACAATTCATTTAAAAACATTTATTTTAATTTGAGCCAGCAATCGTCAAATAAACCACGCCTTCGAAAAATGAGCCTCCTTTTACAGCTACCTGATGCGTACGTCACAAGAGGGGGAAAGACGGCGCTTCGATGACGTCATCACAATACGAGGAGAAGGCAGAGAGCGAACACATCGGCAAGAGCGCAATACGGCCGCCGAACGATGCCTGATAAGAAACGCTCGCGTAAAAATAAATACGGAATGAATCAACATAATATCGATGTGAAAGGCCGAAAGAAATAAAAATATAACATGATTTAAACATTGTGAGATTTCATATCACAGCCCTAATGGAAGAATTTGAATGATTAAGGAACTGAATCAAAGTACAAGAAAATGACTGTGGAATTTATTGTTACATATTTGAGACTATCTGAATCATATAAGAAAAAAAACCCAAATCTTTGAAAAAGAAGTGTATTCAAGCCATTGGTACATATTAAAGGAATTTTTCATGCAAAAGTCGACCTGATAGTTATGCATTCCAATGGTGGTTGTGATATGAATTTTATTTCAGTGTATCTAAGATAATCTTACAAAAATTATCTTTCTCCGATCTTTACACAGTAAAACAGCTGGTGAAGAATATTTTTTACAATGTTACAAATTTTATATGTCAAACAATTCTCCATTTTGACAACTTGGAGGGAATTTTACAAACAAATCACAAAAAGTTTATTATGTCAAATGCGGAATGATATAAAAGTAGTTCACAGTAAACAGTGATAGAGTGAGTCAGAAGATTCAGTCGTACCATGAAGTTGAGAACATTTAATAAAACTAGGAGGCTCTGCCAACTGCTCGATAAACCCCATGAATTGGAACGCAATTCACATTGGGACTGCTTCGCTTGCTTGCCACTTTTGGCAGCAACTCTAGCCAGAATAAGTTCATCATTTTAACATATGAAATTTACATATTTCTTAATGTAAAAAAAAGTAATTGAAAACTTTGTTGAAAACACAAGTTGTATTGACTTATACACCGTATACACCAGACATACTATATATAAAACTTTGTTGCATGCACAATTAAAAATGCATTTTGTTTTTGCTATCAACAGGGCATAAATCATTTTAACATTATGAAAAAATTACCTCGGAAACACAATTAATTTAAAACACATTGTGCTTATAATATTATACAGTATTACAGATTAAATTCATTTAGAAAAACACTATGTGCAAGATAGTTAAATATAAATCAACAATCATTTTCTAAAGTTCATTCAACCTGAAAAATATATTATCTCTCAGACATAAACAATATGTTTTCTGCTATGTATAAAAGGAACTCTTGATCAAAAAGCTGATTTGCTGAATGCATCATGTGACCGTAAAATGAACCAGTGACACATATCAGCCGAAAGATCATGCTGTGTTTATAAAGAGATCCAGCTTCAAATTTTGATTTGCTTAATGAATCATGTCACCGTAAAATGAACCACTCCAAATTGTTGTAGATGCATGGAAATGCAATAAAGCGGTCAGAAAGATTAAAAATTACAGCATAGCAGCAGGTAACAAAATGTTCTCCTTATTAAGCTATGTTTGGTATTCCTATGAAACTGGGAATAGCCAATTCAGTTCTGTCATGTAATTTTAACTATTAACATAACTACCGAGGAAGATTTTGTAAAAGATATAAATATAATGAATGAATGCATGGATAATACAGAAGAAGGCACTGACCTTGAACCAACTATTGATTAGGAATTGCAAGATAATGATGCAAGTGAAATTGAAAAGTACGTAATGATAGAAGTAGATACCAAAGTTCAGTATGGAAAAAAAAAAATATATATATATATAACTATACTCTGAAACCCCTGGCAGGACAACTGCGATTATCAAGACAGCTCGAAAAGTGAAACTCTTTTGAGAGGCTGTCAAGGAATGACATGAAGAGCTGGCAATGAAAATAAAAATAGCATGTTCTAAAATCTTCCAGAAATCTATTAAGACAAAATGTTAGAATAAAAGTACCTGACATTGACAGAGGAAAAATAAATCGAAAATCAGTACTAGCCATTATCACAATTTTTAAAAGATGATGAATTTCATGTACTTTGTAATAAGTTGGGTAAACTAAAAGCATCATACACAAGAAACCAGTTTATTTTTTGGAAAGAAATTTTTTTAAACATTGAAGAAGTAGACACTGAGGAAATATGGAACTCCAGATATACGTTACCTGAGTTGTACGTTTCCCTCAGTTATACGTTTCAACTCAGCGGTGCCGGCCGCTTTCCATTAAAAATTAGCGGATTTATACATTTTGAGTTGTACATTTCCCTCAGTTAAACGTTACGTTTTTGCGTTCCCGGCCGAAATTTTGTCTCATTTATGCATTTTGTTACCGAAAACACTGACGACTCGTCGGATGAGTATGATTTAAAAGATCTCACTCTAACTTCGGAGCTGCTCTAAGGGCTTTTGAAGTAGTAAAGCGGTTCGCCAGTAGTAAAAACAGTAACGGTAAGGCGGCTGCATTATTAACAGAAATGCAAAGTTTGCTGTTAAATGTCGGCACTGCCAAAAAAAAAAAAAAAAATCGAATATTAGTGATTAATTCTACAAGATTCAGTAAACTACTGAAATATCTATTTGATAAATGATTTACATGCCAAGGCGATTTCAATAATTTCTTTTAAGTACACTATGTGTATTAAAAATATTTTTAATGAAGCTTTTATGATAAAATAACTTCATGTATACTTTTCTTATGTACTTTTTTTTTATTCTGTTCCATTTCCGAAACTTTATGTCATGGGCGCAGTAATATTTACGAAACTTCCGTTTTCGATATAAAAGATAACTGGAACTCCTCAGCGGAACAAAGTTTTTAGGATATATTTAAAAAATGGTTCCGGTAGACCATTAATTGAGCTGTACGTTTTACTGAGTTATACGTTTTATTTTCCGGTCCCGAGCAAAACGCATAACTGGAGTTCCACTGTAAGTGTACATGAAGTGGTAAATAATTTTTCTTTAAGGGAAGAAGTACTCTGAAAATACAACTGTTCAAATTCAAAGAAGTATATCCCAAAGGTGTGTTAGTACAAATCAGTAAATCTACTTTGTAATTCAAAATGCCATAACAGTCAATCTTGCCGTAACAGATGAGTTTAATTATGATTTGATAATATTGAAGAAAATTCAGAATTTGTAAATTCCATGAACATTTTCTTTTAATAAATTAATTAAATGCAGTAAAATATATAAAGTTAAATTTAATGTTGTTCTAGGCTTTGTTTAAATTTAATATGACAAAACATATTATTGTAACTTTAGTGATGAAAATATAGAATATAAACTGAAACACAGTTGTTTAAATTTATTATTCAACACACGTCGTTTTTAAATAAATAAAAATAAATGTTCGTTTGAATATACCAGATATCCATGTAAGGTTTAATACAATATAATACCCATGCATTTCCTGAATCTTATGCCAAGTTTATCATCAGTTTCAGGCTTTAACTAAAATGAGTCGACAATTCCCAGTGTTTACTGAAATGGGAGCATTTAGAAGCAAATTTTGGGCTTTTACAATAACACATATTTTTATTTTATATTAACTAGTCAATTTTCCCATTTTCCATTAATAAAAATTTATATACAGATGAGTTAATACTAATAAAAAAATTACTTTTTTAATCACAAATTTAGAGCTTAAAAATTTTATATATAAAAAAAAATGATACTTTTAAACAACACTGATCTATAAATCCTCCAGATATTTAACTTTTCCAGATAATTAGTAAGAAAATAATAAAGATTAATTCAGAAAATATTTAAAAGAAATGTCTCTTAAAAAGTTCAGAAAACAAGAAATTATTAAAAAAATATATGACCAAAAAAAAAAAACCTTTCAGTCTCTTTTTCTTGTGTGACTTGATATTGTTGTGCAGTTAATCGTTGCTTTAATGCTTCTTTTGAAAATTCAGGACCACAAGCATTTCCACAGCATTCCATCTTTACAGAAATACCTAAAGTATTCAATATAAGTAAAATTCAAATATTGTAATTTTTTATTATGCCAGATTATATTATATATATAAAGGATACAAAATATATATAACTACAACTTTTAGTTAAACATGGAGTGTCCAACTTTTTGACTTCCCTGGGACCCTGGACCACATTTAAGGGATCTCCGACTGCACATACACTGTATTAAAATTAATTTTGTGCATAGAAAACATGTTGGCATCCATTGTAATCAGCAGAAATTGGTCTATAGATTATTTTTATGTATAGATCAGTTTCAACGACGTGATCACCAGCCCACCAGTTTTTATCCAACCAATCATAAACATTGATTTGTAGCCTGAAAAATGAGCCAACCAATCACAATCCACCATCTTTGAGGGGCAAACATAAACACCCATCTGGTTGCTAGGTTGTGACGTCAGTTGAAACTGATCTATTATACTTTATTGACACCAATTTTTTTTTCATTACAATTAAATAAAAAAAAATTTTAAAATTTCAATTCATAGTGGTTAAGCATAAAAGCACGTATATAAAGTACGTGTGAAAAGTTTGATCCGGTGAAAATTACGTTATGCTCAACTTGAAATGCATTTTTTACATTGATGCATTTTTACATTTTTCTTGATATAAATTTCAAATCTAATGATTATGCTGTTTTTCAAATATTGAATTTCAAAAATTACCAAATTTCACAATGGAGTACCATAGCGAAACCTTCATGCGTAAAAAGATAATAATAACGGCAATGTGTCCTGACGTGTATATTGGCTAATAGCATGAGTCACAAATTCTAGTATTCTGTTAAAATATAAAAGTGAATTATGATGTCATGAGTGCATGATTTTTATTTCATTCTCGACAAATAGCATATTTCAGTCCACCTCAGTGGGGCATATCAATTTTATTATATTTGAAGTATTGTAACTTCATTAAAATCCAAGGGAAATGATTTTTTCACATAGTCACCTTAATGCAACACAATCATTAATATTTTTAAAGCTGACCTATTCCATAATAGAGTCTTTAGAGAATTGGCCTAATTCGGAAACTAAGTTTTTAGGATACCCTTTGGTACTTTTTCGTTATACCAACATCATGCCAAAATGTATGATAAATGCGTCATTTATTTCAAACCTAAATGTGCAAATAATTTTTATTTAAAACAGTGCCAAGCACTGTGACTCGCCATTTATTCAAAGCAAATCTCTTTTTTTTATTATTATTATTATTTAATTGTAAGCATGCAAAAATTTTAATTTACTATTTTTTAAATCGTAAATACTCTTTATTAAGTCATAACTTACATTTTTCGCTGATTCAAGAAGAAAATGTTTATTAACCTTGCGGAATGGATTTTGGCGGCATTTGCACTGTTAGTTACCATAAAATTCCGAAAGTAAGCCGAAAGCCCCCCCCCCCTTGAATGTAAGCCCCCGTCCCACTTTTAAGCAACTTTGATTTTCTTTTCCATTCCCAAATATAAACCTCTCCCCCACAAAAAAAAAAAAAAAATTGCACAAAAAATTGATTTTAAAAATCTATGGAAGAGAATTTTCAATGTTTTGAAAATTTTGGATATTTCCACTTTTGCCTTTATATTTTGTTAATGAAATACCCCTCCCCCTCACATGAAATGTCCGATTCCCTTCGCTGCCCTCCCCAACACAAAAAATTCAAAATCTTGAGAATATTAAATTCTTCTGGCTTTCTTGCTGCTCACTAGTAATAAAATAAGTAAAAAGTCAGTCTTCCAAACTATAATCTCCCCCTCCATCCAAAATTTATGTTTCCCCTCCCCCCTCAGCATATAAAGTTTAAACTCTTTATTAAAAAATATAGGCTGTATTTGTTGCTATCTAGTGACAATAAACAAATAATCAACCACTTCAATTATCTCTCTACCTCCAAAATTTCTGCTTCCCCCCTTTTTGCCAACCCCTATAATTTTTTTTAACTATTTATAAAAAAAAAGAAAATCTTCTGTCCTATTTGTTGTTCTCTATTAACAATAAATAAATAACAAATCATCTAAATTACAAACCCCTTCCTTTGAAATTCATATTACCCCCTCATCCCCGAGAATACAAAGTTTAAAATTTGTAAAACTCTTATTTGAAGAAATCTTTTGTCTTAATTTTTGTTGCTCTCTAGTAAAAATAAATACTGTAAAAGCACTTATTTTCGCGAGCCCGTCGTAATCGCAAAAATTTAAGCCTCGCGAAATATTTTTATTTTTCGCCTCAAATAATAATAAAAAATCAGAAAATTTTCAGTTATCCAAGATTTAATGATTACAGTTACTTAAATAAGAATCAAGTGCAAAAATTTCTTGAATACTTACAACTATTTCTTGAATACTATACAACTATTTCTTGAATAAAAACAATAATACAACTAATAGAATGCAGCTCATTCACTTACAATATTTATACCAGCTTCTTTGAAGCTATTCAAAATTATCTCATGTTTGGCTTTAACACCGTTGTATGTACGCACAAGCCAAGAAGCGTGAATCAGTTTTAGTCGTGATATTCGCAGGTCCACAGATTTTTTTTCCTCTATAAATTTAAGTTCATTAGAATACCACTCAATAAACTTATTCTTGAGCAAACGCTCGAACTCACCGTTTACAGTTAAGTCCAAAGGCTGGAGCTCTCCTGTGCAGGAAGCGGGTACAAAAACTGGAATAATATTCCTCTTCTCTAGTTCAGCCAGAAAAAGAAGATTTTGGTGTGCCTTAAAATCGTCGAACAATGCTACACCAAGTTGTTCTGGAACTAGCCTGAGAAGCTCTCTCTGCTTGTCGTAAAAAGGTACAAGAATATTCTCGAAGTATAGAATCATTGTGTCAGTATTGCTCCAATGCTTATCGGTGTGCCACACATCCCAGTCCGCTGGAAATGTAAATTCTCGATGACAATTTGTTGTTTTTCCAGCGTACAACAATTGCGGTGGAAGTAGGTTTCCAGAAAGGAAACATGCTAACAAAAGAGTCATCTTTCTTTTATCTTCCATGCCGATTATGGACACTTGTTTTGAACCACGTTCTTCCAATCTGTATTCAGATGTAGGCACAAACTTTGCGTCTGTCTGATCGAAGTTCACAAACATCTCAGGGGGAACAACATTTTGTTTGTGTTGTGCGTCCACGTGTTGTTTTTAGAGCGATAGGGAGGAGGGGGGGGGGGGGACGAACTTTTCGGACAAAAGCAACTTTCTTAAAATGCCTTAGGTAGTTTCGGGATTTTTCAACTTTCGGTTTTGTTCATATAAAATTCGCGAAATTTTCAGCTCGCGAAATCACAGATATCTTCATTTTCGCGAAAATTACGGCTTGCGAAAATAAGTGCCTTTACAGTAGATAATTTGTCACCTAAGTATTCTCGCTACTCCAAAAATGTCCCCTTCCTCTCCACATACATACAATATATATTTTTTTTTAAATCTGCTTCATTTGTTTATTTTTAGTAATAATTAATGAATAATCAATCATCTAAATTACCCTCCTTTCTCCCAAAAGTTCCATTTCTCCCACTCAGCAAATACTTTAAAATCTTTAATATATATTTGTTTAAACGCTGTTTTATTTCTTATTTTATAGTAAGGTAACTTATCTCATCTATTGTGCTGAAAAAAAAAAAAAAAAAACAGTGAAATGTTTCCTATAAAAACCTCACCCTAGTATTCATCAAATATTTCACTGAAGTCAATTTTTTGTTTTGTCCTGTTTTTATGTGCCATTTAGAATAATAAAAATACCTGAGGAGTGCTTATTTACTTTTAAAATAATTTAAATTAACAATTACAGAATTCTGGAAAAACACGAGCTTCACATGTACAGATTTTCATCACAGAATTTTAGAATGATGTACATAATTTTTTTTTAATCTTTTTTTATGTCAAACTTTAGGTAAGAAAATGCTTCATTTTCAGCTGAGTATGTCAGGTGTTTTTTTTTTATCCCGGGTAACATGGGTTATTTTTTAAAAAGTGGGTTTTTTTCAAATTCCCACTTAATTAGCTGTCATTTTGTAATAAAGTGATAAAATAAAAAATGTTCAACATATAATCTTAATCAGAACAAGCTGTAAAAATTTAGCCATGTTTTATTTTTGTGCATTCTTTATTAAACTTTATACAAAGAAAATTTCTAAAAATGTTTTTTTTTTTTTTTCTTTTTTAAGAGGACAGCACAATACATCTCATATAAGTGTCACTCATCTAAAATAATCATCCCCTTTGAAATTTTTGCTCTGTCCCTTTCTCCCAAGGGAGCGGGGTGGATTTCTAAATATGTGAGAGGGAAGCAAAAAATTTTAATCCTTTTTGCAGTTTGGCTGTTCTTCCCTCCTTAAATCATATGTATATTGTGCACTTCGAAATAAATATATTCTCTAAAAATAACTCCCCTCCCATTAACAAAATATCAGCTGTGAGAACAGTCAAATTACAAAAAAGACTAAAATTTTCTCTCTGCCTTCCTCCCCTCCATGTCTAGAAATTAATCCCGTTTTCTGGGGATGGGGAATGGAAATTTACGGGCAGAGTTACATGATCATTTATTTATTGTTGCTACAAAGTAACAATACAGCCTAAAAATTAAAGTTAGTGTGCCTAATTTTAAAGTTTGTGTGCTGGGTAAAAGGTAAGGGACTTAGGGAAGAGCAGAATTTCTTTGGGTGGGGGGGGGGGGGGGGAGGAGCATATTAGATAATTATTTAATTGTTGAAAATTATTATTTAATTATTGTAGGAAAAAAATAAAAGACTTAAAAGTATGTACTGGAGGGGGGGGGGGGGGCAAAGAAAATAAAGAGGACTTTTTTGAGGGAGGAGGAGGAGGAGGGGAATAATTTAGATTGTTATTTAAATATTGTTACAAAAAATCACAAATAGAGCAGAAAAAAAATTAAGAATTTTAAAGATTTAAAATTTAATGAGATGCATTTGCAAGGGGGGAGGGGTCTTCATGAGATGAGACTGGGGGAGCAGGGAGAGAAAAACAGAGATTGTAGGAGGAGGGGTTGATTTAGGTGGTAGATTAGGTTTATTTATTGTTAATATAGATTATTAAATAAGTCTGAAAATTTTTTTTAATTAAAGGGTTATAAGGGTTAAACTATAGGGTTTTGGTACTAGATTGGGGGGACAAAGGGGGAAGCAGTAATTTTGAAGGGAATTTAGATGACTGATTATTTATTGTTACAATAAAATAACAAATAAAATATTTAAAAAAATATTTTAGTTTTTTTAGGGGGGAGGAGGGGGGCTGATTTTAGGGGAGGATTTAGATTCTATATATTTATTTATTTTTGAGTGAAAATCTGCCGAAATACAGAAGATTATCGCCCCTTTTTACTTCTAAATTAATGAAAAAAACAGGTTTTTAAATCTCAATTATAAGCCCCCCGTCCCACATTTAACCCTTTATGGTTTTGAAAAAAGGGAGGCTTACAATTGAGATTTTACGGTATATAATTTATCAGAGATGGTTTTAGTATCTCGCATATTGTTCTACTTTGCTTAGTTATAGAATTATGGGGGCAAGTTTTACAATCAGATGAACCGATTATGAAAGCTTAGCCTTTAAAATATATATATATATATATATATATATATATATATATATTACAATGCAATACAAATCAAAATGACTGACAGATTTTGTAACTAAAACCCTATACTCACACAATTGTCTTTGAACTGAAAAATGGAATCCAAAGGCACACGCTGAAATTATTCTCTTTTGTTTTTGAAAAATAGGAGCAATAGACAATCTCCCTGGGAAAATTACTTTGTAAATAAATGGAAGAAAAACACTAGTTTTCATGGACCACATTAGATCCTGTAAAAGAATATGTATATTAAAATACTTATAAATACATAAAATACTTTTTTCTTTTTTACTATCTGAAATTGAAAAAAAAAGTACAGGACATTAAAAACAATATATGCAACATATTAATCACTTAACACAGTAGCAGAATTACAATAAATGAGAAAGTTTTTTTATGAGGATACAGAAAGCTTTTACCTGAATCTAATCTCACAACTATATTTGTAAGTAACAAATATCATGTTTTTGTTTCTGATAAGTGATTTCAGATGAACTTCAAGTAAAATTCTTAGTTCATTTTTAATAAAACTTTCATAAAACTATGGATATACTACTATCGGAAAGTATATTTAGAAACTGCGAATAAAGGGTTGGTTTGCAGTTTCTTTATCCCCACATCGGCTTTCATCTCACCCTCTTAATCAAAAATTGGCTGCTTTTAATACCTATGTTCATCACGCCTTAAACATTCGTTCATCTGGGAGTTTAATCAAAACAGAATTAGACCATACAGGGGTCTGTCCAAACTTTTTTCCCATGGTCCTGTTTTTGCAAAATTGTGAACAGCTTTTTATTTTTGTGAAAAATCTAGTCATAATTTTGTGAATTTGAAATGATCATTATATTCAGGTTCTTGCTTACACATTTTAAAGAAGATATGTACATGTAAAATACATGTTTTCTTTATGTATGTAAAAGTGACAGGTCAGATTTTACTTTTAAATGATTAATTTGTGAAATGTTCAATTTAAAGATGGAAAACTTTTGTGAAAAACCTATTTTTAAGACAAAGAATTTTGTGAAGGGTCCTGTTTAAAGGAAAATAGTTTTGTGAAGGGTCCTGTTTAAAGGAAAATAGTTTTGTGAAGGGTCCTGTTTTAGGGAAAATAGTTTTGTGAAGGGTCCCGTTTTGAAATAAAAAAATTTGTGAAGGGTCCTTTAAAGGACCCAAATTTTTCCTTAACAGATCCCTGCCATATTAAATCTATTTCCATTGACCAGGGTTATTCTGTTGAAATCGTTAATTCAATTCATAATAAATTAAACAAAACCTTCCAAGGTTAACAATGAAAATTTAATATTTTCTGAGAATTAGCCATCAAATATCCAAAATTTTGAAAAGATTAATTTTAAAGTAATTTATGCACCATTTAACAAAACAAATTTACAGGCCTCAAACATCCAATTGACAGATTTTCGCATTGGGAAATTTACAAGATATATTGCGAATGTGATAGAATGTACATAGGTCAAACTAAGTGACCTCTTAAGGTCCGCTTGGGGGAGCATAAAAAATATGTTAAAAATTGACATTAAATGCTCTGCTATTACTAACCATTGCTGGTCTAACAATCACAGTTTTAATTTTTCAGAAGGTTCAATAATTCAGAAATGCCCATCGATTTATTACTTTGGTTTTTGGGAATATTATCATATATGGAAGAATTCAGACAACTTAATTAATGATATGTCCAGTACACCAAATTTTCCAAATGTCTGGCTGCCTTTCCTTTAATTCATTCTCTTCACTTCCCCCCCCCCTTTTTCTCCTTCGTACTTAAACTCATCTAGACTGGCTGAGTGCTTCTGATTGGTCTTCTCTATCACATGGGACTCCTGACTCCGCTGCTGTTTTTAAACACTCTTCGCCATTCTATCTTGCCGGCGTGAGGAGACGCAACCATACTTACATGGCCTAAACCTATAAATCTGTTTTTAATCTTTTTAATTTTGGCACTGATGGTGGAGTTTTAGAGGTTTCAAAGCAGCTGTTTGCTACTTTATATGTATTTTACTTGTGCTATTTTTTATGTTGATCCCTTATTTTAATATAAAAATAGTATTCATTTTTTTAATGAATGGAAAACACTGGTGGCTTAAATGAGTTGGCTGCTCCAACTTACACATTGATAAAATTACTAAATTTTAGCTTTACTGGTTATAGGAACACAAATTATAGCTACAGCTTTTTCTCACTAATGTCATAAAAATTATAGCACAATAGAATTCTTTAATTTAACAGAAAAACTGAACATTTAATTATTGAAAACTTTTATGTATTAAAAATGACACCAACAAACTTCTTTTTATAACGTCTAAAAAACAAAATTAATTAGCTTTTTTTTTAATTATTCATAACAATAGTATATAATTACTTACACTTAAAATTTAACAGAATTGATAATTATAAAAAAACTGGATTGACTCCACTTGATTTTCTGAACACTTTACGCAATAATAAGAATTCAAATAAATAAAAAGTTAGATCATTAATTTTACAAAGATGAAAGTTTCCATGGGTGAAATTGACCAAGTTCTAAAGAAAATGTGCACTTTTCATTCGAAAGACTAAAACATTTTTCTAAAATTAGGACGCAATTTTTAATTAATTTTCATTTTGCCTATGTTGAGATTAACCCTCTGACTGTCCAACAAAAGGACAAAATTGTAATGTTGTTTTCTCTGTACTTTATTTTAAATGCTAAAAAAGGTGTTAATCCAAATTTATATAACAAAAACTTAATTATATATGTGAATGCAAACTTTGAAGGTATCCATCATTATTCAATGTATTAAAACTGCATTATATTTGTAGAATTACATTAATTTAAAAAATGATTGTATAGCAGTGAAACCAGGAGTTTAGTGAACGTATTAACACGGACTTGTCAGTGAGAGGGTTAAGCCCTTTAGCTTAAAATAAATATAGAAATTGAATTTAAATAGTCATGCTAATGACAGTTTTAAGTTGTTTTAAATGCAGATATTTCAATATTTTTCCTCAACAAAATGGAATACTTAAATTTCCATACGCTTTAACACGTTGACCACTGTAATATTCACATGTATAGTGAATCTTATTTGATTATTATAGCAGTCAAGGTGTTAATCATATTAATAAATCTCACTGTAATTTTTCTTTTCTTTGTTGTTTTAAGAAAGGAAAGTTTTACTAAATTAAGCCGCATTCTAGAGAAATATAATTGTTGTACTGACATGAGTGTTGAGCAATAAAAATACTTAATTGAATAACCGAGTTAAAAAACAAATACTTAATAGTTTTCTCTAGTCAGTGATGCCGGGGACGTGCTATAGCGCATCATTTAAACAAAAAAATTGGAGAAGGGATGATGCATTAAATATAATTTGTATGGGTCCTTCAAGATGCATATTTTTTCTGTTTAAAGATGGCAAAAGAGGCATATGTTGTATAAAATACATTAAATTTATATCTTATTTCTATAAGAAGACCCACTTTTTAAAAAAAAAGGACCCAGTATTTTGGAAGTATGTGGGTCCCAGGCACCCAGGATTTCAAAAACCTAGCAACATCACTGCCAGTCAAATAATGGTTTAGATACCAAAACCATTGTTTGAATTGTACAAAAATGAATACAGTTCTTGAAACAGTGGCAGCCTATAACATATTCACCAAATGAGAGCTCAATCAAAAATACTGTTTGGATGGCATCATGTTCATTCACGGATATACACACAATCATTATTGTAAAAATGCTGAAAATGAGCTGTTGTGGGAGGGCATAAAAATATAACGAAATTCCAATGTACACATACAAAAACTTTAAAAATAGTGAAAACAAATTCAGGGAACCTCAAAATGTAAAGATAAGAAAATTTCCATTTTTTTTTTATCTTATTAAAATATTTCTTGTACACTACATGTGCCCAGAAAGTAAAAATCGAGCAATTTGTTCTCTAGAAAAGAAATAAAAATAAAAATCACATCATAATTTCATTTTTAACTTAGTTTAGTAGAAGCAACACTAAAATGAAACTATTATAAAGCTCAGATAATAATTTTAAATATATATGAATGTTATACGAACCTCATTCTTGATTAACAAATCTTTTTAAGGACTTCTGTTTTGATAACTCTGACTGAGAAGAGTAACTCTGAAAGGAAGAAATAATTCGAATATGAATATTCATACAATAAGCTGAAAGACAAAAAAAGAAATAAAAAACACTTTGAACATTTTTTTTTTCTTAAAAAGACTACATTTTTTGAGAAAGTTTATCAGAAAAACTTTTAATTTCTTCTTTCTCATTTCTAAATGCAGTAGCACCAATATGCAGTAGTCGTATTTATGCTATATTGTTCTTAAAAAATTGCAGAATATTAAGTACTGACAAAGAACAAAACCAAAAAAACTTCAACTATTAAAATAATTATTTATTTATATGTATACAATAAAACACATTAATGCTAACTTAAATTTTTACTAAATAAATTATTTACTTCTTCTAACTTCGAATGTACTTTCTTTAAAGTATTTTTAAAAGAGAAACTTTTAATTATATGAAATTGTTAAGACATGACAATCCATGAATGAGGTTCTTTCTAAACTAATACTCAACACTTAATATTTAAAATTACTTAATGCCAAATAGGGCAAGTTAAAAAATATAAAAAACAATTGTTGTGTTTATACACCCACGCTCCAGTTTCAGTTTACTATGCCGCATATATGTATAGATAAAAACTATTTTATTTACACTTTATTATTTATTTAATTGATTCAACAAAGAACTGTTTTAGACAGTGAAATCTACCTTCAAATCAAATACAGCTGTAAAGAAGGATAACTTAATAAAATGAATCAATTGAAACATTTAATACTATATTTAGATCGGCTTTCTGCTTCTGCTAGCAGCAGTTTTTTTATGTACTGCCAGCCACATCCTCAACTGTTGCCAAAAAATATTTTCCATGATATTGATCATTCAGCCTTATACATCGTCTTCGCAACAATGACTGAATTTTTATAAACATTGTGGAGAATTGTACTTTGAAAATGGCAACGTCGTGTTTGTTATGTTTGTGTTTTAAGGGCTGAAGGTGAAAAATCCAGATTTGGTAACTATATATATATATTTCTTTATTGCTTCTTGTCTTTATTTACTAGTTGGAGGTTTATATTGTTCCTTAATTTCTCAGTGTCAGAATATTTATATTTAAATAATATATTTTAAAGTAAAAATGTATTTGCTTAAAGTAATAACAATGCACATAAAGGCTTATAAATACCTTTTAATAAAAAGATCAACATGGTTCTCACGCTCAATCGGCGACGTTTTCAAGATCAATAATGAAAAATAAACTGTTTTCGCAAAAATTTTTGAAATTATGTAACAATATTTACTAACTACAAAAAATCCTAAACTTAAGGTTGTTTTCAAATCCAATCTGAATTATCATGTTTTAACAATCTGACACATTTTTTAAATTCATTTTTCTTCGCAAACGCATCAAATTGGCAGGTGCTCTTATTCAGATACTATGTAATCGAACTGTTTTTTCCATTTTTGGTAAAGGCAGGCGATTTTTTAGAAAATGCTGTCAAAGTTGGCGTTTTGAACAGACTTTCCGGACGGGACATCGCAGGAAAAGAAAAAAAACTGTCGTCCTAAGACATCAATCACTTTTAACTCAAGATGTAGTTAATTTCTCGGAAAATGAAAAAAACTGTTCAATTACAAATCTCTTCAATAATCATGCCTGCAAGTATTAAGCTTTTACCTATGTTTAAAAATGTGTCGGACATTTTCGTTTTGCTCAGCTGGGGGAAAAAAATTAAGTACTTTTCGGTTAGCCGGGTGCCAGTGAAATATATATTTATTTTATATATATATTTACACACACATATATATATATATATATATATATAAATATATATATATATATATATGTGTGTGTGTGTGTGTGTATATATATATATGTATTTCACTGGCGCCCAGCTAATTGAAAAGTACCAAAAATTATTTTTGAGAACCACTTTAATCAATGAGAATCAACTTCATATTGGATTTTATTAATTTATAATTTTTAGAACTTTTTATCAAGGATGTACTCAAAAGTTTTACAGATAAATTTATATATTTTCTCTAAATACAATATATATAGTATATTAAAAGGAAAAAATTAAAGAATTAGTAAAATAAGCACAGTTAATAAATTATATCAGTTACTTACATTTTTTTTATAATTCTGGTGTGTTTTCTGATTAAATGGGAATGGAAAAATTAATAAAAGCTATTTTGAGCTTTTTATTGACATTAGTTTCTTTGCCAACGGAAGCTCATGGCTGGCTTTTTAAGGTGCTAGTGTTACATGCACATGGCTCCAATTGTTATGCTTTTTGTTGCCTCTATTTTTAATAGAAGTCTTTGATTTATTTAATTGAAGAATTTCTATGATTAAGTTAGGGGAAGATTTCTATTAAAAAATGCTGGTAAAAAAAATACTAAAGGTTAGAGCCATGCATGTAGTACCCTAAAAGCCAGTCACGGGTTGCCACTGCTCTTTGCATGAAATTTGAGTGCAAATAATTTTTGTTACCATATCACAAGACACTAGGGACAGATTTTCCCTAGTAATTGACTTGTAATGCACTCTCTTAGTTATCTCATATTACAATGTAGATTATATTACTATACTTACCTCATATTACAATGTATGTACAGTAGACTTCCGATTATCCGCCATTCGATCAACCGCCACCCTCGGTTAACCGCCACCCCCCTTTCCATTTTTTTTTCGATCAGAAACGAACAACAAAAACACGCATGTTCAGTAGTGAACCCGATTGAGGCGGCGCTATTCTGAGAAAAATTCTTGTCTGACGTCAGCTAAACTGCAGCTGGAAACGTGGAATTACCGCTGAAAAAATTATGCAGTGTGGATGAGGGGAGGAAATAGGTTTGATTTTAGTTGGTTTAATGCTGAATTTTTGAGAGGACAAAATGGAGACAAATAGAAAACGAGTTGTTCTTAATTTGAATGATAAACTGACGATCATCAAACGTTTAAAAAAATGTGAAACTGCTACTTATTTGTCTAAAGAGTATGGTATAGGGCGATCTACTGTAAATGATTTAAAGAAAAATTCAGAAAAAATTATGTCAGCAAGTTAGAAACCTCAGATGGTGGAGCGCGAAAAACAAAGAAAACTGCAGAGGATGAACAACTTGATTGCGCTATTTATCAATGGTTCATTCAAAAACGTACTCAAGGAATTCCAATTTCTGGACCTATGATTTGTGAAAAAGCCATAGAAATGAATAGAAAATTTGGTGGTGATACCTGCTTCAAAGCAAGTGACGGGTGGCTTACTAGGTTTAAATATCGGCATGGAATTAGACAATTGGCCTTTACTGGGGAGAAACTCTGTGCTAATAGTACTGAATGCATTGAGGAATTTCGAAAGAAGTTTTTAGAGACAGTAGAAAACTTGGATTTAACACGAAATCAAGTTTATAATAGTGATGAGACTGGCTTGAACTGGAAAGCTCTTCCGACTAATACACTTGCATCAGGTTGTGAAAAAAATGCTGCTGTTTTAAACTTCAAAAAGATCATATTACTGTTTTGTTAATTTGCAATGCAACAGGGAGCCATCGATTTCCGCCAACAGTGATCGGGAAATCTAAGAAACCAAGAGCTTTTAAGAATATTAACATGAAAGCACTGCCTGTCAATTATTACAATCAAAAAAGTTCCTGGGTGACGCAAGATATTTTTAAGAAGTGGTTTTTTGATATCTTTGTTCCCGGAGTTAAAGCACATTTAATAAAAAGTAATCTTCCACAGAAAGCAATCTTGCTGCTTGATAATGCAGGAGCACATCCGGAAAATGTAGAATCTATTGACGGTAACATCAAGTGCTTATTTCTTCCACCTAATACAACATCACTGAAACAACCGATGGACCAAAGTGACATTGAATCGATGAAAAGATGTTATCGGAAAGCTTTTATTCAAAAGCTGCTACTCGCTGATAATGAATCAAATGTCTTCGATTTTTGGAAATCATACAGTATCAAAGATGCCATATACAACTTGGCTGATTCCTGGAATGTTTTATGTGAACAGACTTTGCAGAGAAGCTGGAGAAAATTGTGGCCCCAAACTATTGATACACCGGAAGATGCTACCAATACTACTAGCACAGAAGATGTACCTGATGATGATACAGAGATATTGACCTTGGTATCAAACGTACCATGTTTAAAAGATATTTCTGCAGATGAAATGAAAGACTGGCTTAATTGTGATAACAATGATATTGGTTATGGAGAATTTACGGATGACGAAATTATCCAAAATATTTTGAATCCAGGGAAACCTGAAGCGGATTAATCTGAGAATCGGAAAATGATGACCCAGGAGTCAGTCATGCAGAAGTGGAGACAATGCTCTCCAAGTGCATTAATTGGTTTGAGATGCAAGATGAAGCCGATGCAACTCAAAGTACTTTTATTACGTAAAATTCGCAATCTTGCTGCTGTAAAAGCACAAGCAAACTGCAAACAAAAATTTTTAACGGATTATTTTGGGTGAAAACAGGTAACTATATATTTACTCTGTAAAATTTTTTATTTCTCTCATAAATTTATTTATAATTATTAATTGTGTTTTCTAGTCATGAAATACACAGCGAATAAAAAAACAGGCGTTTAAATATTGTTATTTATAAACCAACAGATAGAAGTGTGATTTTAATAATGGTCTTTCGATTATCCGTCTATTTCGATTATCCGCCACCCCGTCGGTCCCGTGAGTGACGGATAATCGGAAGTTTACTGTACTTCGTACATAGTCATGATATACATCATGTATGTAGTGTTTACTCTAGAAACAAAAAGGACAGGGTAGTAGTCACTGATAAAGACACAACTAAAGTAGAAAAAAAGCACTAGTTCAGTAAAAAAAAAGAGTATTATTTCAAGGGGGGAAAAATATTGTGTTAAGTAATGATGAAAAAAAAATACAAGAATCTCCTGTGTTTTTTATATAAAGAAATAAGAAAGGTCTCTGATTTTTTCAAGCTTTCAGGCACGATGATTTAGAAATACTCTGGAATTAGGAGAACAGGTGTGCTGCACCCTTAAATAATGACCTAGAGGGAACACTAATGTATGTGCACATTGTATGTATGTGAATAAAAAAAAAACTTGTGCAGAAATCTAAAAAAAAAAAAAGGATGAATGTTCTCAAAATTAGTGAAGCATATGCTATCAGATACCTTACAAGTAAGAATTTAAAGTTTGAGAAAATAATGGGATAGAAAGTTTTAAAAAAGACTGCATTTCTATACCAATTTACCATTCAGTTATACTTTTTGATACATTTTTTATCATACTACAATTTTTTATGAAATCCACTAAAGGATTTCAATTTTACATACCGTTTTCCACTTTTATGAAAGTGATTTTACATTTTAACCCCACAATTATTGCATTTTGCAAGTTTTAAAGTGTAGCAAATAACTGAGAGTTGAGGTTAATGTTATTTATTTAAGCCAGCAAACCTGTAAAGTAAACACTTTTTCAAAAATCTTTAAAAATTAATGCAATATCGAAAATGGCATTCGGTGATTGGGTGGCCACTTACTGGGTAAATAAATCTATTGATAGATTACATAATAGTCAAAATAGAAATTTTTCATAAATACGTTTTTGTAACAGAGGTCATATAAGGTAATAGAAAAGTTACTAAAACCAACTGAATTTAGTGATTTTGTTCTCTTCATATGTTAGGAATGATGTTTATAGTTTACTATACGAAAAATTTTCTTAATTAAATGAATTAATAGTTAATTTTGAAGAATAACATATTTGTAACCTCTGTTATCTGATAACAGAGGAGAAAGAAAAAAAAATATCCTGCCTGAGAAGACAATTTATTTTCTTTATCCATCAGTCTAATTATTTGATAGTGGTATCAAATGTGAATTGATTTTATTCGTAGCTATTCCAAAATTGCAACATAAAGGTGATGAATAACTGGTAACATAGGTATATAGAGAGAAAAAATACCCTCCCAAGAGAAATATATGCAAATCATCAGTTGAACTGTATCTGATATTCATAACAAATATCCAGGGCCTGACTAATGCAGGACAGCTGTCTCACCCCCGCCACCCCCCCCCCCCCCCCCCCTCTGGGCATAAGTGGGATTTTTGTTAAAAGGGAGTCATATGTTAAAAATTGGCCAAAAATGATGAAAATTCTTATTTTTGTAAAGATTTATGCAGGGGGTAGCCCTCATCATCAGAAAGCTGATGATAAAAAATTTACTGTATCAACCACGTAATCCATTGTTTTCAAGAGAAATTCATTATTGACGTTATCCTTGTAACAAGACAAATTAAAACTTTTAATGATGATCAGTTGGGGACATTTTTCTTTTCTAGACACCATATGACATACATATGATATGACAAATAGCCAAGAATGACAGAAGGACCTGTATTTACATTTAAACAGCTCGTATAAGCCCTTATATTCCCATACAAAATAAAGAAGTATATTCTATCATCTCTTATTTTTCTTATGATACCCTGTATACAAATATGAATAGCACATAGTATGAAATTTATGTATGCAGTTTAGTCACTTCAGCATAATTCAAGAATATTTCATATGGATGGATTGAAAGGGGGACCTAGATACTCTAAGTCGGACCCTGCAAACTATCCCAAATTGTGACAACTTGCTCACTCATAAACTTCATTTGTGTCCTGTGATACACTCAAACACAAGAACAGAAATAAGTTATATCTGGTAACAGAGGTTACAAAAACCTGGGACACCAACTTTTTAAATGTGAAGTTGAAGAATTAATTCATGTAATAGTTTATTTATTAATATCTATTATTACAATAAAATGCTTACAAACAGGGGTGCAAAAATCTAGGCGCCAATGGGCTGTTTCCCACCACTAAATTTTATTAGTATTCTTCGTCAAATTTTATTGGTATACTTCGCGTAAACTTTATCATTATTCTTATTAGGCGAAGAATACTAAAAATTTAGTGGTGGGAATCGGCCCACTGGCGCCTAGATTTTTGCACCCCTGCTTACAAATGAGAATGTTATAATACTAAATAAACAATTTATTTCAATGAAATTTCATCTTGAAAGAATCAAAAACATGGGCAATGTTTGTTTTTTTTTTTTTTAAATAATAAATAAAGTTTTAAACATACTTAATGTAATTTTTTAATGATCAAAAGTGATAGTGACACTCAGTAAGAGTGCTGAATACTTTACAAGGGACAATTTCTTCATTTTCCGGACATGAAATCAGTGTGCAAATTTAATATGATCCAAAAATATACCGTAATTTCTGGAAGAAACGCCGCAGTGGCATATACGCCGCACGACGAAAAATTGCACCAAAAAAAAAAAAAAAATGGTCGTAAACGGTGCAGGTGAAATTTCAGCACATAGGCTGTAATCGTTAATGACTTGCAAACAGAAACACATTAATAAACTGAATTTACAAATCGTTCCATTCTAAATATATAGCACACGACGCAACACTATAGCCATCCTAAGACGACTGTTTACGAAATGATTAGTTAATCAAAACAAAACCGAATGAAGCAACCAAGGTAATGCGTATATTACCTTGCCAATGAAAACACATTTTTATAAAGATAACAGAAATAATGTGTAGCTAAAAACATGAATAATCACGAGATCAGCGAATCAGACAAAGACTTGTCTGGTGCCATCTCTCGAAACGAAAGCGTACTATGCAATCGATTATTCGATTATCGTCTTAATCGAACATCGCCGTATGCCCTGAATGAAAATAACTGAAGCTTGGCATTGGAATGTATATGAAATGAATATAATTTATCAGCTATTGTAAAGTAAAAATTAACTGCTTTTAAAGAGTGAACTATTAATATTAAACAGAGAACTAGAGAAATATGGGTAAGTTGAATATATATTAACTATAGTAATTACGTTTTTATAATAAAGATATATTGTTGATATGTTTTGTTTATGGGCTTTATACTGAGATTAAATGAATGTAAATAAAGGTGAAATATGAATGAAAGTTTTATTAAATTATGTTTTTTTTAATACTTAAAAAAAAAAACCTTTATTGAGCTTTAATTTTTTTTTAATCTGTCTTTTTCTTCTTCTATTTTAAACTAAAAATGAAGTCTAAAAATTTCAGCCGTGCACATTATTTAAAAATCTTATTAATAGGAAGTTTTCTCATCTTTGGAGTGAAATTTTTTTTAAACTGCTTGTAAACGCCGCATCACTTGAAATTTTAACTTTAAAACACGTAAACGCCGCGGCGTTTCTTCCGAAAATTACGGTAACTAATCTTGTCGTAAGTTCAGTAGTTTTCCATAAAAATTAACTATCACCTTTGTGTTGTTCATTTGGTAGCTAGACATTGTTATTACAGATTTAATTTTTTTAGGAAGTAAAAATATGTATTATGATCACAACTGGCACATCATGTCATAACCTCAGTTAATAAGTACATAAGGAATAAAAGTTGGCATACAACATAATAATAAATGGAAATTCAATGTTTTACAGAAACAATGCCTATTACTGAAGATGTGTGGTTGCCATCAGAAGCAGAGCTTAAGGTTCAAGAAATAGAGTTATCTACACCTTCTCTTAAAGCTGGTGCTATTCATTTTGGGAAATATTGTGATGAGCAGTGTAAGGTAAGTTCATCATAATGTAATATAGATTGCTAAAGTTGAAATTTTAACTTTTTTGTTATGGGTGATTTTTTTTGTTAATTTTTCTGGTTTATGTGTTTCTAATTTTAAGTTTATTTATTTATTTATTTTGTTGAGTTTGCAGTTAAATATAGTTGAAATTTCATGAAGTTTTATAGTTTGTATGTAGTTCTTTACATAATAATCATCAAGTTTTGTCTCATTTTACTTTTGTTGAAAAATTATTTGTAATAAATAAAATAAAATTTTAAAAAATCTATATGTTAAACAAATATATTTTGGAGGCAAGCAAGCAATTTCATCAGATTTTTTTTTCATTTTACTTTTTTCGTTCATTGAAAATTTTTATTTTGTCAAAATTACTGTTTGTGTTGTGGGAGAGAGAAAAAAAATCTATACTGTATGCATAGCCCGACTGAAAATGAAAAAGTATAATTCTTTAATAGTATTAAAAAACTTAGTAATTTAATAGTATTAAAAAAATTAAGTTTTATTTGTGAATTGTCTACAAGAAAATCCTAATGAAGGTAAAAGGTAAACTGAGAAATTTCATTAGTGGCCTGAAGTAGAAGTTTTCAGGCACGAAAGAGTTCCCCTCAAAGAAGGAATTCCACCTTTTTTAAAAGTAATTTTGGACATTAACTGGATTGATGCAAAAATGCAAAGAAAAAAAAATATTGGAAGCATAGGGGGAGGGGGGGGGGGGGAGTAATTTAGTCCTCAGACATCTTGTATACATACACCCTTGGAGTTTCTGAATTAATGTACAGAAGAGCTATCAAATCAAAGGTCAGCTTATGTTATGAAATCTGAAAATCATGTTAATGAAGTTATTTAAAGTGTCAATCCAGAGTGAAGTTTTTTTATTCTTTAAAAGGGAATGAAAATTTGCATAGGGCTCTGTTTGAAATACAGTAGAAGATTTTTATAACGCAATTCTCCATATAACACACAACTTCTCAGATGTAAACAATGAATTTTCAGTTAAGAAACACCTGCATTCCCACATTATAAACAGTTGTTATTCTCCAGAAGACTGAATTTGATGCATTAGTTCAACTTTGTCTCCTTAATTCAGAGCTTATTACTGAAAAAATTGCTATGAATTGATACATGTATGTTTGGACAATCTTTATAAAGTAAATTTAACAATGTGTAGAATGAACAATATTATGCAAAAAATTAGAATCTGCACAACTCCTGGTAATAAAGAATGCAATATAAAGATACTCTAATGTATTTGGGTGTGTTTCACACATATTTGGCCATGTTTTACAAGCTAAATTTAATGATGTGTGAAATATGATCTATATAACGCAAAATTCTATATACCACACAACCTCGTGTTTTTAGGTTTGCGTTATAAAGATCTTCTACTGTAGTATATTTTGTAAACTTCTGGGTAGTTTCAGTGATGTATTTCTGAACCAAAGATCATTTTGATGTGCATCTATTTAGCATGGAGAATTTTTTCCTTAGAAAAGAATGTGTGGGGAGAGAGAGAGAGAGAGAGAGGGGGGGGGGGTTAAGCAGACAGAATCCCCAGAATAATATTTGTTTTGAAAAATTAATACCTATACTTCACATAAATTCATCAGATATATTTGGATTTACGTTTTTAGCAAACTGCCTATCATTCTTTTTTTTTTTTAATTCAATGAACTTATACATTTTTTTTTCCTTGTTAGTTGAATAAATCATTTTTAATATTTTTTAAATTATTAAAATAAAATAACAATCATATTTACAGTTATATTTCAGTTTATTGTGTAAATACTTCTTAAAATGTGTCTAAATTGCAACAATTTACTGCCGTTATATAGATAGAAAAATTTTTCCACCTTTTTTTCTATTTCTCGCTTTTATGCTTGAGTTTATAAGTGGCCACTTTTATTTAAAAGTACTAAACAATAAACTTTTGTTACAATTATTAATATTTATGTAAAATTATATAGACCAATTAACTATGTTAATATTAACATACTAGTGTAAATGTCCTTCTAGGATAGTGGGTAGAAATCATGGTTTTCGCTTAAAATTTGAAATAATTGATAAAAATATTCATATACTATTCATTGACAATAAGGAAAACTCACCTGAAACGGACCTGACCTGCAACTCAGGAACTGATTAATGAAGGGACCTCTGGGGTTTTAATAACACATTTTTAAATCAATTTTTATATAAAAATGAAGAAATTATTTTACAATTACAATATACAATCTGCAGATCAGACAATATTTTCAACTGATAATTTCTTTATATATTGTTTTTTTTTTTTTTTTTTTTTTTTTTTCCTTTGAATAATTGTGATGTCTGTTCCTTTTCTACAATCAGGGATCCTGTACTTGTTATAAAATGACATACCAATTGGTCCTTTAAAAGTAATAAAATACAATCTATATAATATGTAAGTGAACAATTATGATTTCAAGCCCTTTTTTTTATTATTATTGTTACTTTTAATAATTTTAATTTTCCTGAAATCCTTTACTTTTCTGAATTTTTCAGAAAAAAGTCCAATTTATTTAACCTATAATTTATTTTTTTTTAAGCTATCGTTAAACATGTAATCAAGGTATACAATCAACAAGAAGTAATCAATAAAAGCTACCTTTCAAATCCATAATCTTAATAATTAAGAAAGGAAAAATCTAAAAATTATGTTATGTTGACACAATAATATAAATTTTTCTGTTTACTTTTTGCAACATAAAAATAACTTCCAAGCTAAGCATAATGTCATTTTCACTGGTGCAAACTTTTCTCTCATACTTTATGTAATGTACTTTTATGCTTTACCAACATGTAAATAATCAAATTAAAATATACTTTTTATTTATTTGTAATGTAAAAAAATGGCATCACTAAGCATAAAGATAATATAAACTCAATGGATAATATTCTTGTAACGTTAAAATAAATATGAATATTTATTCACTTATAAAAATAAAGTACACATGCATAAAATATTTTTATGTAAATTTATCTTGCAAGTAAAAGCCACATGTCTAAATATTTTTCATTATTTCTCTTTTTTCTGCAACAATGGAAGTATTTTTTTTTTAATTTTTATTAATGAATCTCAAAAATGAATGACTCACTACACAGCTCTGTTGTTTGTTTACATGTAAGATGTTGGTACATTGTTGGAAATTGTACATTTTGGTTAGATGGATGGGTCCTGACCAGAATCGTTGCAACACTTGCATATTACAGAGCTGCCAACTGTTATGAAAAAATCACACTTGCTACGATTTGGAGCTGAAAACTACAATGCTACGAAAATCGGTCTAAAACTACGATTTTCTGAAAAAAAACACAAACTCAAAAAAATCAAGAATTTTATTAAACAGTCACAGAAAAAAAATTTGGAATTTCATTGAACAATCTCGGGGAAAAAATCAGTACCTAATTTCCTCAAACTATCGAAGAAAAATAATTTTATCAAGAGGTCATGGAATAAAATAGCAAATTTTATCGATAGTCACGAAAAAATAAAATGTGAATTTCATCAAATGACTGCGGGAAAAAAAATTGCGAATTCCATCCAAAAATCACCAATGTCATCAATCGGTTGCAGAAAAAAAAAAAATCATAATTTTCACCCCACACAAAAAAAAAAAAAAAAAAAAAAAAAAATCTAGATTTTTGTCAAACAAGTGCAGAAAAAAATCACTAATTTCATCAACCGCTCACAAAAGACGGCCACAAATTTCATCGATCAGCTGCGGATGAAATCATGAATTCTGTCCTTCGGTCGCAAACAAGAAATTGAGAATTTTGTTGAACAATTGTAGAAAGTTATCACGAATTTTGTGAACCATCGCTGAATAAAATGGCAAATTTCATCAATTGTCGAGGAAACAATCACAATTTTCGTGCAACGTTTGCAGGAAAAAAATCGCAAATTTTGTCGAATGATCGCAGAAAAAATCATGAATTTCGTCAAGCAGTCACATAAAAAAAATCGTGAAATTCGGCATTCGGTCACAAATTTACTCAGTTGGTCACAAAATGTGCAGTTTTTTCCTCCATAGGGATAAAAAAATTAATGATTTTTTGCCAACAAAAGTCACAACAAGGCTTACAGTGTTCGATTTCCTCTTCATCCACAAAATGACTGTCAGAATTTATTCTTTTCAAATCTAAAACCTAAAAGAAAGTCAAATTTTCTCATATTTCTTGCATATTTATTTGGATGAAAAAATGTTAATCTAGTATAAAACCGTACAAGTTGACAGGTAGTCATATTCTTCAACTCAACATGAATGAAAATGCAATATATTTATTACAGAAAATACTGTAAAACATTTTAATATAAGAAAATTTCTAATGTGTTTATTTTATATTCAATACAATATAGTTTACAAAATTCATGCATAAATGGTGTGAAAACTGTCATAAATTTTTCTTTCACGCATAATTTCTTCTTTTTTTGTTATTTTCTAAGTCCTTTGAAATAGGTGTTTATATGTACATATATGAAAACAAAAGAGTCTGCTACTTTGTGTGCTTATGCATAACACATACTTTCAATTGATTAGTATTTGTTTGCTTAAAATTTGCAGCGTAAAAAACAGCAACTAACCTCCAGATTAATTTGAATTTTGTGTGCTACTAAGAATTTTTAGGTGACATGATGAATTTGTATTACAATTAAAAAAGGTCTGTGTTGTTAAAAGTATCTTTCAAATAATTATATTTTTTAAAAAGTACTTCTATAACATTTTCTATCTTAAATATTTGCTTGCATCTAGGGTTCGGTAATATATATCATGATATATATCAGATATATATTTTCAAAATATCATGATGTTTGATATTTTCGATATTTTTATATATTTGATATTTATTTTCAAAATATCAGTGTGTTTGATATCTTTGATATTTTCAAAGCAAAGCAAGGGAAAATTATTTTTTCAATTGTTATTGACTGTGTCATTCTGAAGATGACCTTTTTCTCTAGCAGTGACTTTTTTAGCAAAAAAAAAAAAAAAACATTTTTAAGCTTTGCATTTGAGGCTGAATTTTTAAATTATGAACCAGTAATTATGTGAGACAATATTCATTTAAAACAGCCATTGAAAGATATTATCTTATTTAGGTAAATTATTTACAACTTCATTAGAAAGAATCTTGTCTGGTTTTGGTTTAGTATTCAGGGCTTAATTTGCACCGGAGCCCTCAGGTACTTCTCTGTTTTCAGTAAACATTTAAAAATTGCCCAGAATTCACCGGAGCTCATAAACACTGTGCTCCGAAGCCTAGTGCAATAATGCTTCCGAAAACCCTTTCCTTTCTCTCCCATTTCCAATCTTTTGCCTTCTTTTGTATCAAAATACTTACTTATAAGTGATGTAATGTGTCGCTCATCTAAGAGATGGAGATGAAACAGGCTCGATTTTTATATCAGTCTTTGGGTTTGGGCTGGCTCGAGCTCAATCTGTCTTAAATTCAAAATTTTATTTATTTCTATTTCAAATCATTTTAACGCTATTTTGATCAGAATAAAGAGTAAACAGAAATAGTCTTTTTTTCTATTCTGCATAGCTGCAAACTATTCATTTTTTGTGTTAACACTATTTCCGAATCATAATCCTGAGCTTATTTAATCGTAGAAATCTGCAATTAACATTAAGATTAGAAAAAGGTTTCTATTTAGATGTAGTAATAACTAAAAAGTGGAATAGTTGATAGTGTAGTATATGCAGATTTAAAATTATATTTAAAATTTTTATTTTTCTAAATAAAAAAACTACTTTAAATTTTGAAAATAATGTATGAATATAAATATGAAGATTAGAGTGACGGCAGAGGGGGGTGGGGGGAAGGGTATGCTACGGGTGTTAGTACTGCTGAATATTAGGGCTCCAGTACTTTATTTCTTAGAAATTAAGCCCTGCCCTGGATTGCACTACAACTCTAAAGCAAAAGCTGGGTTCCCAGGGAGGTCATCTCTGTCATCTATCTGGTTTTGGTTTAGTTCAGTTTTAACTACACAGCAGTTAAGGAAATGTAAAAGCAGGCAAGCTTTTACATTTATGTTCAAAGTTTTCAATGAAAACAAATTATTTTGTACTTAAAATTTTGTTGTATAAAACATAAAATTTTCTTTATTCTTCATACTAAATCCTACAGTCTGATATTTGTGAGTGTAAAAAGCAAATTGTATCTGTTTTCAATTAGTTGATCTTCAATTTTGTTACGTAAAGAAAAAGACTTTTAGAGTATTGTTTTATTAAATTTTCATGAATATGCTTTTGTTTCTAATTTATATTAAGTCTGAAAATATTTATAATCATCAATAAATTGACTATTTTGAAAATATCAGATATTTTTTAAAGTATCATGATATTTACGAACCTCAGGGACGTAGCTAGGGGGGTGCCAGGGGGGACTCAGCACCCCCTGGGAAAGTTGGCAAGGCCACCAAATGAAATTCTGTTTCAAAAATCCAAATGAAACTCTGTTCAAAAATTGAACTTAGTTTTGGGGGCTTTTTACAGTTTTGCATGAATACTAAATTGTAGTATTTGTTTAAAAACTGCAAATACGTGCTTCAATAGGCGCGAATCCTATCTGCACATACTCAAAATTTGTAACCTTTTGCTGATGCAAACATTGACTTTTGCATTAGTTATATACTGAAATTTTTCATTTTGCAGCATTTTCCATTATTAGCATAAAACAAAGTTATTCTATTGAGATATAGCTAATTTAAATACAAGTGGTTTTAGCTTTTGAGTAGACACAAAAATAATTTTAAAATGCAAAATACACCCTTGATTTTTCTAATGTTTTTTATCATATAAAATCATAACTTTAGAATCCTTAAGGGCAGGGAATATTCAGAAAAAAATTAAAGGTTGCAACTCTTTTGAAACAGGTGAACTGTCAGCTCTTTATTTACTTATTGACATCATCACTTATTATTTCACTAGTGTAATTATACACTGAAAATTTTCATTCTGCAGCCAGTGATGTAGTAGTAAAAGAAAAAAAACAGAGGGCATACGCTTTAGGCAGATATACCCTAAAAAGTATATACTATAGTGTTTATGAGAAGAGGGTATACGGTATTCCTTAAAATAATCCAGAAGGTATATGGCGTATCCACCGTATATCCTCCATTACATCCCTGTCTGCAGACTTTACTTTTCTTAGCATCCAATAAAGTTATTATAAACAATTTAAAAAGAAACATAGTGCCTACAATATGAATATGCATTAATTTACCTTTCTATATAATACTTTGATCATATATATCTGCGTTTGTGCGTGCACGTGTCAGAGAGAGAGAAATAGTATGAGCCCCCCTTACATTTTCTTGAGCACCCCCTATTATTTACTTCTAGCTACAGCCCTGACGAACCTTGCATGCTTATGTACTTATTTAAATTATGTTAGAATTGCTCCTTTTAGAACTTATATTTGTATATTCTGAAGATACTTATGTATTTGATTCATTGTAGGAATTTATGTTATGTCGAAAAGAGTTCAATGACCCAAGAAGATGCTTAAAAGAAGGCAAAGATGTAACAGCTTGTGGTGTGGAATTCTTTCAAAAGGTCAAGCAACATTGTAGAAAGGAATTTGAACAATATGCTGATTGTTTAGAATATAATAGTGCAGCAATGCATGTTCAGTTGTAAGTTTTCATCTATTTTTATTATTATTATTAGTTTAACAGATATGACTAATCTTATAAAATTATGGAAAAAGTCTATTTAGACATAACATATATTTTATACAGTTGCTCCTATTTATATCATGCATAGATAAGACCATGAGATAAGGTAAAATCGCAATATAACCAACAATATTAAAAAATTGGAGGTAATAACATACAAGTAGATGTTTTATATTTGTTTATAAGATATTAACTTAAATGCATGTCATAGTTTTTTAACAAAATTAACAATAAAAATTTACAATAATTGAAATTGATTTATGTATAAGCTACTTAAAAAGTGTAGTTACAGGAGAAATTATTATTTGTTCACATGTAAAAAAGAGTAATACATTAGCTATACAGCATTAGCTGTATATT
The DNA here is from genome assembly GCA_963931845.1 of Maratus michaelseni. NCBI lineage: Eukaryota > Metazoa > Arthropoda > Arachnida > Araneae > Salticidae > Maratus > Maratus michaelseni. Next base: position 190,100,953 of record OZ007592.1, on the reverse strand, counting down.
AAAATCTAACTTTATGAAATTTCATATTTACTTCTCCAAGAATATGATGAATTGTGAGCTGAAACGGAAACCAATTATTAGTAAAGATCTGAGGATAATAGTTCTCAATATTTAAAAATTAAAATTTATTTTCAAGTTATTTTTTTTAATTTTTTTTTAAAATTTAATTACTGTAATGAATTCAAGTAATGGCAATTGGGTTATTCCATTGCAGTGAAAAGAAAAGGGAGATAATAAAAATTATTATATCTTTATTGATGATACTTTCTCATTAAAATTTAAAAGCAAACAAATTTATTTTGAATAAATAATGTTTAAGGCTGTTCTTAAGGGCCATTAAAAATAAAATGCTTTTGTGGGTAAAAATGACATATATATATAAAAAAAGGATTAGTTTTAATTTATAAAATTGAAATATCCTTTAATAATTGCTTTAAAATTATTATTTTCACAGACTTTTTCTTCCACCAGCTCCAATATATAGGAAATGGTAAATCTTCTAAGGATGAAATGCTTTCTCCTGTGAATATGACATCATTTGAAATATACATTTTCATTGAGAAAACTGCAATATTTTACCATATAATTAAATCAGCACACTATTATTTCCCATTTATTATTAAAAAAAAATATATTAAAATTAACATTATAAATCTATTCTAAATGTAGAATAAAATTTTATTTCATTTTTTCTCACAAAATTGAAAGATCTCATCCAATTCAAATGCAATGCATGCTCTTTTGTATTTTCATTTATAAATTTGTCACTGTTTAAAGCAAATTCTGATATACTGAAGCATCTGTTGTAATGTTTTTCTCTGATCATTAATTAAGTACTCTAACATGTTTGAAATTTAAATAGAAAAATCTTTGTTAAGTTCTTCATCAGACTATTTTTATTATTAACCACCAAAAAGACTTTTTATTTGCAAATCATTATGGTAGATTATCAAAAGTCATTGACATTTCTAGAAATTACTTTTGTTTGAAAACAGAACATGAAAGTTTTATTCAAATTAGATCATTTTATTTTGACTTGATATATTTACTGCTAGTTTGCAATCAAATATGTATTTTTATTTATTTTTTGGTGGAGCATCATGTTTTCTTTATGTATATAAATACGCTATTTTATTAAATCAAATTAATATGTAAAAACATTATTATGGGCACCAAAGTAATACACATAAAAAGTTTAGAAAAACCAGTTGAAATTTTTTTTCTAATAACCTGGACTTATGTTTTCATTTATCCTAAAGTGGTATTTTTGGTGTGTGTGTGTGTGTGTGTTTGATGATCTTAGAATATCCTACTTTTCTTTGGAACATTTTCTGCTCACTAATATATTAAATTACCTACTAATAGAAATTTGAACTGTTAAGTCAGATATTTCAAGGTTTCAGGCATTTGTAATAATAATAATAATAATGAAAAAAAAATCATAATTTTCAACACTTTATCTTAAAAAGCAAATACTTTAAAACCTATTATTTGTTACTAGTTTTAAAAAAAGTATGTTTTAGAAATTGTTAGCTTTATGGAGTAGATAATATAAAAAGCATCTGTTTTAGAGTTAAAAACATTTAGTAACATTTTATTGATACATGATATGGAAGCATGCATACATGAATACTCATACATACATGCTTTATGCAGAAGTATTCATGCATGATTACTCATACATACACTACAGCATTACAATCTGTGAAGGATTTTGGCCTCCTATGCTGTATTCTGCCAGACTTTCGATCATTGGCTTTTAATTTGCTATTTGATTTTCTGTCTTTTTCTACCTTCTTTTTCCAAGTCTTCCAACATTTATTTATCCCATTACCTTTTCTTTTAAGATCTTCCTTGTGCTTAAATTATCAATCTAATTAAGTGGCTTAGCCACTGCATTCTTCTTCCTTTAAATAGCGTCTATTATCAATCTAATTTAAGTGGCTTAGTCACTTTATTCTTCTTTCTTTAAATATATTTATAATGTCTTTTTCATTATAAAGTTATATAATTTCTACATTAGTTCTGATTTGTCATACATTGTCATCGCTTAACTGGACATAATTGCTTAAAATATCTTAAATTTAACCAAAAAAAAAAGTTTTGCTTCATTAACATACTTTAGATGCTGTAACCTAAATTTGTATGTATGTTTTGCAAAATGTCTATTTAAAATAAAGTTAGAACATTGCACTTTTTCAAAAAAGAAAATAATAATAATAATAATATAATTTATCTGTTTTGTAGCTCAAACTGTAAACAAATTTAAGTTCAGCTTTAAAATACAGTTATAATCTATATTCTGTTAAAATTTCATGCAAAATATCCATTTTTAATTGAGAGTTCTTACATAGTTTTTAAAAAAAGCACATTTTAAGATAAATCACTTAAAATAGTATTTTTCAATTATTATTTATAGAGAACATCTAATCATCTTTTTGTCATAACTAACATAATTTTAGGAAACATTATATAAGCACAAGAAGGGGGTGGGGTGGGCTGGAAAATTTAATCTTCTGGCGTTTTGTCTTCTCAAACCCTTGGGTTTGGATCTGAACTGCTGTGCAGAAGAGCTATCAAATGAAAGGTCAGCTTTATGCTATGAACATCTAAAAATAATTAAAATGAATACACTAATTAATTTTTCAGCCGAGCTGAAATTATGCTGTAAATTAATGAAATACAAAGGATGTGAATTATCACTTTACTAAACAGCATACAACCATTAGAGTGAAAAAATTTCCAGACCGGGGTTTGATCCCGGATCCCTTGGATACCGGGTATAATTTGTCTCATGCATGCCAACGGTGTTGTGCTCATGATTGACTTTCCATCTTGTGCTGCGTGGTAATAGCCTTGCCATATAAAAGTGAGAGAATGCTAGACTGAATGTCATCTGGATAGCTTAATTGGTAGAGCACTTGGTGCGCTATACCAAGGGATCCGGGATCGAACCCCGGTCTGGACATTTTTTCACTCTAATGGTTGTATGCTGTTTAGTAAAGTGATAATTCACATCCTTTGTATTTCATTAATTTACAGCATAATTTCAGCTCGGCTGAAAAATTAATTAGTGTATAAATATTCATCGATACTGGGTATAATTTGTCTCATGCATGCCAACGGTGTTGTGCTCATGATTGACTTTCCATCTTGTGCTGCGTGGTTGTAGCCTTGCTATATAAGAGTGAGAGAATGCTAGACTCGATGTCGTCTGGATAGCTTAATTGGTAGAGCACTTGGTGCGCTATACCAAGGTATCTGGGATCGAACCCCGATCTGGACATTTTTTCACTCTAATGGTTGTACGCTGTTTTGTAAAGTAATAATTCACATCCTTTGTATTTAATTAAAATGAAGTTGTTTAAAATGTCCTTCCAGAGTGAATTTTTTTTTAGACTTTAAAAGTGAAAGGGAGTTTGCATTCATGGTCCTTTTAGGAATAGAAAATTTTGTTCTATTTATAGAATACTTTTGGATAATTTCAGTGATGTAATTCTGGAGCAAAGATCACTTTAATGTGCATTTATTTAGCATTCAGAATTTTTTTTTCTTTAGAAAATAGGAGGAAAAATAGCTAAACCATGTAGAATAATATTTGTTTTGAAAAATTAATACTACACATAAATCCATCAGATATATTTGAATTTACACCTTTAGAAAATTGTCTTCCATTCTGTTTTTTGATTCAATTAGCCTGTATATTTATTGTTAGTTTAAATTTGTTTTTAATATCTTCAAAGTCATGAACAGAAAGTAACAATCATATGTACAATTATATTTTATTGTATAATTATCTGTTAAAATTTGACTAAATTATAAGTATTTGTTGCCCTTGTATAAATGGAAGTTTTCCTCTTTCCCTGTTTTGTTATTTCCTCATTTCATGTCTGATATAATGTGGTTTTAAATAAGCTACTCCAGCACTATATTTGCTTTTTCGTTACTATGCAAATATTGCTAATATATAATTGAACTAATAGAAAATATATGTACACAACAAAACAATGATTTATAATATCAAATTAAAAATTAAATTTCATTCATATTGACTGAAAAAAAAAAAATATATATATAGCAACTATAGCAGAAAGATGGCTTAATTTCTTGAGATAGAAATTATATGTCAGTCACAAAAATGAAAAGTTATAGAAAATCATAAAAATGGTATTTTCTGTCATAGCTTAAAAATTCATATAAAATTGAAAACCAATCCATTGCTTCTAAAAATCAGTAGATATAATTAAGATAATTCACACTATTGACAGAACATAACATGTAATAATATTAATAAGGAATTTCCTTGCTGTAGTTCGTTAAACTTTCATTCTCTGTATTGAGAAAATAAATCATAAAAAATATTCTCCCCATTTTATTGATTGATATCATTAAACTAAAGAATAAGAATGTGAAATAAGGAACAAATACTTTTAAATATACCTTGATTTGAATTTGACCTGTAAAAGTTAACAAAATTAGCTTATTATGCCCTTAAGCACCACAACATACCTGTGTACATCATGAACTTGTCTATTTGAAATACTGATATAAACTATTTTTGACAAAATTTAAAAAATCTGGTATTCAGCATACTACCACTAAATTGACTATGGTGCTTAAGGAGTTAATGTTGTACTATGTACATATCTATATATGTCTTTTCTTTTTTTCCAGTTGTCAGAAAACTCAAGCAATATTAGATGACTGCATGCTTCAGAAACTAAACATTGAAAGGCCATATGTCGGCTATTTCACGGAAATTCGTGTTCATAAGACGGACAGACCAAAACCTGGTCCTTGGATACCTCGTAGGGAGCATATTGATGATAGACCTTCTCTTCCAGATGATTATCCAAGAGAAGATGCAAAATGGGGTTCTGCATTTTTTGGTTTTAATTAACTGTTACATTTTGTTAGGAAATATGTAAAACAAAGATTTATTAATGAAGCTAGTGAATTTTGATAGATTAATAAAATATCTTTTCCTGTGTAAAAGTTTTGTCCTGACTAATTATTCTTTTAACTTGAAGTCATATTCTAGAAATCGGGGAAATTTATGAAATAAAATAAAAAACAAATAAAACAGATTAAAGTTTTTACAAAAATCATAATTATAAATACACCAAAAATATTTAAGGATATAAATGCAAAATGGCCTTACAAAAAGTCTAGATTAGTGACAATGTGTAATCTTCAAATCTGATTGAAAAAGAAAAGTTATAAAAGATCAAATGAAATTGATAATAATGAAAGATACAGTCCTGATAAAGCAGCTGTCTCATTTAGAAACAAAATTTTGTGAATTCATTTTGATATTTTGGATTGAAAGAATAAGTTTTATATTTCTTTCTATCATCATTGTATATGAAAGTATTATGAAAATTTCTTGTTTTCATCTTTTTTGGGTGAAATTTTATGGAATAATTTTTTGCTCATAATGATAATTCCTGTGCTTAAAATGCAAAATTTATTGAAGCAGAATAAAACATTCATAAATAACTCTCATTTCTTCTGTATTTTTTATTTTAAAAATTTCAAATTAAATCCCTTCATGGTGAATGGCATGTATACATGCCATATAGGCTCTGCAAAATCCTTGAATTTCAACACCATTTTTTAAATAGAAATCTCTTCCTTATTTAATCAGTGTCTCAAGAAAGTGAAAATTTCTAAATAAAAAAGTTATGCTCAAAAATTAAAAGAAGTGTACTGGACATCCATTATAAAGGGAGGGTATTAAATAATAGTTTTATAAAGAGTTATTTAATGTACAGTCAGCCAAAAAAATAAAATAAATGAATAAATAAGATTAGAGGATCGTCCAAAGGGTCATACTGAAATATAAATTTTATCTTAGAATATCAAGTGGGAGTCATTCAGTCAGATAGTTTAGGAATTATGAATGTTCAACGTTTGGAATTCCTATTAAATTCTTTTTTGCTGCAAAACAGATTGCAACATGGATAGGTTTTAAAAAGCACAGTTCAAAAATTACTTGGTGAAATGAGCTGTAATTTTGGATTTGCATATTTAAAGCTTCTAGAAATCTATGTCTGTTAAAATAAAATTATAGGGCACGATACTTTTATTTTTTCGAAAATATACATATACATATTTACACATGCATATTTACACATACACAAAATATACATATTTTGAAAAAATATATATATTTATAGTAATCTAAATGTTTAACAGAAAAATCCATTTCCAGAATCTTCAAATATGTGAATCCAAAATTACAAATCATTTGTCAATTAGTTTTTGAGTTGTGCTTTAAAAACTACCTCCATTGCAGTCTGTTTTGCAATGATTAAAAAAGAATTTAATACTGGGATTTCCAAACTACCTTTATAATTTCTAAACTAAAACTGATTGACTTTCCATTTGATATCCTTAGGTAAAATTTACAGAAAAAAACAACAAATATGCTGTCAAAATTGGATGTTCATATTAAAGATTTCAGAGTTTAGTACAACTTCAGTATTAAGTAGCTTTCAATACAAAAAAGTATAAAGCTACCTATTGCAGCTGTTCGGAGGAAAGCAGTTCCGGAAAATTTCGATATATTTTCACCGATCATGACCCCTAGACCCCAAAACCACCCTCCGTTCAAATGTTGATTTATATATATAGATATATCCATATATATATATATATATCTGACCTATGTCATACGATAACACTCATATTTATAAATCAATTTTGATGAAACTAATTGTGTGTATTAAGCTAACCAATGTCTCGACCAAGTTCGTTGGCCAGCTTGGTCCGCCATTTTGTTTCAAGATGGCGGCCATTTAAAAATTTAAAACTAAAATAATTATACAAAAAAATAAAAAATTCAAATTTATTTTTTAATTACGTTTTAGGCCTTGATACAAGGATTCCAGAGCATTTTTTTGGTTTACCTCTATCTTAAAAAATGGCTGAAATAGAGCAGTTTGAAATTCTAGGGTGGCTGACATTTTGAAACAAAACACCACATTAACGCGATTACTCGCAAATTATTTTCTTTCATTGTTGTAATAATTTTCCCAATCATATGCATAAAACTATATATTCATATCCGTTAGCACCGACATTGGCGACATTTGGCGAGATATCGCCAAATTTGGCGACCAAAATAAGTCTTCATAAATGAAGCCAATTTGGCTATTGCTCAATAATTTGGCGAATTTCTTATTCAAATTCAGTATTAACGAATGTTTTGTAAACGTTTCTTTGCATTTTAACTTGCTGTTTTCGTGTAACATTAGCTAAAATTTTAAAACGAAGATATAGGAAAGCTACCTTTTCCTCCCGGTACGGGCCGGAAGGACTTTTTAAATTATCCCTAAGCTTATTTTTTAACATAAATTGAAGGAAGAGATAATTTCCAGTCAAGTGGTTATTTTCACTTTTTTTTTTCTTTCCTGAAACAGTTTGGGGATTAAAATGTATGAGGTGTTCTCTTTTTCTTTTTGGCTAACTGAATTTAGATACGTATTTTCTTTAACCTGTGGACTCCACACTTCAGTTCAGCACACTCCACACTAGTGTGATTTGGCTTTCCATTATTCCAGCGGTTCCCAACCTTTTTTCCTTCACTAACCCCTTGATTAGGCATTTCATTTAGGAGTACCCCCTTTTCCCATAAACATGCCCCTATTCACCAGCATAACACACACAGGGTTGTATTTTTTTTTTAATTATTAATCTTATTAGCAGAGGTAAGCGATAAATCGACTCAAATTACATTGACATTTCTAACCTTTTATTTTTTATGTTGCATTTTTTAATTTATTTTACTTTTTATAATATTAGCTTAACATCAATTTTGATGAAACTAATTGTGTGTATTAAGCTAACCAATGTCTCGACCGATTAAAAGAATTTTTACATGACTTACGAAGAAAGTTTATAAAAATTTTCCATTATGATATACAAGAAGTCAAACATGGCTTTTAATACTCTCAATGGGAATAATGTTTCATTGAGCTGAGTTTTACTTTTTAATATCGGGTTCAAACGAAGACAGTCAGGGGCAGCATCAAGCTTATTACGATATTTGTTCTTAATGTATTCACAAGACAAAAATGCATTTTCGACAAGCTATGTATTTCTGAAAGGCAACAAGTACTTTAATGCTTTATCGCCGAGTTCTTTGTTCTCTTCAATTTTCGCAAAGTGGGGGGGGGGGGGCATAAACAATCATGCAATATGATCAGAGGTGGGCAAAGCTAGTGCCATTGAATTAACAATGAATTATTAGATCTAGTGGGCATTTTTTCTCATTTTGGAGTTATACATGAGATTTACATATTGAAGTTAACATGAGACTCAATTTCTAGTTTAAAATAATTAACTTTGTTTATGTGTTTCAGTTGAATTATTTTTGTGCTTTCTGCCACTAACGATATTATTTTCACGTACCCCCCACATACCCCCAGGGGTACGCGTGCCCCAGGTTGAGAACCGCTGCATTATTCCATAACTTCAACTGCATATAACTTTGTTGGTATTAAAGTGATAATAAAATATGACACATGATTCCGATGTGAAATTTAATGAGGAATCAAACTGCTATATTTATTTGTATTAAAAATTTCATTTTGTTAATGAAAAATGCAAATTAAGGAAAGCATGTTTTCAAAAACGCCGACTTTTGAAATTTTATTTTGTGCAAATTCGCACTAGTGTAGAGTTCATGGGTTAAACATCGTAATAAAAACAGGATAAATATGTAGTGATGACATCAAGTATCTATCGATTCCATGAACTACAGTTAATAATCCACCTAGCATTGTGTGATTTCGTGAAAACCGAGATCCTTATGAATCACCCAGCTAGCACACATTTATCTGCTAAAAAGATATTAAAATTAAAGATTGAGATTAAAATTAAAGATTGAGATACTACAAATAAGTAGACATTAATTAATTACAACTAAAAATTTATTTACAAAAACAAAAAAAGAAGTAACATTACATACACTAAAAGACAAACACATTTAACACAAAAGGACATTTAAATTTAGTCTTAATTGGCTATACAAGGACCAGTTATCATAAGTATCATTTTAACAGATTGATAACAATCCTTTGTTTGCTTGTAAATTAATTTTAGCACTTATTTCATAATAATTCACAGTTTCATAATAAAATAATGCTTAGCAAATGATTCTAAAATTGAGAATCTAAAATATTAATTAAAAGTTTCTATGCAGATCCAGGTTGCAAACTAAAACCCTTGGATTAATTCCATGTAGAAAAATAATTTGTCATAGAAAACTTAATAACATGAAATAGCACCTTGGTATTCATTATCAGCTTGGAAGATCGAGCATCACTAGAAGGTCAGAACACAGGTCAATGATATCTTTGCACAAAGTCTTTGTGAATTTTATGAACAGACTCGAGCGTAAGCCCGATTTATGTCTGTTCTAGCTTTATTGGCATAATTTTTTTTTTAATGTTTGTTGATTTAATATACGTGTTATTTATCACATGTATCACGGCAATAAAATGTTTTGCACCAATATTTGCTTTGTATATATAAGCATATCACTTCTTAATGCTGGAGAAGTTATACATCTATAAGACTTTATCCGAATACTTAAAAATTTAAGTAAACATGTTTCTCAAAGCCAAAACTCTGAATGATGTCTAAGATCTGAAAACTCTGAATTACTTTTCAGCTCTTCATACTCTAAATGATCTAGAGAGAATTAAAAAGTTACACAGACTGCACTCATCCCTACTTTCCCCTATGATGGTTGTAAGAACTGCTCTCGTCCGAAGAAGCAATTTGGACCCACCTTTCTTCTGTTTCTGCTAATTCTCGGGTCAACCTTCTCCTCTTGCTGCTATGTGAATGGTCAGAGTTTAATTTCATTCTTGTCTGGAACATTTCCATTTTCTCCCTTCTCGAAATTCACTTGACCTTCAGGACCTTTTTAAATGCTATCTGCATAAAATATTTTTTGAAAGTATTATAAATCCATCATTGTTGCAGTGTCAATATGTGGTAGACTCCTGGCACCCAACGTAAATTTATTGCTCTCTGAAGCATGGGAACTAATTGCCCAGGTTATGTTTACAGTTTGCTGTGAAATTTTATAGAATTCACTGTGCAAATTAATTGAAATTATAAAGATACATAAAAATAGATAATTTCATGTTAATATTTATCTTTATACAAAACTGTATATATAAAGTTTGTAATTTTATGAGGATTACTTCCTGAAATACAAAACAATTGTCTTTATTGATATATATAGTTCAGGTTATGTTTTGGGATATGAATGTAAATTTTGTATTCGCATTAATGAGAATGATATGAAAGTACTTTACTTTCCATCAGTGATGTTTATGCCTTTGTGAATAACTTTCAATACAGAAAAGATAAAATTAATTCCATTGCTTTTCCTTTTTATTTTAATTAAAGTTTTATTATGCACTACTGATTCTAAATCTCTGCTCTGTACTGAATTTAGGAGCAGAAACCATGCAGCACAGCACAGCAGCTGCAGCTGGTGCTGCAAATTATTTTAGACCTTGCTAATTAATATGAATGTTTAAAAATAAAGGAAAAAACTAAGTAATTTATACAACTTCTTACTATATTTTCAGTAACATCAAATAAAAGAATATAATGAATGATTACAAAAAAATCATGTTTAAATATTTTTGTTTAACTTTACATATCACACACTTATTTCTAAAGTAACACAATTAAAAAAATGAAATTTTCTAGAAAACATCAAAAATATTTTCTTGCATAAACAAATTATTTTTTAATTGGAGATAATAAAAAAGGAATTCATACATTTATATTTAAACTCTAAAAGAATTTATTTCCTTATAAGCAACATTACAATTGATGAAGATTTGTAGACAGTAGGGTTGTGTAACTCTAGAAAGAAAAACTTATAAAAGTGCTCCAATTAAATCATTTTTAAAGATATTATAATACACTTTTATTGACATAGATTTAGAAAGTAATTTTTTGAGTCAGCTTATACTATAAGAAATCAAATATCATGTTGTTTTATGAATAAGTATAAATTTTTGTCCCTTTCTCTTCTATTAAGGTTTTAACTGCAAATTAAATTTTAAACTACAGAGCGTTTTCTATGTGCAGTGAATTTTACATCAATAGATATTTGTGAGTGCTATTTCTGTCTATTATACATATTACTATATATTTTTTAAGATAGTCTAGAGTTGAAATCGACGGTGTCTCAGAAAAATTTTATTTGCAAAATTAATGCATAATTATGATTTGTCTAATCATCTCCTCTAAACTATAGTTGATATTTAACATATGACAATAATGTGAATATCCTTTCCATAATTTTCTGTCAGCATGTAAATTGAACGATTCAAAAGCTTCAGCAATAATTATTTTTTCTTTCAATATCACATTTGGGTTATCCTGTTGATAAAATCATGCCTGACGACATGACATCCTTATGGTATTTGCATGTTAATTGCTATTAATACAATCAACTGAAGTTCAGCGAGATTTTAAAGTTTAGAGTTTGCATTATGTACTCAGATATTATGAATCTGTTTGAAGTTTTAAACTGAAACATAACTTAAATCGATGTAATTATAAACAAATTCAAGATTACAATTTTTAAAAACATTAAGGCATGAAAGGCAAATGAAATTTAGTAAATGTACACTGCAAAAAAAAAAAAAATTGTTGATTTTACAATATAATACTGGCACTCCAGCTGTGCGCGGCAGCGTATTACTGCTTATTTTACTGTTTATTACTGTTAATTTTACGGTATAATACTGGCAGCTGGAATGCCAGTATTATACTGTAAAATCAGCAATTTTTATTTTTGCAGTGTAGAACATAACTGAAAACTTTTCAATCTTTTTGTATCTCATGTGCTCCCAATAATACAGAGTGTATCGGAAAGAATGACCTGATAATAAATGAAAATAACTTCGTTGTAAATAATGATTGGAAGGAATGCAGGGGGAAGGTCCATATTTTTTTCTGTACTTCATTACTGTTTTAAGTAGCTCCTTTTAGTCACACACAAAACATCCAAGTGATAGTCCTTTTCATGACAGATATTGTGAATGCATTGTGCATGACTCTTGGTGACTGCTTTTTATGGGGATATGCCCTCTTTGCCTACAGCAGTGCACGAACTGAAGGTACGCATCAGGGCCGAAACTAGCTTTATTTTCACGCAGGGCAAAGATTGATTTTGGCGCCCCCCCCCCCCTTCCTCCGCAAAGTAAATTTACAAATAGAATTTTACTAAGTTGCTATTAGCCGTCTTATATTAAAATTTAAAATATGTAATCATAAAATACATAATATTGACATACTTAATCAGCTCTGTCAAATATTTACTCATTAAAACCTGCAAAAATGGAATCAAAAGGATCCCGAAGAAATTCGGCTTTGCACAGGGTTCCGTCTTAGCAGTTATAATTGTTGGCATTCTTTCTGTTGGGACCATGCAAGATTTTTTTTTTTTTTAAACACGATTCTATTATAGAAAAATTTTATTTTCCGAGATCTTACTGTAGTTGTAGTATTACAAATTATTACAATTAAGGCGTTTAAAGTCGTAGTGATATGAGTCACATTGTCTTACGAACTCGAAAACAAGTATTTACTGCAAGCAAAACAATGAATTCCAATACTGTAAAATACCTTGGTGTACTATATGCAGCAGTTTCCTGAAAATATCTCTTATAACGCTCTTCTTATTTATAGACTGATATGTCTAGATCAGGGGTGTCAAACTGTGTCCCCTAATTTTTAAAAGAAATAGTCGACTTCTATTGAATCGCCAAGATTCAATCATTAGATAAGGAAAAGATTACTATAAAATTTTAGTGGTATCCGGCGGGTCACAGTTTTACACCCCTGGTCTAGATACTTTCCGGCTACAAGAAATTTTTACTCAAATTTCATATATATATATATATTTTTGTACAAAACGATAAACCAAATCTTCACGTGGCGCCCCCTTTGTCGTCTGTTGTGTGACCCAGGACACATGCCCCCTCTGCCCCGCCATAGTTTCGGCCCTGGTACGCATAGATAATGAACTGAGATCAGTCCCTATATGAAGATGCTTCACAATATCTGACGCGCATCTGACTGATTGATTGATTGGTTCTATTTCATGGATGACTTGTGTGTGACTTAAAGGAGAAACTTAAAACAGTTATGAAAACTTTGAGTTTCCCACTGTAATGTGTTTAAAGGGTTTTTTTCCAATCATTATTTACAATAAAGTTTATTGTCATTTGTAATCGAGTCATTATTTCTGATACACCCTATAAAACATAAAATAAAGTTGCCCTTATGATTTTTATCGTTTCTAATTCTAATCAAAGGAAAAGTCAAAGTAACATGAATTTAACCACTTATCAGTCTCATTTTTATGTCAAAACAGGATATTTTAGTTACTGAAAAAGTCTTTAATTAGTTAATTATGTTATTCTTTCTGAACTTGGAAATGCATTTTGTATAACAATATTTTGTATAGTTTTGGAGATATGACAGTTTTACTAAAAACTTGAGCATGCATAAGAAAACCCACAAGCGAAATCAATTTTGTAAAAAATACTTGGTCACACGCGTCATGACAGACTCGTAAGTGGTTAGTAGCCCACTTTTTAAGCCTGCATTTGCAGAAAATTTCAAGGATAATTTCTACAGAAAATCTGTCGAAAAAATTCTTAAGAAAATCTGTAGGTATTTGGCCCACTTTTTAAGCCTACATTTGCAGAAAATTTCGAGGATAATTTCTGCAGAAAAAATTCTGAAGAAAATTGGCAGAAAAAAATCTGAAGAAAATTTGCAGAAAAAAGTGGGCCAAATACCTACAGATTTTCTACAGATATTTTTTTTAAGATAATCTTCAGTTTTTTTTTTTTTTTTTTTTTTTTTTTTTTAGTGGGGGAGACTATAAATAAAAGTCATACATTTCTTATTGAGATAAGTCATTTTATTTGTTTAAAAAGAAAAAAAAAAGATATGCTAGGCTTTAAGAAATACATTTAAATATTTTTACAGGATGAGCATTTTTTTTCCGTTGGCGAAATTTCTTCTTTTTGAAGCAACCGAAATGAATTTTTTCAAATATCAAACTTATTGTAGCTGCAAGCATACCTGCTCCCCATATTGCCAGCACTCCATAGATATTGTTTAAATTTAAGGGTTTTAGACTCGTATCACTGTAACTTGTGCAGAAACGTCCTTCTTCAAAAATGGGTTTAAACCACTTTCCACTGATATCCACATCTACTAGTCGTGTCACTCTGTAATGCAATATGACATACGATAAATCAACAAAGAATTAAAATTACATAAACTTGCATTAATAATGGCAATATTTTCTTTTGATTTGCATTCATTTAATTAAATTACAACTTGTACACACATTTTTTCTTTGTATCGAATTATATAATACATTTTTTCCCTTAAACCGCTCATGCGTGAACTAAATTTTTAAGTGTATGAAACATAATTTTGCCTTTAAAATGAATTAGTTAAAAAAAAAAAAAAAAAAAAAAATTAAGTGTTACATTTATTATTAAATCCCAAAACACAATGAGGTTTTTTTTAAAAAGTTTAAAAAAAATTATTATTAAATAGTTTTGTTGATAATTTAAATTTTGGATACTTTAATATAAAGTAGAAAGTATATATATATATATATATATATATATACGTGATATATGTACGGGGGTACTTCATTTCTATTTCTGAAATATGTTATTGAGGATGTTAGTCATAAGATGAAAGAAGGTACACTGCAAAAAAAAAAGCTTTGATTTTACAGTATAATACTGGCATCCCAGCTGCCAGTATTATACGTTATACCGTAAAATTAACAGTAATAAACAGTAAAGCGCTACCGCACGGCGCATCAGTGTAAATTTTCCCTTGCATGTGCTCGTTGCACTGGTGATCACAAAGCCGTTATTGCTCAGTACTGAACTTTGCTGTCGTAATTCTCTCGATGTTCCGACTTCGAAGCGTGGCTCATATAGCGCCCTGGATCCAACACTTACGGGTGTATTCAAATCCAAACTGAGACACATTTTTAAATTCATTTTTGCTCTAAAATGCATCCAATTAGCAGGTTCTCTTATTAAGAAACTTTGTAATGTCTGTATTGTCTCGATTTTTTGATAAAGGCAGAATATATTTCGGACATTTTGAACCGAATTTCCCGAAGCTATAGCGCTGGAAACAACAACAAAAAAAAAATTGTCGTACTGTGAAAATAATTGTTTGTAAATCAATTTCTAATTAATTGAACGAAAAATAAAAAACACAGGTCCCTTATAAATCTCTTCATAAATCACGCCGCTAAGTTTAATGTTTTTAATTTTGAAAATGAGTCAAAAAATATTTTTCCAGAATATTTTTCAATAATTTTCCATATATTTTTTTTTAATTCCGCCTTAAGCACACACAATCTTGCAATAGTAGCTGTCCGGCTTATAGATCTGCGATTGGAAGGGTTCGTTCTTCATAGAGCAACCATTAATAGTTAGTGCTCCAAAATGTATATAGCTTTCTTCAAATATATTTCATTAAAGAAACTTGTTCCGTAAATAGTATTTGTATAATCTTCTGTTATGCAACGTATTTCATATATTTTGTACAGTGTGTTCTCTATCATAACGCCTATAGTCTTCTGAGTTTTATTACTGTTCACCTTTAAACTTGTGTTCTCAACTGCAACTGTGTTTTCGTCATTGTTTTTAATTTCCTCTGTCCAGTTTCGCGTCACCATGTGTTCTCCACCGGCCAAAATTGTGGACACCTTTTGGGAAAAATGCTTTTTTGAAATTTGATGGATCATAACACCAAATATATATATATTTATTAGTAATACCATAAAAACTATATACCACTGGAAAGATAATTTAATCAAGAATATTATGCAATATTCTTGAAACTCTTATGCAGTTTGTTGAATTATAATTATTTAATCAAATGTTCTAGACCGGCCATACTCAACCTGCGGCCCGAGATACACAATCAATAACCTCTAGTTGTTACATTAATTGTGATGTGTATAAAAGTTTTTAAGATCTTCAATGTTCTTTTATGTATTTTCATGGGAAGACAAAATCTGTACTGTTATTTAAAATTACTAATTTAAAATTATTTTAAATACCATTTTCTTAGTCTAAAGTTCTTTGCACATGTAGTTCTATTTGTGCTATAGTGGTGTATACATTTCTTAATCTTCAACACTAAACTAATATTATTCCAAATTTATTACATTTGCACTATACATTTCTACACTTAAAAAAAAAAAAAAAAAAAAGCTTTTGTGTTGAGAAAATGATTGATTGATTGATTTATTAAAACAAATCACCTGATTTTTTAATTTTTTTATTTAGAACTTAGAAATGAGACATTGTTGTATTATAACGTTTAACTAATAATGCTTATTAGGGTTGAACGTTCACAGCAGAAAAAATTGGCAGCAAAATGTTTTATACCACTATTTCTACATCATTTGCAATTGAAATCTACCACCAAGTTTATTGTTTGGAAATACTGGTGTTAAAAGTTTTTGGTAATATTTCTTTTCGACAAACGTTCAATCCTACTGATTATATTAACTTTAATATATAGGTTTGTTATACTACTTTTTTTTTTAATCTTACCATTTAAATTACCCTATTTTTACATTTTTATATAATTGTGTTGCGGCCCGCCTAACGTTCCAAACATATGTTTGCGGCCCGCGAGAAAAAAAGGTTGAGTATGGCTGGTCTAGACCAATGATCAGAAAAAGGGCAGTAAAACCTGGTTAGGTGGATGATAATTATTTTTCCTTTTAATTATTTTTCCTTTTCTTGAACGTAGCCAATGCATATGAATGTTTGGAGTGACAGACAGATTCCATTTTAGTTGGTAATCTATCAATGAAAGCTAGGGTAGGATTTAAAATATATAGGTGTCATATTTTGGTATTTATAGGCGGACTTTTATCACTATTTTTTATGATTGCTGTCAAGTTGCTAAACTTCTTTGCCATCTTTTAATTTTTGAACTAGTATAAAGCATAAGAAAACATCCTAAAGAGTTGATTAGTTATCCAGAAATCAAATGTATAACAATATTTTAAAGTGTAGAAAGCTACTTCAAGCCAGTGTCCCTATCTTTTGACAACAGTTTATACTGCATCATCATCTAAGTGCTAGAAACTGTCGGGCTGTCACTTGCCGTTGTGTTATCGTCAATGTTTTCATCATCCTCTGCCCAATGGTGCCTCTGTCACGTATAATGACAGGTTCACCTTCGGCTGAATTTTTAATTTTTTTCCGTTTTTATCTCAATAAAGGGGACCGGAGAGGAGTGGGGATATCTATGCTCTACAGACTTGATTTCCTAGTCTAAGCAGTCCCTCTTGGGC
The DNA here is from genome assembly GCA_963931845.1 of Maratus michaelseni. NCBI lineage: Eukaryota > Metazoa > Arthropoda > Arachnida > Araneae > Salticidae > Maratus > Maratus michaelseni. The sequence continues at coordinate 190,083,540 of OZ007592.1, read as the reverse complement.
AGTAAATGTAAAAGATGTTTATGATGGGCAAATTAGTTTTAATTATTGGGAAAATAACTTGAAGTTTCAGATTTTAAATTTAGAACTTTAATTTTAAAAATGGTTTTTTTTTATCCTTTAATATATATATATATCTACTTGGTCATGATTCTGTTTAGATGCAAGATCAAAAATTCTTTGAGAAATTCATCTCTTACGTAGAACAGAAAAAACTTTGCCAAAGACAAAATTTTGAACAAAGTATGTGAAAAGGAAATGGTTGTGTCATGTATTACTGCATTTTAGAAGCATTTTTGAACTTTATATGCGGTTTATATGCGATAAAGGAGTTCGATTAAAATAGGCAGAATTCTTCTGAGTGTTGTTTTTTAATAAAACCTTATACGAGGCTATTATGCCTATGCGTGAGAGGATTAAAAGATAGCGGAATCCAAAAATCTTCATAAAATGTCAATTTGAGTTCATTGCATTTTAAAATTTAAAAACTCCTTTTTTTTTTTCAATCTCTATGATTATTAGAAGCAACCCCGTTCTATTTTAACCTTTTACAAATTCCGGATTGAGGGGCAGAAAGATTTCTTTTTCTATGAAATGTGGTTGTTAAGTATTCGATGAATTATTTTCCAGAACTACAGCATTATGCTCATAAAATTTTCATTTCACATTCTGTTTTTTTTTTCTTTTCTTTTCTTTTCTTTCTTTACTAATGTATTTTTATATTTATTATAATTTTACTTCATATTTAACAAATTGGTATTTTTCATTATTGATCATACGATGTGTTTAAAATTTTTATAATGATTTAAAAAAAAAAAGACTAGTTTCAGCACAATATTAAATGTGCATTTGAAAAAAAAACACAGTAAATAAATAATTAAATACAAATACATAAATTTCATATTTACAATAGATTCTCAGAAAATCAAAAATAGTCTATTTTACAATATCACCATAGTACACTCTGACATTCCTTAAAAGGATGATTATCATCCAGAAAGCAAATTGAAAATCGTAACTCATGAATAAAAATTTGCATTCCATGTGTCACAAGTCATAAGTTAAATTCAACTTGAGGTTCCTCGTCTTCATCATGGAAGGCTCAACTTTGAATTTCAATTTCATTTTTGGCATGTCAGTGTATGTCGAAGCTACCTTTTGCTATCAAGTACAACTCAACTATTAAATTAATTATTTAATAAACAAGAAAGAAAACATCACACATTGATTATGAAACATTTTCCAACGCTATCAGAATGTTGGCCCAAAGCTTCAACTTTTCATATAGTTGAAAAAAAAAAGTTCAAAACCTATTTTCCTTGATTGCTATTCCTAGACAACATTTTATGCAAATTATTTTGTGCAACTCTCTATATGAATTAACTTATATTCTACAACGACCATGTATAGTCCGGTAGGCAGCCTCGTATTTTCGCAAGCAATTTTAGCGTCGGAGATTTTGGTATATATGGATAGATTATATGGTACAGATAACGAAACTGCCAGACACTGACGGACCAGATGGGAGGGAGAGGTTTGCCATAGCAACGTTACACACCTCGCTGCAATTTGAAAGGGATGGCAGCCCGATTACTGCATATGTCTTAGAGTCGGGGTGATATCAGTAATCGGATTGTCATTCATTTCACATTTTAGCAAGCTGTGTGATGTTGCTATGGAACTCCCCTCACCCAGTTTTTTCCAGCTGATTGGCAGTTTCGTTATATGTACCATCTAATACATCATAGACGCTAAAATTGGTTGAAAATATGACGCTGCCTTCCTCCGGATTAATAGTATACTAATATTCAGTTTAGCTGAAAAAAAAACATTATTCAGTTCAAACTGTAGTTTCAACAAATATAACCTACATCAGTTTCTATAAGGAAGGTGTTATAGAATATTTCTATAACACGTTTCATTATCTTAGAGATAGTATAGCATTGTTAAAACACACTTCAAATAATTATTGCCTATAGCCATTTATGAAATCGAATTATTTTGTGTTTTTGAAAATTAACTATCAATGTTACGTGCACCAGTTTCTATAAAAGTAGTGTTGCAGTGAATCTCAATGATTTGTATCAGTTTGTTAATATTTGAAAAGTGTAAATTCATTAATGTGTAACTTGAAAAAATTATCGCCCATAGACCATGTTGTGTACTAGTTATTTTGAGTGTTCCTGGGAATGAACTATAAATGCCACATATTCAATTTTCAATAGGGAACATAATATAATAACTGTTGATAATACATCATGATAATAATCTCCGCAAATTGATTTTTATGACAGTTCACTTAAAAACTCATCATTATAAATAGTGTTTATCCAATTTCAAAGAGGAAATGAAATACATGATGCAATATGAAGAGGTTTTTACAGACTCGTGAACTGAACAAGGAAGTAAGAGACTAAAATACGTATGAATGACGTAAATTGACTTTACGTCATTTCCATCCAATGAAAGAACTGTAAAATGACATCACTTGATAAGGACTAAAGACTGTTTTCATTCTGCTATATAGAACTTAAATAGAAGCTTTTTCTCACGCGATGTAGAAGGAACATGTATACTCCGATCTCCCTTAAACTTATCAAATTTAATTAATGTTTAAAATTAAAATTATGTAACTATTAAATATAAAAATTGTAAATTAAATTCTTTAATCAGTAATAATGAATGTTTTATTAATTAATAACTTATTCACATTACTTAATCACATAGTGATTCTTCAATCAAGGATTTACATATTGTGTGTGCCAAATGTAATGGATACATCATTTTTCTTAATGGATTAACCAGTGATTCTGGCGGACCTACTACGCGGTAAAATGAGGAGTGAGGATGATTGCTGAAAAAGGAGGTAAGCAAAATCTTACCTATGTTTATCAAAGTAGACATTGATTATTTATATTACTTTAGATTGCGCTAAATACTACTCGCTATCTTCAATTTTTCTAACAAGATTATGAGACTGAAAATATTCTAAAGTATATAAAAGGTAAAAATAAAAATAAAAAATAGTGTCCTAGAATCCTCGAATACTTAAAAGAAAATAAACTAATTTTAGATATATTTTGAAATTGAAAAATGGCAACCTTCAATTAAGGAAGTATAATTGAAAAATTAAATTCAAGCAACTATGCAAATTCGAAATTCAAGGTGGAGATGCTCTTGATAAGAGAAGAGCTCTTTGAAGTTGTCACAGACGACCCACCTAATCCAATAACCACGGAATGGTCGAAGAAAGATAAAAAAGCAAGGGCTCTTATCAATTTAAGTATTGAGGATAACCAAATCATCCATATTAAGCATTTACAAAATGCACGGGACACATGGAACACGCTAAAAAACATCCATGAGAGATCAAATCTCTCCAGTAAACTTTTTCTCCTTAGGAGACTTTATGGAACGAAATTATCTGAAGGAGGAAATATGATTACTCATATAACCAAAATATTAGAAATTATCGATAAGTTATCAGCCATAGGCGAAGAAATTAAAACAAATCATATTTCAGCATTACTGCTCTGCTCTTTACCTCCTTCATACGACACCCTCATAACCGCATTAGAAGCCAGGCAGGAAGACGAATTAACTCCAGAATTTATAAAGAGCAAATTAACAGATGAATACAATAAAAGAAACGAGCATTCTAATAACAGTGACAATTCAAACAAAGCTTTTAGAGCCGAAAGAAAATTTAAACCAACAGGTTTTAAAAAGGAAGAAAAATATTGCACGATTTGTAGAATGAAAAATCACAACACTATAAATTGCTGGAACAATAAAAATAAAACAACTAACTTTAAACAAAATGTAAGAAAAAACTTCTCTTCTTCATTAGTCTTTCAAAAAGACGAAAACAGGTTAAAAAGCGCGGACTCAAATAAACCGAACAATAAAAGCAAGCTTATTTCGTTACCGAAGAAAAGAAAAATTGCGCATTTTTAACTAACAAATCGCAAAATAAAGCATGGATCATAGATTCTGGCTCGTCCTCCCATATATCAAATGATGAAAACTTATTTTCTGAATTTACAAATAAAGAACATACCAACGTCGTAATTGCCAACGGCAATAAACTAAAATCCTACGGGTCGGGTAATGTAAACATTACCACAATAACCTCCGACGGTAGAACACATGAAATAACATTAAAAGATGTTCTACTAGTACCCGAAATTGAAACTAATTTATTTTCGGTAGCTAAAGCTACGAAAAACGGATGCAAAATAATGTTCGAGAATAATAAATGTTTTCTATAATATGAAGGATTAATTCGCTTGAAAGGAACAAGAAAAAACAATTTATACAAAATTCAGCAAACTAACGAAATCACAGATGAAAATTTCGTAAATATGATAACAAATTGCACAAATAAAAATTGCGTTGAACTGTGCCATAGAAGATTAGAACATAAAAACGTCGCGTCAATGAGGGAAATAATGACTAAGGAATTAGCATGCGGAATAAACATAAATAATTGTTCCCATAGTACCGAATGTGAGCCTTGCATCAAAGCAAAAATAACTGAAGCACCATACCCCAAAAAGACGGAATTTAGAGCAAATACAATTTTGCAGTTGGTGCATTCAGACGTATGTGGTCCTATTCAAACTCCAACCATAGGTGGGAAAAAATATTTTTTAACTTTCATAGATGATTACTCTAGATTTACGATATTATATCTCCTACAAAATAAAAGTGAGGTATTTGAGAAATTAAAAGAATTTGTTGCCCTGGTCAACAATAAATTTGGCAAAAAGCCTACAGAACTCAGAACTGATAATGGGAAAGAATTTAAAAATTCTAATATAGATAATTTTCTAAAAGAAAATGGAATTAAGCGACAGCTAACAGTACCATATTCTCCCAGCCAGAATGGTATTGCTGAACGAAAGAATAGATCATTAATTGAAATGACAAGAACATTGTTAAGTGACTCTAATTTACCATTACATTTCTGGGGAGAGGCGATCTGCACCGCAAATCACCTACAAAATCGACTGCCAACTAAAGCCAACGAGAAAACTCCATATGAGTTATGGTCAAACAGAAGACCAAATCTAAAATATTTAAGAGTCTTTGGCTGCAAAGCTTATGCATATATTAACAAGCCAAAAAGACAGAAATTAGATAATAAAGCAGTAGAAGGGATCTTTGTGGGATACGATAATTATTCCAAAGGATATCGTATATACACAAGCGGCAAAGATATAACTATAGCAAGAACTGTGAAGTTTTTGGAAAACTATCCGAAAAATTCAAATAAAGAAAAATTGCTAGAACTAAATATAGATGAAAACACTAGTGCTGAAAACGAAAAGTCAGAAAACCCAAATCTAATAAAAATCGAAATTTCAAATGAAAATAATACTCAGAATGAATCTGAACTAAATCAAACCGAACCGAGAAGATCAGATAGAGTAAATAAAAGGGGTTCCCCCAGATAGACTAATTTATTTGGTTAAAGATGAAAATATAAACGAACCGAAAAATTGGCAGGAAATAATAAACATGGAAAACCCAGTAGAAAAAGAAAACTGGATCAAAGCGACACAGGAGGAGATAGAATCTCACAACCAAAATAAAACTTGGACATTAGTTGACCCCCCGCCAAATACAAAAATAATAGGTTCGAAATGGCATTTCAAAACAAAATTAGATGATAAAGGAAAAATACAAAAATATAAAGCGCGATTAGTGGCAAAAGGCTATTCTCAAAATTTTGGCATTGATTATTATGAAACTTTTGCTCCAGTGGTTTCACATACAACCATTAGAACATTTTTAGCAGCCGCCGCCTATCATAAACTAAACATAAACCACGTTGACATTAAAACTGCATTTTTGTATGGAAATTTAGAAGAGGATATATACATCACTCAGCCGGAAGGCTATGTCAAACCTAATCATGAAAACAAAGTGTGCAAATTAAATAAGGCTATATACGGCTTAAAACAGGCAGCTAGAGCCTGGCACACAAAAATTTCAGAATAGTTAGAAAAGTTAAATTTCAAACAATCAACTTCAGACACGTGTTTATTCATACGTAATACTAAAAACAGTAAAGCATATATTATCGTTTATGTAGATGACATTTTGATATCTGCAAAAGAAAGTGAAATTAAAGAAATTATACAGAAACTTAAGATTGAATATGAACTAAAAGATTTAGGTCAATTAAACTACTACCTAGGAATTAAAATTGAAAAAACAAACGAAGGATATAAACTAAATCAAAAAATTAAAATTGAAGAATTAGTTCGAAAATTTAAATTAGAAGAAGCAAAGCCTTACAATACGCCCATGGAAACAGGCTACGTAAATTATGAAAATGAAGAAATACCATTGCCAAACAACATCAATTATAGAAAGGCAATTGGCGCTCTTTTGTATATCTCAACTGTCACAAGACCAGATATTTCAGCTGCGATTAACATCCTAAGTAGAAAAAACGAAAACCCTTCACAGAAGGATTGGAAAGCAACTAAAAGAGTAATTTCCTATTTAAATCACACTAAAAACTTTAAATTAGAAATAAATACAACACACCAACCTATACTAGAAGTATATTGTGACTCAGACTGGGCTGGAGACATACAAACTAGAAAGTCCACCAGCGGAAACCTATTTTTATTAGGGAAAACCCTAATTTTGTGGATTAGCAAAAAGCAATCATGCATAGCCATGTCAAGTGCTGAAGCTGAGTATATTTCAGCAGCAAATGCGACACAAGAAATTTTATGGTTAATTAGACTCTTACAAGAATTTGACTTAGAACAGACATTACCCATAACTATGCATGAGGACAACCAGTCCTGCATAAAAATGATCGAATCAGGAAAATACACCCGTTGCATGAAACACATTGATATTAGGTATCATTCCATTAAACACTTAAAGGACAATGGTATAATCAATCTAAAGTATTGTGAATCTAAAACCATGGTAGCGGACATCCTAACTAAGCCCACTCCCAAGCCTATCTTCGAAGTTCACAGGAGAAATTTAAATTTAAGAAATCAAATTCCAGAGATTAAGGAGGAGATTGTTGATAATACATCATGATAATAATCTTCGCAAATTGATTTTTATGACAGTTCACTTAAAAACTCATCATTATAAATAGTGTTTATCCAATTTCAAAGAGGAAATGAAATACATGATGCAATATGAAGAGGTTTTTACAGACTCGTGAACTGAACAAGGAAGTAAGAGATTAAAATACGTATGAATGACGTAAATTGACTTTACGTCATTTCCATCCAATGAAAGAACTGTAAAATGACATCACTTGATAAGGACTAAAGACTGTTTTCATTCTGCTATATAGAACTTAAATAGAAGCTTTTTCTCACGCGATGTAGAAGGAACATTTATACTCCGATCTCCCTTAAACTTATCAAATTTAATTAATGTTTAAAATTAAAATTATGTAACTATTAAATATAAAAATTGTAAATTAAATTCTTTAATCAATATAATGAATGTTTTATTAATTAATAACTTATTCACATTACTTAATCACATAGTGATTCTTCAATCAAGGATTTACATATTGTGTGTGCCAAATGTAATGGATACTTAATTTTTCTTAATGGATTAACCAGTGATTCTGGCGGACCTACTACGCGGTAAAATGAGGAGTGAGGATGATTGCTGAAAAAGGAGGTAAGCAAAATCTTACCTATGTTTATCAAAGTAGACATTGATTATTTATATTACTTTAGAGTGCGCTAAATACTACTTGCTATCTTCAATTTTTCTAACAATAACTAACACATATAATTTTTGATAAAATCCGAGGATATTTATGAAAGATAATAGAATGTGCACAGACAGATAGATGAACTGAATCCATAAACACTTTCATCTATGTTGGAAAGACCCTTTCGAGTTCGAATTTTTTTTTCAGTTTTTGTGAAAATTTACTTTTACCTTAATAATATTAAAAGTAGCTATCCAAATCACAAAATTTAAAGGTTACTGAAATTTAACGGATATGTCATTTAATGAAATCTAACAAAAATAGTTACTTTGTGTGCTATTCATGTGACAATAGACTAAGGAAGAAATTTCGAAGACGTTTGGAAAAATGTCTTATTACAACATTATTAAACAGGCATAACACTTTCTAATATTTTTTTATATTTCATTACAATTTATATGTTCAGAAAAGTAGCTCCAATTTTAAATTTAAAGAGCGAAACATGTGGTTGAAATAAAATAATCGCCAACGGTGCAAAGAGAATTAAGAAAACTACTACTATTATTATTATTACTGAATGCTAAAGCATAAAGGAAGTCGTAATAAATGTATAAACATATACTACTATTATTACCGAAAGATAATAACGAAAATAATTATTAAGACAAAATAATACTCAAAATAATACTCAATAGTAACGTAAAGACATGTATTATTAATAGTGCACCAGACCCGAAAGGGTTGAGAAATTGTGAATTATGGAAAATAGACTACCGTAATCCAGGGCTTCTTTGAACTCATAGGGCTTATCATTCACAAATCTTGGAAAAAGATTCAACAACTTCTAGAGATTATTCTAGCCCCGGATTACGGCACCAATAAAGTTTAATTTTTGAAATAGCTGAAAATGTTTACCCAAAATTTAGTTTGTCTTTGAATTTTCTTGGGAGGCTTTTCCTGACGGGTATAAGCAGTGGAAAGGGGAAAAACATATTATTTGAGAGATGAAAATTGCATCTGGCATTCTTTTTGAAGTAATCACCCAGTACCGTTCTCAGAATCAGATGACCATGAATGAGGCAAATCTTTCCTTTCTGAACATCTTCGAGTGATTCTTTGGAAAACAAAACGTTACCAGCCACAAGTTCTGGTTCCATTTTATCCCAAGCTTGTTCATACACGGGGATTCCTGAACCCTAAATAAATTATAAGAAAAAAAAATAAAGGCAAGCTTTTATTATCATGTACTAAAAAGGAAAAAATATATATATAATATATAACATTGAAATAAATACCGTTTTTTTAACGAAATAAATTAAACTGCGAGTAATTTTTTTATCAATTTGTTTTTTTAAAAAATAAAATGGATATACAACTTTAAATCCAGCTTCCTGACAAGAAAAATATCGATCAACGTCCTCCATGGGATTGAACTCACATCCATTCATACTAGAGATCGGCCGAAACTTCGGTTTCGGCGCAAAATCGGAGTTTCGGCGAAACTGCTGCCCAAAATTTCGGCCTGACCGAAACTATCTGTATTTCAAAATATCGTTTCTTCTTTTGGAAATTTTCAATTTTACACATTGATATGAGTTGTATCGGCTCAAATGAAACACTGTTTATTGCTGTGAACTCCACTGTTTATCATTATCCGTCATGACTGATTCATGATGCGAGTGTAAATTATAAAGCAAGGAATACATACATGACTAAACTTAAAAGACGCTTATCACGTGATCAATAAAAGCTGCAAATTTAACAGTAATAGAAAATTTTTACTTTGAAACCCCAGATTGTTTCGAATACTTTTGAGAAAGGTGTTGTTAAAACATATGAAGATTTACTAAATTTATTACAAAGTATATATCGAGGTATGTATACTTAAAATATTTTTTATTAGATGAAATTCGTATAATTGGAAACTATTTCTGTCTTATTGATAAATTAATTACGTTTTATTTTATATGAAAACTAGCCGGTCTTCGCCCGTCTAGCCGGTCGCTTCTCAGTGGGCCCAAATCTGTCTTGACTTCCCGTGGGGTACAGAAATTGCATTTTATATGTAAACAGAGAAATTTAAATAAAGTACTTTATTTTAAACTATACGAAAATAACTAAATAATATATATATATATATAAAAGCACGTAAATAAATATTTCGTTACATTAATAATATTTTTTCCATAATCCCTCTGACAAAATACTACTGGCCCTGTGCGTATTTATCTAAGATAAGCGGAGAGCTTTCAGATGAAATAAATAAAAATGGGATTGCCTGAGATAAATGGCGATCATTGTAAATGGGTACTGTCACGCCCATAAATTATTAATGGGGTGATCAAAATAACGGGGCTCTGCGTATTTCTCAGTCATACATCGTTAATGCAGCGATCACTATAACGTGGTTCAGTTATTTTGCGTGCATAAATCATTAAAATGAAAAAAATTGAACAGGACCCATTCTGTTACACGCTTGTAATCTGACTATAAGGTAATCAACATAAGGCATCCTTGTGCATACCCTAGCCCATAAATATGGCAATCAGTATTTAAATCGCATTTTTTTACTTTCAAAAAATGTATTTTGAAAAAAGGTGGTAGTGTAACATTTTGTTTAAAATTTTAAATCTGATCGCTAAAAGACGAAAATCGAAAAAAAATATATATATATAATGGGCAATTAAAAAATATATTCCTTGGAAAAAATGTCACACAAAATATATAATATAAAATCAGGAACAGTTCTCTTTTTCGTCTAATCTTCCTCAATCGGGTTCACAGCTGATGTTGCCCACAAATTCGCTATCTTTAAAATCGCTGGAAATACATGATTAATTACTTTTGTTTGTAGATTTGTAAAGCGGAGTTTCACATTCTTATTTAAAACAGCTGCTGAGGTATGGCACAATTACCTAAAACTTTCGACACACAGTGTGACCTGCTTGATGGATTATTATCTAAAATTGCTGAAATACATATTTAACTATTTTTTAGTACATTTGTTATCCTAAATTTCACGCTCCTACCTATTACTGAGATATGGCAAAATGACATACAAAATTCGACTCCCATTAGTGGCTGAATTTTTGAAATCGCGGAAAAACATGTTTAACTATTTTTTAGTAGATTTGTTATCCTGAATCCGTGATTTCAAGCTCTTAACTAAAAATGCTGCTGAGATATGACGAACATTCGAAATGACCTAAAATTTTCGACCCCCATTTAGCTCCCTTAATGAGTGAATTTGTAACATCGCTGAAATATGTGTTTAATTGTTTTTATAGCAGATTTGTTATCTTGAATTTCACGCTCTTATCCAAAAATACTGATGAGATATGGTGAAATCATCGAAACTTATCGACCCCCCCCCCCTTTAACCCGCTTAGTAATTGAATTTCTAAAATCGCCTAAAATACATGTTTAACTATTCTTTAGTAGATTTGTTATCCCGAAATCCACTCTCCTACCTATAACATTGAGAAATGGCAAAATGGCAAAATGACATAAAACATTCGACCCACTATTTAACCCCGCTTATTTGCCGAATTTCTAAAATCACTGAAATACTTGTTTAACTTTTTTTTAGGAGATTTGTTATCCTGAATTTCAAGCTTTTTTCTAAGTCTGCTGATGAAATATGGTGAAAACGTGAAATCACTGAATATTTTCGACACTTCATTTAACCCCCTTTGTAGTTGAATTTCTAAAATCGCCTGAAATGCATGTTTAACTATTCTGTTGTAGATTTGTTATCCCGAATTTCACGCTCCTAACTAAAACTTCTACTGAGATATGGCAAAATGGCGTAAAACATTCGACCCCCATTTAACCCCCCCCCCTTATTGTCTGAATTTCTAAAATCGCTGAAATGTGTGTTTAACTATTTTTTTAGTAGATTTGTTATCCCGAGTTTCATGATTCTACCTATAATTTCTTTTGAAATATGGCAAAATGACCTAAAATATTTGACCTCCTATTTAACCCCCCTTAGTTGCTGAATTTCTAAAATTGCTGAAATACATGTTTATCTATATTTTTTGTAGATTTGTTATCCCGAATTCCGAGCTCCTAACGAAAAATGCTGCTGAGGTATGGCGAACAGGCAAAATGACCTAAGACTTCGACCCCCCCATTTAACCCCCTTAATGAATGAATTTCTAAAATCGCAGAAATATATGTTTAATTATTTTGTTAGTAGATTTGGTATCCTGAATTTCACGTTCCTACCTAAAACTGCTGCTGAGATATGGCGAAAGCGCGAAATGACTGAAAACTTACGACCCCCCCCCCCCAAATTTAATCCCCTTAGTGGTTGAATTTTTAAAATCGCTGAAATATGTGTTTAACTAACTTTTAGTACATTTGTTATCCTGAATTTCGCACTTTTAACTAAAATTGTTGTTCAGATATGGCGAAAAGGCAAAATGACCTAAAACTTTAGAGCCCCCATTTAACCCCTTAGTGGTTGAATTTCTAAAATCGCCTGAAATACATGTTTAACTATTCTTTTGTAGAATTGTTATTCCGAATTTCACGCTCCTACTTAAATCACCTGCTGAAATATGCCGAAAAGACGAAATTATCTAAAACTTTCGACCCCCATTTAATCCCCTTAGGGTGTGAATTTTCAAAAATCCTTTCTTAGTTGGTGTCTACATTGTGTAAAGAACATGTCTTTCAAATTGCATTGTTCTAGGACAAACGGTTGAGGCTCGGTGTTGATTATGAGAAAATCAAACTGCTCTTTTATAAGTATAGATAAATAGTTTTGGATAGAGGCACAGAGAGTCACCTTGGCACCAGAGATAAAATTTTTAAACAGGGGTGCAATTTTAATACTTTCTTAGGCAGGCAGGGAGTGGCAAAGCTTTTTTTAAGTGTTATAATCCGAGTTGTTTACATTGTAACTCACTAGATGGCGCCACAGGCACATGTAAATGTTTCCCGGTCGTGATTGGCGATCGGACCGGCAGTCTCATGATAGCCGCGATGTATGCAGGTTGGATCTTGGATCCACTAATAAACCTAGTTAATCTTTATGCATCCAGTGTAATTCTTAACATAACTAACTACTAGTAATTTAAGAAACTCTTCAGTGGCGACGAGGATAAAGTTTATCGATGTATTTTTGAAATTATAACGTATTTTCGCGTATTTTTGAAAAAAATCGCGATTTCGGCAGATGACGGCGTGCTAAGCCTAATCGACGTTCGACGACCGCGTGGTGGATTCCTTTACGTGTTACCATGGCATCTTTTGGCTGCATTGGGGAATTCAACTTTGGAAACGAGTGCTGGAGCGAATATGCTGGAAGAATAGAACAATTCTTCATCGCAAATGCGATCGAAGAGGCTAATAGAAAACGTGCTGTTTTCTTAACTGGGGTTGGACCTGCCACGTACGGACTGCTCCGAAACTTGATATCGCCGGAAGCACCTACCTCCAAGACGTTAACAGAACTAATTAGGATACTAAATAGACATTATGATCCGGTGCCCTCAGAAATCGTGGAGCGATTCAAGTTCAATAGCCGCGGGCGAATCGGTGGCCGATTACATCGCGGAACTCCGGAAATTGGCGAAATATTGCAATTTTGGAGTCACTCTGGATATGATGCTACGAGACAGAATAGTGTGTGGTATACAGGACGAAGGAATTCAACGAAAATTGCTGTCAGAATCGAACTTAACCTTTGTGCGTGCGTCGGAAATCGCCGTTTCGATGGAAGCAGCAGCAAGGGATGCGGTTGATTTGAAGGTATCTCCGATTTCTGAAGTTCAGAAACTGAAAATTACGGCGCAAAGGCCGCGGAAATACGAAAACGCTAAATCGGCATCCACTGCAGATACAGGAAAACATTGTTTTCGTTGTGGAGACCTAAAACATAAGGCATCAGAATGCAGGCATAAAAACACAATATGCCATACCTGCAAGAAACTTGGGCACCTAGCAAAGGTATGTTTGTCTAAAAATGAAGTTAGTTACAAACCAAAAGTAAATCTTTTATCAGAAACAAAGGAAAAGTTGGAACATAATCAGTATACTATGTATCACTTATCTGATGTTAAGGAAAATTATCCTCCACTTAAAATCAAATGTAGAGTGCAGGGACAACCCATAACCTTTGAAATTGATTCTGGAGCCCCATTTTCTTTAATGCCTGTAAAAATGTTTGAAAAAATTAGAAGGTTTTGCCCTCCTTTAGAGCAAACAGGAATTAAACTCCAGTCCTTTACTAGCCATCCCATTGGCATTCTGGGAGTGACAAATGGAGATGTGGTGTTCCAGTCAAAAACAGAACATTTGCCTTTACTGGTGGTTTCTGAAGGAAACACAAATTTAGCTGGTCGGAACTGGATTGTTCCACTAGGCCTCATTAATGCATTTGACTCAAATATGAACCACAGTTTGCATAATGCAAGTGCCAGTCAACCCATATTAGATGGTCTTCTAAAAAAATTTAGTGAAGTTTTCTCAGCAGAATTGGGGTTGGTTAAAGGAGTCAAAGTTCACCGTACATGTAAAAAGGACGCAGTTCCGAAATTCTTCAAAGCCCGTCCTGTTCCGTATGCCTACAAAGAGAAAATTGACACAGAAATTGATCGCCTCATTGCAGATGGTATATTAGAACCTGCGAAAACCTCAGATTGGGCCACTCCAATTGTTCCGGTGCTAAAACAAGATGGAAGAATAAGAATCTGTGGTGATTTCAAGTTGACGGTGAATAAAGCAGCAGAGCTGGAACAATATCCCCTTCCAAAGATTGAAGACTTGTTTGCGGAAATGTCAGGTGGTACAGCATTCACCAAGTTAGATCTTCGGAATGCTTATTGCCAACTAGAACTGGATGAAGAGTCGAGATGCCTGGTGGTGATAAATACCCACAGGGACCTTCTCCGTTACACTCGACTTGCTTTTGGCATTGCCTCTGCTCCTGCGATTTTCCAAAGAGAAATAGAGAAGATTTTACAATGCACAAAAGGAGCTTCTATATATTTAGATGATTTGCTAGTAACTGGTAAAGATAAAGAGGAGCACTTGCAAAATTTAGAGGAAGTTTTTAGCCGTCTACAAGCAGCAGGTATAAGATTACACCCTGAGAAATGCGAATTCCTAAAATCATCTGTGGAATACCTTGGTCATCGCATAGACAAACATGGACTGCACCCAGTTGAGTCAAAGGTGGGAGCAATTGCAGAGGCACCTGAGCCAACAAATGTTGATGAACTGCGCTCGTTCATTGGTTTAATAACATATTATGCCAAGTTTTTACCGAGTATGTCTACCTTGTTAGCACCATTATACAAGTTGTTAGAAAGTAAGCAGCCATGGAAATGGGAATTACCACAGAAATAAGCTTTTAAAAAAGCTAAAGATGTTTTGCAGAACTCTTCCTTACTTGTACATTTTGAACAAGACAAAGAAGTCATTCTGGCTTGTGATGCAAGTCCTTATAGTCTGGGTGCGGTACTTTCACACAAAACACCAGGTGGCGACCGACCCATTGCTTTTGCTTCTCGCTCCCTTACAAAAGCGGAGAAGAATTACAGTTACATCGAGAAAGAGACTTTAGCTTTAGTTTTTGGAGTGACTCGTTTCAGGAACTACCTGTTAGGACGCAAATTTACTTTAGTCACTGACCATCGCCCATTAGTAACCCTATTGTCTGAAGATAAACCAGTGCTGTCAGTTGCTGAAGCTCGCATACAACGATGGGCCTTAACTTTATCTGCGTATGTATACAAGATTGAGTATCGTAAAGGGAAGTTACATGGAAATGCTGATGCTTGCAATCTGAATCTGTAGATCCTCCAGTGCCAGTCGAGTCAGTCTTACTCATCAGACAGTTGAACGATAGCCCACTGACAGCACACCTAATTGAAAGGGAGATAGACAAGTGTCCTGCACTGAGTCGTCTGAGGTCACATATTCAGAATGGATGGCCGAAGAAAGTGTTAGAAAATTTACAAGCCTTTTGGCACATCCGGAATGAACTATCAGTGGAAGAGAATATCATTCTTAGAGGTTCCCGTGTGTTTGTCCCAGAAAAATTTCGTGAATTCGTTTTGGATGAACTTCACAGTGCTCATCAAGGGATTAATGCGAATAAATCTCTCGCCCGCTCACATGTTTGGTGGCCTGGTATTGATCGGGACTTGGAAACAAAGGTTCGCAGCTGTGTTGACTGCCAAGAAAATGCTACAGCTCCCCCTCCTACACGAAGCTCTTGGCTTACACCTGAGAAACCTTGGGAAAGAATTCATATTCACCATGCAGGTCCTGTGGAAGGTCATTGGCTATTGATTGTAGTCGATGCTAAAACAAAGTGGCTGGAAGTGATTCCTGTTCCTAATACGACAGCAGCTTCAACAATACTGACTCTGCGCAATCTTTTTGTACGCTTTGGTTTACCACAGAGTTTAGTATGTGACAATGGACCTGGAATTCGTAGCGATGAATTCGCTGATTTCTTGCGTCTAAATGGCATTACGCCTATAAAAACGGCACCCTACCATCCAAACTCAAACGGATTAGTTGAAAGAGTGGTGCGCACTGTGAAAGCTGCAATGCGGAAAAACAAGGAAGGAAGCTTTGCGGAGAGGCTGGCTAGATTCCTGCTGAATTTCAGGAATACGCCATCAGCATCAACAGACATATCCCCTGCTATGGCTATGTTTGGACGCCCTCTTCGCACCCGCTTAGATCTAATTCGAGATTTGGGTAGCCCAGCTCCTGCAAAACCAGAAACCAGTGCAAGGAAATTTACAGAAGGCATTCCGGTTTGGGTGCGCTCTTTCAGCCGGGGCCCACAATGGGTGGCTGGAACTGTTATTTCCCCAGTGGGAAATGTGATGTGCAAAGTGAAAATCAGTTGGGGAGATTGGTCTCGGCACATCAACTCCACCACAGACTTGAAGGTGCTAGTGACGTTCCTCTCGCTCCGCAGCTGCCAGCTCAGACTGTTCTTCAGCCCGAATTCTCAGAGGACTTAACGCCGGCTGATGTTGTAAGTGCAGAATCACCAACTATGGAAGTTCCAAACATCCCAGTCCCCCCCCCCCTTCTGTCTCCACAGGTAAGTGTTCTACACAGGGAGAACAGTTCGCAAGCAGACCCTCCTGCACTCTTGCCACAAGTGATTAGGCAGGACCCAGGAACCCCAAAGCTCAGACGTTCAAATCGCCCAAGGAGGGTTGGGTTGGGTTGATTATTGACGGCCAATTATCTACACATGGGATATAGGCCCGGGGGGGAGTGCCCTTCGTGGGGGTCTTTCTAAGGGAACCTAATCCGTATTTACGCATGGATAAATCCACGGCTCGAAGAAAACCACGAAAACTCCGAACGAGTAGGCCGACGGGCGCGATTGGGATCGAACCCAGGACCTCCCGTCTACCAGCTTCGAGAGCACAACCTCTCAGCCACTGGTGGGGCCGCCCAAGGAGGAAACCTGATTGCCTGTGATTATGGACATTAGAACTCTTTTGCATAGCTGTTGATTTTGAACTGTTCCCTGTGAAAGAACTTTTTAATATTTGCTCTTAGCTTTCTTTAAGAAGGAAGAGAATGTTATAATCCGAGTTGTTTACATTGTAACTCACTAGATGGTGCCACAGGCACATGTAAATGTTTCCCGGTCGTGATCGGCGATCGGACCGGCAGTCTCATGCTAGCCGCGATGTATGCAGGTTGGATCTTGGATCCACTAATAAACCTAGTTAATCTTTATGCATCCAGTGTAATTCTTAACATACCTAACTACTAGTAATTTAAGAAACTCTTCGACCCCCCATTTAATCCACTTAGGGTGTGAATTTTCAAAAATCCTTTCTTAGTTGGTGCCTACATTGTGTAAAGAACATGTCTTGCAAATTTCATTGTTCATGTTCTAGGACAAACGGTTGAGGCTCGGCGTTGATTATGAGAAAATCAAACTACTCTTTTATAAGTATAGATAAATAGTTTTGGATAGAGGCACAGAGAGTCAACTTGGCACCAGAGATAAAATTTTTAAACAGGGGTGCAATTTTAATACTTTCTTAGGCAGGCAGGCAGTGGCAAAGCTTTTTTTTTAAGTAACCATGTTATTTAATATGTACCATAAAAATGTTTGTACAAAATTTTAAATAATTAATAATAATATTCAGCAATATTTAAATATATATCTATATTTAAACGTCTATTAAATTAACAATATTTATAATTATAAAATGGGTAAAACATATTCAATCAAAATAAACTTGAGTCATGAAAAACACAATACTCAATTGAATCAAATTCACCTCTGTACTGTATAATTATTTAAAAACAACACAAAATGTCACAAAAACATATATGCATCATTTATTAAAAACTTTTACTTTAGGTGTTTTAAAAATATACAAAACTGCATTTCACATTAAAAACCTAGCGCTTTCGAGCCGTCCTGGCTCATCATCAGGGTTAAAACATCACCACGCAGATACACTCAAATTCACCTCTGTACTGTATAATTGTTTAAAAACAACACAAAATGTCACAAAAACATATATGCATCATTTATTAAAAACTTTTACTTTAGGTGTTTTAAAAATATACAAAACTGCATTTCACATTAAAAACCTAGCGCTTTCGAGCCGTCCTGGCTCATCATCAGGGTTAAAACATCACCACGCAGACACACCACGCAGATAGTGTATCTGCGTGGTGATGTTTTAACCCTGATGATGAGCCAGGACGGCTCGAAAGCGCTAGGTTTTTAATGTGAAATGCAGTTTTGTATATTTTTAAAACACCTAAAGTAAAAGTTTTTAATAAATGATGCATATATGTTTTTGTGACATTTTGTGTTGTTTTTAAACAACATATTCAATGTTAATTTCCTAAAAAAAACTTTTAAGTACTTTATTTCAATCAATTTAAATCAGAAATATTAACGAACTGAAAATATGAATATATTTAAAAATTAAATATTCATTATTGAATTTGTTTTACATAATTTAACTACATTGTTAATTAATTATTGATAAACACCTATAATTATTGGTTGTTACAAAATAGTAAAATATAAAAGTAAAAGTTGTATTATTTATTTCATTTTTGTTTGAAACCTATACACACACACACATATATATGTATGTTTGTTTGTTAGAAATGTGGTTCAACACACGTATAATTTATAAATTAATTAGTAACGTAATTATTTATTATTAAGTAATTATTAATTATTTGTTATTAATTAATTAATTAATTATATGCAGTTATGTACGTATTAATCAGTTTTACAAATTTTTTTACAGTTTCGGTTTCGGCCGAAAGTGGGAAGATCACTGAAATCCAGTTTCTGTTTCAGTCGATCACTAATTCATACACTGCGCGTAATTGAATGATTGCGTATTCAAAAAAATGCTGCGGTTAATTAGTGATGGCCATAACGATTATTTTAATTATTCGAATGAATCATTCGGGCATGGTGCAGAAGCATATCTAAAACTGATTATATAAAGAGGTAAGTGCATGTTAATTTCATACATTAATTGGATAATTTTGAATCATGCAGTATTAATTATATTATGTACATTAATTAGTAATAATAATAATAATAATAATAATAATATACTATATATACTATATACTATTGGATAATTTAATAAAAAGGCATTATGATATTTATTTGTATAATAATAATAATAATAATATTAGTATAATAGTATAAAAATTAATTTTTATTGTATTCTAATTCGATATACCGCCAAACTCGTTATAGCGCCGAAAATTTCTCGAACGGGTAATGGCGGTGTAACGGGGTTTGACTGTAATTAAACACTAAGAGAGAGGGGAGGGGAGACTAGGGTTTTTTTTTTTTTTTTTTTGCCCATTTAAGATAATTTTTAAACCAATGAACGTAAAAAGAAAACAGAACTAAATATTGTCTGTCACGGGGGTTCAGAGAGGCAGGACTGCCCTGACGAAAAGATTAAAAAACTGCTTCAATTCTCCATTTTGGAAAAAGCTGACGGAAGAAGTTTACTTGAGTATTTTTTCATTATTTCTCATTTATTACATTTACTGTGTAGCTTTAAACATATTAACGTTTAAAAATTATCTTGCACGGAGTTTTTTGATTTCAAGTTTCTATTTCTTATTTAAAACGTGGCCTAGGACATTTTAGCTCAAATGTCTGAGATGTCGCTGGGTTTCGTTCAGCTGGCGCCCATGATCACCTCGAATCTTAATTTAGGGACAAAAAAAATTGGAGTATTCATCCTCTTCTAGAATCTAATTTTGCAACAATTGTTTTGAAAATTTTATAGACCAAACGGGGCGAAAAACTTTTTTGTATTGAAAGCTACCTAAAATGGCTCTACAAACCCTGACACACCTTTAAAAAGCTTTCAATATATTTAAATATCTAAATTAGAGCTAAAAATTCTGAAAATATAAAATAAAAATTAATTTTTATTATTTTTTATTATATTAAAAATAAAACTGTTCAAATACACATAAAAATATACATTTAAACATAATAACAAAGCTGAGACGTAGCAAAAAAGCACGTCTTCTCACAAAGAAGCCCTCTCTTCAAATGAAGCTAGAAGCCGCCGGATGTGACTCATTCTTTTGAAATAGACATAGATCGACCCACCAATTAGTCAGCTTATTATAAAATATGCTTTTTACAATTGTTGAGCTGTGATAGATGCAATAGTTAAACTTTAACTCAGTAGATGTCAGCACTACACGGGGTAAAATCTCACTCTTTCTGTGTACGTGTGCGGATAGTCTTTCCCGCCAGCCTTTGCAAGGCAGTCTACGCTAAGACATGGAATGAATTGCCTGTGAAAGCTTCTAGAAGCGGCATTTCTTTTTATTTCGCGCGCAAAGAATTAAGTATGTGGGTTTCTTCTAAGTTGTAAGCGACTTGTAGATAATCTTTGTACATAATCATGTCCATGCTGTAATAATGTTGAAAATAAACTGTTTTTTATGAGACTGCTCTCTAAGACATCAAAAATGTGTTCTCAATTTATTTTAAAGATGTGAAGCCGAGGGAATAGATTCAATAGACCGAATTTTAATTTTTGCACTTTTGATCAGGTTTTTGCCTCAAATACTTCCCTGTGCGGCGGCATCTGTTGGTTAAACTACTGTTGGTTTGGGAGAAAAACCTGTTCGTTCTTTACGACTCCTACAGTACATATGAGATGGAGGGATTTGATTGGTCTATGTTAAACTGGTCTATGATAATATGATTGGCCTACGTCGCCATGACGATTCCTGCAATGATAGCTGCGACAAAAATGCATGGTAGATTGGTTGATGGAACTGTTTGTTTGTAAACATGCCCTTTCCTTATAGGTTAGGTCTAAAAGCAAATATGGTCGAAAACTTACCTTTAGAACTACATTCAAACTGATTTCCTCTGCAGTTACGCCTATTACATTCTTTTTTCTGACAAATTCTTCTATGCTGTCTATAATAGGATACTGCCTAACGATGGTGAGTTTAGAAACTATCTCGCTTTGAAAAATTGTCATAACGAGAAAAGATACACCAATGCTCCACAATATTGTCAAAAGCGACAAGAGAGTTACTAGCAATGCGTTTTTATGCTTTAGCATCAATTTTTCTTCTGTAGCTGTAATATATAATAAAATAATAAAATGGTATGTTTTTAGAAGAAATTAAAAGAAATTTAAGTTAAAAAAATCAACAATTTTTAGTAAGTTTTTTTTTAAATTTAATTTTATATATATATATATATATATATATATATATATATATTTAAGTCCGAGTGGCAGCGTCACATTTTTGCAACTGAAACTGACAGTCAGCTGGCGCATCACCGGTGGGGGGGGGGGGGGGAATGGGGTTGCCACGGCAATATCACACTACCCGCTATGTGAAATGAATGACAACTCGATTACTGATGGTACCCCGACTAGCGGACAGTCATCAGCAATTGGGTTGCCTGTCATTTCACATTATAGAGCAGCACTTCCCAACCTTTATTCTTTCACGTACCCCTTGCTTAGGCTTTTCATTTCCGAGTACCCCCTATTTATCACAAACACCCACTCATCCCCCCCCCCCCCCGCTCATATTATTAAAATTTTCATCTCTCGTGAATGCAAAATCAATGTTTTAAGAATTATTCATTATTATATTTTCTATTCATTGAAGAAGCACTGATGTATTATGTATGATGCTCAGTATTATTTAAAATTTTATAAATTACAAAGTATTGTTATGAATTTTGTATATATCTGTAAATATTCCATTTGTTTAAATTTATTTTATTTGATTATTGTGAAAATTGCAGTATTATTAATGTATTTCCTATTGAGTATCATGTAACTCAATGCTAAAGGCCTCAGATGGTTTGCAAGGAAAACAACCTTACACCCTCATCTTTATAATGGAAGTCTATGGTAAAATCGCCAAGGAATGGGTTTATCGCCAAGTTGGCGATGGTTTTGGCGACTTATTTTTGTCGCCAAATTTGGCGATATATCGCCAAATGTCGCCAAGTTGGCGACGGATTTGGCGACTTTTTGTGCAACCACCCCCCCTTATACCTGTACATTGGGATCCTTTCTCGCTTTGATTCTCTATCGAAAGTTAAAGCACTTTCTGGTAATTTCTAGCATCTGAAGGCTCTGGAATAATCTGGAAAGATCTCTGAAACCTATATAAGGACCTCCATCAGTTCAGTTAGTTAGTTGTCTGTCAACTGCGATTGAATTCATACGAGAGGCTTTGCATTGAGAACTGTGTTACTCAGATTGGTTTTGTCGTTGATACGTCGTATTGAACGCATTGTCTCTGTGTGAAATTTTGCTGCGCTTTTATTGGATTTGAAGATTACTGAATATCTTGTAATTTTCAGAAGATATTTGTGATCGTATTGCACTGTTTATAGCGAATAAAGCCTTTTTATTGTTCTTATATATTGGCATCAGTCCTTTCGAACCCCGAGCTCACAACATTTGGTGTCAGGAGTGGGGTTGAATGCCGATCACCAGAGCAATGGAGGGTGAACTGAAACAATTATTGGAGAAATTAGCTGCGAATCAGGCTGAGATGTCAACCAACCTTGGCGAGATGAAAGCTGAAATGAAGAAGGATATGTCAGCGATGGATGAGAAAATGACTGCCAACCTTGGCGAGTTGAAAGAAGAAATGAAGAAGGAAATGACTGAGATAGATGAGAAAATGACCGCAAACCAGGCTGAAATGAAAGAGATGTCGAAAGAAATGAAGAAGGATATGTCAACCAACCTTGGTGAGTTGAAAGAATTAATAGATAATAAAATAACATCTTTAAATGAAAGAATTGACAGCGTGGAAAACAAATTTGAAGGAAGATTTCTGGAAATAGAGGAAAAAGTTCAAAAGACAGCCAATACCGTAGAAGAAAGGATAGAGAGTATAGAAAAGGAGTTGGAAAATGTGAAGAAACAAAAGATAACTGCCGAAAACTATCCCGAAGATGTCAAGTATCAAGCTATGCTTCCCCGGGCCTCTATTAAACTCTCGACCTATGACGGAAAATCCTCATGGCCAGTTTTTAAGACACAATTTGGGATCGTAGCGGACGCCAATGGATGGGATTCCCAGACAAAGGCTTGCCAGTTAGCTGCTTCTCTACGAGCTGATGCTGCCGACGTCCTACAGACTTTGCCTGCAAATGAACCGCTGGATTTTGAAACGCTCGTCAGTGCCTTAGAATTACGCTTTGGCGAGAAATGCATGAAGGAATATAGCAGACTCCAGCTCAAAACTCGACAGCAGAAATCCACTGAATCCCTGCAAGAGCTTGCTACGGATGTCGAGAGACTTTCACATCTTGCTTATCCTGACTGTCCGACTGAAATTAGAGAAAGCTTAGCTCTGCAGCATTTTATTGATGGTGTGCGTGACTCTGAGATCCAGAAGGCACTCCGGATTGCAGATCTCAGTGACTTAAAAGGGGCTTTAGTTTACGCTCTGAAATTCGAGGCAGCCCAGCAAGCTACTAGGAAAGATCGACACTTTGTGCGAGCAGCCAACCTGCCTGAGACGTCGGATAGAGCTGTGGAGTGCTTACAGCAGCAGATGAATGACATAATGAGAAAGATGAACTCCTTAATGGCCAACAAACCTTACAGGAAGATCAAGTGCTGGAGATGCGGTGGAGAAGGCCATATCCAAATCGACTGCCCAAGACGACCCAGCACCGATGGTAATAGCTCACCCGCTAACGGAGGAGCAAGAAAACTGATTATTGACCATCTTGCGGGGCGGAGGTTTCCAGATCTTAAGAAGCCTCATTTTCAAGTATGTGAAATTTCTGCAAGAAGTTGAGGCGAGAACGGAGTTTTTCTAGTCGGAAGTGTGAATGATTTGCCCTGTAATATGATCATCGATACAGAAGCCAATGTGACCATCATTCGGAAAGATCTAGCTCAGCGGCTGAAAGAAAAACTCTCCTGGACCCCGCCACGTGTAATCCTTCAAACTGTGACAGGAGATAAGATCGACATATTTGGAAGAATGACACTGGAAATAAAGTTTGGGAACGCCGCTTACCACCATACAGTCTATGTGGCCGATATTTCAGACCCTTTCATACTCGGACTGGACTTTTTAAAAGAGCATGGATTTACACTGGATTTTAAGAATAATGAGTTACGCTCTGCTCAAGAAGATGTCACTATTTTCAAACTTGGAAATGAGTCCGGGTCTATTCAACGGATCACAGCCAAGGCAGATGTTATCATCCCTCCTCGGACCGAAATGATGATACCTGGATTAACTGGAAACGAAAGAATTTTCCAGTATGGCTTGACTGGATATCCTGAGAAGAGCCCAAAGGGCTAATAGCATCAGCGCTGGTAGATCTGTCGAGAGATGTGATACCTGTGAGGATTGCGAACGTAAGTGAAAAGTCTAGAATTATCCAGAAAGGTGAAGTGCTTGCAACCTGTGCTCCAGTCACCTGTGTTTGCAAAGACCCGAGCTTGACGTTATCGGAGCCGCCTACAAGTTTAACACCTGTAATTGGACGAAATGAAAATTTATCTCCTGAACAGAAACATGCCGCAGAAAGACTGTTCCAGGAATTTATGGATGTGTTTTCACAAAACGAGAGTGATATAGGGCGCACTTCACTGACACGTCATAGAATATATACTGCCAACCATCCACCGATTAAACAGCATCCAAGACGCTTGCCGTTCGCAAAACAAGAAGAGGTTTCTAAGCTCTTACGAGAGATGCAGGATAGTGAAATCATCGAACCGTCATCAAGTCCATGGGCCTCTCCCATCGTGTTGGTCCGAAAGAAAGATGGCTCCACAAGATTTTGTGTGGATTATCGTAAACTTAACGATATCACGAAGAAGGACAGCTATCCTCTACCAAGAATAGACGACACGCTAGATACTCTTTCAGGACATAAATGGTTTTCCACGCTGGATTTGAAGAGTGGATATTGGCAAGTAGAGATCCATCCTGATGACAAAGAGAAGACCGCATTTACTACTGGACAAGGACTTTGGCAATTTAAAGTTATGCCGTTCGGGCTCTGCAATGCTCCAGCAACGTTCGAGCGCCTCATGGAGACAGTGTTAAAAGGTCTGACTTTTGAAGCTTGTCTCATCTACCTAGATGACGTCATCATTGGTGGCCGCACGTTTGAAGAACATCTAGAGAATATTCGAAAAGTGTTAACGAAACTAAGAGCGGCGAATTTAAAGCTGAACCCTTTGAAATGCAAGTTCTTCCAACGAGAAGTAAACTATTTAGGACACATCATCTCAGCTGAAGGTGTTCGAACACATCCTGAAAAAGTGTCTGCAGTAAAGCACTGGAAACGTCCGGAAAATGTCCATCAGTTGCGAAGCTTTCTGGGACTATGCACTTATTACAGAAAGTTTGTCCAGGGGTTCTCCAACATCGCAAGACCATTGCATAGGCTCACTGAAAGCAAGCAGAAGTTTCTATGGACACAAGAATGCGAGAATTCCTTCCAGCGGCTGAAAGAAGCTCTCACATCCTCTCCAGTCCTTACCTATCCGCACCCCGAGAAACAGTTCATTGTGGACACGGATGCCAGTCATGAAAGTGTCGGCGCTGTACTTTCCCAAGAAATAGATGGCCAAGAACGAGTCGTAGCATACTGGAGCAAATGTTTATCGAAACCAGAGCGGAATTATTGCGTCACTCGTAAGGAGTTATTAGCTATAGTGAAAGCCATAGAACACTTCCATCACTATCTCTATGGCAGGAAATTTCTCCTTCGTACTGATCACGCATCCCTAACATGGCTGATGAATTTTAAGAACCCAGAGGGCCAAGTAGCCAGATGGATACAACGGCTCCAGGAATACGACTTTGACATCAGGCATCGCAAAGGCTCATCGCATGGAAACGCCGATGCCCTATCAAGAAGACCGTGTCCCGAGAGCTGTCGCTATTGTTCCAGAGCGGAGAGCAAGTATAATCCCGAATATGTCATACGCCAGACGAAGACTTCACTATTGACGCCACCAGATCCCTGGAGTGATGAGAAGATTCGAGAAGATCAAATGGCAGACTCTGAGATCAAACCAATCTTGGAGTTATTAGAATCTTCTAGCACGAAGCCCAGTTGGAAAGACATCTCTACTTACAGTCCTACGACGAAGCAATATTGGGCTCTTTGGAACTCCCTCCACGTCAGGAATGGTGTCCTGTTCCGAAAATTCGAATCGGAAGATGGGAAGACATCTCGGTGGCAGTTGGTACTTCCTCGATCCCGAATACCAGAGGTCCTCAAGGAATTACATGGCAGTCCCACTGGTGGCCATTTTGGAGTCATGAAAACATTACATAGAGTCCGAGAGCGCTTCTTCTGGGGAAAAGCGAGAGCTGACGTCGAACGATGGTGCAAATCTTGCGATGCATGTGCAGCTCGAAAAGGACCAAAGAAACGTAGCCGAGGAAGATTACATCTCTACAATGTAGGAGCACCTTTCGAACGCATCGCCCTTGACATCCTAGGTCCTCTGCCAAGAAGTGCTGATGGCAACAAATACCTCCTTGTTGTCATGGACTATTTCACAAAATGGCCTGAAGTTTATGCCATCCCTGATCAAGAAGCTTCTACGGTTGCGGATGCCTTGGTACACCAGTGGATATCAAGGTATGGAGTCCCCCTTCAAATGCATTCTGACCAGGGGAGAAATTTCATCTCTGCTGTGATTGAGGGTCTCTGTCAACTTCTCGGAATGGACAAAACTAGGACGACGCCTTTACATCCACAGTCGGATGGCATGGTTGAGAGGTTTAATCGTACCATCCTCAACAACCTCTCACTGCTAGTTTCAAGAAACCAACAAGACTGGGATCAAAAACTTCCCTTGTTTCTCCTCGCCTATCGCAGCGCCGTCCATGAAACGACCGGCTATTCCCCGTCTCAGATGCTTTTCGGTCGTGATCTTCGTCTACCTTGTGATCTGATTTTTGGTCGCCCTCCAGATGCGCCTTCATCGCCAGAGGGATACGTGCAGAATCTCCAGGCACGATTTGAAGACGTCCACAACTTGGCTCGAGAGCGGATCAACATACAGACGGAGAAGATGAAGACCAGGTACGACACGAAAGCCACGGGACATCAATTCAAAGAAGGTGACAAGGTTTGGTTTTATAATCCGACTCGACGCAAAGGACTTTCTCCCAAACTGCAATCGCACTGGGACGGTCCTTATACAGTCCTAAACAGACTGAACGATGTCGTAATTCGGATCCGAAAGTCACCAAGTTCGAAGCCTAGAGTCGTTCATTACGACAGGCTGGCTCCATACTATGGCCATAGTACTTAGTTCATTGATTGTAAATAGTGTAATATAAATAATGTAAATTAGTATGACCATGGTCCTGTATATAAATTAATGTAAAAATTTCTTTTGCTTAGCATTATGATTATTAATGTTATCATTATTTAAATACTTGTATGTAATGATGTCTATACTTTAATTTAATTTAATCTTTTTTTAAATAAGTGTATATTTTGTATAATTCAGCATTATGAATGTGTTTAATGGTTATTTTGCATATTTGCTTTAAGTGTTTTGAATAGTATAGCATTTGTTGGTAACGGGTTTGCTTTCCGATCAAAGGTTGAACTGCCCGGGACGTGCAGTCCTTGAGAGGGGGGCAATGTTATGAATTTTGTATATATCTGTAAATATTCCATTTGTTTAAATTTATTTTATTTGATTATTGTGAAAATTGCAGTATTATTAATGTATTTCCTATTGAGCATCATGTAACTCAATGCTAAAGGCCTCAGATGGTTTGCAAGGAAAACAACCTTACACCCTCATCTTTATAATGGAAGTCTATGGTAAAATCGCCAAGGAATGGGTTTATCGCCAAGTTGGCGATGGTTTTGGCGACTTATTTTTGTCGCCAAATTTGGCGATATATCGCCAAATGTCGCCAAGTTGGCGACGGATTTGGCGACTTTTTGTGCAACCACCCCCCCCTTATACCTGTACATTGGGATCCTTTCTCGCTTTGATTCTCTATCGAAAGTTAAAGCACTTTCTGGTAATTTCTAGCATCTGAAGGCTCTGGAATAATCTGGAAAGATCTCTGAAACCTATATAAGGACCTCCATCAGTTCAGTTAGTTAGTTGTCTGTCAACTGCGATTGAATTCATACGAGAGGCTTTGCATTGAGAACTGTGTTACTCAGATTGGTTTTGTCGTTGATACGTCGTATTGAACGCATTGTCTCTGTGTGAAATTTTGCTGCGCTTTTATTGGATTTGAAGATTACTGAATATCTTGTAATTTTCAGAAGATATTTGTGATCGTATTGCACTGTTTATAGCGAATAAAGCCTTTTTATTGTTCTTATATATTGGCATCAGTCCTTTCGAACCCCGAGCTCACAACAGTATTATTATTCAGTATTTATCAGTTATGACAACATGCTTATTAACAGCTGCACTCAGGTTATCTTGTATTTTAAAATAATCAGATTGTTTCGAAGAACTCGTAGTTCCCGAATCATCAGGTTGAATTTCAATCGCAGTTGCATTAATCTTAAGAGTTCCAGATTTCACCCAGTTCTTCATTTAAATATAAAACTAAATCATTTGAATAATAAATAAACACTTCAAATTAAATACTCATTAAAAGGAGGGGAGCTTTCCGATTAATATACGTTAATGATATAACTCCGCCTATTCGACAACGAAAATAAGGGACTGCTTTTCAATACGTTTTAAAATAAAACATTAAAACCAGAAGCTTTGGCGTATTTAGGCGTTTTCTAATTATTATTAAAAACGGGGATAAAAATAAGGCAGGGGAAAAGAACATTGTATAATGGTCAATGGTAGTTTTCGCAAAGATTGGGAAAATAAATATATATAAATGTACTCATGCAATATGATTAACAATGGGCAGAGCTAAAGACATAGAATGATCAATGGATTATTAAGTCTAGTGGGCTTTTACGCTCATTTTGAGTGTAACATGTTGGAGTTAAAGTGACATATTGAAGTTATACCTGAGACTGACTTTGCAATCCAAAACTATCAACTTTCTTTATGTGTTTTCTGTTAAACCATTTTTGTGATTTCCGCCATTACCAATATTATTTCCACGTACCCCCAGCAGGCCCGCCACGTACCCCAGGTTGGGAACCGCTGTTATAGAGGACAGTGCAATGTTTCTATGGCAACTCTCCCCCCCCCCTCACTTTCATCGCTGGTACACCAGCTGACTGGCAGTTTTGTTATCTGTACTATCTAATGCATCGTACATATCAAAATCATCGGCGGGAAAATTGGTTGCAAAAACGTGACGTTGCCCGCCGTATTATTAGTATTAAAGTTCTTAAAATTCAACAAAAAATCTAAAACTAAGCCGTGAAAATTAGTAGAACCTTAACGTGGCGTTATTATCCCAGGACACTTTAATTTCCAAATGACTTAATTATATTATTTTTATTTTATTCCTTTTTCACGTTTTTATTTATTTAAATAAAATATGAATTATTTTTTAATGTTTAGAATAGAGTTAATAGAATTAGTAATATGAAAAAAAAAATTATCAAAAAGAAAAATATAAACGGAATTGGTGATTTTCTGTCTCCTTTGTTTTTAAAAATATATACAGGGTGATTCAGAAATCATAGACAAAACTTTGAGAAGTGGTAGAGCAAACTCCAACAAAGAATTTAGGTGAGAAAGGTCGCCATTCACTAATTCATTCAAAAATACAAGGTGCCTTTTCTAAGACGAACCCGTATTTTTATTCACAACGTTCGCAATAATGAAGATATTTTAATCCTTTGCATCACCTCTGGAACATATCCAAAAGTCAAAATTACTTACACAGTGGGCTTAAAAAAGGCGTAATATTATTATTGCTGTTATCTTCCACCACATCAATTAATCTAAATTTTCATAGAATTCTAAACATACGGCAATACTGAATTACTTTTTCTTAACAAACTTTTATTTATCATTTGAGCAGTTTCACGTCGTTATTGCTAAAATGAATTTCATAATTTTTGCAAAATTAAAAAGACTGGAGATGTCACAAAACAGATTTTTTACAAAAAGGTAAGTTCGTATACTTTACAATCTGGTATTAGAGAATTGCCAGTATATATCAGGACTCTGGCAAAGGTCTTCGCTATGTCAAAAGCTGCAATCAACAGCAGACAAATCGGATTATTTCATAGCCACCAACATTAGTGCTACCTTCTCAGCCAACAAATTTTGAGAGCTATTTAATGCGTGAAAAAACTTAAATCGAAACCCGCGCGCGTTTTAACGTTAAATTATAGTGTATAGAAGAGTATTTTCTTCTAGACGCTATAGCTAAGTCTATGGCATTCGTGATCTTTCAAAGCGTGAAAAAAGCATTTTAACGTTATGACACTTGTGATCTATATATAATCCTCAAAAACACAATTTGTGTCAGATTTTATTTTTTATTTTTATTTATTATTTATTTATTTGTTTATTTAGTACGAGAACCATGCCATGCCGACCTTAGCAGCTACCACTGTAGTCGGCCGAATAGGATGGAGTAACTTAAAAAAAAAAAAAAAAAAAAAAAAAAAAAAAAAAAATTGGTGTGGACTCAAAGATAAAACGCAATAATTAGCCTGAGCATTTAACTTTGACAGACTTGATAACATACAGAATATTAAAGAAAAGGACAATTTTTATTTCGTGTACGACGCGCGACGCTTAATGAATTCGGATTTTCAATGATTTGTGTTTGAAAAATAATTTAATTACCTTGTCCTAAAGTAGACGCTGTGTAAAACCACACATGTTCTGCTAGAGTTAATATGTAGGAGACCGTACCTGCTGAAATTCTTATAAAGATGAAGGCAGAAACAATGGCAACAACTATGAGAGATATTCCCATACAAGCCCAGACCTGTGGAGAGAAGAAATACATACGCTTTGCAGAACCAGATGCAATGCAATATTTTTAGCATTAAAACAGTTCATTGGTTATGTATATACTAGCAAGCTACACCGCGACCTGCGTTATACACGGCCGGTGCATGACGCGAGGCTAACGAAAAAGACAGGCTACCGCGGTGCATTCCACTTATCTTTTTTTACAGACCGCTAGAGTGACGTGATGCTCTTTTCGTACACCTGCATTGGTGCATCCAAGCATCACGTGACTCCGGCGGTCTGTAAAAAAAGATACGCGTAAAGCACCGCGGTAGCCTATCTTTTTCGTTAGCCTCGTGCATGACGTTTAAAACGTCACATGGAGTGGATCATTTTTACACAGTGATTGGTGCAAAACAGTGGGCACGCCGCTTTGCACCAATCACCATGTAAAAATGATCCACTACATGTGACGTTTTAAACGTCATGCACCGGCCGTGTATAACGTTGGTCGCGGTTATACACGGCCGATGTATGACGTTTAAAACGTCACATGGAGTGGATCATTTTTACACGGTGATTGGTTAAAAACGGGGGGTGCGCCGCTTTGCACCAATCACCGTGTAAAAATGATCCACTCCTTGTGACGTTTTAAATGTCATGCACCGGCCGTGTATAACGTAGGTCTCGGCTACACCCGCTACGCTGATCAGTTTCTCTTAACGCACCTTTAATCAAACGAATATTGACCTAGAATTTGACTTTGTGTTTTAAAGCCATATGGACCTGACTATATATATAGCATTACATTATATAGTCAATATACACGTCAGGACAGATTGCCGTTATCATTACTTTTTTGCGCGTGAAGGTTTCTCTATGGTACTCCATTGTGAAATTTGATAATTTTTGAAATTCAATTTTTGAAAAAAGGCATAATCATTAGATTTGAAATTTATATCAAGAAAAATACATTTTTTTACCTTTCTAACGCATTTTGTCTAACAATTTTCTGACAAATACTTTTCTAGTTATTAATTTTTTCAGTAACTTCAAATGTTTCATTTTCCGAGATTAATCTGTGGCAACGATTAGCGAAAAAGCCAGTCGTCAGCAACGCGTAGCTTTTTATTAAAGAGGATAGAGTCTACACTTGAACTTCGATTAATTTGAGAATCGATTGCATCCAAAAAACCTACATTCCGCTTTGATAAAATTGATTAATGCACTATAAAAACTACTGGGAAACGTTTCCGAAAATATGTGGCAGCAAAAGAAACGACGGTTTTCTAAATGCTTCATTAAATTTCTAAAATATGTTTAGTTCTGAGGCTTTTAAAGATAAAAAACGCTTTTCGGAATCATGTGTAAACTCGGAAGAGGTTATTGTATGTTTTCGTTCGTGGTTTTATATTATATTTTCTTAGATTAAGAAGTATTTGTCTTTTTTTTTCAGTGCAATTCATTTCAGTTTCTGATAGATCCATATAGCAGAAAAGATAATTTTCACGCAACTATAATTTTGGAAACCGGAATAAGTTCTTTTATATTAATTTTATCTTAAGCCTTTGTATCACCGCGTTGCATATTTTCAACATACCCAAAAGCAGTGATAGAAATTGGGAAATGAAAGGTAGGCGTGAAATGACACCTACTGTAAACATCTTAGGCGTCAAATAAAAATTTCTAGTTGCAATTTCTAAAATTTACAAAACTAAATCCCTTTTCAAATTCAGAAGTGCAAAATAGCAGATTCAATATAAAGTTTAGAAGTTTGCATAAATTAATATATTCATTTGGATTCGTACATTCTGCTAAAAATTACTGTCAAACTGTCTCACATTATAGTTTATGTTTGGTGTGAAACCAAATTTTCAAAAGTGGGTGGTTGGCTAAGTTAAACAAAAAATAAGAGTTTAGAAAACTAGGCGTCAAATTTGACGCCCGGGAATAATTTTAGAATCGTCAATTGTTATAATGTAGTTGCATTTGAGGACTAACGACTGCTAATTTCAAACACTGCCCAAAAGTCAATGTTACATATTACAGTTGGGCTTAAAAAGACGATTTTATTTATCGCTGGTATCTCCCAACACAGCAGTTGACATAAATTGTTCATAGAATTTTCAACAGACGGTGATACTGAGTTATTTTTAATGCCAAAGTTTTATGTATCATTTGAGCAATTTCACATCATTATCACTAAAATGAACGTCGTGAATTTTGTAAAATTAAAAATGCTGGAGACGTCCAAAAATAGATTTTTTACAAAGGTAGGTTCGTATATTTTACAATTTTGTATTAGAAAACTGATAATATTTCTGAGAAGTGTGTAATTTTCTGTTTATTGCAAAGATGGAAAAAGTACTTTTTATAGTCAATATATTTTTATTTTTTGGTCTACATTTTTTAAAATTGTTTTTTACATACTTAAATCGGAATTGTTGAGTCACAAAGGGTTAACATTTGTTTAATATTTTGCAAATTTACTTTACAAAAATATTCAAATAACCAATTTAATTGAAGACTTTTAATATTTTTTGCGGTACATCTGAGATTCTTTCTCTCGCGGCATTACCAGTTGAAAACTCCTTTACCATTGGATGGTTTAGAATGGCTGTTCAATAGTTTTCTAACAGGTCAGGAACACAAAACCTAAGCAATAATAATAACATAGGAATATGAAGTCGCAATCCATTTATTCAGCCTAAAATACAGGGTGTTTCACTCTAATCTAACTTGAGTTTCCATTAATAACTTTGAGAAAAGAGACGATATTGTAATGAAAATTCGAAAAGTCTGACCAATCTTTGGGCGAAATCGGATAAATTCAAAATAAATGCTAAAAATTTTCAGTTTCCGCAGCTTAGTGAGCACGAACTCGATGTTCCCCCATTAGAGTCCTTCATCAGGTAGGGTTACCTGATTTTACACGAGCCCGAACAGATCCGCGGTTTGAGTTACCCGATTTTACGCAAACCCTGCCCGACTCGCGGTTCGGGTCAAATCGGGTTGACGCTAATATCTCTCGGTAAAAGTCGGGTTGACTTTAAATGTTTAGGGTCGGTATCCGATTGATTTTTGATTATTTCGGGCTGGGTTCGGGTTGACCCTATTTTTCAAAAGAAAGTTCTGAATACTTTTTTATGAAGCGAAACTATATTTGATTATCAAAAAGTGTATATGTGTTCATTTTTAGACAATAAAATTGATATTACAGACTTAATGGTGTCCTATTTTTCCGTAACTGTATTGAAATATGTTAATCTTTGTTCGTTTCGTGTTCTGTTTAAGTGTTTCGGGTTTCGGGTTGAAGAATTTCTTTTTGTCAGGTTCGGGTTGGCTTTAAGCAGAATATACGGGTTTGGGGTCGGGTACAACCCGACCCCTGCAGGACTTTGCTTCACCTATTGGAATAAAGTCGTCAGTGACGCATCACTTTTTCGTGAGGCCGTCATATTTAAAACAAAGTAGGGTAAGTGTCTTCAAATTATCATTACAATCAGTGTTGAATTCAGACACTTTTTTCCGGGAGGGTTTTTGTGGCTTCGGGGGGGGGGGAGGGGGGATATGCCCCCACCCCACCCCTCAGGGCCACCCCTGAATTTAACCCTGATTACAATATTTTCGCATTTCACAGTTATTAACGGAAACTCAAGTTTAATTAGATGGGAACACCGCGTATTTTTGACCGTAGAAATGAATTGCCCCACGTTTCTATGTTATTATTGCTTAATTTTGAGTTTCTGATCTCCTTGCAAATTATTAAACAGTGTTCTAAATCACCCTATATATAACATCGATTGTCATTAATGTTTGTAGAAAATATTTTACATGCATGAGAAACGCAATTGTATAAACTGATACAACTGCTCCATTTTAAATAAACTGACGTATTTAACCCTTTCCGGCGCGGAATAAATCTGTTTGTAAAATAATGAAATAATGGAATGACACCAGATTTTACAAACGATTTCCTTAGAAAAGAATAACTTGCTGATTTTCCCTTACTTTATAAAAGGAAAATTTTAATTAAATATTCTTGGTGTCGTTTGTCAGTTTTGGAATTAAAATTAGGTGTCCTTTTTTGTGACCACCGCCCGCTAAATGGTTAATGGGCTTATTTTCGCATTTGTTTTCCTTTTGTTTGAAGCGAAAAGTACGTTATATTCAATTTTTGCAGAGGAAAACTTGGACTAAAAAAAGAAAAGATTATCTTTAACATGAATATAATATTTAAAAAATAAATAATTTATTAAAAGTTTTTTTAATATTAAATCAAATGTATTACAATATCAAAAATTTTCAAATGGTTTTTTAACATGGGGGGAAAACCCCCCGATGGTTTCGTTTTCAAAAGTATTCTAAATTAAATAAATAAATAGATGAAACTAAGTTAGTGAGAAAGTACTTGTAGAATATTAAAAAAAACTTTCAAAAGAACATTTAATTTAAATAAATTTCTGTATATGACATCGATTGTCATGATTGTTTGCAGAATATATTCAAAAGATTTTGCATAAATGAGAAAAGCACTACTATAATCTGTCACAACTGCCACATTTTAAAACAAACTGACGTATTTAAACACGTATTTTCGCATTTGTTTTCAGTTTGTTTTGAGCGAGAAGTAAGAGGTACAAAAATATGTAAATGTTTTAAGTATTCATTCATATTCAATTTTCGCAGAGGAAACATTGGTCTAAAAAAAGAAAAGAATATCTTTAACATGAATATAATACTTTAAAAATGTATATTAATAGTTTATTTAATCTACTATATATATAAAACACAAACGGAAATTTCGTTCCGTTCCTTTATAACTCGAGTTCCGCTGAATGGATTTTGATGAAACTTGCACTGTTCGATAGATAATTTTTCGGGGAAGGTTTTAGTATATAACACAATGTTCGACAATTAAATGCAAAATATTTTTTTATTTGTATGCATGGTGCTTCAGCATAAATGTACGTGTGAAAAGTTTGTACCGGTGAAAATGATGTTATGCTTAGCTTGAAATTCATTTTAGCATTGATAAAACTAAAAAGAAAAATTTATATGATTGTGTCAACATGGCGTAATATTAACTGATATTTCAATTTTTAATTTTAAAGATTAGAACTGGAGCCTTTATTGGTTGCTTCATCTTGATTGCATCCCTTGATTACATGTTACCAATTACTTTTTTAAATTATAGGATTAAGTTATAGGAATTATAGGATTTAAATTATTAAGATTTCCTTTTTTAATAAAAAAATTCACAAAAGTAAAGAATTTCAGGAAAAAAAAACTTGAAATAATGATTGTATTCTTAGCTAGAATAAACAATGTAAGGCTAATATTTTATAGGAATTATTTTGGTAGGTTTGTTATAAATTCATTTAACAGTTCCTTATTAGCGGCAAAGTCTTATTTCTTTCACTGTGAATTTTTCTTTCGATGTCAAAAAATGGTATTCTACTTTTGGACGCCAACCAAAACACAGTAACAATATTTAGAAATGTATAACGGTTGTGACAACAAACGGCACTATCGCTTTAACTTTCATCGCGCTTACATCACTTCTAATTACTAAATTTTTGTACTACATTTTACAATTTCAATTTTTACATCCTCAATTAGAAAAAAAAATAGCTTTCGATTGAAATTATTTGAAATCTGCCGCTTAATTTAACGACTTTTTAAATAATTTTCAAGCATGAAATATTTTTCAATTCTATCTCAACAATGACCATCCGTTTGTTTTAATAATGTAAAATAGCCCTTTGGAAAGTTGCAACTATTGAAAATAGGTATCCCTAACATTCATGAAAAGTGAAAAAAAAAATTATAAAAACCTGATAAATCATAAGATCAGATTATCCATAAGATAGAGTATTTTGGCGCTAATATAAAATCTGTCAAAAGAAAAAAAAAACTATTTTTAGTTTATGATTAACATAAAATTGATATGTTGAATTCGTTGATGTATATGTTGAATCAGAATATGCTAGGAACTGTTATTTATTATTTTTTTAACGATCCATTGGATATTTAACTGTATAAGAGACCAACTGTGATGGAAAAGGAATAATCATCCTGATTATGTAAAGGGATAGAAGAAACCATACAAATAAATTACAATTGAAAACATTAAAATTCTCCCTCATCTGCGTATTAATTTATTATTTTTAACAAAATTCTTCATTTTTACATAAAAATTGATTAGCTTAAAACAATGGATACGTTTTAGAAGATATGGATTTGAAACGAACAAAGATTAAAGAGGACATTTTAAAACTTTTAATGTAAACATTTTAAAACTTTTTTTAACGTCGAATTTCAACGGTGCCTTTGGGCAGATGCAATACATGTGCACATAGGAGCTCATTCGATTGCATTATCACAGGGGGGGGGGGTGCTTATACTATGTTCTTTTATTTACTGAATATGAGATGAAAGTAGGACATTTGTATATGATACTTTATGATAGGACTATTTGTATGATACTTTGTAGGTCCATCACTTTTTTTTTTTTTGTCGTGGGGAATATGGTGGTAATGTTAAACTGATTTGCATTACACATTTGTTTACGGAGTGTTCATTTGGAGTTTGCATCGGAAATAGCATTTCACTGGGGGGGGGGGGGGTTAAATAAAATATTTGAAAGACTGTTTCATACGAACCCTACTTAAATAATAAAGAAGCTTATTTTACTGATATTGTTATAGTATTTTTTTCCGTCACGTTTTGACGGGTTCCATCTAGTATATTTAAATGTGTTTGGAGAAAAATAAATAACTTTGCTCCTAATTTTACAAAGGCAAATTGTTTTCACTGGTTTGTTAGTATTAAAGTAAATTTTCTAAGAAATAAAAACAAACATATTTTTGCGCATTCAAACTTCATGATTCAATTTATTCTTCACTAGCGGCCCGTCCCGGCTTTGCATGATGGGTAGACAATGTGTTGACTACTACAATGTAGGGTAGGGAAGTGTAGGTACTTTAAAAAAGTTGTTCTAAATTGGATAAAAGTGGAAGTGAGACAAAATTGCTGTACTTAGAAATTTTGAACTTTAATTAAAAGCTTGTAAAAATGTGATAAATAAATTTTTCTGTTTATGTACATATTGAAACTAATAAATAATACACGGCCCATGGAAGGACATAGCAACTATATGTGTTCATGTAGAATGTGTTTTCCTGAATTTCACGCTCCTACGCCGAAATACGTGTTTAGCCAATTTTTTAGTAGATTTGTTTTAATTAATTTCGCCCTCCTAAATAAAAACTGAGCTATGGCGAAATGACCTAAAAAATTCGACCCTCCCCCCCCCCCTTTTAACCACATTCTGGGGGAATTTACAAAATTGCTGAAATACGTGTTTTATTAATTTTTTAGTAGATTTGTTTTCCTGATTTTCGCGCTCTTAACTAAAACTGCTGCTAAGATATGACGAAATGATCTAAAACATTCGACCCCCTTTTAACCCATTTGGGGTAAATTTCTAAAATCGCTGAAATACGTATTTAACCAATTTTTTAGTAGATTTGTTTTCCTTAATTTCGCGCTCCTACATAAAATTGCTGCTGAGATATGGCGAAATGACCTAAAACATTTGACCACCCCCCTTTAACCCCCTTCTGGGGTTGAATTTCTAAAATCGCTGAAATAGATGTTTAATAATTTTTTTAGTAGATGTGTTTTCCTGATTTTCGTGCTTCTACCTATAACTGCTGCTGAGATATGGCGAAATGACCTAAAACATTCGACCGCCCCCCTTTAACCCCCTTCTGAGGGAATTTCTAAAATCGCTGAAATAGGTGTTTAATCATTTTTTTAATAGATGTGTTTTCCTGATTTTTGCGCTTCTACCTATAACTGCTGCTGAGATATGGCGAATTGACCTAAAACATTCGACCCCTCCCCCCCCCCTTTAACCTTTCCTGGAAGGGTAATTTCTAAAATCGCTGAAATACATGTATAACTCTTTCAGGGCAAAGCTTTTCCACTGCTAACATGTTAAAATGAATGTATGACACCGGAATTTACGAACACATTTGGTTTGAAATAAGAAAAAGCTATGCTTCACATACATAATAAAAAAAATATATACAGTGAAACTTCCATTTAACGAAGTCTCATCGTTACACTTAAAAACTTCGTTATGAAGAAAATTCGTTAAATAGAAATCAACTTAAATTTAGGAAAATTTTCCTTCAGATATAACAAACAGGTGTTAGATTCAGAAGCATTTGATTCAGTTTAAATTAAGCCGTCTTTTACAAAACAGTTATGTGCGGTCGATGAAATCAAGGCACATTCCCAAGCTTTGATCAGCTCTGATACACAGGTTCTCAAACTAATGTTTTCACTACATTGTCTTTTTTCTGTCTTTTTTGATAATGTACTTCAAAATCTTTTATTATTCCTTAGACTAATGGCTGAAGTTTTGAAGTTGTATTGGCAGGAACACAAATACCTTTGATGTTCATCGTTTTGCATTTTGAAGCACATTCTTGTGGATGCACAAAACAATTGTCTATCAGCAATGGAAGGTCAGAATGGTAACTGTCTGACTCTAATTGATATTTTTTGCTTCAATGCATCTGATGCCATTGTGTCACTGAATCTTCTATATCATAGAATGTGAAGATGGGATTTTGACTTCTCCCAATTGTCAGCGCTGGAGTCTCGGTGTGCGAGAGCATAACAAGTGTTTTTCTTAGTGTGAAAAAAATTGTTTTATTTAGCACCAAGCAGAATGGAAATTACTTAAATGTGTTCATTTTCTTAAATAAATTCGCATATGCATCGCAACTGCAACCTCTTACTTTGAATTCTGTACAAGTACAAAAATGGAATAAACTTCGTTATATGGAATATATTTTTCGTAATATGGAGATTAATTTGTATGCTAATGGTGTTCAAAGTCAAAGTTCTGCAGAAAATTTCGTTAAGTAGAAAACTCCGTTAAATAGAGACTTCGTTAAAGGGAAGTTCCACTGTATATACCGCATTTCTGGTACCATTGTGGCATTCGAGAATTAAAATTAAGTGGTTTCATAAACGTACCACCGTGCCCTTGAAAAGGTTAATCATTTTTTTAGTAGATTTGTTTTCCTGATTTTCGCGCTCCTATCTATAGCTGCTGCTGAGATACGGCGAAATGACCTAAAAGATTCGACGACCCACCTTTAACCCTTTCTGGGGGGGGGATTTCCAAAATCACTGAAATACATGTTTAATCATGTTTTTAGTAGATTTGTTTTCCTGGTTTTTGCGCTCTTAACTAAAATTGCTGCTGAGATATGGCAAAATGAAACATTCGACCCCTCTTTAATCCCCTCCGGGAGGTGAATTTCTAAGATCGCTGAAATACATGTTTAATCATTTTTTTAGTAGATTTGTTTTCCTGATTTCTGAGCTCCTACCTATAACTGCTGCTGAGATATGACGAAATGACTTAAAACATTCGACCCCCCCCCCCTTTTAGTCCCTTCGGGGGGAGGGGGAGGGAATTTCTAAAATCGTTGAAATACATGTATAATAATTTTTTTAGTAGATTTGTTTTCCTGATTTTCGCGCTCCTACCTATAACTGCTGCTGAGATATGGCGAAATGACCCAAAACATTCGACCACCCCCCTTTAACCCCTTTCTGGGGGGAATTTCTAAAATCGCTGAAATAGGTGTTTAACAATTTTTTTAGTAGATTTGTTTTCCTGATTTTCGCGCTCCTACCTATAACTGCTGCTGAGATATGGCGAAATGACCTAAAACATTTGACCACCCCCCTTTCACCTAGTTTACATTGTAAAACTAGTTATAAAAATAATTAATACCTCATATTTCACGTTTAACGTACAATTTCCAACTTGTTAAATTTTAAATCAATTACAATGACTGTTCTTAGAATGCATTTTTTTTTAAATTTAAATTTCAAATTCAAGTCACGGTGATTATTTTTGAAATGCCATTTTTAAACTTCAAATTTACTTATGATTTTCTTTGAAATGCCCTTTTTAAAGCTTCTCTCATATGTTTTACTTTTGATTTTTTTTTTTCAAGATTTCAAAGTTTGTCTCTTGCTACGTTATTTACAATATTTTTCCTATTAAATTAAGGAATGGGATACTTACTATGGGTTGTAAGATGTTGAAGTATAAAAATAGTCCTCCTTGTTTGGTCTCTTTGCTTGACAAAAAGGTAAAAGCTTCGTAAATGATAGGATTTACATAATCTGCGAATTCAAAGATTTCTTTCAGGGGAATAACAGGATTCACAAGAAAGTCCACTTCCTGTTTGTTTGTTTTTTTTAAACATGAAATTAAGAAAACGCCGTTAATTATAGAAATAATTAAAAATACATATTAAACAAGAACGAAAAATCATACAAAAGGCATAGATTATGAAACATTTTACAACACTAATAGTAAGCTATTAAGGAATTTAATTTTTTTTATACAATAAAATGAGATATCTAAATAAGCAAATTAAAAACAAAACACATAACTCAGTAAAAATCAATTTTTAGCAATTGCTGTCCATATTCGGTAATGTGTGGGAATTCTTTCGTATAGCCTTTAAGCGATCTATACACTGCAAAAAAAATTGTTGATTTTACAGTATAATACTGGCACCCCAGC
The DNA here is from genome assembly GCA_963931845.1 of Maratus michaelseni. NCBI lineage: Eukaryota > Metazoa > Arthropoda > Arachnida > Araneae > Salticidae > Maratus > Maratus michaelseni. The sequence continues at coordinate 190,041,809 of OZ007592.1, read as the reverse complement.
TTCCAGTATTATACCGTAAAATTAACAGCAATAAACAGTAAAATAAGCAGCAATACACTGCCGCGCATGCGCGGTAGTGTATTATTGCTTATTTTACTCCGTAGCACTCCGTAATCTATATAAAGCATGTTGTAGTACACTTCAATGATATCATTATGTTCGAAGTATCATAACATAATTAAAACGAACCGCAAACGATTTTCATAAACGAAAACGCATAGGTCATAATGTAATTTAATTCTTTTGTACGTCCCTGTAAACGAACTATAAATGCTACTTATTCTATACTCCTGAGAAAGCATATTTCAGTCTATCTAAGTTTCTAAGTGATGCGTATAAATCTCATTATGTTTGAAATATCGTAACATCAATAAAATACACCGACCGCAAACGATTTTCCACATAGACTATAATATAACGAAATTATTTTGTGTGTCCCTGTAAATGAACTATATGCTACACACTTCATTTTCAATATCGAACATTATATAGTAAATCTCAATAACATATAAAAATTTCTTGGCAATCCAAGTATATTTACGAGATTCAGAGCACGGACAGACAAACAGAATTCATAAACACTTTTCAACTATGTTGGAAAGTGTTTAGTGGTGGAAAGTTCCCGATAGAAACTAGGATGCAGCTATAATAATCATCACAAAAGCTATAGCTTAGAAGTGCCCCCTATTGAGTCATCAGAAACAAAACGGAATAAAAATATTTTTTTCATAATAAGGATCTTAAGTTCCATGCAATTACTACATCTTACAGATGTCGGTTATTAGTTATCACAGATATCCTGAAAAGTGTGACATAACAGCATCACTTTAGGCGATATATGAGGATAGATTCATTCTCCTTAAAAACGTACATTTCCATCGCTATATTTTTTGAAAAAAAAAAATCAAATTAAGGGTAGAAAAATATATTTTTATATGGATTTATCTAACATCATGTCGTATTTTTCTATAGTCTGTTCAGGGAAAGGAGATAACGAAAGTAAACAAACGGGTTGCAGAAAAATCGCCAAGGAGCCACACATTTGGCACAAATCCCTAGGTTGGCGAATTTTATTTTTTATTTCGATTTGTTAATTTTTTAAACATTTATTTTGATAACTATATGAAAACAACACAAGTTGCTAACTGACTTACATCGAGATTTTAAACAAAAATGTAAAAGTTTAAGACGTCAAAATATAAATTATTCTCTATTTATTTTAAACAGCGTTGAATTCAGACATATTTTTTCCTGGTGGGATTTCTGTGCCTCCAGGCGAGACATTATATAGTTTCGGGGGGGGGGGGATTATACTTTTTGACCATTAAAATGATAAAATCTGAAATATTCCGGGAGGGGACATTTTAATGCCCCGAACGGAATTTCCTCCCGGGGCAAACTTTCTGAATTCAACATTGTTATAAACCATCATCAGGAGTTAATTTTGTTAAATACAAAATAGTACAAAACTATTTATATCTTACATTATTGAAGCCCACTTACCTCATAAATCATTCAGAAGATGAAGTTGAAGTATCGGAACTATTAGAATCTAGATTGATTATCATGGAATCTACTATATTATCTATAGCATTATCTAAATCCCACATTTGTTTTTCCACTGTATTTGTTACATGTTGAATGCATCTTTTCCATTCTTCAGTGCCAATTTTGCTTATACTTTGAGAGAATATTTCTTTTACATGAGGCATTTTGAATGTTTTGTTTTCTTTCGCAACGAAGTTCTTTATTTGTGCCCAAATCAGTTCAATAGGATTAAGCTCGCAATGATAGGGGGGTAATCGTAAGACAGTTTTATTTTGTGCTTTTGCCATTTCATCGACAGCGTACTTGTCATATTTATTTTTATTTTGCTTCACTAACTGCAACAGTTCCGCTTTTAACATTCCGTCCTCAAAAGGGATATTTTTTGTTAAAAGCCAATCAGCAATTTTTTGTTTTCTCCACGAAGTATTCGGTATTTTTTCTGATTTTCGGGAATGATAAGGAGCATTATCCATTACTATCACACAGTTATCTTCCAGTCGAAATAAGATATCACCAAACCACTTTTCAAAACGTTCTGAATTCATGTCTTCGTGATAATCTTTATTTTTATTTGATTCGAATAAGTCAAGCCCTCCATTCACGAAACCAGAATCGCTACCAATATGGGTAATTATCATCCGTTTTCCTTTTCCGGAAGGAGATTTTAATCCGGAAGAAAGACCAGACAAAAATGCTTGTTTTGATGATTTTACTGAGGTATCTTTCCAAACTTTACTAACTGTATGGCCTGCATTCAACCAAGTTTCATCCATATAATATATTTTGCGCCCTTCTTCTCTGAAAGATTTGATTTGCCTTAAATATTTTCTTCGCCACACAATTATTTCGTTTTTATCAATGAGAGTACTGTCTCGTCCTCTCCGTGAATATCTAAAGTTTAATTCTTTCAGGAGATGATAAAATGTTGTCCTTTTAAAGGTTGGCAAATCAGGGTCATCATTTACAACTTCCAAAATTTTATTTATAGTGGGCAATTCATTCCTCAAAAAGAACTCGTGGATTTTTCTCCTAATAGCATTCCTATCAAAATCATCTATATTTTCTAAAACACGTTTACGTAATTTTATTTTCTTCGGCGAGTTTAACACACCACATTTTTTATACTCTCTTAACACTCGAAAAACAGAAGCTTTACCTACGCCTGTTATACGAGCAGCATTATCTCCTATATGAGAAATCGGAAGTTCAGGATTCGATTCAAGTTCCGTTTTATATACATTTAAAATCATATCTTTCTCCACCTTACTCAAAGCTTTTCTTTTTACTCTCTTCTTAGGCGGGCTCAAAGAAGAATTTTCACACTCCATTTGTGTATATAAAATACCAAATCAATCGAAAAAAATCGTCAATTTTAAAAGTGAAAGACAAGAAACAAACAGCCGTTTGGGAAAAAAAGCAGAGGCTCAAACAATTGGCGCTTCTGGCACAACGCCAGGTTTAAGCATCGCCAATCCGCACGCGCATTTGTTTACTTTCGTTATCTCGTTTCAGCGAACGGAGTATAGGGCGTAAGAAATATTTTACTAAAATTGCATTTTTAAATTACGTAGATGCTATGTTCGCAACCGTGATGTCCATAGACTTTACTTTTTTTTTTTTTTTTTTTGTAAATCATTTATAACACACTAAATATTCACGGAATTCACTGATTCTCCTTAATTCAGTTTTGTGTGATTATTATTACATGTTATTCTACATACGCCAGACAAACAAATTGGAACCATCGTAGATAAATGATAATGGTTGTTTTACGGCAATAAATGGCGCTGTATGCGGCAGTCTAATATATATATATATATATAAATTAATCCAAAAGGGAGTACCGTAAATTCAAATGTGATAATCTAGTTGCTTCATGATTGCTTCTTTTACATGTTGTAAGATAGTTCATAATAAAGACGTAACCAACTGTCAGAAAGGACTAATTGCTTTTGGGAGTTTAAAAAGGACATGATAAACAAGAAATGGTTGAACTCGTTCACTCGGTATATCACAAAGTATGGTGAAACGTGTTTTTAGACACTAGAAAGAAATATAGTTAACATCGAATCAGAAAATATTGGCTGATCGGTATCGCCGATGGTTGTCACACCTAGTGCTCAGAAGCCGATTTGCAACACGGTGGCAATTGCTGTAAAACCTCCATGCATTCCAACTTGTAAATGAACTTTGCGGAGGGAACCACATATTATGAATATATGCGGCACAATGCCATGGAAATCATCCATGCTAACATGCGCACTGAAAAAGGCACGTTTGCAATGGGGTAAATTTCTTTAAAAAACTGGTCTGTAGAGGACTGGGAATGATCACCTGGTCTGATGAGTCGTAATCTTCTCAATCGTCTTCTACAATAACGATGCCAGATATAGAATGAATCACAAGACCAATGGAGCTTTACATGGGGACAGTTTCATGTGTTCAGGGTCTGGTACAAGAACAATATGTGCACTGTAAAAAAATTTCAAAAACGTTTCTGAAAGTTTCGGAGACATTTTCTGCACGATCCTAAAGGAAAGATATCTGATTCAAGCAGAAAAATGTTTCAGCTAAAACACGGAACCTTTCCGATTCGTAATGAAATATTAAGATTCGTAATGAATTCATTACGAATCGGAAAGTTTCCGTGTTTTATCTGAAACATTTTTCTGCTCGAATCAGAAACCTTTCCGTTAGTATCGTGTAGCAGATGTCTCCGATAATTTCAGGAACCTTTCTGAAAATTGTTTACAGTGTGGGTCTGTGATGTCCCGGAGATGTTTCACGTACTTTGAATTGGATCCCCTTGTCGAAGTTAATAAGATATTAAATCAGCAAGGCTACATCGAAATTTTGGACGAACAGATATAACCTTTCTCTTATTATCTTTGTGAAAATCCGTCTATGAACCATTTTTCCAGGATGATAACTGTTTCGCGCACCAAACCAAAATCGTTACTGACTGGGTTGACGAGCATTCCAAGAAGTTCTATCATTTTCCCAGGACACAAAAGCCCCCAGATTTGAATTCATTTGAAAATCTGTGCGACTATCGGAACAACTGATGGCAAAGTGGCTTCAAACAACACATCTTATAAGAAAGCCTCCACGCAAGCTACAAACTCGATTGTGACGGACGTTTTACGGTCAGTCGTTTGTCGCTAGGCGGTGTTGCAAGAACAAAGAGACCAAAATCCCAGGCATAACAAGCACTTCAACACCTGTGCCGGGGGGAACCCCGTAGGCCATAATAAGGTAAATGCACCTTTACAGCCACAAACCTTCGAGGACGTGGACTGCATGCATTTTGGCAATCTTTCTGACTGAAGTTGAATCTATAAGGATAGAGAAGTCCCATTTATTTTACGTGATCATTTTGAAGTGTTTTAACCAAAAGGGATTTTTTTTATTGTTTAAGACGTACTGCAAAAGTGTGCTTTATTTATAGTAAACACTGTCATTTTATATGGGGGATGCTGTTATGAAAATGTTTCAAAAACCTTAAAAGAATTTCGTCCAGCTAGAGACTAGCTAGATTCTCTTAAATATCCGCCACTGCATATACCATCATTTGGTGAACAGTCAACTTCCTTGTTATATCAGTTGGCTCCTGAATACCCTGTAATAGGTAGTTCTAATTAACTGATTAAAAATTATTGCAAGTAAAAAGTTTTACTCACGTCTCTCTCTAGCATGCCAATCATTCCATCGAAATGAGTTCCGTTCCAAGAGCCGTATTTATTCTCAGGCTCGTGAATCCAGGTGACACTAGTGATGGGAAAAAGAAAAAAGAAAAGAAATCCAAGACGGAATTAGATTTATTGCAATATGCAATAACAACTTTAGCACATTATGCATATATGAATACTTACGCTTTTTAACTATTCTTTTCCGCTGTTACGCATAGGTTACTCTTTTAAATCTGTATATGAATACTATCATTGATTCGCTCTTTGTTAATTTTTTTAGGAAATTATTTCTCTTAAATTTTATTATTTATTTTTTAAAAGAAAGTTTATCTGAAGAACAATATTTGTTTATTTAGGAAACTGACTTTCAAAGTTGATTGACCAATCAGGCGTTTAAATATAGGGTGGTGTAAGTCATATTTTCTTAAATTTTGAAAAACAAGCACTTTTAGGACGCACTATATTGGTTTCGTATGGGGTAAAATATCTTTGGGTGCTATCTACAGATATGTTTAGTAGAATTTATCATTTATACTGATATTACTGTGTAAATATTGATAAGTTCAGATACCTTCCATACACTTGATTCATTTTTTCAAAATTAGTGACTTTAACACCACTTTGCTTTTAAATGTCTCAATTAAATTTTATTTATAATCTAATCATAATCTTCACAGTTTCTGTCAGGGCTTGGGCTTCATAGATATTTAACGTCGATAAATAATGTCATTCAGCTAATTTGTAGTTAATAAATTTAAGTAATTTACGTTCGATTTATTTAAATAAAGAAAACTTTAACTTTACTTTGTTTAAAATACAAATTTGAGTGTTTCTGAATTTTATTAATTTTTTAAAATGCTAGTTTTAAATAGCATTAGTAATTTTTCGCATGTATGCAAATTGTGTTATAACTACAGTACACTGCAAAAAATAATTGTTGATTTTACAGTATAAAACTGGCACCCCAGCTGCCAGTATTATACCGTAAAATTAACAGTATTAAACAGTAAAATAAGCAGTAATACTGCTTGCACGGCAGCGTATTACTGCTTATTTTACTGTTTAATACTGTTAATTTTACGGTATAATACTGGCAGCTGGGGTGCCAGTTTTATACTGTAAAATCAACAATTATTTTTTGCAGTGTAGACTCTCGTTGATGCGTCTCCGCTTAACACGTGTCTCAGGTTAATACAGGCAATTTCGTTTTCGCCATCATTTCCTATTTGCAATTGAAGGCATCGCTTGTTCATCGGATAATGCGGACATTTTTTTTTTTCACAAACTGACCGAGCAGAATCAAAGCAGGTTTTGTACATTATTTTTTAAATTCCTACTATTAGCTCACACTCTCTCTATATATATATCTTGTTGGAATTTTCAATCGTTAATAAAATACTTTCTATTGATCCATTCAAGTTCAAATAAAATTTTTTAAACTTGTACTGGATGACAATTGAAGTTAATACAGTTTTTTCAAATATTAATTCATTCAGTAAATTTAATTAATTAATTTTAATTTTTACATGGGAGAAAAAAACTTCTCCCATTGTTTTCATAAATAAAATGAAAGATTTATCTCAAATTTGTGATGCCAACAAAAAATAAAATACCGCAACGATGATTATAAAATAATGTTCAATAAAGATAACGTGGGACATTAATGCTGCACAGGTTTATTTTATATATTTATGATTAAAAAGTAGGAATTGACTTAAAAAATTGTTTTTATATTACTTGTTTCAATAGTAACTTTGATGTAACTTTGGTTATTGAGAGCTCAAGAAATTATCAGTGACAATAATGAAGAGAATGAAAACTTTCTACCACCAAACACGGCGAGAATTTCAAAAATAGTTAATGGCTGCTCGCCGATATTACCAATCAATGTGTGATATAACAAACCAAATTTTCGAGTGTGTTGAAAAACTAGAAAATAAGTGATAAAAAGATCATTTGTTCAATTTAATGCAAAGAAAAGTAAGAGATAACTTTAATTAAATTAAGTAAGTACAGCAATTTCTTGGCATATTTTGTTTGACCTGAGTATTTTATTATTTTGTATATTAACAAATTGTCATTAAATTGTTTTTTTAATTAAAATTATTAATAGGTATTTCGGTTAATAATGTCGATTTTGCTAAGAGATGGCGTTAGTACTAATACATTTGTTGGTATAGACTAATGAAGTCTGTGGCGTTTTGGAGGGTAAACATACGCCATCAAAAGCCAGTTCGTTATTATTTGTCATCGTGTATAAAACATAGTTTTTCATACCTTTGAATATGTCGAATTTTGTACCAGAAAAATATTTTTTCCGGGGACCCTTTTTCATTGAAGAAAATGGCTACTGTAAGTTATCGATTGTTGGTTGAAGCTTATAGTAAACATGCTAAAACCTCAAAAAAAACTTGTGGATGATGGTTTAAACGCTTTAAAAGTGATGATTTTGATAGAAAAGACAAGGGACGTTCATGATAACCGAAAAAATTTGAAGATGCAGATTTAAAAGCGTTATTGGATGAAGAACCTGGTCAAACAATTATTGGCGAACACTACCGATAACAACTGATAAAACTGAACCGTGCTTTGAAGGAAAAACGAATTCACCCGAAGACACGATAAAGTCATTTTCAACATGACAATGCTCGGTCCCAAATTGCTAAATGTGTAAAAAACCATTTGGAAAACATTAAATGGGACGTCCTACCACAGCCGCTGTATTCACCAGATCCATTCGGACTACCACTTATTTCGATCGATGCAGCACGGTCTTTCAGAACAGCACTTCAATTCTTTCGAAGTCAAAAATTGGGTCGATTTATGAATTGCTTCAAAAGATGAGTTGTTTTATCGAAGCGGAATCCATCTCTTGCCAGAAAGATGGAAAAAAGTTATAGCTAACGATAGACAACACTTTGATTATTAAGGTAATTTATTTTGTTTCAGAAATAAACGCTCAAATTTTGCGAAAAATCGACGTTGTTAACCGAAACACCTGTTAATTAAATAAAAATGTTTATTTTAGCGTAAACCTATTTAATTTAAATCAACTGAATTAAATTTATTCAACGAAAGGGAATATTTTACACCATTCAATACGGACCCATTTAATACGGACGTATTATACGCCACGTATACGTGTCAGAAAAGTCAAGTATATCCTATCCTAATCCTAATAATATTATAAATCTGATTGTGTGCAAATGTTAGGCTGAAGCCAGCGTCAAAATGAAGCATTTAATTATCCTGTATCTTTGCATATAAGTTGATTATAACCCTCAAATGAATATAGGCTGTTTTTCGTTTATTTTATTTCAATATTTTTCTTAAAAATTAAAATTTTCATTATTTTCATACAGAATAAATGGACATTTTTTCGTATATTTTACAATGGTTGGTTGGTTTGGTTGGTTTGGCCCAAAGGGCCCGGTTTTGCAGCTTTTTTTAAAATGGTTAAATTTACAATTGAATCCATTTGGACACTACACTGTTAACTAGTATTTTAAAAACACAAATTGCACAAATTGTGCTTATTAGTTGCTAAAATCAGTGTAAAAATTGTTTTAAACTCATAAAAGAGCTAAAATCCTACATGTTTCGGCTTTAAACTTAAAGCCATCATCGGGGAAGAGGAACAACACAAACGACTACTGATCTTTTAATTTTCGACACGAGAAAATTGAAATCAACAGTATGGAAAAATTTAAATAAAATAAGCGGGCGCTCTCTGTTGCCAAAGAGCGAAAAACAAAACAATGAATTAACAAGGGGTTAAAAATGTATCCCATAGACTAGGTATGTTGAAAGAAAAGTTATCATTACAAATACAATCTTTTCTAATTTTGATTTCCAATGATTCCCTAATGGCGGCTTTAAATGGGTTATTGAACCTATGGATAATTCTTGCTTTATCGAAATTAATTACAGTATCATTATTTTTAGCGTAAAACCGGGAGAGTGCAGTGGATAACTTTCCAAATTTTATGTCGTTTTTATGCTCTTTTAACCTTTCCAAAAACTTTCTTTTAGTCATACCAATGTAAAAAATTATACTATTATTATTTAAGCTAATGGGGATTTCATAAACACCTGCGAATTGATCAGGGGGGATAGGATCTAATTTACATGAAACTAAGTCAACCAATTTTCTGGGAGGAACAGCAATAAGATGGATATTGTATTTACGGAGGGCCCTTTTAATCCTTTCAAATATAATAGGTATATATTGGAATTTACGATAGTTTGGTTTATTATTGCTAGGGACAGGATGCTGAATTAAATGGCCATTGAATTTTTCTATAATTTTCTGTACGTGATGAGCGGGGAAACCATGGTCAATGGCGATATCTCTGATAAAATTAAGTTCATCTTGGATGAATTCACTTGAACAAACCAGAAAAGCACGCTTGATGAATGAATTGAAGGCAGCAATCTTATAAGTGAAAGTTGTAGAGGCATTAAATGGGATTATTGTGTTACTTCTCATCGGTTTAAGTACTCTTATCAGTACATTAATACAAATGAAGTTGTACAAAATATTAATTTGGAAATTGATAAACAAAATAATTTAAGTGATAGCGTAAAAACATCTCTAAAGTCAGGACTTAACCTTATCATTAATAACAACGTTTTCATGTTTAATAAGAAATTTTACAGACAAAATAATGGAGCACCTATGGGATCTCCTATTTCCGGTCTGTTGGCTGAATTTAAACTTAGACCGATGGAGGAATTTATTTTTAAAAGTTTGAATTTGACACCAGAAGTTTGGCTAAGATACGTGGATGATATCTTTATCACATGGAATCATGGAAAGCAAGAACTCCTATCTTTCCTCTCAAAAATAAACGAAATAGATGAAAATATTAAGTTTACGTTGGAAATAGAAGAAAATTCATCACTACCGTTCCTGGATATTCAATTAATTAAAGATGACAACAACCTAAAACGTAAAGTCTATCGTAAACCGATGAGAAGTAACACAATAATCCCATTTAATGCCTCTACAACTTTCACTTATAAGATTGCTGCCTTCAATTCATTCATCAAGCGTGCTTTTCTGGTTTGTTCAAGTGAATTCATCCAAGATGAACTTAATTTTATCAGAGATATCGCCATTGACCATGGTTTCCCCGCTCATCACGTACAGAAAATTATAGAAAAATTCAATGGCCATTTAATTCAGCATCCTGTCCCTAGCAATAATAAACCAAACTATCGTAAATTCCAATATATACCTATTATATTTGAAAGGATTAAAAGGGCCCTCCGTAAATACAATATCCATCTTATTGCTGTTCCTCCCAGAAAATTGGTTGACTTAGTTTCATGTAAATTAGATCCTATCCCCCCTGATCAATTCGCAGGTGTTTATGAAATCCCCATTAGCTTAAATAATAATAGTATAATTTTTTACATTGGTATGACTAAAAGAAAGTTTTTGGAAAGGTTAAAAGAGCATAAAAACGACATAAAATTTGGAAAGTTATCCACTGCACTCTCCCGGTTTTACGCTAAAAATAATGATACTGTAATTAATTTCGATAAAGCAAGAATTATCCATAGGTTCAATAACCCATTTAAAGCCGCCATTAGGGAATCATTGGAAATCAAAATTAGAAAAGATTGTATTTGTAATGATAACTTTTCTTTCAACATACCTAGTCTATGGGATACATTTTTAACCCCTTGTTAATTCATTGTTTTGTTTTTCGCTCTTTGGCAACAGAGAGCGCCCGCTTATTTTATTTAAATTTTTCCATACTGTTGATTTCAATTTTCTCGTGTCGAAAATTAAAAGATCAGTAGTCGTTTGTGTTGTTCCTCTTCCCCGATGATGGCTTTAAGTTTAAAGCCGAAACATGTAGGATTTTAGCTCTTTTATGAGTTTAAAACAATTTTTACACTGATTTTAGCAACTAATAAGCACAATTTGTGCAATTTGTGTTTTTAAAATGGTTAAATTTATTTTACCGTTTCTAATACTTTATCGTTGCCAATATAAAATAAAACACCTGAGTAATAATTTTTAATCAACAATTTATTTTCAAGTGAAAATTTTCCACGTGAAAAAGGAAAAGGAAATGAATTATTTAAGAATTAAACAGAATATGAAATGATGTCATATTAGAAATAAAACGTGCGTTTTCAAATATTTGATAATAATACAAAGTGCATAAATACGAGTAAGTATGGAAAGCAAACGAATATGATGTCATATATATTGCATATAAGTTGATTATAACCCTCAAATGAATATAGGCTGTTTTTCGTTTATTTTATTTCAATATTTTTCTTAAAAATTAAAATTTTCATTATTTTCATCCTATCCTAATCCTAATAATATTATAAATCTGATTGTGTGCAAATGTTAGGCTGAAGCCAGCGTCAAAATGAAGCATTTAATTATCCTGTATCTTTGCATATAAGTTGATTATAACCCTCAAATGAATATAGGCTGTTTTTCGTTTATTTTATTTCAATATTTTTCTTAAAAATTAAAATTTTCATTATTTTCATACAGAATAAATGGACATTTTTTCGTATATTTTACAATGGTTGGTTGGTTTGGTTGGTTTGGCCCAAAGGGCCCGGTTTTGCAGCTTTTTTTAAAATGGTTAAATTTATTTTACCGTTTCTAATACTTTATCGTTGCCAATATAAAATAAAACACCTGAGTAATAATTTTTAATCAACAATTTATTTTCAAGTGAAAATTTTCCACGTGAAAAAGGAAAAGGAAATGAATTATTTAAGAATTAAACAGAATATGAAATGATGTCATATTAGAAATAAAACGTGCGTTTTCAAATATTTGATAATAATACAAAGTGCATAAATACGAGTAAGTATGGAAAGCAAACGAATATGATGTCATATATATTGCATATAAGTTGATTATAACCCTCAAATTAATATAGGCTGTTTTTCGTTTATTTTATTTCAATATTTTTCTTAAAAATTAAAATTTTCATTATTTTCATACAGAATAAATGGACATTTTTTCGTATATTTTACAATGGTTGGTTGGTTTGGCCCAAAGGGCCCCGTTTTGCAGCTTTTTTTAAAATGGTTAAATTTATTTTACCGTTTCTAATACTTTATCGTTGCCAATATAAAATAAAACACCTGAGTAATAATTTTTAATCAACAATTTATTTTCAAGTGAAAATTTTCCACGTGAAAAATGAAAAGGAAATGAATTATTTAAGAATTAAACAGAATATGAAATGATGTCATATTAGAAATAAAACGTGCGTTTTCAAATATTTGATAATAATACAAAGTGCATAAATACGAGTAAGTATGGAAAGCAAGCGAATATGATGTCATATATAGAAAAATAAAACAGATTTGTTTTGATGTTGAAATAAAATGATCTTGGTTATCAAATTATTTATGATTAATTTCTTTTTTTTTTCTTTTTCTTTTTCACATGAAAGGAATTACTTTAAATGTACGTAATATATGTATTTTAAATGTATGTGTTGTAAATTAAAGTTCTGTGTTTTAAATGAAATGAGTGAAAGATTTATATTTTTAATGAATTCAATACGAATGATGGAATAGGTTAGCGATTTATCGTCTGCACACGGCTAACATAAAGATACCATATTTTTAATTTAAATTATAAAAAGTAAAAAAAAGAAAAAAAAATGGATGGCAAATGTCAATGATATGCATCGCAAAATTATCCGTATCGAAAATCAGAAAATCTTAATAAAAATAACTATATTTTTTAAAAGAAAGTTGCTTTTCTCATAAAAGCTAAAGATTTAATATGATTGTGTCGAAGTAACAGCATTTTTCCTCTATCATTTTCCCACAATCGAAAACACATTATTTGTAAATCGTCGTTTCGAACCGGAATTTAATTTTACATTTCTTTTAGTTTTAAAATAGGAAAAACTTTTTTTTTTTAATATAGCTTTTTTTAAAGTTGTTTCATAATAGATTTTTGTAAAGTCTTGCAAGATAAGAAAAATTCCATAGTGTCACGTCGTTTCGGATTGGTGTGAAAAATTTAAAGACTGAAAGTAATTTTGAAAATAGAGATGCAAGAATTAATGAAGTTAAAAGAACTAAAGAAATGCTTTAATAAATGCCAATCCAAAACAACGTCACGGCACGCGATCGTAAAGTGGCAATTAACCCAATAATCGACATAACAGTAAAAGATATAGCAAAAGAATTTAAGAATAAGGCCGTATAAACAATTAAATAAACTTCACAAAACAATTTGGAAAAGATTATTAAATTTAAAAATCGATTATTAGATTAAGATGTAATAGATATAAATTAATCACTCACCCAAGTCTTGAAATGAAGAGAGAAAATTGATGTTTAATCACATATAGAAATTTTATTTACGAAATACATGTAAATTGTATGTAAAGGAAAATACTTAGTTGGCCAACCCTGTCACAACATATTCATAGATAAATTATACAATCAATATTAATTTCATTACTTTATAAATATTATTTCAGATCACTGAGAATCAAATATTGAATTATTTATCTAATGTAATACTGTATTCATGCTGAAAAGACATGAGTATCTGATTGCTCCGTTAATAATAAATATGGCACATCTATACTATTGTTAGGAAAAAATAATGTCTATTAAATTTGCACAAAAAATGATTATATAAGAATTTTTTATATTGCTGACTGACCGCGGAACACAGTCTAAGACGTTAAAGGAGAAATTATCACGATTACTTGTCTTAAGAAGAATGTTACGGAGCAACTATATTACGATTGAATGAAAAGAAAATGTTTATTTTCGTCGAAGATTATATTGAAGACCCACAGCAGAAAACAGTTGTTGGCGTTGACGAAGAAACTTAGCTGAAGACGAAGACATCAGTATCCGGAGAAAAACGAAGGCATTTACTGGCACTATTAAAGAAGTAGGCGTTTAAGCGTTTTCTCCTTAAAACTATGAGTTAAGTTTATTCAAAAGGAATAAAGAAATCGTGCTGTAGGTAACTTGAATTGCCGATGGAGATAGCAAAATCGGTGGAACTTTAATTGTTGGCAGCCGGAATCGTAGATGAAGATATTAACAACTGAAGAATCGCTTAATATATCGCATCATCTTAGCGATGAATGGAATTTAGATTTTGAGTGAATAACTTGCATAGACGAGAGCAAGGGCCGTAGAAGAAGAAACTCGCAAGGGTGAATAATTAGTCTTCTAAAGACGAAGATGACGCCTTAGAGAAACTGCCTAACTCAGCATTTCATAAACGAAGAAAGCGATGAAACCCCACAGTGAAAAGCAGCATACGAAAGATTTACATTTAGCAATTGAAATTCACAGCAAAAAACCCAGGCGGGACCCGAAGGTCCGCGCCATTTATAGTACGTCTAGCTCACTTAATCCCTAGTCGATAACTGATGAGAAACATAACTTTCAAAAATCAGTTAGAATTTTGAAAGCCAACTTTCAGCCAATGAGCATCGAGCATTATCGAGCGTTCGCTACGCAACGTAGAGTTGAGATGAATAAAAATCATCATTACTCCTGAATGGCAACGACGCCGTAAAAGTACCCGGATGGACGCTGAGATGGGAGCGCGTCTTCTGCCGGAGTGCAATGAACTGTACGCTATTTCTTCCGAGAAATCCTGTCACGTGATCGTAAACAACAAGTATCTTGGGGAAGATGCGCAATCAAAATGTCGATATTTCTGCAAAACAAAACGCGCGATCTTTGAAAAGAGAATTGAATAAATAGAATTTCTTGCCATAACTGCTGAACTAAATAACGTATTTAAAAACCGTAAACGGATTCTTGAAGTAGAATTTTTTATCTATAGATTGAATATGGTTTTAATACAAAATATTTAATATTTAATAATTATGATTTTCGTTTTTGGACTTAGAAATATTTCGTATCTGTTTGTATTGACACGCGAAAAACTTTATCTTTTTACTGATATTACTTTAACTGAATATTATATTAATGATTTTAATAATTAAAACATTTGATTTATTGATTAATATTATTATTTAATAACAGAATAAAATTACTTTAACGAAATATTTGAAAATTTAGAAAGAAAAAGGACTTTACTTAAAAATGATTATAAGATTAAGTTAAGTGTATAATTAACCGAAATTAATGAATTAAATTAGCATAGATTAATACAGAAACAATGTACGGTGGCGTAACATTTTCCTCCACACTGTGGAAAAAAAAGCAAGAAAAAAAAGAATCAGCTGACGGGTTTTTCCTCAAAGAAAATCTAATATTACACAAAGGTAATAATAAAAATGAAACGTTGAAGACCTCAACGATTGATCTCATGAACATAACAGAAATCAATAAAAAAATATGCAGATAAACAAGTTCAAAAATCAAAAGTCCAGAAGAACTTGACTAATTTTAGCTGAGTCTTGAGCACATATGAAACTTAATAATATAAAACATGAATGTAAATATTTAACAAAATGGTAAATAAAATATATATGAAGCAAACACAAACAATTACAAATACGCCACAAATAAACACAATATATATATATATACATAGTAAGGGTGAGTGAACGAACGAACAAGTGTATAGTGCCTTAATTAAACCAAAAATCTAAAAATTGTGAAAATCTGAGATGTATAAATGTAATATCCATGTGCACACCATTACAGACTATTGCAATGTGTAAATAAAGTCTATAACATATATAACAATGGTAAATAGGAATCTGAGTGCAGGATCAAAGTATATTATATACAGGACAAATACTAAAGAGCAGATGTGATTTGAATGAGACATAATTAACATCAATTCATCATAAATCATTGTAAATAAACTACAAATAGCTATAAGGAAAAAACGTGAGTACATTCCCTATGAATTGTAGTCGTGTCCAATTATTTAAATAAAATTAAAGCTAATTAAATTTTAACCAACTGTTGGTAAATTAGACAACATATTCACAAAAACAAAATTTTGAATCCATAAATTTGATAACGTTTAAACCATGAAGGATTGCCGGAAGGGCAATATTTGTGATTGTTAAAACTCCATTAAGCCCGAATGTACCTTCTGTGTGCTCAAACATTAATTTAGGAAATAGCCGAAAATATTTTAGAAAAACTTAGAGCAATTGCTCCATCGTATTCTATAAGCATGTTCTTACATGCAATCATTATAAATCTCAACTAGAACCATATAGGCATGCGCATTTTTTGAGATTATCAACATTTTTTAAACAATTGATCAATTTTCAAAATTCTTTATTTATTTCATTTTCTTTTTCATCATTGTCTCATTCTTTTAAATTTGATCATTTCTTGTGAAATGTATCATTAATTTAATTAATAGTATTTTCAAAATTCACATCAAACTACAAACAGTAAAATGAGAGTGTGTAAAATCAAAACAATAAAAGTCTAAATCCATGTAGTAAACATAGAAAAATTAAAAAATTAATAGTAGCAACTAAATTAATAAAAGCAGAATGTAAATAAAATGGAATATTTAAATGCATCATGTAAAGGAGAAAATAATATAACTTAAAAATTTTATGAGTTTGAGTATATAACATGAGACAATACTTCCTGAAGCGATTTGTGGTAGCTAGTCACTCACACTGCAGGTAACTTACACTGATATCAGAATGTAAATTGTTTGAATATCATAACAAGTTATATAGGTAGTTGCTACCTACTATGGTAAAATTTTATTACATAAAAGTTTACGAAATTTAAAATGAACTTATATGAATAACATATTGAAATAAAGATTAATTATAAATGAGTTTAAGTTACTACAGAAGAAATCAACAATAAAATTTTGACCAAAAATACACTATTTCTGTCCTGTACGAATTAGTTTGCTGATATGTACCTTTGTAGTTTTCCCCTGGTCCGTACAATGTCTAATTAAATAATTGTCATTTCGAAAGCATTGTAAGATTTCATATGGACCAGTATTTTTTGGTTTGAAAGTAGTAGAGGGAATTAGGTTTTTCAAATAAACTATATCTCCCACAGCCAAAGTAGACGGTGTACGACCCTTCAGAAATTTTTCCTTCAGAGAAAAGTAATGTTTCTCATTATCTCTTACTAAATCTCTAGATGCCACAATATGTTCTCGTAGCTTCCGTGAATAAACAGAAGGTTCCTGAGCATACTGAGGTGGTCGAAACGTGTCAATTGGCAAATTTAAATCTCTACCTAAGAATAAGTTAGCTGGAGTAAAGTTTGTAACAGAATGTTTTGAGTTATTATAATGTAGAACAAAGAATTTTAACCTATCAGACCATTCGATTACATTGTCAGCAAGTGAAGCAACGGATTCCTTAAGGGATCTATGGATACGTTCAATTAAACCATTAGAGCGCGGGTAATAAATAGAAGAATGTCTGTGCTTAATATTAAGTGATTTTAAGTAATCATCAAATTCATCAGATTTAAAATTTGAGGCATTATCAGAAAGTATTACTTTAGCAATTCCAAATCTAGAAAAATAGTCATTAAGAGTTTTAATTATTGAATGAGAAGTAACATTAGCTAACGGAATAGCCTCTAAAAAGCGTGAGTAATGGTCGACAATAGTTAAAATAAAAAAATTTCCATCATGTGACCTAGGTAGTTTTCCTACAACATCTATAGCGAGCATCTCTCCAGGCGCAAGTTCACTTTTGGAAATAAAGGAGGGTTTGGTGTTAGTTTGTTTGCTTTTGTGCGGAAGACATTTTTCACAAGAATTTACAAAGTTTTGGACGTCCTGAACCATACCAATCCAATAATAATGTTTAGCAATGATATCCAAAGTTTTAGCTATGCCAAAGTGTGCCTGATGTGCAAGAGCAATACAGCTATTTATTAAGGTTTTAGGGATGAGAATTTTCTTAGTTCTATTTACATTTTTAACTTTCTTTTTTGCAAACATTAAAAGATTATTTTCCGGGTTAATTGAATAATTAGGGTTGGTACATGTTTTATCTAATATTTTATTTCTGATGTCATTAAGTTTTTGATCGTTAAGTTGTTCTTTTAAGATATTTTCAGTTTTAAGTGAGTCATTGGTAGGTATAAATATATTTAGAGCATTAACAATTAAATTAGGATTATTGGGATAGTCTATCACTCTAGAAAGAAAATCAGCTGGATTGACAAGGCCAGGAATGTGTTCAACTTTGTAGTTGAAGCTTTGAAGAAACAAAACCCATCTAGTTATAATTTCTGCAAGATCGTTACTTTTTAGCACTGAAAGAAGCCAAAAATTAATATATAAATAAGAAGTTAAATTTTCCTGAAAATACTTATATTACAAAACACACAGGTTCAACTTCCTAGGGCTAAGGCACCATAAAATGTCACGTCGTTTCGGATTGGTGTGAAAAATTTAAAGACTGAAAGTAATTTTGAAAATAGAGATGCAACAATTAATGAAGTTAAAAGAACTAAAGAAATGCTTTAATAAATGCCAATCCAAAACAACGTCACGGCACGCGATCGTAAAGTGGCAATTAACCCAATAATCGACATAACAGTAAAAGATATAGCAAAAGAATTTAAGAATAAGGCCGTATAAACAATTAAATAAACTTCACAAAACAATTTGGAAAAGATTATTAAATTTAAAAATCGATTATTAGATTAAGATGTAATAGATATAAATTAATCACTCACCCAAGTCTTGAAATGAAGAGAGAAAATTGATGTTTAATCACATATAGAAATTTTATTTACGAAATACATGTAAATTGTATGTAAAGGAAAATACTTAGTTGGCCAACCCTGTCACAACATATTCATAGATAAATTATACAATCAATATTAATTTCATTACTTTATAAATATTATTTCAGATCACTGAGAATCAAATATTGAATTATTTATCTAATGTAATACTGTATTCATGCTGAAAAGACATGAGTATCTGATTGCTCCGTTAATAATAAATATGGCACATCTATACTATTGTTAGGAAGAAATAATGTCTATTAAATTTGCACAAAAAATGATTATATACGAATTTTTTATATTGCTGACTGACCGCGGAACACAGTCTAAGACGTTAAAGGAGAAATTATCACGATTACTTGTCTTAAGAAGAATGTTACGGAGCAACTATATTACGATTGAATGAAAAGAAAATGTTTATTTTCGTCGAAGATTATATTGAAGACCCACAGCAGAAAACAGTTGTTGGCGTTGACGAAGAAACTTAGCTGAAGACGAAGACATCAGTATCCGGAGAAAAACGAAGGCATTTACTGGCACTATTAAAGAAGTAGGCGTTTAAGCGTTTTCTCCTTAAAACTATGAGTTAAGTTTATTCAAAAGGAATAAAGAAATCGTGCTGTAGGTAACTTGAATTGCCGATGGAGATAGCAAAATCGGTGGAACTTTAATTGTTGGCAGCCGGAATCGTAGATGAAGATATTAACAACTGAAGAATCGCTTAATATATCGCATCATCTTAGCGATGAATGGAATTTAGATTTTGAGTGAATAACTTGCATAGACGAGAGCAAGGGCCGTAGAAGAAGAAACTCGCAAGGGTGAAAAATTAGTCTTCTAAAGACGAAGATGACGCCTTAGAGAAACTGCCTAACTCAGCATTTCATAAACGAAGAAAGCGATGAAACCCCACAGTGAAAAGCAGCATACGAAAGATTTACATTTAGCAATTGAAATTCACAGCAAAAAACCCAGGCGGGACCCGAAGGTCCGCGCCATTTATAGTACGTCTAGCTCACTTAATCCCTAGTCGATAACTGATGAGAAACATAACTTTCAAAAATCAGTTAGAATTTTGAAAGCCAACTTTCAGCCAATGAGCATCGAGCATTATCGAGCGTTCGCTACGCAACGTAGAGTTGAGATGAATAAAAATCATCATTACTCCTGAATGGCAACGACGCCGTAAAAGTACCCGGATGGACGCTGAGATGGGAGCGCGTCTTCTGCCGGAGTGCAATGAACTGTACGCTATTTCTTCCGAGAAATCCTGTCACGTGATCGTAAACAACAAGTATCTTGGGGAAGATGCGCAATCAAAATGTCGATATTTCTGCAAAACAAAACGCGCGATCTTTGAAAAGAGAATTGAATAAATAGAATTTCTTGCCATAACTGCTGAACTAAATAACGTATTTAAAAACCGTAAACGGATTCTTGAAGTAGAATTTTTTATCTATAGATTGAATATGGTTTTAATACAAAATATTTAATATTTAATAATTATGATTTTCGTTTTCGGACTTAGAAATATGTCGTATCTGTTTGTATTGACACGCGAAAAACTTTATCTTTTTACTGATATTACTTTAACTGAATATTATATTAATGATTTTAATAATTAAAACATTTGATTTATTGATTAATATTATTATTTAATAACAGAATAAAATTACTTTAACGAAATATTTGAAAATTTAGAAAGAAAAAGGACTTTACTGAAAAATGATTATAAGATTAAGTTAAGTGTATAATTAACCGAAATTAATGAATTAAATTAGCATAGATTAATACAGAAACAATGTACGGTGGCGTAACACATAGATTTTAAAGCAATGTTTAAGTAAAATTACAATATTTTTTAAACTTATGTTATCGAAAAGAAAATCGATTTTACCAACAAATTCGCGTAATGCAAAAGCAAAGAAGAAATAAAAAAGTAATGAATCTTTTCTTCCAGCTGAATTGTGTAAACTTGAACAAGCCGATCGTGCCAATTCATAACATTATAAACGTGAAAGCGCGTTCTATACAGTAGAATTTTTTTTACATATAGGTAGAACATTTGTGAGAATAGGAAGGTTAGGGGTCTGTAATTAGGTCCATAGTCAATTTGATTTTTTTTTTTTTATCAAGTGAAATTTGGCGCAAAATGAAATACATTGTTGTAACCAGATTTGTGTTTTGCTTGGTAAACACTTAATGATATTTTAGATGATCATTTCCCCGCTCACCTTTGATGCCAACTATGACTGTAAAACATATTAAAAAATATTAGCCGATAATTTTCTAATTTTCTTATTGCTTCATGATGTAAATAGACTTCCTAGTTCATACTTTAAACCTAAATCGATCATGCCATTGTCGTTCAATTTTTATTCCTAATCCTAACCCTAATCGAATCCTATCCTAATCCTGATAATAACTTTAATTAAAGAATATTCTTTGACACGAATATGTAAATGAAATCAATATCCATAAATGTAATGAATGGAAAATAGAATAAATAGAAATGGCAAAATAAAATAACAAGAAAGTACATTTATTCGACACCTAACCCTAGAGAAAGCGTAAAAAATTTCAAGCGCATGAAATAAATCAAAATAATCCTATATATATTAACAAAAATATGTAAATTTAGATTATCAGATTTGTGTCGTCGGTATTTATTTGCTTATAGTGTTCTTGACGCGATAGAGAAAATATCGAGGTTAAATTGGGCAGAATTTAAAGTACTTTCTAGCAACCTTTATTTACATTTTAGAATCGCATCAGATTGTTATGTCTTTGTGAAATATCTATCAATTTATAAAATCCACAAGCAGTTTGTTCACTATTTACACCACTTAGCGTGAAGCACTTAATTTAATATATACATAAACAAGATAATGTAGTAAGAAATATATAACATATGTCTATGCAAATAAACAATATAATAATGCCCATTTAGCAATGCACACATATACAAATTGTACACCAAATACCACCTAAAATGCACTGTTGTATAGAAGAATTCTGCCAGTGTTGTTTTTCGTTTTACGAAGAGGAATTCCTCGATTTTCACGATTTTACTGGGTCCTCCTTTTTTCATTAGTTGCAGTTTCATTTTCGCGATTGTATATATTATTGGGCATGAAATTTCACTTTTTTAAGACTGGGTTATGTCAAGGCCCCTATAGCAAAGAAATACCGTATGGTCTCCTATAAAATGTGATAAAGCTTTGGTTAATTATGTATGTTGTTAATTATCAAGTGAAAGTTTTACTAAGTTAATGCATTTATTCTTTTTTTAATGTTACGTGAACGAAGTCACGGGTAACAGCTAGTTATGGTATATATTATGAAATATTTCTCATCGCATCTACGTGAATATTTTACAGTTTTAACATTGATTCCGCAGTACTTGTATTCTCAGATTTGTTTTCTGGCATTATTCCTGTACTTAAATTGTGTTAATTATTTACTGTTAAACACCCCTATACGTGTAATTATTAAAGTATTTTCCCATATAAGTCTTTTTATACACTCGATGCTACTATTCAAACTATGATTACTTTCATTGTCAATATCGTATTTACTAATTGTTTATTGTACAATAAGTGAGCTATTAGTATTGTTTTGTATTTATAGCTTTCCCTTATTAGTGAAGAGAAAAAAATGGCTTCCCTTGAAAATCGCACTAATTCACTGTACTCAAAGACATGGGTGAAACTAGATGTTATGCTGTTATGCAACAAAAATTAAATTTCGAGAAAATTAAAGTGAAAGCTTTTTGTTGTAAATCTCATTGATGGTCCTTGTTGGTAGCATATATTTAAAATGTTAACAGACGGTACTAAACTCCCCTAGAAGACTTTATTAATATTTTGTTTTTAATTTTAATAATTTACTGTACAACATGAAAAATGTCCTTTAGATGAAAATATTTGATCCTAGATAAGTTTCTTGCTTTGATTCCGAATATACTTTCCTTTTTTCTCTAGGTCGTCCAGTTTTTGAGAAATTTGCATATTTATGTGTGTGTAAGCTTTTTTGTGCCATTTTATGCAAATTTTAGGTACAATAAATGTCGGTTTGAATTACATTTTCTAGATTATGAGCCCTGAACCATTTTCTTAAGATAAATGTCGCTGTCTGTATGTTCTTAACATTCACCTGTCAGTTATTAAGCCTAATTTGCATATTTTTCAATGGTGCAATGTTTACATTACTATCAACTTAGTTGCCACAGAATTGAAGTAAATTTTCGTAGACTATATTTTTATGTTGATTTCGAATCTGTAATCCGTTTCCTTCTATTACATCTAGTTTTTGAGTAAAATCAATACCTAAATTTGTATGGTATTGACACACGTTTGATATAAAATGCTTTTTACGGGAGTGTACCTCCTTGTCAAAAAGATTAACAGTGTGAGATTCCTATCAGGGGCATAATCACCATCGGTAATCGTAAAACAATTGAAAAAAAGTAGTAGAATCTATCCTAAATAGCTGAAGTAGATCACAAAGTAACATAAAAAGCGTTTTCTGATGGGTTTTTGACCAAAAAATAAAATTTCCGTTTTTTAAGAACCTAGACCTGATAGAAAAAAAAAACAGACACCAGATTTGAAATTAGCGTAAAAAACTGATTTAGAAACATGTTAGCATACTTATATGGCAGAAATATTTGGACGTCAAGAAACGTTATTAGAAAAACATGAAAAATATTCAAATTAGGCACATTATTTCACGGTCACATATCAGTATAATCTCGGACACAACATGTTTGTAAAGTAAACTGGCCAGTAATATATAACACTAGCAAGCTACGCCCGCTACGCTTATCAATTTCTCTTAACGAACCTTTAATCAAACAAAATATTGACATTTCATAATTCACTTTTATATTTTAACAGAATAATAAGGCTACTATAATTTGACTCGTGCTATAGCCAATATACACGTCAGTACACGTCGCCCTTATCATTATATTTTTACGCGTGAAGGTTTTGCTATGGTACTTCATTGTGAAATTTGGTAATTTTTGAAATTCAATATTTGAAAAATGGCATAATCATTAGATTTCAAACTTATATAGAGAAATATACAATTTTTTACCTTTCAAACGCAGTGTGTCTAACAATTTTCTGACAAATACTTTTCGAGCTATTATTTTTTTCAGTAACTTCAAATGTTTCATTTTCCGAGATTAATATGTGGCAAAGATTAGCGAAAAATCCAGTCGTCAGCAACGTATAGCTTTATATTAAAGAAGATGTTGGAGCAGGGATTGTCACCATCACTTTTGAAATCGGTTCTGTAGTTCCAAAGATTCCATAGAAATTGTAATTTAGAACTATTTTAGAACGCTTTACGCTCATTTCACCCTTTTTAAATTTCGAATTTTTTTTTAATTTATTCTTAGAGAGCATTTACATCTTATAAGTAACTACAATGCCAAATTTCAAATTTCTAGCTCCTTCAGTATAAAAAAAATTGCAATTTTAGAACGTTTTTCGCTGCTGCACTACTCTGGGATTAGTGGCACCGACGTAAAATATAGCCTATGTTGGAGCAGGGATTGTCATCAAAACTTTGCCAACATCACTTTTGAAAAGGGTTCGGTAGTTCCAGAGATTCCATAGAATTGTAATTTAGAATGTTTTTAGAACGCTTTTCGCTCATGTCATAGTTTTAAATTTCGAATTTTTTTAGAATTTGTTCTTAGAGAGCATTTACATCTTATAAGTAACTAACATGCCAAATTCCAAGTTTCTAGCTCCTTCAGTATAAAAAAAAATTAAATTTTCGAAAATTTTTCACTCCTGCACCCCATTGGGGTTAGTGGCACCGACGTGAAATATAGCCTATGTTGGAGTAGGGATTGTCACCATTACTTATGAAATCGGTTCTATGGTTCCAGAGATTCCATAGAAATTGTAATTTAGAATGTTTTTAGAACGCTTTTCTCTCATTTCACCCTTTTAAATTTCAATTTTTTTAATTTGTTAATAGAGAGCATTACATTTTATAAGTAACTACAATGCCAAATTTCAAATTTCTAGCTCCTTCAGTATAAAAAAAATTAAATTTTAGAACGTTTTTCGCTTCTGCACCACCCTGGGATTAGTGGCACCGACGTAAATATAGCCTATGTTGGAGCAGGGATTGCCATCAAAATTTTGCCAACATCGCTTTTGAAAAGGGTTCGGTAGTTCCAGATATTCCATAGAAATTGTAATTTTAGAATGTTTTTAGAACGCGTTTCGCTTATCTCACCCTTTTAAATTTCGAATTTTTTTAGAATTTGTTCTTAGAGAGCATTTACATCTTTTAAGTAACTACTATGCCAAATTTCATGTTTCTAGCTCCTTCAGTATAAAAAAAAATTGAAATTTTAGAACGTTTTTCGCTTCTGCACCCCCTTTCTCCTGGGAGTAGTGGCACCAACATAAAATTTAGCCTATGTTGGAGCAGGGACTGTCACCATCAATTTGCCACCATCACTTTTGAAAACGGTTCGGTAGTTCCTGAGATTCCATAGAAATTGTAATTTAGAATGTTTTTAGAACGCTTTTCGCTCATCTCATGCCTTTTAAATTTCGATTTTGTTTTTAGAATTTGTTCTTAGAGAGCATTTACATCTTATAAGTATCTACCATGCCAAATTTCATATTTCCAGCTCCTTCAGTATAAAAAAATCGAAATTTTAGAACGTTTTTCGCTTCTGCACCCCCTTGGGGGTAGTAGCACCGACATAAAATATTGCCTACGTTGGAGCAAGAATTGTCACCATCAATTTGCCACCATCACTTTTGAAACCACTTCAGTAGTTCCAGAGATTACCCCCTACAAACAATTAAACAAACAAACAAACAAAACAATCTTTACTATCTTCTAAAATAATAAAATAAAACCGTAAGTCATGTGACTGTCCTCAACAGTTCCGGGATGTCCGTTTCACTTTTTCATATGCCAAGCGGCCATTTTTATTCAAAATTATTTTTTCGAATAAACTGCATAAAAGTTACATTTTAAGAAAGATCGTTCAAAATAAATTAATATTTGAGAGATGACTTGCGTTCAATTATGTATATATTCTGCCATAACTTCAGTCGAAAGATTCGCAGTTCAAATTCTCTATTCATAAAAGTAAACAAAAAAAAGATTGATTCGTCGTGAACATTTAAAATATTAAATCATGGAGGTAATCATTCGCAAAGCAAGTTCTCCGCGAATTTTTGGACCGCTGCCTCGCGTCAAAAAAATAATTCGCACCAGTAAGACAATCAAAGTTTACCATAATTATGTGCTATACAACTCAACTTTCGGACCTTTTCTTGACGTAAATTGAACTCATGTAATAATATTTAATGAATCAGATTTTTAGCATTTTTAAAATCGCTAATACAGCTTTTATTTATCGCGTGCAGTGGCGCAGCCAGAATTTGGTTCTAGGGGGGGTTTTGAGTTTCTGATAAAGGTGGTCGCCGGTTATATGAATCACTGGTTAATGGAATTAGTCTTTTAAATGAATGAAATCATAATGCTTTTCTCCGCAATTAAGTTGGTTACGATTCATTTAAACAACATTAGAGTTACAAACTATAAAATGCACCAATGAAATAACACAAAACTAGATTAGATTTATAAAGTGTTTAAAAATGATGAGGGGCAAACTTTAAGATGGAAG
Organism: Maratus michaelseni; assembly: GCA_963931845.1. Taxonomy (NCBI): domain Eukaryota; kingdom Metazoa; phylum Arthropoda; class Arachnida; order Araneae; family Salticidae; genus Maratus; species Maratus michaelseni. The sequence goes on along the minus strand of OZ007592.1, from coordinate 190,015,190 downwards.
AGTACAGTACAGCAAATAATTTTATATACAGTACAGTCGCTGAGTTTCACACGAAAAGTTACTTGTCAATCATATTTGACGTAATAGTAGACAATTTTAAAGCATTAAAATAAAGTATTCTGAACAACGCGAAACTTTCCGATTCATTTTCAAAAATGAAAACATATGCAGGCATGATAATTCAAGTGATTTGTTATCGAACAGTTTTTCATTATAAATGAATTACATATTGAATTATAAGCTATTGTTGTCTCAAAATTACTGACTCTTAATGTCTTGGAATTATTCTACGAATTATTTTTCAATGTTTGCCTTCAATAATTGAATTCAATTGGAAATGAAAAATGTTGACTCTCACTATGATTCGTCTTACCTAAAGCAAAGATCTTATACAAAGTTTAATCTTAGCATTGTGCCAAGCGCGCTTCAAAAGGAGGTCACAAAGTAGCAACACTGTTTTGATCCATGCCGTTGTTTTCTAGATGGGTTTTTAATTAATATCTCAGATAATTACAGACACATTGAAAATTATTACCAACAATCCTTAGATGATTCTGCGTCGATAACCCTCAACTCCCCGGTGAGCACCAGAAAAATAAGACACATGAGTGATCTTATAATAGTTCAGTTTTTACTTTTTAAGTATGGAACCTTAATAATGGTGTCAAAATTCTGGTAACCATCTCCTCTCTAACATTGGCTACATTTTATACAACAATTTCCAAACAATTTTTTGGTACAACAATTTCCAAAGGGGTGTAAGAACAAAAAACATTCTAAAATTGCGGTTTCTACGATATTGTTGATTCTAGCAATTTGAAATTTAATCTCGCGGTTACTTTAAAAAGGTGTAAATGCTCACTAAAAATGGTTTCTAAAAAGTTCGAAATTTAAAAAGGGGAAAGGAGCAGTAAACGTTCTAAATTACCATTTATTTGTGCAGTTAGGGCTGTATGGAAAATTTCGCTGTCAAAATCGGAGATGAAAGTTATCGTAATTTTTGGGGCATTTACGTTCATCGAAATAACCCTAGGTTCCCCTCCTGATAGGAAACAGGCCACAGCAAACAAAAAACCAGTACAATCAAAGACGCATAATCACGTGAAAACTTTTCTTTATTTCCGGACACATCAACACATCTGGAAAGGGCGAGGGTGGTCCTCTTTACGCCTCTAAATAATCGACCTTCTTGTTTAACAGTTAGAGAAGATCTGATCTAATTTTTCAGATACATTTTCACCAACACATAAATGAAAATATGCCAAACACTACATTTTCTCACCAGGCACTCGCGTTTTTTTTTTTTTTTTTTTTTTTTTGAGAAAGCCAGACATGTGTTAGCAGCGAACACAAAAATGTTGATATTGCATATCTCATGCAGGAATCAATTTATGAAAACGGCGCCTGCATTTAACACAAGATACGAAGAAAGACAAAACACCATATGTTAAAGTCATCTGCAGTACATTAAAATAACGAATTGAAACCACAGAGAAGTAACGTACTTTTACTGTTACAATGAAAAATCTGGGAAAATTTTTAGCTAGGAAGAAATGATTACTTTCGAGATTAAAGAATAAAAAGATTTTGAATGCAGACATTAATTCACATAAAGAAAGTTTAAGATAGAAAAATTAAATTTTAGAATAAAACATAAAATATATATGATTCTATATCATAGGCTGGAAACATGAAATTTGGCATAGTTGTTACTTTAGAGACTTAAATGCTAGCCCAGAACAGTTAGCAGGAGCAAAAACATGTTCTAAAATTGCGATACAGTTGGTATAGAAGCTTGGAATTTGGCATGGTGGTAACTTTTGGGATGTAAATGCTCTCTAAGAACGATTTCTAAAGAAATTCTAAATTTAAAAGGATGAAATGGACGTAAAACGGTCTGAAAATGATCTAAAAACAATTAATTAGGAATTGTTTGTGCTAGATATGTGAAATTTGGCACGGCTGTTACTCTAGAAATATAAATGATCATCCGGAACAGTTTTCTAAAATTTAGAAATGTAAAAGGTTGCAAGAACAAAAAAGTTCTAAAATTGCGATTTGTGTGATACAGTTGGTATAAATGCTTGGTGTTTGACATAGTGGTTACTTTTAAGATATAAACACTCGTTCAAAACGGTTTTTAAAAAATTCAAAATTTTAAAAAGTGAAATGAGCAAAAAACGTTCTAAAAATGTTCTAAATCATAATATATTTAGAACTTTTAGGGCTAGACTCTTGAAATTTTATATGATGGTACTTAAGAAACGTAAATGCTCACCCAGAATTTATTTTTTCAATTCGAAATTTAAAAGAATGCAAGAGTAAGAAGCATTCTAAAATTGTGATTTATGTGATACAATTGGTGTGGATGATTGGCATGATGATTACTTTTATGTAGTAAATGCTTCCTTAGAACATTTTTTTAAAAATTCAAAATTTAAAAGGATGAAATATGCGCTTTCACAGTTTTAAGTAGAATTCTCGCCGTTTAATTGAATCACATTGTTGGATAGAATTTGATTTAACAAAGCGGCGGATTCCGCTAAGGCGGAATTTTGATTCATATAAGCGGTAATTATAGTAATTTTTTTAGCTCTGGGGGGGTGTTTTAACCCCCAAACCCCCCCCTTGGCTGCGCCACTGGCGTGTACAAATTAGAAATGATACTTTGATTTTGAAATCAAATGTTTTGATTTATGATATTATTTCTTATTTATTTATTTATTTTCTCTTTTAAATGAAAAGTGTGAAGTATTTTAAATTTATGTAATATAAGCATTTTAGATTAAAGTTAAGTATTTTAAATGAAATGAGTGACAGGTTTATAATTTAAAATTAAATTAATTGTAGTATGAATGACGGTGATGGGAACGATATTTGGCGAATTATCATCTGCTCCCGGCTAACAAAAATACTCATAATTAAAAAAAAGAATAAAAATAAATAAATGATAGTTTGTTGTAAATAAATATTGATATACATATCAAAAATAATTTATAGAATTAAAATAAAAAATAAAAGTAAATAAACAACAATTTCCATAACAAAGTTTTCGCCAAATTGGCGGGTGAGGGGGGGGGGGGGAATCGCGCCAACGTGCGTATGTGACATTTGTGCCCAAAAAATATGCGAAATGCTACCATGATCGCAAAAGTTCATGATTTGTCTATTAGAATCTTCCGATTTGGCGAAGGATTAAGGGAAAATTAAATTATGAATAAATGTAACGTGTTGCAATGTTTAACATACATTTAAGGGAGACCAAACTGGTCGCCAGTGGCGGCTAGCTTTATAATATTAGTATATATAAAACAAACAAACAAAAAAAGCCAGTCTGATAATTCTTTATGCCTTAAATTTCCATGTAATTGTATACAAATTCCAAAATTTGTATAAATCGAAATATGCAAATACCTGAAAATCTGGACGTGCTGGAGAAAATCTAAAACTGTATTCAGAATCAGCGTAAAATATCTGGAAAATACGAGATATTATACAAGACTATGCAAGACTAATTAGAATCTTAGTACTTTAGTTTTACCCTCTGATAGATTTCCTCATACCACTTTTATCCATAAAATAATACAATTTTGGAGAAAAGTATCATATAACATATTTTTCTACTTAGGCCTTCAACTATCGTGTGTTATACGTATAAAACATATTTATACTTAATGTTGCAAGAGACATTCTCATCAGTTGATAAATATTTATTAAATTTTCATTGCATGTAATTAAAAATCTTGACCATCTATATAATAAAACCGTAAGTCATGTGACTGTCATCAACAGTTCCGGGATGTCCGTTTCACTTTTTCATATGCCAGGCGGCCATTTTTATTCAAAATTATTTTTGCAAATAAAACTGCATAAAAGTTACATTTTTAGAAAGATCGTTCAAAATAAATTAATATTTGAGAGATGACTTACGTTCAATTATGTATACATTCTGCAATAACTTCAGTTTAAATTAGGTTCGCAGTTAAAATTCTCTATCTATGAAAGTAAACAAAGAAAAAAGATTCATTCGTTGTGAATGTTTAAAATATTAAACTATGAATTTTTGGATCGCTGCCTGGCGTAAAAAAAATAATCCGCACCAGTGAGACAGTCAAAGTTTACCTTAATTCTGTTCCATACAACTCAACTTCCGGATCTTTTTTTGACGTAAGTTGAACTCATGTAATAATATTTAATGGATCAAATTTCGAAAAGAATTGTCAGCTTTTATTTTTTGCGCGTGCAAATTAGAAACGATACTTTAATTTGAAATCAAATGTTTTGATTTATGATAATTATTATTTTTCTATTTTAAATGAAAAATGTGAACGTCATGTATTTTAAATTGAAACAGCTGTCACGGACGCACCGGGGTTGGCGCGATTTTTGTTTTGCGCCAAATATGTTTAAGAATCTCCGCATTAGCGAATATATTGCAAGTGATAAGCAAACGGACATGAAGCATAAATTCTTAAGTGGGTTAAGCGGTTTTTGTCAAGAAAGATGAAATACATAACAACAAAAAATATGCGAAATGCTACCGCGATCGCAAAAGTTCTTGATTTGTCAATTAGATTTTTCCAGTTATGCGAGGGATTAAGGAAAAAAATAAATTATGAATAAAAATAATTTGTTACAATGCTTAACATACATTTAAGGGCGACCAAACTGGTCGCCAGTGGCGGCTAGTAAGTAAATAATATTTTAGTCTTTCATTCCTATTGAACATTTTAAAAACCTCTTTCGTGCATTTTGTTTACTCATTTTAAGTTTTGCATGCTGATAGGCATGCATAGCGCGCATGCCTATCGCATCCGTTGCGGGTTTGCGCAACATTTGCTCAAACAAGGAATTGCTGACTAACGTTAGAAACTCATTTTTAAAAAACAATCAAGTATTAAGAGGTTAGAAATTATGTAAGAACCTGTCAGAAATTATGATTAAAAAACAAAATACAAATAAGCTGATAAGTATAATTTCCCATTATAATTATTGGGAGAAATCGAAAGCATTAAACTTCTTTTTAGAAAATGCTGTTAAATTTTACAGAATTCATGTACCTCGCTTCGTGCAGTTTCGGTTTGTGCAATTTTCAGTTCGTGCGGTGAACTTTCTTTAGATGATCCCTCGATTAGTGCGGACCAAATAATTTCGATTAACGCGGTTTCGGTTTTTGCGATTTTCAGTTAGTGCGGTAAAACTTTTTTTTAGATTCTCCTACGGTTAGTGCGCAAAGCACGAAATGAATGATGCTTTTTTTCCAGCAAGATAGCGTGGAACTTTTAGAAATGAAATTTACAGAAAATGCTGAAAAAAGAAATAACATTTAAGAGTTCGAAGGAGCTTTTCAAAAATTTGTATTCCTCAGACAGTATTTGATAAATATAAATAGTGGAATTATACAAGTGCGCCGTGCATTAGAAAAACAAAATTGTGTTACTACTTTCAAAAAGAAAGGGGAAATGTTCAATTGGCAATTGATAAGTTTTCGCTTAAATAAATTAAAATGTATGTAAGTTTAAATTAATTAAATTGAACCACAATACGTTTTAAATCAAATTTTCCAAACTTTTTAAAATTAACCTAATGGGTAAGTAAGCTTATATAAGTAACCCAAAGAATTGTAGTAACGCAGAACAGTAGACATCACGTGACTAGGGCCCCAAGAATTTGGAGCCTCCACAGAAATTCAGCAGTTTTCATCTAAACTTAACATTTTTTTATACATACATACGAGCCATATTAACAAAACATGTTTTAAGAATATTTGAAATAAAATTATCGGTTCAGTCATTCCCTAAAATTAATTGGAAATGAGGAGGAAAAATTCATTTGCATAAACATCTTATTATGCTTTATGCAATAAGATGAATAAGTATATTTTGCATCTTATTCATTCACTAGGAAACTACGCCCGCTACGCTGGTCAGTTTCTCTTAACGAACCTTTAATCAAAAGAAATATTGACCTTGAAATTGACCCTGTGTTTTAAAACCATACGGACCTTTACTTGGAATGTCCTTCTGCATTTCTGAAAACGATACTGAAAAATCATTTCTGTTGGATTTTAATGAAGTTACAATACTTCAAATATAATGAAATTGATATGTCTCACTGAGGTGGACTAAAATATGCTATTTGTCGAGAATTGAATGGACTAAAATATGCTATTTGTCGAGAATTGAATGGACTAAAATATGCTATTTGTCAATAATTGAATAAAAATCCTGCACTCGTGACATCATAATTCACTTTTATAATTTAACAGAATGATAAGGTTACTATAATATGTGACTCGTGCTATAGCCAGTATACAGGCTGCCGTTATCATTACCTTTTTACGCGTGAAGGTTTCGTTATGGTACTCCATTGTAAAGTTTGGTAATTTTTTTAATTCAATATTTGAAAAACGGCCTAATTATTAGATTTGAAATTTATATCAAGAAAAATACAAATTTTTACCTTTCTAACGCAGTTTGTCTAGCAATTTTCTGACAAATACTTTTCGAGCTATTGATTTTTTCAGTAACTTCAAATGTTTCATTTTCCGAGATTAATCTGTGGCAACGATTCGCGAAAATCGCAGTCGTCAGCAACGCATAGCTTTTTATTAAAGAGGATATTCATCAGCTATTATTCTTATACGAGAATAATAACTTGAGACTTGTTCTAAGTAATACATCTCGTGTCAAAACTTGATAACGATATTTTGTATGAAAATGTATGATAAAAGAATGCGCAGAGATGAACATTAAAGATTTTTCTTGAAATATTTCTTGTTTTAGTTGAAAATATGCTGTTCTATCCATAATCATTAAAAAGCTTTCCACGCAATGGCCATATTACGCCATCCGTTTTCAATCAACGCTTTTCAATCCCCCTAGGCTAAAGAGCTCTAGGCTAAACATGTGAGGGATAAACACGTTTCTCGCTTCTGAGGGTAGAAGCCTTCAAAAAAACTTTGAAGCATGCGCAAAGAGACGATTTTCGTGTGAAAAAGAGAGTGTGAATTTGACAGAATGCGCTTTTCGCTTTAAATATATAGGTATATTTTATTAAATATTAATGCTAAGTGCAATATGTTTTAATTTTTAATTTATATTAAGTCTGAAAATATTCGCAATCATGAATAAGATAGCTATTTTGAAAATATTAGATATATTTCAAAATATCATGATATTTACGATCCCTGGATTGTGGGGCACGTGTGTATGCTGGGGCTAGGGCATCAAAGTATTTTAATAGGTGCTGTCAATAAAGATGATTCTTACTTGAGGTTCATCCATTGGGTAACTGCTCGAATGATGGCTGGCATGAAACCGCCAACAATTTCCTTTCCATTTTCATGTTTGATTTCGACAAAAGGAGGAAGCTGGTAACGAAAAATGAATTATATCTTATTTTGAAAATTCCGACGGTTTGGTTAAAAAAAGTATTACAGCCTGTTTCATATTTATAAAACATGAACAAATTCATGTACAATGCAAAGAAAAAAAAAAAAAAAAAAAAAAAAACGTTGATTTTACAGTATAATACTGGCACTCCAGCTGCCAGTATTATACCGTAAAATAAACAGTAATAAACAGTAACATAAGCAGTAATACGCTACCGCGCATTCGCGGAAGCGTATTACTGCTTATTTTACTGTTAATTTTACGGTATAATACTGGCAGCTTGAGCCAGTATTATACTGTAAAATCAGCAATTATTATTATTAGTAGCCGCCACTGGCGACCAGTTTGGTCTCCCTTAAATGTATGTTAAACATTGCAACACGTTACATTTATTCATAATTTAATTTTCCCTTAATCCTTCGCCAAATCGGAAGATTCTAATAGACAAATCATGAACTTTTGCGATCATGGTAGCATTTCGCATATTTTTTGGGCACAAATGTTACATACGCACGTTGGCGCGATTCCCCCCCCCCCCCCCTCACCCGCCAATTTGGCGAAAACTTTGTTATGGAAATTGTTGTTTATTTACTTTTATTTTTTATTTTAATTCTATAAATTATTTTTGATATGTATATCAATATTTATTTACATCAAACTATCATTTATTTATTTTTATTCTTTTTTTTAATTATGAGTATTTTTGTTAGCCGGGAGCAGATGATAATTCGCCAAATATCGTTCCCATCACCGTCATTCATACTACAATTAATTTAATTTTAAATTATAAACCTGTCACTCATTTCATTTAAAATACTTAACTTTAATCTAAAATGCTTATATTACATAAATTTAAAATACTTCACACTTTTCATTTAAAAGAGAAAATAAATAAATAAATAAGAAATAATATCATAAATCAAAACATTTGATTTCAAAATCAAAGTATCATTTCTAATTTGTACACGCGATAAATAAAAGCTGTATTAGCGATTTTAAAAATGCTAAAAATCTGATTCATTAAATATTATTACATGAGTTCAATTTACGTCAAGAAAAGGTCCGAAAGTTGGTTGTATAGCACATAATTATGGTAAACTTTGATTGTCTCACTGGTGCGAATTATTTTTTTGACGCGAGGCAGCGGTCCAAAAATTCATTCACGGAGAACTTGCTTTGCGAATGATTACCTCCATGATTTAATATTTTAAATGTTCACGACGAATCAATCTTTTTTTTGTTTACTTTTATGAATAGAGAATTTGAACTGCGAATCTTTCGACTGAAGTTATTGCAGAATATATACATAATTGAACGCAAGTCATCTCTCAAATATTAATTTATTTTGAACGATCTTTCTTAAAATGTAACTTTTATGCAGTTTATTCGAAAAAATAATTTTGAATAAAAATGGCCGCTTGGCATATGAAAAAGTGAAACGGACATCCCGGAACTGTTGAGGACAGTCACATGACTTACGGTTTTATTTTAGAAGATTTTAGAAGATTATTATTTTTTTTTTCAGTGTACTTCCAAAACAATTCCGTTACAATACGTCATTAACCCAATAACAATGCACTTCCAGGATTTTCCAGTGATGTCGTCAAATTCATAGAAAATAAGATTAGTTTATTGAAAATAAATTGCTAAAATATCTTTCTTATCATTGGTCAGGTAACCTTTTAAAGTGTCAAAAATTCGATTTTTTTTTTTTATTATTATTCGCTTATAATTAAGTATGATTCTTTAGGAACATTTTAAAATAAACCCCATGCAAAAATTCACTTTAGAAGAGGAGTTATATATCTAAAACAGTCTGAGCTCTTTTTATATGATCAAGGGGGTAATTTGATCTTTAAAGTCAATTTTCTCAAAACGGTGATTATGATCATTGCGCGCACGATTTCTGAAAAGTGGTTGGTTAGAATTTCATGAAATTTTGATTGAATGTCTTAACCATATACCGATGCACAAAATGACCTATTATTATGTTTATCAAGTAACAAGTTTAAAATTCATGACTACTTTTGCATTAAAAAAAAAAAAAAAAAAAAAAAAAAAAAACTCGATATTTCGAATTTCTCTAAAAAAATTTGTTTTTCTCAGGATCTACAGATTTTATTTTTTTCATCGTAGGTCATTTTTAGAACACATTATATCTATACTCATTAAATTTTTTTGGCTAGTTTTAGAAATTCAAATGTGAAAAATCATGCGCGCAATGCATGCAAGAATAATTTTTTCGTAAAAATTGTATTATATTTTAAAATAAATGTAAAATCTTTATATGAGTGTATACATTTTTGGAGAATTTTAATTTATAAAATAAACCTTTATTAATATGTGTTTTAAATTTTATAATTCAAAGTCATTTAGCTACGGAATTATTGCAATTCTTATAGAGGTCCCTTTTTCATGTATTTTGTGAGTTCAAAGGTTATCGACCCCTTAAAGTTATGACGGGAAATCTGAGTTCAGCTTCAGGTGAGAGATTCTATATTTTTTGGCACTCTGGTTACATGTACAAAAGAATGGGTACTTCTCTATTATCCCGTCGACCACTTTTCATAACAAAAAACTATCGCCAAACTGTAACGCCAAATAAACGGGAGAACGTTGCCATTGGAATATCAAAATAAATAAATAAATAAAATATGAGAATTTAAGGACACAATTGCTATTTTAATTAATGAAATAACTAATAAATCAGTAAAACATAATTAAAAATACACGCAAATGTCGAATTAAAAAACACTTGATGACGTAACAAACACGTATAATGCTTCTGAGATCAAGTAAATGGGACTGCATTTTTGGCGTTTAATCTTACAGTTTGGCGATAGTTTTTTGTTATGAAAAGTGGTCGACGGGATAATACAGAAGTACCAAAGAATGTTTGTCTTGGCATGTATCATCATCCTTAAATATCTGTACAAATAATTTTGAAAAACCTTACATATTTCATAAAATAAATAAAACTGAACAATAAAGATTGATGATGATGATGATGATGATAAAAATTAACAATTAAATTATAGGAAGTATTGAATAAAAAGACGTGACACATCTGAATAAACAACTCTTGCATGAGTGATTTCCTCTTACCTTCCTTCCATTAACCTAGAAACCTTTTTATTGAGGCTTTCAAATTCTGTATAAATTTCAAACATGCCATTTATTGTTTTGATTGCCATTTATGGATGCCATTTATTGTTTTGATTGATTGATTTATTTTTTCTCCTAGTGTAAGGATTTTCTTTTCTTTCGAAAAGGTGGTGCTTTCGACGAATACAACTATTTAGATAGAATTTAACTATCTTAAGTAGTTGTGTTGGTTTCAAAAATTTTAGATTTATGCTAGTGATAATATTGGTCAGATGAGTTTCATCTGGTTTTAATTGCAATTTAAAAACGATATAAGTTTTTTTAATTAAAAAAAATATTCATGCATTAAAACTTTCCTTAAACTTCATAACTCAATCAAAGAATTTGATATTACACATTACCTTTCAAACGAACAAGTATTACTTACCCATCATACGTAGTATAAGGTAAGTCTTGTAATCGTTTTAAAAATCGAAAAATGTTTTTTGACGGATGTACACGTTTCAGACACTGGAGATTATTTTTAGAAAAAAAATATTGCCGTCCGTCTGTCTGTCTGTCTCTGTGTGTGTGTCTGTAAACGCTCTGTCTCCCGAACAAATTGAGATAGAGACTTGAAATTTGATATGTGCTTAGTATGTAATAATGAGAAGAAGCTATTGAATTTCAGTAACCTTGATAATCCGGAACTATTTTTTCGGACTTTCGAAATATTCGTTCTGATAAAAGGTATATACAAATTTTCGAAATTGTTTTTTTAAGGATTGGATATAAAAGACAATAAAAAAACAAATTTTACATAAAGCATGAAGTTGATCGGATTATTAGTTGCCGAGATATTTGTAATCACATTTTCCATACTCTTCGTTTTTTCATGACCCTGTATTTCATTCAAATTTCAATTCAAAGATATATTTTAATTGGAAAAGAGACGCTTAATCCGACGCAGTAAACTGTTAGTTAATATGATTATCATTTTTAGATATATAAGGATGTTTCTCTTACGCAATTCAGTAATAGAGGATTTACAGTTTATGACGTCATCAAGACACGATTTTATTCGAATTGCAATGCATTTTATAAATAGTTTACACATGTTTTATTTTCACATTTTATATGATGCATATCCATGATGGATAAGTGTTACGGTGGCCCCCAACGACTAGTTTTCATTTCAATTTGAAATTTTGAAATTTCTTTCGTAACATATTTCGGAACGTAAATAAAGTTGAATAATAATTATGATAATGAAAAGTTAAACAGTTACTCTTTTTCCTTACATTTTACGAGGCATTGAGTATAAAAAAAAAAAAAAAAAAAAAAAAAATGTGACTTACATCTGAATAAGCAACTCTTACATGAATGATTTCCTCCTGTCTTCTTTCCATGAACTTGGAAAATCTTTTTGTAAGAATTGTTTTGTTAAGTATAAATATAATGTTAAGTATAATTTCAGCTGCCCGTATAATTTTCAAACACATTGAAGATTGACTTTTGTTTTCTCTCAACATAAGTATTTTATTTCATAATTTTGAAAGCGTGCAGCTTTAGGTTACCACAGTTACTTAGAATCTATTGAACTATCATTACAAATTTCTGTGAAAATTGCAGATTTAGGCAATGAATAATATGAGATATATGAACCGTATAGAATACATTAATGTGATTCATTTTTCGATATTTAACATTTCCTACTGGACATATTTAATCTAAATGCAAATTTATTTTTCTGTACAAAGAAAAGCATTTAATTATTTATTATTCTGTAGTGCAGATAATAACAAATAGAAAATGATTTTTTTTCATTTGGTCTTTTTCAGTGTTAAATGAAATAAAACACACATCAAAAATGTGTTTAAAAGTACTTTGTTTGTGATTTTATTGTTTTTCTCTCTTCTTTGTGATTTCCAGAAATTAGAATTGATAGAAAAGTAATAATCAATAGATTCCCCCCCCCCTATTTTTTTAAATTAAAACAATTGCAAACAAGTTTTCGATTAAGTTTTTTTTTTTTAATATGCTGATGTGCTATTTTGCGATAGTTCTGGGTTGAAAGTAATTTTCTGGCTGCATTTGCCAGGAACAATCTACTTGAATTGGGTTTATTGAATTTTAGAACAACTCATTTTATGGGAAGATAATTTTGTAATTAAATGATGCTAGCATAAATTTAATAGTTATAGTATGAAAACTTACCTTCACGATATCTCCCAATTATACTACTATCAAATCATAATTTTAATATTTTTATTGCTTTGGCGAGTTTGCCCAGTGGTACGACAGTTGTAAACTGACCCAATATGCACACACACATATTCTCTCTGTCTGTCTCTCTCTTACACACACACATATATATGTAATAATAAAAAAATTTCGCCATTTTACCTTAATTAATTTATTCCAAATTCTTACAATTCTACAATTTTTCCCTGTCGTTTAACAATATCTTAAATATAAATTATATTTTAATTCCATATCTTTAATCAACATATTCTTTTAATTCTAAAAATCTTAATCTGTTAAAAGCTATACTTGTTTGTAAAAACCCCTAATTTATTTCTTCTTTTCAGACATTAAATTTTTATTTCTTTAGAACATCTCTTAATATCATATTTATTTTTACTAAAATTATCATTCGATATCCCATGATTCATTTCATTCCCGCGTCTAACTTTTTCACTTCAAAATTATGCCGAGTATAATAATAAGTCCCACAGTCATGCAACCCGCTCATTGGTTAATTTACCCCTGCATTGGCAAAAGATATATAGGGTGATTATAAAAAAAACTATCCCGATATATGAGCCCCTAACTGTCATATCGTTCACAGAAACTGAATGAAATTTTGGTTTAAAGTATTTTGAGGTATGCGCTCAAGAATCATGTGAAAAACAACAGTTAAATTCTAACAGTTACGGTTACAGTGACAAAATTTCGAAAATTTCAAATGGCAACACCTATTTTTTTTATTGGAATGTGATCTTCATAGTGAAAAACCATCAAAAGCGTTGGAACGGTACCTGTAGTACGAAAATTGCCGGTGCTAGACAGACTAAGAAGAAAAGTGAAAACAACCAATAAAGGACAGAGAAGCAACAGAAAGTAAAACATTTTATTGTTCAGTGGTATCCACCATCTGCCGCATGTAAAGTGTCGTCGTGTGTGAAATGGAAAATGTATGAAACACAATAAAATGTTTTGTTTTCTGTTGCTTCTCTGTACTTATTGGTTGTTTTCACTGCTCTTCTTAGTCTGTCTAGCGCCGGCAATTTTCATGATACAGGTACCGTTCCAACGCTTTTTATGGTTTTTCACCATGAAGATCACATACCAATAAAAAAAATAGGTGTTGCCATTTGAAATTTTCGAAATTTTGTCACTGTAACCGTAATTGTTAGAATTTGACTGTTGTCTTTCACATGATTCTTGAGCGCATACCTCAAAATACTTTAAACCAAAATTTCATTCAGTTTCTGTGAACGATATGACAGTTAGGCGCTCCTATATCGGGATAGTTTTTTTATAATCAACCTGTATTTATATATAATTAAAATGAAATCACATGTGTGAAAACAAATGAAAAAAAATTAAACAATGGACAATGATTAGAATTAAATATATGAAAATTTATGTGAATGTGATATGGAATCTTCAGAGGAACTTCATATTCACAATTCATATTAAAGATATATTATGTCATCGGATATTGTAGGTGTAAGACATAAAAAGGGCAATATTAAGCTCCTTATATATAGAGCTCAGAAGCGATTGAAACACAATAAAATAATCAAAATTAATGAAAATACAACAGAAATATACAAACAGTAACAATAAAAAACTAAAAAAACTCCCCAATCACAATAAACCAACAAAGGTGGATGCAGATTCAAAATTGTAGAACCATGCGCCATGAAATTGCTAAGGAAAGTGAGCCAAAAGAGAGGAAGATAAATTAAAAAATATAAATAAAAAGACATGTGCTGCCATTTAGAATTGGAATGAATATCTACATTACAATTAATTATATGTAAAGCAAAATAGATTTGGAGCAAATGGATGAGAAAAAGAAAGAAAAGGAAATTTGTATTACTAAAAAATCCCTGATGGCTCGCCCTTACAGGTGTAGAGGTAGATTTCGAAGACGCAGACCGTGGGGCGGCTATTTATTGGGAATTGCAGAAGAAATGACCTTTTTGCCCTGATGCGGCAGTTGGGACCGCCAACTTCGAAATCTACCTGTGTCTGTAGGCGAAGCCGGCAGGGATTTTTTTTGTTCGTTATTTTTATTTATTTATTTATTTATTTATTTATTTTGGTGTAAGGGTTGGTCCTATAAAAAAGTTGTAGATAATATTAAAAGGATTTATAATAAATTTAAGCGGATTTGATATATTGTGAATTGACAAAGTTATGAATTTTTTTCTTCTTAAACCCCTATTTCTCCCCCCCCCCCCCTTGAGGCCATTTTTAATTATATCAAAAATCTGTCATACATAAAATTTCGGTTCTTTTCCTAGAAGTAATAATAACTTTAAACAGATTCGTACGTATCATAATTAAGAAGTTATGGGGTTTTCTCTGTTTTCACAAAAAGCCCCCCCCCCCCATTTCACCCTCCCCTTGGTTTGATTTTTCCCATTAACGAACTTGACCGAGATTTTATGCCCCTTGATTTTATCTGTCAGTTTGGAAAAGATTTGTGCAGAATTATGGAAGTTATCGTGTCCATAAAAAAGTGATATAGATAGATAGATAGATAAAGTTTTGAACTGGTGGTGGTTTTAGGTTCTGGGAGTAATAATCGGCGTAGATCCGCAAACATTTTCCAGAAATTCCAACATAGGCGAGAATGTGGTAGTATTTGTTACGAAATCTACCTAAAAGCGAGATAGGAGAAAAATGATTTTAAATTAAAGGAGGATAATAAGGTGATAAAACAAATGTTAATAAAGGAAAGCAAGTATAGATAGTACATGATAAATGCAGATGATAAATTATATTAATTACATATTTTTAAAAAAAGAAAGAAAAAGAATTGAGTATGTGTAGAAAAGGGATGAATGGGATATACAAATATAGCCTAGAATAATGTGGCACAATGTAGATAATGTAGCATATAAAACTGTCTAAGCGCAAATGAAAAACTTCTGTTTTTATATTGTCGATTATTAATGTGATTTGATGGTTATTATCAACAAAAGTTTTGTTATATATATATATATGTGTGTGGGGGAAAGGGGGAGGTAGATGTTAGATTACGGAGGTGTGGCGGAGTTGTCTGGAAAAAACGCATGGTTAACTTATTTATTTAAAAAAAATTATGGGCATTTTGATTTACACATACGTTTGCTAATACACATTTTATAATGGACTATGATTTGATACTTTTATATGCAAATTAATATAGTTATATTTACATATTCATTAATTAATTTAAATGTATTTATATTCATTAATATTAAGAATGTTTTTGATTAATTGTATTTGCATTAATGCCCACTGTGGACAATATCATATTAACTTCTGATATAATGTATACTTTCTTAAATGCTAATATAATACATGTATTAATTTTTATTAAAGGTTCTACCCTATCCACTTATATCATGTGTATTTAATTTTTTACATTGTTTGCAGAAACATTATATGTAAGTAATTAATTTCAATATTTAATTAATATTAATTTTAAATCCTTAGTATCTTAATTCTTATAATTTATTATTTTAATTTGATTATAAATTCGTTTACGTGATGTTGCATTTTTGGCAAAACTATTTAATTGCGGCTATGTCATTGCTTGATACAAATATTTTTCTGTAGCATTAATCAATAATTATTAATTTTACCATTTTACATATCCTTCTTTTACATACAATTTTTATTTAATACATCCATTTTTATTTTAATGTAGTTGAATATTTTATCAACATAATTTTATTTATTATTTAATTATATTTATTTATTATTTAACTAATTGTTATCATTCTTTAGACAGTATTTGGTTTAATCTTTAACTAATAATTTTAATCCGCTGCTTTTATTAAATCATAGAATATTCACTAATCTTCTCATAGATGGCAGCACCATGGTTTGAGTTTTGCTTTGCTGTACAATAATATTCCATGGTCAATCATCTTTTAAAACTTATTTTGGCAACATGTAATGATTTTCTGCTTTTCTGCAATTCATTGCCTGTGTTAGGTGATGACTCCTGTATATCTGGTAACTGTTGTGTTTTTTTCCATATATCCTTTTTAATCCAGTTGTATTTTTAACTGTATGATTAAATTTCACTGTTTTTTTCTCTTTATTATGGGTAAGGTTTCTTTCCTTTTTAATATTGTTTTTATTTTTTTAACTTATTGATTTTTTCACAGATTTTTTCTCTATTATGATGTGGTAGTCCCAAAATCATATTCTTTAGCAATGTTATGGCCAATATGATGATGAAATCACACATTTTATTTCTGGTATTTAGGCATTTGGGACCTGAAGATTCTGTCTAAATTCCACAAATTTCATTTTTTTCAATTTTTAATTTAATTTCTTCTTCTTTTAAATAAGTATATGGTATCTTTACTCAGAGTGTTGGGGAACACTATCAATGTCAATTAATTATTACATACTAATTCATAATTTCATAGTTTAGTTGGTATTTCGGTGATGTTTCATTAATGGTTATATATATATATATTGTATTTGGGGGGTGGAAGAGGGGGATTTTTTTTTCAGTTATTTTCGCCCACTTCCTTAGTTTTTTTCTACTGATTTTATAATTTTTTTACACATAATAAATACCCAAACTGGTAAATGAAAGCGAATATTTAAGTTTTATCCTTGATGAAATAAACGAAAGGGTTTAGTTATATAGCAGCGCTGTTTGTTTTAAATTTAATAAATTTGGTTTTATATGTTGAGAAGAATATCAATTTTAATAACTTTTCAATCAAATACAGCGACTTAGAAGATTATTCCTGTTTTCTGAAATATGTAGACAGGAATAAAACGTAGTAAAATTAATTACATTAAATCAAAAATTATTTATTTTATCATAAATATTGAATGTTAAAGTTTTATTTGGTTGCAAAGTAATATTAACTTTCATAAAATAATTAGTAGACTTAGTTGAATTGGTAGTACTAAATTCTAGATTATGAGAATAAGCTGCAACTTTACTGTATATTGTTCATACTACGTGTTCATGTTGTTGAAAGTCAGATAAAAAAGTTCTTAGGATAACACAGTATTTATTTCAAGAATTTACAGAAGCAAACAAACACAGCGCAATACAATAAAAATTACATTAACAAGTATTCCAAAACGGATACCGTAAATGCCTCAAATTGAACACTTTCGCAACTGCAGTTAAACAGAGTTCAAACTCACTTAAACTCAACCGACTCCTGCTCCAACTTCACTGGGCTGAGCCTCTGTGGATTTCACCTACTATAGTATTATGTATTAGAAATTAGATTATGATAGTGGAGAAGGAGATAAAAACATAAGCTGTTTTCTTCAAAGTGTAGCCCTCTACCTCAATTTCTACGTAAATAACTGCAATAAAAAAACTGTTGAGACCGGTTTACTTGGGAAATAATGGACTTATACACCGAGAGACATAGGCAAAATAGTCAAGTCATTTGATCAAAGTTTTAGAAATATTTTGGCAATTAAAAAAGAGTAAACATCCTTCAAGTACACAGAAAAAAAAAATGAGTTAAAAATATTATTTTTCTGAGGAGATATTTTAAAATTATGAATGCATCATACCTCCATAGGTTTAACATTTGTCTTACCGATATTAATGTAGTGACTAAAAAAGATCATATTCAGCATTCGTAGATTGTTGTACACAATCTTGGAAAGCTGACACCGCACTTTGAATACTAGGCTTATGCGCTGACACAAAAATTGCGGCTGTCAAAGGTTTTTTTTTTTTTTTTTTTCAGACGAAAGATATAATTAAGATTAAATAAGGGTAAGAATATTTTAGAAAATACTGGATTAAAATTATCAACGGACCGTACAAACGCTATAAAAGATTCGCCAATGACAGCCGCCACTTTTGTGTCAGCGCGTAGGCTAAGTATTCAGAAGGCGGTGTTTATACTATAAAATGTGTAAGAATAAGAGTTTTTGTTTTCATTTCCTTTTCATTGCCAGTGAAAAGTGTTGAAAACTGCAACAATCATTTGAAGCCACAGTGTTATTATATTAACATACGCACACAGTTATGACTATAGAATTAATAGACGCACAATTTAAAAGATAATGGAACTAAAATATTTAATTTTATTTAAAATTTAGTGGATAAAACCATTTGAAGGTTTGAGCTAATTAAAATATAGTTTTCTTTTCTTGAGAGATTTTCTTTTGCTAAGACTAAAGTATATGTTTTCAATAAAGACACTTATTATAGCTGAAAACATTCCGACTCCCCATATGACGAGTACACCGTAGATGTTCTTTAAACTTAGAGGTTTTAAGTCTGATTCACTGTAACTTGTACAAATACCAGCAGCTTCGAAAATGGGCTTAAACCATTTCCCACTTATATCAGCCTGTACCAGGCGTGTTATCCTGAAAATTAAAATAAAATATGTTAGAAGAAAGCGTAAAAAAGTAACAGCAACATTATTCTAAATTTTTACTGTTAAAAAGGGTACAAACGTGACAGCCGTGGCAGTCAGAAAAGATTTCGCTCCCTGAGGATGGTCGCGGTTGCCGGCTGAAAGTACTTGGACGGTTTTTAAACATTTTAAGCAGCTTTTAACATCTATTTGTGTCTTTTAAATGTCACATGTTAAGTAACAGTGGGATCTATCGAATCTCATATTGATACATTTCACCCAATTAACCTTTGAATTGATCTTTGATTGATTGATGATTGATTTTAATTGATCATGGCATCTGGTCTGTTATCTGGAACAGCTCAACAGAATAAATCGCATTTGTGATGATCACTTTCCACTCAGTTACTTTTTCACTCAGTTAGAAAATTGCAACTCATTTGAAATATTAACCGAAACTAATCACGTGTAATTTCGTATCCATCGTTTACTGGAGTTCCATTACCTGCGATTTATTCCGTTGAGTGTTTCAGATAACAGGCCAGATGGCATGATCAATAAGGTTAATTGGGTGAAATGTGTTCGCCAGGTTCATCCAGGATAGCTCAGTTCGCAGAGCATTGGCAGCTTAAGTCACCAGGTCCCTGGTTCGAATCCTGGCTTGGACACTTTTTTACTCACTTGGAAAATCACAACTCATATGAATTATTTACCAATTAAAATAATTGTGTTAAAATTAATCAAGTACAGTGTTTCTAGTGACGATTTTATAGTGAGCTGGAGTGATCTTTTCTTGGATTCCCTCAAACGATCAGCATAGCCATTTTGTTTTGAACTATAGTGCTTGAATTTAGTGAATATTTTGAGGGAAGCATGCCTCCTCTCAATCTTTTAGAGGGTTAGCTCATTTTTGATCTCGTTAGGTTAAAATTGTCCACTCCACTGCTATCTATCTTTACTTATTGCTTTAAATAATTGTTGTTCTTGATAAATTTTGCGCCATGGCTTCTTTCCAAGTTGACGACCTGAAGGGTACGTCACAACACTAACAGTAAATTTTAGTTTATGGCAAAAAAAAAAAAAATCAAAACAAAAAATGCGCAAGAGAAAAAAAATGAAAGCAAGAAATGTGCATACCCCATGTTCAGTGTCTCTTTAAACTTCCTTGGAAGTGTTTTTCGTACTGGCTGAACCAATGGAAAAGGATAAAACATGTTTTCTGAAAGATGGAAATCGCATTGATTTTTCTCTTTAAAGTATTCACTCAGTTTATTTCTCAAGTACAGATGCCCATGAAAGAGGCAATATTTTCCTTCTTCAACCTTTTTGAAAGATTCTTCAGAAAATACCCTTGCTTCAATGTCCTGCTCTGGCGCTAATTTCTTCCAAGCTTCTTCATATACTTCAATGTTAGAATCCTGTCAACAATTTAAAGGAAAAAAATTATTATTACGCCTAGATTATGCGCAAATTTTATTGTTATTTACAAATTACGTTAAATTTAATAGTTTATAGTTTTCTATATTCAACAGTTTATTAGAGTAACGCAGCGTAGCTTCTTTAACCCGTTAACACTCAGCGTCCTATAAATATGACATCTTTACTCTGAATAATCAGTTAAAATGTCTTATTAGTTCTCTTGTGCACTCGCCTACCATTTTTACTCACTACCATTTCTCTGTCAACCGATATAGTTTAGTTTTTTCGTGCGATGTTGGAGCACGAACAACGCCATTTTATGCTGTTTCTGAAGATCTGAAGTAGATTGTTAACTTCTCTTTACACAGTGCTACAATTGATGAGTTACGTTCTACGTATTAAATGCAGTTACATTATGCCACTCTGTAAAAAAAAAAAACATGTTTTTAAATCTGCGAAAATACAATATAACCTCGAACAAAAATATACAATGACATCTTCTGGTTTAACAATTCCAAAAAGGTTCTTAATCTTTAGAAACGTCGGAAATCAGTATACAATGTGTTTCTAAATGAATATCGGGGTTTTAACGCTTTGTAGTATCTATTAAATAAAACTTCAAATTATACTTAATACATAAAATGAAAGAGCAACTCAAACAGTTTTACCTACAAGCTTACAAGTGTTCAATGTGAACACCTTTCGTCACACGGCACACATCAAGTCGATAGCTCAGTTCTTCCCCAAACGCCACTCCACGCTCACCCGATCTGACGCCATGTGATTTCTACCTGTTGGGGTTCATAAAGGATAATGTGTATGTGCCTCCACTACCAGCTGACCTGCCCGACCTAAGAAACAGGATTGAGGCAGCTGTTGCAACAATTACCCCACAAACACTAATTAACGTTTGGGAAGAACTGAGCTATCGACTTCATGTGTGCCGTGTGACGAAAGGTGTTCACATTGAACACTTGTAAGCTTGTAGGTAAAACTGTTTGAGTTTCTTTTTCATTTTATGTATTAATTATAATTTTAAGTTTTATGTAATAAATACTACCAAGCGTTAAAACCCCGATATTCATTTAGAAATACCCTGTATTTTCGAGATTTAACAGGGAGACTCCACACTTCGGTTCAACACCTGCGTACTCCCCACTAGTAAGATTTGATATTCTGAAATTTCAACTGCATATAACTTTGTTGACAGATAGTGATAGTGAAATATGACACGTGATTCCTATGCGAAATTTAATGAGAAATCGAACTCTGATATTCATTTTTATCAAAAAATTTCAATTTGTTATGCGCGACAGCGTATTACTGCTTATTTTACTGTTTATTACTGTTAAGTTTACGGTATAATACTAGCAGCTGGGGTGCCAGTATTATACTGTAAAATCAACACTTTTTTTTTTGCAGTAGAAAGAAAAAATAATAATACCTTTAGGGCTAGATTGAGGGCTATTTCGACAGGAGTTTTTCCTATAATACGAGTCTTTCGGACGAACTCTTCTAAGCTATCAACAGTAGGATAACGTCTGACAATAGTCAGCTTCGATACAAGTAGACTTTGAAAAACAGTCATGATAAGAAGAGCTATACCAATGGACCATGATATCAGCAAGTACCGCTCAAAACCTGATAATATACGAGATTTTTCTTGTAAAATCTTCTTAGGCTTGACACCTACAAAAACAAAGTAATTTTGTAATACATACATATTTTGCAATACAAAATTATTATTATATCACTATTATAGTTGATTGCAGTACAACTATTGTTACTACTACTATATTTGTATTATTACTTTCACCTACCTTTACAAGAAGAAAGCAATTGGATTCTTGAAACATTTAGACTTCCGGTTTTCGATGTATTTATACGTTTTAGAAGATCCTGAGCAAGATTTGGCTGTTTTAAGAAAATGTCTGTCTGTGTGTCTATCTGTATGTGATATAAATTTTGTGGACGCTCTTATCTCAAGAAATAATTCACGGAATTTTATCAAGCTTCATATTCTGTTAGATCCGGACATAAATAGACTTATTAGGTTTTGGTGTAAATCTCCTAAAAAGTGGGGCTGCTATGTGGCATATTTCGTGATTTCCGTAATAGCTATATCTCAAAAACTAATACACGTAATTTGATCAAACTTCATATTCTGACATAAATAGACGCTGATTCGGTTTCTATGTAAATCCCCCAACAGATGTTGCTTTTATACTGTGTTTATCCCAATTTCCGCGATAGTTATATCTCAAGAATGAATAGATTGTCGCTTAATTTTGGTTACAGAAGATTTGGTAGTAACCAAAGTTTGCTAAGATTTGCTAAGATTTTGCAAAGATTTGCTAGTAATTAGTCGTATTACTAATATTTTAGTTAAATTATTATTTATAAACATATCACTTTTCTTTATACAATTTGTACTATTGGTTTGGTATAAATCCCTGATGTCTTCTTCTTAGAACAAATGGCATTTAATTTTCTTTTTAAGAAACTCTGGTGTTTACTATAAACACACTTCTAAAAAATAAAAGGAGCATGCAGTTTTAACGACATTACACAAATAATCACTGTGACCAGAGCCGTAACTAGCCATTCCTGGGACCTGTGCAAGAATTCGCATTTGGACCCCTTAATTAATTAGGTTTGGAAAATTTTTTAAAAAAAATACGTCACAATAAATTTTTTTATTAAGTTTTATTTTAATTGCACTTTTCTGGCTTTCATTTCGGCAAATTCGTTAATAACATCATCATAATTAATATTTTTAACTATATTGTATTCTATTGAAATAATAGACAAATTGGATAAACGTTCTTGTCCAATAGTTAATCGTAAATAATTTTTTATTAATTTCAGCTTGCTAAAATTTCGCTCGCACGAAGCAATAGAAATGGGAAGAGTTAAAAATATTCGAAGGGCGACACTGATATTAGGGTAAGATTCAATTAAACCAAAATCATGAAGAGTCTGTAGAATATCAAGCGGAGATGCAGTTTGTATGTTTTGTATAAGAGCCGTTACTTTAAACTTAAAACTTTCAATTTCACATGTGAAGTCGTACTTTTTTAAATCTTTGCTGTACTTAATAGCGAGATCTGCAGCCGATTTTTTTAAGTCAGCGACACTCATATGTTGTAAAGACGAGCCATACAGAAAGCAAAAATAATCACAGATGATTCTCATTTTTTCATAACGCAAATCTATCTGAGACAACAGAGTGTCAAGAACACTTGTATTTTAAATAACTCTTCAGCTGTTAATTTACTTCCTTCATCTGATGTTTCATCAATTTCCATTTTCTTCACTCTTCTTTTCCTTTTATTAAGAAATTCCTTCTCTATATCCATTTTTTCAGCCAAACTTTGTGCTTCCTGGATATTTTGTTCAAAACCTGTATCTCGAAGACCTTGTAATGTACTACGTAAACCAGCAATTAGTTTTGTTCCAATATCTATTGACAAATCTTTCTGTTGTAATGCTTTGTTTGTTCGATCGATGCATTGTAGAATTTTATTCCATATAGAAAGTGTACAGATAAACCTATAATTAATTTGCAGAATCAAACTTTGTGCATTCGATACAGCTTCCAGATTCGAAAAATCGTTTGTAATCATTTGAAGTCCTTCCATTACTTCAGGTAATTGTAAATAAGCGCTTTTATTGCTCTGGCCTTTGATGACCATATTGTATCAGAAAAACTTTTAAGTGATATTTTTAAGCACTTCATTAAAGTTTCTCAACGAATTGTTGAGGACGAGAAAAAATTAAACAACCTCTGCACAGTACCAAATAAAGCAATCATTTCTGGAGTTGTATATGCACCGTGGGCACCGGCTAAATTTAGATTATGAGCTGCACAAGGTACAAATATTGCTAAATCATTAATTTCCAAAATACATGAGCTTACTCCCTTATACTTGCCAGCCATATTGGCACCGTTGTCAAATCCTTGCCCTCTGCAATCCTGAATGTCTAATTTATCAACATTTAGTTTATTCAAAATTTCAGATGATAAACCTTCTCCCGTTTTTCATGAGATTGAATAAAGTTTATGAAGCTTTCTTCAATCATTACCTTCCCTTTACAGTCAACATGGACATATCTTATAATCTGACTCATGTGCTCTTTTCTTGAAACATCAAGGAGTGCAGTCGAATAAAATTGTGTAGTACTTTGCCTTCTTAATTCTGCAGATTTCATTTCTAGTTTTGTCCCCAACTAATTTTATTATTTCATTTTGAATAGTGGGTGAGAAATAAGACACTGAACCCTTTTTATGTTTTTCAATATGTTCCTTTAAAGTAGTATTATAATGGCTAGCAAATTCAATCAAATTTAAAAAAATGCCACAATTTGGATCTCCAATAATTTTATTTGAACCTCTAAGAGCAAGATTATATTTGGCACAGAATAGAATAGTATCCAATATTTTCAATATTTCATGCCATATCATTTTTTCATTGTTAATGGAATTAATTACATAATCATCAATTGCATTTCCTGATTTTATATTCTTTTCCATTACTTTCCATTTCACATACGAAATTCGATGTTCCGGAGAATTTTCGTGTCGGGGGAATAACCGGATGAAGATGCCTCCAATCATAAAAACCTTTTTGTGGGTCTGAAAGATTTTGCGATTTTTGCCCAAAAAGCATGCAAGGAAAGCAAAATACTGCATTTTGGTTAACGGAATATAAAATCCATTTTCTTTTAACAGTTTCTCCGTTAATTTGTTTAACATAAAACCAATCCTTTGTAAATTTTCGACCTGAATCATCTACTTTTAACATATTAAAGTTAATGTTGTCGCCTTGATCTGCACCATGTGAGACAAGAGAATGTATTAATTTACCAGTAACGGCAGGCCAGGAATGGGGATCGTTGTAATTAAGCAGTATTTCTCCTGGAACAGTACAGAACATATTATGTTCGGTATTATCAGTTTGTGAAACAGTACTTTGTGCAGGCTCGACCTCTTTTGAATTATTATGAGGCAAATGTAGTGAAATACCTTGTGAAATAGTAGAATATTCGGTAATATCAGTTTGTGAGACAGTACTTTGTACAGGCTGATCCTCTTTTGAACTATTATGGGGCAATTGTAGTAAAATACCCAGTGAAGCAGCAGAATGTTCGGTATTATCAGTTTGTGGGACAGTACTTTGTGCAGGCTCATCCTCTTTTGAATTATAATGAGGGTATTGTAGTAGAATATCTTGAGAAGCAGCAGATTGCTTTTCTTGCAATGGATCGTTTTTGTTACTCAGAGAATTGTTGTTAATTGAAGGGGTAGATGCCAAATGTAGTGTTTTTTTATCACCTTGTGAAGTAGTGCTAGATTTGACCTCTTCCACACTTCTTCTATTCTCTGAGTTTTCGGTTTTTAGCCATTTATCAATCTGTTGCGACATTGACTTGCATTCTTCCAATTTTCGTTTCCTTATATTTCTCTTTTGTGCACCTGACAAATGCTTAGACATTTTTAAGCTAGAAAACAAAATATTATTGTTAGCATGTTGCCTGTACAAGTATAAAACTGTTATAACGTACATTAACTACTTTTTGTAGAACGAATGCAAGCGTGTGACGAAATATCATTTGCTTGGATGCCTTTTATTTGCCATATTTCGATGTTTTTTTCCAATCAAACATTTCTCAGAAAATATTAAAAATCTAAAAATTTGTTACACATGAAATTAATTATTAAAACGTCGCCATAAAACTCAAATGTAAAAGGAATCGTAAAAGGTTTCAAACATTTAAACAATAAATCCTCTCGTTTAAAGCAATGAAAAAAAAATAGAAGCAAATATTTTTTTTCTACCGTCAGTAGACAATTCTAATGTCGCGACCATTTGTCTGCTATCCAGATTGATTAGAAGATGGGATGAAGTCTATCAAGCAAAATATAGGAAACATTTAATTAACGGTGTTGAAATAGCAGCCTTTTTAGAATCCCTCCACGAAACTCTGACAAAAATGGGCCCTTTTAATTATTCCTTTAACACTTAATAAAATAATATATATAATATATAAAATATAATATATTCAATAAAATAAAATATTTAATAATTCCTTTTAATAAAACAAGCCCCTTCACAAAATTTAATAATATAATAAATTACATAAAAATAACATTTTCTTGTTTTATAAATTGAGAGACAAGAAAGAAAAAAAACCTGCAGGGACCCTTCAAATTCGATATATGTTTACCTTCAATAAGATTTAAAATAATAATAATAATAATAATTAAAATAATAATTCTTCTACAAAAGTTTTTCCAAGATTATATACATAAATATTTTCAATGATTTCACTTACCTTTAAATTCTGGCCTTAAATTTCTTGGTACTTCTTTTTCTTTGAATAAGAAATAAATAAGAAATACAAATTAAAAATATCAAGAGACATTAGAATTAGATAAAAGAGTAAACTGTGCCGTTATAAAGTACGACCACTTAATAAAATCGATTTCCGTACTTATTTTCGCTTTCCGCATAAAAACATAGAGCTCGGTGGAAGCAAAAACAGAATAGAATTCGAGACAGGTTCAATGTTGTCAAATGACTAAAAGTAAACTTTACGTGAAATAAGGAAAATAAAATACCCAAGTTTTTTTCGAAAAATTTTATTGTTCCCGAACATTTATTTCCCCACGAATTACTTGTCCTCAAAATTTGACAAAACTGGCTTTCGGAAATGAATTTTCTTTCTTAAGGTTAATGATGATATTTATTGAAATGGTTTGCAGTGTTGGAAAACGAATTCAGCGTACATGTTGCTTAGGAATTTTTTTTTTTTTTTTTTTTTTTTTTTTTTGCGTATTTTGATTTTCGGAATCAATGCTTAATTCTGAAGTCTGCCGATAAAAGAAGGGGAAGGGGGGGGGGGGTGTCCTGTAATTTAGATTTTGTTTTCTTCAATGGTTATCGTTCAATTTTTTCGAAATTTTTAGGAATTAAAAATATGATGTTCCCTTAACCATTTTATGAAACAATATGCATATTTAATAGTGAAAACGTAAGCCAAATCCAGCGAAATATCCCACTTTTTTCGTCGATTTTTTCTTAGATTTAAATTAATTTTTTTTTAAATACTTGTGCTCTTCCGAATGTTTCAAAATTTTTGTAGTAGCTGTAAATCCAGTCTGCCGAGATGCTGTAAAAAGATTGTGTCGAAATAGGGACGTTTATTTACTTTTAATGTAGGAAAAATATCGCTTCCGAGAGGTAAAGTGACCTGCGGTCGTGAATTTTTTAAAAGAGTTAAAATTTTCCTATTTTTGAAAACCGATTGCACTGACGATTAGAAGAAAGTATCGGCATTAAGGCATATTTTTTGCTTATCGGTGCCCCTAAAATTGCGACCTGGGAGGAGGGGGTGTGTGGAACGTTGGCATATTATGGGAAATGTTTACTGCGAAAACGACTCTTTTTTTGCAAACTTTTTTCAAAGGGCTAACAACGATATTTTTTGAACTAATTGCAGAATTTGAGACGTAAAGGTGCTAATTTTAAGACTGTATCTTCCATATTTCAAATGGTTTGGTTAAAGGAAGTTAAAATAAAACGAAAAAAAAAAACGGCATTTGGTAAAAACATAAGCGAAAACACAAGTATACGTTACTGTATTCAAACTATAACCTAGCGTAAGTTTGGCAGGTACGTAGGGAAGTTGAAAATATCAGTTCTATATTAATTCGAATGTTCATGTTGATAAGCAGAGACATCTAGGATCTAAATAACACAAAACTTAACCGTCAAATCGCGCAGTAGAAAGGCAGAAATTTCTTTTTCAATTAAAAAAATATAATTTCTTATGCACATCATTTTGGGCCCCCCCCCCGTTTCAGATGGGCCCTGTGCGGCTGCACCTGTTGCACCTGCCTAGTTACAGCACTGACTGTGACCTAAGTATGATATGAATGCATCGTATCGTCAAAATATAGCAGATACTGTCGTTTTCGTTGTCACATGATATAGAAAATGATTTTATATTCAAGTTACGTACAATCGTGGAAAAGAAAAATATACCCCTACTAAACCTGCGCAAATCATCCTATAATTAGTGTGACTGGTACCAATCGATTATTAACTAGTCGAATGTACCAATCCCAAAATTTTCTTCTAACTCATATATGTTTCACATACACCAAGAACGAATCAGCATCAACTTATATCAAGATTTAACTCAATCTAAAGTTTGATGAAATTCCGTGCAATAGTTCTTGAGATATGTCTATCTCTAAAATCGTGTAAATCCTGAAAAATGCATCATAGTAGCGGCATCTGTTGAATAATTTACACCAAAACCTAATCAGCGACAACTTATATCAACGTGCTAATGGAATCTGAAGTTTGATAAAAATCCGTGCATTATAGTTCTTGAGATAGAGCTATTGCGGGAATCACGAAAAAGTAGCATAGGACCACTACCTGTTGGGAGATTTACACCAAAACATAATCAACAACAACTTATGTCAACTCTAATAGAATCTGAAGTTTGATGAAAGTCTGTGCATTAGTTCTTGAGATTTAGCTATCATGAAAATCATGAAATATATAGCATAGCAGCACCACCTGTTGGGCAAACTAAACCAAAAACTAATCAGCACCACTTTGTATCAAAGTCTAACTTATTCTAAAGTTTTATTAAGTTCCGTTCATTAGTTCTTGATTGTCCACAAATTTTTGTCACACAGACACACAGACAGACAGACGGACATTTTCTAAAAGCTGTCAAATCGTGTTCAGGACCTTCTAAAACGTATAAATCCGTCGAAAACAAGAATTCGAAAATTTAAATGAATCCAATACTTTCTTCTTGTAAATATAGAAGATAGTAATAATGTCTACTAATTGATATAATTTCCTATAGAAACGTTTCTAATTGTACTAAAATAAGTATAGAAATGATACTAATTGGTTAATAATGGCGTCTACTAATCAATTATATACTTCAAATTCAGTTAGAGAGTCGTCTACATATAAAAATTCTCAATACTAACATCTAATTTTGACATCATATTTGGATTTTTTGGTAAATTTTACTTTCGAATACCAAAAAGGGATGTCATTTGTTCAAGTAGGTTAGAAATCATATAGGTTTAAAGTTTGAAACTCCTAATGTCAAAATAAGTTTTAATCGTTGCAAAACAGAATTCGAAAGTGGGTAATTTTTTCCGAATAATTCAAAAATTACTTGGCGGAAAGAGCTGTAATTTTGGATTCACATATTTCAAGCTCCTAGAAATCGATTTCTGTTTAAAATAATTATAGGCCACAATTCACTTAAAAAAAAAAAAAAAAATTAATTTCAAGTTACATTATAATTTTTCAAAATTCATATCTGACCCGAAACCCAACAATTCAAATCCAGCCGACCCGAACCCATTCCGGAACGAAAAGTATCAGCGCAAATCCGACCTGAACAGGAAAACGAGTCGTGTCAGGTTCAGGTAAACTCTAATTATCTGACCAGATGCAAAAATTTTATAACACGAAATAACCCCATGTTCATGTAGGAAAGATGTCACAGTATAAACGAGGATAATTAATAAATTCTTCATCGCCTTCAAACAAAACTTTTCTCTCTGATGAAAGATATTAGTTCTTGGATACATATTTGTACGTTGGAAGTTATTCTCAAGTTCACAAATTCCGTTAAAGAATTTGTTGCGTCTTATTTTCTTTTTTAGGCATAAGTGCACGTATAATTCCTATTTTAAACTCATGGCTGTGCCACATTTTTTTATTAACTTTTTTGCTTGCTCCTCTAATTTTTTGTGAACAGTGTATTATACATTTCAATGGATAAAGTGGAAGACATCACCTTGACGTAACATGAGTGCCACGTACATCCATAAATATCCTGGTACAGCAAAGTGATAAGGGTCGGTGCCATCGGAAATTCTTGAAAAAAGGATAGATGAAGTGAATGCAACAGAGATCAGAGTAATTACCAAAGAAATCCAAACCTGCAGAATGAGAAAGCAAACGCTCATTACCGTACAACATTTAATCTATATAAATAAATAAATATATCGGAATATACTCAGTTAAAAGTTTCAACAGCGCACAGTCAGAAATGGATACTCAAATATCACGAAATTTTCTTCGTTTTTGACGAAACCGTTTTCTGGAAAATGCTCCGAGCGAATATTTCGTCAAATTGAGAAAATTAATTTCTTCACTTTTTTGAGGATACAAATTTCGTCAAATTGCTGGTTCGAAAGTGTAAAAACAGGCCGGTGGTGTCATCTATTGACAATTTTAGAAGTATCTGTACTTGACAGGAAAAAATTACGTCGCTTTTCTCAACTCTTCAAGGGGATTTGAACGCGCGACCTTGGATGTGGGAGGCCAATGTTACCTACCTTGCCAACGGGACCTTGCATTACGCGGAACAACCGGTAATCGATTAATTTAAGTTACACATGAAAATAAAAGAAAACGGTAAATATCTATATTTTAAATTTCAAAAGTCAGTGCATTTCATATCAATTAGTAATCATTAATCGACCAGTATTGCTAGTGGGCTACTTTTTTAAAATTCAAATTGCTTGATTGGCACCATTTTTCTGAAATACTATAATTCGCCTTCTTTTCGCCTTATTTAATCTGTCATTAAATAAGCCGAATTTTACTTTCTCAAAAAACTGGTGGCAATCAAGAAAACTGAATTAAAAAAGTAGCCCACTGGCAACACTGTAACCGACTTCCAAAGAAGGAGGTTATAGAATTCGTTTGTATGTTTTATAAAACTTTCCAAACATAGTTAAAAAGTGTTTATGAAATCGATCTGTCTGCCTGTCTGCCCAGGATTTACAGTTTTTTTACAGGGATCCAAAAAAGAATGCTGCAACATTATTGTCTCTGGGGAACGTTGTTTACGGTGCATTTTATTGATGTTACGATATTTCAGACAAAATGAGATTGATATGCATGAATGATGTGGACTACAACATGCGGCCTCAGGAGTATGGAATAAGTCGCATTTATAGTTCGCTTACAGGGACGCACAAAATAATTGCATTACATTATGATCTATGGGGAAAAAATTGGTTGCTGTGTATTTTAAGGAAATTATGATACTTCAAACATAATGAAATTAAAAAGGATCATTACAACATACTTTCTATAGATTATGGAGTGCTTAAAATTTATCGTTCATTTACAGAGACACACAAAAGAATTCGGTTACAGGATTGACTATGACCGATCACTGCTGGAAGTGCGTTTCCCGCTTTTTAAAACTTATGCATTTTTAAACTTATCTAATTTTTGTGTATTACGTGGTGTATAAATTCTATAAATTATATATGCAGGGTTGCACGTTAAAATCGCACAAATAATCGCATTAGGTCATCAATTGGTGAAAATGGATTTTCACTGAGTTGTTTTTAAAATTGCTTCCTCAACAGCAAGAGATATCGGCTAAATTTCGGCCTTTTATAAAAATCGTCGGGAAATGAACAGTAGTCGTAATGGTGAGATTCACACAATATCATCTCGACAAAAACAAGTGATTTCTCTAGTTAATGTCAAAGACAAACGTGGGTGAAATATCAGATTAATTTGGGAAATCAATTAATTGGCAAATTTTTGCAAGTATGAGATCGGTCGCTAATCCTGAATTGACTAAAATCAAATCCCTTTACAAGGAGCTATTGTTTGTCTCCTCGATAACCCTCCCCCTCCTGCCGTGATGACATGTGAGAGCATGTCACATGACTGAAACCTACCACAAGCTGGAAGATGTTATCTCACAAACCCCCTCAAAATGCTTTTTTATATTCCAAGTTTCCATTTTTCATATTCATATTCCAATTCATATTATAAACGCGCAGTTGAATAGAGTACAGAGATAAAAAGTACTTTGACAGAAATGTTCTTTTGGTGATAATAAAAATTGTTTAATCACAAATCAGTAAATATTAATGTGTTAAAAATGTGCAGACAACATGATAAACAGTGCAAAAGAAATTTACCAATTTAAAAGCTTTTTTTTTTCGGCTTAAAAAATTTTTTTTTTAATAATTAGGTATAGACATTCATAATTAAAAATATACTTTGGAACCTAATAAATTGAACTAATAGATATGAAACAAGTGATTAGAAAGACTTTGTAAATTTTTATAAATAAATTGAAATATATGAGATAAAATTTGAAAATTAAACTATTGCAAAAACAAACTAATTTGCTCTAAATGTATTTTGTTAATTATGAATTAGAAGTTTCTAAATTGAAAAGTTTTTTTTTTTTTTTTTTTTTTTTTTTTTTTTTTTTGAAGGGGAGGGAGGGGGATTATTCAGATAAAATTATAAAATTGTGGTCAGGAAAACTGAACGCTATAACCGTAAATAAATAAAATGTGCCATTTTAAAAGAAAAGTTTGGAAAAGTACTTGAGATTTTTTTCTAAATGTTGTAATGGGATCTTATAAAGAAGTATATCATATTTTTTCTTCAGATTGTGAGGAATTTAATTTTATTCTTTTTTAAAAGTTAAAGAAAAGAACTTGTGAAGGTGTTGACTGTTTGGAAACATATTTTTGGGTGAATCCAGATAAAAATATTACTTTTTGGGAGATCGTTGAATGGACCATGTTTGTAAATAGAAAATACATCGTTTATTCAAAACCCCAGAGTTCCCCTCCTGCAAAATGCTACGCTGGGACATATTGAAGACAAGGAGCATTCCATGGAAAATATTATTTATTTCTTTAAGACATGAGATACTTGAGAGGTGGCCTCCTCCTTCAGCAACGATTGAGTTGTTTTCAGCTTGAGAGTCAGACATGATCTGATCTAATTTCGCAGTACATTTGTGCGCCAACACTTTAATTACAGCGCCAATATACATGTGTATCGCAGTTAGGCTTCTGGCATATTAATTTAGAGGGGGAAATGAATGAATGGGTTGCAATGCAAGGCGCCTTATGGCTATTTTTCTTAATTTTTTCAGGCAACCCAATGAATGTTATGAGAAATGAGGGCAACTGTGATTTTCTGGACAAGAATCATTTGCTGAGCTAAATAGAATTTTGGTCGTTGGGAAATTAATTAAAGATTGCATTTACATTAAACAAGGAAGTTAATGTTCTGCTTGGACAAAAGCGCAGATGTAAAAATAAAAACATTTTATATTTATTATGAAATTTTCCAGACAGAGAATAAAGTTAAGAGGATAAATGAAGAAATCTAACGTACTTATTGAATCATTGCAAGTACATTTATATGCAGGAAAGGAAGATACGTTTTTGAGGTTAAATAAAGACCAGACATAAAAATGAAAGAAAAGAAACGCTAATATATATGATGAAATGCAATTACTTTTAATCTTTAAAATAGAAAGGGTTTAAATAAAAATAAATTAACCTTTAGAAAACATAAGGGAAGTATAAATTTAAAATAATAATGAATATATGTATATGATCTTTATTATATGACTAAACAAAGCATTCTTTAAAATAATTACTTAGATATTAAAAGGAAGAATAAATGATATTTTTCTATAAATAACCGTATAATAGGAAGTTTTAAAGAAGATGATTTTGACAGCAGGAGCAACGTTAAGTGAGTATATTTTTCACTGTAAGTTGTAAAAATTGTATAATTAAAATGTTTGAAAGTTTGTTTTAAATCAAGTAATAAATATTGTTAAATGGGAATATTTTGCACTATAAAATGCAAAAATGTTTATATATCGAGTGTGTAACTAATTAAAACGTAAGAAATTTTGCTTTGTTTAAAGTTTAAATATTGCTGTTAAATGATTTTACAATGCTACAATTATTGTAATTAATTACAATTTAAATTTAAATTCCAGTTAATTATTCTTTGTAAGATGCTTTTTTTTTTTTGTAGCATAATATTTTGTAGTAATAGTAAAAGTAACTAATAAGTAAGAAAGCAATTTTTAACTTAAAATGTAATATTTGCATCTTACAATGAAGAATTGATTGTAATTTTAATTGAAATCAGTTCTATTTTTTATTGCAAAACTCATTTAATAGCAATATTTAAACTTTAATTAAAACGCTTTTTTTCTTTTTAACTTTTTAATTAGTTGTATAACTGATAAGTAAATATTGCTGCATCTGATGTGGAAAAAAATCCCGATTAGCAATTTTATTTTTTTTAATTAAAACGAACTTTCTTACGTTTTAAATACTATTTTTGCATTTTATAAATTTTCCTATATATGATATCATTATCTAATCGGCAAAAGTTCATATGATATCGCTGTGCACTCGGAAAAAGATTACCAAGTGATCAAATGATCGAAAACTGATAGGAAAAGGCTTCAAAATTGATTCAATAGTAGTCAGGATGCGATGGTCGGCAGGCGGTTTGCCTAGCGGATAAGATGCCTTCACCGCCAGGTCGTCAGGACGAAAAAGTAGACATTTTGGCAGAGAAATATTTGCTGTTCAGATTATTTAGATATCTCACTTAACTGGATTAAAAAATGGAGTTTCTTAATAATATTCTTTTACTTTCATCAAGTTAAGTTTAACTTTTAACAACCTTTTAAAGTGTTTCATAATCTATGTCTATGGTGATGATTTTTTGTTCTTGTTTCTTTTTTTAATGTAAGTTCACGTATATATAGGTACATTACTCGTGGATGTTACTACTATATGGTAGAATATGAAGCCATCATAATTTCCTAAAACAACGAAGCCAGCCGGAGATCTATTGTCAAAGAAGTAGTATTTTAAGCAATTATTCATATTGTTATGAATTTTGTATATATCTGTAAATATTCCATTTGTTTAAATTTAGTTTATTTTATTATTGTGAAAATTGCAGTATTATTAATGTATTTTCTATTGAGCATCATGTAACTCAATGCTAAAGGCCTCAGATGCTTTGCAAGAAAAACAACCTTACACCCTCATCTTTATAATGGAATTCTATGGAAAAATCGCCAAGGAATGGGTTTATCGCCAAGTTGGCGATGGTTTTGGCGACTTATTTTTGTCGCCAAATTTGGCGATATATCGCCAAATGTCGCCGATTTGGCGACTTTTTGTGCAATCACCCAGGAGAGACAAAGGACTTAAAGCAGACTACAGGAAGATTTGGTACTTAACCGTTATTGAGAAACAAATATTATACGGATGCGAGGCGTGGGCTAGAGATGTTAAAACACCGGCAATTAAAAGAATCAGTTCATGTCAGAGAACGGGGTTATTCAGTGTAATAAGAGCATATAGAAACACATCTACGGAAGCTCTTTGTGTATTGGCGGGAGTTCCCCCAATACATCATAAGATTAAGGCGATTTTGGAGAAATATCTGGTTAGAAATGAAGATACTGAAATTTCCATTCAGAATACTATAATAAATAGGCATAAACTAATGGATAATCTGAGTTCTTATGACTATGTAAATTATACCATAGAGCCAAACATACACATTATAAATTCGGTATCAAAAATGGAACAAATAGTCACTGTAGATTTTCCGGTAATTTATACTGATGGATCTAAAATGGATGGTGGAGTAGCTGCTGCATTTACAGTGTTTCACAAGAATAACTATATCTATGAAGAAAAACTTAAATTGCATGATCTTAATACGATTTTTCAGGCGGAGCTGCAAGCCATAAAACAAGCAGTGAAATGGGCAGTTTTTAATAGATGTAGTAAAGCAAGGATATACACAGATTCATTGTCATCAGTAATGTCATTACAACAATTATTCCCAAAAAATACAATAATAAGAGATATCTATTTACTTTTATTGGATAAAACTAGAACTTGGCTGGATAAAGGCGCATGCGGGTCTGCAGGGAAATGAGATTGCAGATGACTTGGCAAAAAATGCTATTTTAAAAGACGATTATGATGAAAGAATTGATTTAGATTTTCCGGTTTCTGCAATCTCGAAATACCTTAAGGATAGAATGAATAAAGAATGGCAAGTTGAATGGTCAGAGTCCACTTTGGGCAGAGACACATATTTGGTGTTAAAATATGTAAATACAGATTATGTATGTACAAGTCAGGTAGTGCAATATTTCATGACGGGACATGTTTCATTCCCAGCTTTTCTCTTCCGAATAAATAAATTACAATCAGATAAATGCCAATGTGGCATAAAGGGTGATGTTGTTCACTATATCTTTGGAAGATGCCCACTAATGCAGTGCTACTTTGATTTTAATTCAAATAAGACATTGAGAAAAAATCTGCAGGACGTATTTTTGAACTCAAAGAATTATGAAAGATTAAAAATAATTTATAACAAACTTAATAGTCTATATTCATTTATTAAGTATACATTTTGAACGTATTTATCTTATATTAACTTCAAGCATTCTAAAGGTTTTGAGTTGGATAAAGCATGATTTATAAACTGACTGTGACATAGTTGAAGATTTCTGCAATAACGTATATTGGTCATTTAATTGTATTTGGAACTGTTATATTTACTGATGATCTACATGAACATTGTACAGTGATTATTACTATTGTAGTAATTATCAACAATCAGTATTCTTTGCCTGAAGGGAGAATATTCTGTTCTGAATTAAAGTTTTTTGTTGTTTGTTAGCAACAAGGTGGTATAAGTAATACAGTATATAGTGATGACTATCTGTTTTAAGGACATTATTTTCATGAACATTTGCTTTAAAGGACATTTTATTTTTATATACTGAATATTTTGGTGAACTTTACTGATCTTCTTAAGCATCATAGTTAAATGAAATTGTTCAGGCACAATTATCACAACTTTTGGTAATTTTGATCATTGGATGAAGAGAGCCGGTGGATTATGATATACTCATGAAATCTTGATGAACATTTGTTTTATTAAAGGACATCATATCTTCATGAACATTTGTTTTTAAAGACAATATATCTTTTCATAGTGAACTTTTTGGTGAAATTCAGTGTAATTTTTCTGTTATTCATAGTTAGTTTAGTAGTCACAGTAAGCTACTGTGATGATAGTTGCTGTAATATTTAGTTAATTTATTGATAATTTAGTTTTAGTTCACTATTTAAAAGCAGGCATGTTGCCAACTTTGCTTTTGATTTGTCCCAGTGTGGGATGATTTGTGAATATTTTCTTAAAAAACGCCGTTGATCATGCTTGATTCCTTGCGGAATCGCTGGATGATGGGGGGGGGGGGGGGGTTCCGCCAGGACATTTTCACTATAAACCTCGCGGTTAGTGTCCTGGCTGGTTGTTCTTGTGCAACCACCCCCCCCCCTTATACCTGTACATTGGGATCCTTTCTCGCTTAGGTTCTCTATAGAAAGTTAAAGCACTTTCTGGTAATTTCTAGCATCTGAAGGCTCTGGAAAATTCTACAGTTATCTTTAAAGCCTATATAAGGGACCTCCACCAGTTCAGTTCAGTTAGTTGTCTGTCAACTGCGATTGAATTCATACGAGAGGCTTTGCATTGAGAACTGTGTTTCTCGGATCGATTTTGTCGTTGATACGTCGTATTGAACGCATTGTTTCTGTGTGAAATTTTGCTGTGCTTTTATTGGATTTGAAGATTACTAAATATCTTGTAATTTTCAGAAGATATTGGTGTTCGTATTGCACTGTTTATAGTGAATAAAGCCTTTTGATTGTTCTTATATATTGGCATCAGTCCTTTCGAACCCCGAGCTCACAACATTTGGTGTCAGAAGTGGGATTGAATGCCGATCACCAGAGCAATGGAGGGTGAACTGAAACAATTATTGGAGAAATTAGCTGCGAATCAGGCTGAGATGTCAACCAACCTTGGCGAGATGAAAGAAGAAATGAAGAAGGATATGTCAGCGATGGATGAGAAAATGACTGCGAACCAGGCTGAAATGAAGGAAATGTCGGAAGAAATGAAGAAGGATATGTCAGCGATGGATGAGAAAATGACTGCGAACCAGGCTGAAATGAAGGAAATGTCGGAAGAAATGAAGAAGGAAATGTCAGCGATAGATGAGAAAATGACTGCGAACCAGGCTGAAATGAAGGAAATGTCGGAAGAAATGAAGAAGGAAATGTCAGCGATAGATGAGAAAATGACTGCGAACCAGGCTGAAATGAAGGAGGAAATGTCAGCGATAGATGAGAAAATGACTGCCAACCTTGGCGACTTAAAATATGAAATGAAGAAGGATATGTTAACCAACCTTGGAGAGTTGAAAGACTTAATAGAGGATAAAATAACATCTTTAAATGACAGAATTGACGGCGTAGAAAACAAAGTTGAAGGACGATTTCAAGAAATAGAAGGAAAGGTAGAAGAAATTCAAAGGACAGCCAGTACCGTAGAAGAAAGAGTAGAAGAAAAAGTTCAAAAGATCGCCGAGACCGTTGAAGAAAGAGTAGAAGAAAAAGTTCAAAAGATCGCCAAGACCGTCGAAGAAAGCATAGAGAATGTAAAAAAAGATTTGGAAAAAGTCAAGAAACAGAAGATAACTGCCGGAAGCTATACCGAAGATGTCAAGTATCAATCTATGCTTCCTCGTTCCTGTATTAAACTCTCGACCTATGACGGAAAATCCTCATGGCCAGTTTTTAAGACACAATTTGGGATCGTAGCGGACGCCAATGGATGGGATTCCCAGACAAAGGCTTGCCAGTTAGCTGCTTCTCTACGAGCTGATGCTGCCGACGTCCTACAGACATTGCCTGCAAATGAACCGCTGGATTTTGAAACGCTCGTCAGTGCCTTAGAATTGCGCTTTGGCGAGAAATGCATGAAGGAATATAGCAGACTCCCGCTCAAATCTCGACAGCAGAAATCCACTGAATCCCTGCAAGAGCTTGCTACGGATGTCGAGAGACTTTCCCATCTTGCTTATCCTGGCTGTCCGACTGAAATTAGAGAAAGTTTAGCTCTGCAACATTTTATCGATGGTGTGCGTGACCCTGAGATCCAGACAGCACTCCGGATTGCAGATCTCAATGATTTAAAAGGGGCTTTGGTTTACGCTCTGAAATTCGAGGCAGCCCAGCAAGCTACTAGGAAAGATCGACACTTTGTGCGAGCAGCCAACCTGCCTGAGACGTCGGATAGAGCTGTGGAGCGCTTACAGCAGCAGATGAATGACATAATGAGAAAGATGAACTCCTTAATGGCCAACAAACCTTACAGGAAGATCAAGTGCTGGAAATGCGGTGGAGAAGGCCATATCCAAATCGACTGCCCAAGACGACCCAGCACCGAAGGTAATATCTCTCCCGCTAAAGGAGGAGCAGGAAAACTGATTAATGGCCATCTTACGGGGTGGAGGTTGCCAGATCTTAAGAAGCCTCATTTTCAAGTATGTGAAATTTCTGCAAGAAGTTGCGGCGAGAAAGGAGTTTTTCTAGTCGGAAGTGTGAATGATTTGCCCTGTAATATGATCATCGATACAGGAGCCAATGTGACCATCATTCAGAAAGATCTAGCTCAGCGGCTGAAAGAAAAACCCTTCTGGACCCCGCCGCGTGTTATTCTTCAAACTGTGACCGGAGATAAGATCGATATACATGGAAGAATGACACTGAAAATAAAGTTTGGGAACGCCGCTTATCGCCATACAGTCTACGTGGCCGATATTTCAGATCCTTTCATACTCGGACTGGACTTTTTAAAAGAGCATGGATTTACACTGGACTTTAAGAATAATGAGTTACGCTCTGCTCAAGAAGATGTCACTATTTTCAAACTTGGAAATGAGTCCGGGTCTATTCAACGGATCACAGCCAAGGCAGATGTTATCATCCCTCCTCGGACCGAAATGATGATACCTGGATTAACTGGAAACGGAAGAATTTTCCAGTATGGCTTGACTGGATATCCTGAGAAGAGCCCAAAGGGAGTGCTAATAGCATCAGCGCTGGTAGATCTGTCGAGAGATGTGATCTCTGTGAGGATTGCGAACGTAAGTGAAAAGTCTAGAATTATCCCGAAGGGTGAAGTGCTTGCAACATGTGCTCCAGTCACCTGCGTTTGCAAAGACCCGAGCTTGACGTTATCGGAGCCGCCTACAAGTTTAGCACCTGAAATTGGACGAAATGAGAATTTATCTCCTGAACAGAGACATGCCGCAGAAAGACTGTTCCAGGAATTTAAGGATGTATTTTCACAAAACGAGAGTGATATAGGTCGCACTTCTCTGACACGTCATAGAATTGATACTGCCGACCATCCACCGATTAAACAGCATCCAAGACGCTTGCCGTTTGCAAAACAAGAAGAGGTTTCTAAGCTCTTACGAGAGATGCAGGATAGTGACTCATCGAACCGTCATCAAGTCCGTGGGCCTCTCCCATCGTGTTGGTCCGAAAGAAAGATGGCTCCACAAGATTTTGTGTGGATTATCGTAAACTTAACGATATCACGAAGAAGGACAGCTATCCTCTACCAAGAATAGACGACACGCTAGATACTCTTTCAGGGCATAAATGGTTTTCCACACTGGATTTGAAGAGTGGATATTGGCAAGTAGAGATCCATCCTGATGACAAAGAGAAGACCGCATTTACTACTGGACAAGGACTTTGACAATTTAAAGTTATGCCGTTCGGGCTCTGCAATGCTCCAGCAACGTTCGAGCGCCTCATGGAGACAGTGTTAAAAGGCCTGACTTTTGAAGCTTGTCTCATCTACCTAGACGACGTCATCATTGGTGGCCGCACGTTTGAAGAACATCTAGAAAATATTCGAAAAGTGTTAACGAAGCTAAGAGCGGCGAATTTAAAGCTGAACCCTTTGAAATGCAAGTTCTTCCAACGGGAAGTAAATTATCTAGGACACATCATTTCAGCTGAAGGTGTTCGAACAGATACTGAAAAAGTGTCTGCAGTAAAGAACTGGAAGCGTCCGGAAAATGTCCATCAGTTGCGAAGCTTTCTGGGACTATGCACTTATTACAGAAAGTTTGTCCAGGGGTTCTCCAACATTGCAAGACCATTGCATAGGCTCACTGAAAGCAAGCAGAAGTTTCTATGGACACAAGAATGCGAGAATTCCTTCCAGCGGCTGAAAGAAGCTCTCACATCCTCTCCAGTCCTTACCTATCCGCACCCCGAGAAACAGTTCATTGTGGACACGGATGCCAGTCATGAAAGTGTCGGCGCTGTACTTTCCCAAGAAATAGATGGCCAAGAACGAGTCGTAGCAGCATACTGAGCAAATGTTTATCGAAACCAGAGCGGAATTATTGCGTCACTCGTAAGGAGTTATTAGCTATAGTGAAAGCCATAGAACACTTCCATCACTATCTCTATGGCAGGAAATTTCTCCTTCGTACTGATCACGCATCCCTAGCATGGCTGATGAATTTTAAGAATCCAGAGGGCCAAGTAGCCAGATGGATACAACGACTCCAGGAATACGATTTTGACATCAGGCATCGCAAAGGCTCATCGCATGGAAACGCCGATGCCCTATCAAGAAGACCGTGTCCCGAGAGCTGTCGCTATTGTTCCAGAGCGGAGAGCAAGTATAATCCCGAATATGTCATACGCCAGACGAAGACTTCACTATTGACGCCACCAGATCCCTGGAGTGATGAGAAGATTCGAGAAGATCAAATGGCAGACTCTGAGATCAAACCAATCTTGGAGTTATTAGAATCTTCTAGCACGAAGCCCAGTTGGAAAGACATCTCGACTTACAGTCCTACGACGAAGCAATATTGGGCTCTTTGGAACTCCCTCCACGTCAGGAATGGTGTCCTGTTCCGAAAATTCGAATCGGAAGATGGGAAGACATCTCGGTGGCAGTTGGTACTTCCTCGATCCCGAATACCAGAGGTCCTCAAGGAATTACATGGCAGTCCCACTGGTGGCCATTTTGGAGTCATGAAAACATTACATAGAGTCCGAGAGCGCTTCTTCTGGGGAAAAGTGAGAGCTGACGTCGAACGATGGTGCAAATCTTGCGATGCATATGCAGCTCGAAAAGGACCAAAGAAACGTAGCCGAGGAAGACTACAT
Source organism: Maratus michaelseni (assembly GCA_963931845.1). Classification (NCBI taxonomy): domain Eukaryota; kingdom Metazoa; phylum Arthropoda; class Arachnida; order Araneae; family Salticidae; genus Maratus; species Maratus michaelseni. The sequence goes on along the minus strand of OZ007592.1, from coordinate 189,972,744 downwards.
CTCTACAATGTTGGAGCACCTTTTGAACGCATCGCCCTTGACATCCTAGGCCCACTGCCAAGAAGTGCTGATGGCAACAAATACCTCCTTGTTGTCATGGACTATTTCACGAAATGGCCTGAAGTTTATGCCATCCTTGATCAAGAAGCTTCTACGGTTACGGATGCCTTGGTACACCAGTGGATATCAAGGTATGGAGTCCCTCTTCAAATGCATTCGGACCAGGGCAGAAATTTCATAATTGCTGTGATTGAGGGTCTCTGTCAACTTCTCGGAATGGACAAAACTAGGACGACGCCTTTACATCCACAGTCGGATGGCATGGTTGAGAGGTTTAATCGTACCATCCTCAACAACCTCTCACTGCTAGTCTCAAGAAACCAACAAGACTGGGACCAAAAACTTCCCTTGTTTCTTCTCGCCTATCGCAGCGCCGTCCATGAAACAACCGGCTATTCCCGTCTCAGATGCTTTTCGGTCGTGATCTTCGTCTACCTTGTGATCTGATTTTTGGTCGCCCTCCAGATGCGCCTTCATCGCCAGAGGGATACGTGCAGAATCTCCAGGCACGATTTGAAGACGTCCACAACTTGGCTCGAGAGCGGATCAATATACAGACGGAGAAGATGAAGACCAGGTACGACACGAAAGCAACGGGACATCAATTCAAAGAAGGTGACAAGGTTTGGTTTTATAATCCGACTCGACGTAAAGGACTTTCTCCCAAACTGCAATCGCACTGGGACGGTCCTTATACAGTCCTAAACAGACTGAACGATGTAGTAATTCGGATCCGAAAGTCACCAAGTTCGAAGCCTAGAGTCGTTCATTACGACAGGCTGGCTCCATACTATGGCCATAGTACTTAGTTCATTGATTGTAAATAGTGTGATGTAAATAATGTAAATTAGTGTGACCATGGTCTTGTATATAAATTAATGTAATTATTTATTTTGCTTAGCATTATCATTATTAATACTTGTATGTAATGATGTCTATGCTTTAATTTTTTAAATAAGTGTATATTTTGTATAATTCAGCATTATGAATGTGTTTAATTGTTGTTTTCCATGTTTGCTTTAAGTGTTTTGAATAGTATAGCATTTGTTGGTAACAGGTTTGCTTCCGATCAAGGGTTGTACTGCACGGGACGTGCAGTCCTTCAGAGGGGGGCAATGTTATGAATTTTGTATATATCTGTAAATATTCCATTTGTTTAAATTTAGTTTATTTTATTATTGTGAAAATTGCAGTATTATTAATGTATTTTCTATTGAGCATCATGTAACTCAATGCTAAAGGCCTCAGATGCTTTGCAAGAAAAACAACCTTACACCCTCATCTTTATAATGGAATTCTATGGAAAAATCGCCAAGGAATGGGTTTATCGCCAAGTTGGCGATGGTTTTGGCGACTTATTTTTGTCGCCAAATTTGGCGATATATCGCCAAATGTCGCCAAGTTGGCGACGGATTTGGCGACTTTTTGTGCAACCACCCCCCCTTATACCTGTACATTGGGATCCTTCCTCGCTTAGGTTCTCTATAGAAAGTTAAAGCACTTTCTGGTAATTTCTAGCATCTGAAGGCTCTGGAAAATTCTACAGTTATCTTTAAAGCCTATATAAGGGACCTCCACCAGTTCAGTTCAGTTAGTTGTCTGTCAACTGCGATTGAATTCATACGAGAGGCTTTGCATTGAGAACTGTGTTTCTCGGATCGATTTTGTCGTTGATACGTCGTATTGAACGCATTGTTTCTGTGTGAAATTTTGCTGTGCTTTTATTGGATTTGAAGATTACTAAATATTTTGTAATTTTCAGAAGATATTGGTGTTCGTATTGCACTGTTTATAGTGAATAAAGCCTTTTGATTTTTCTTATATATTGGCATCAGTCCTTTCGAACCCCGAGCTCACAACAATATGGACCTATGGACGCCGGCCGGCAGAAACAAACCGGCGGAATTTTGGGACCTGCAAAATTTTGGAACAGAGATTTTTTTTTTTTTTAATATAAGTATATAATAAAATAATAATTTTTTGACTAAAACTAATTAAATTAAGAATTTTTTGTCAGAAACCCCCATGCAAGACAAATGTTAATTATGTTAACATAAAACGTACATAAATTTAACAATTAAGAAATACTAAATATTCAAAAATATTCACAGCATTTTTCCAAAAGGACAACAAAAACAAGGATTCCTTTTTTCACTAGGGAAGTGGGAGGGGGGAAGGGAGGGGAGTTAAGGTAATTTTTAAATATATGAACATAAAAAGAGAAACAGAACTAACTATTGTCTCCCACGGAGGGTCCAGGTGGGCAACTTTCCTTGGTTTATCTTTCTCTTAGGGTTTAATTATTTTAAGTCACGTATGAATAATAATTTTTTTTTCAAAATCATCAGAGAAAAAGAAAAAAATTGTTTAATTAAATTTAAATATCCAGGAAGGAACAATAGTCCTCCCATTCCTCCTTTGTCAGCGCCTATGGATTATACAACGGGAAAAAAAATGCAAAATAATTAAATAATTTGTTGTTTTTTATGTGCTTTAAAATAGTGTTTTGATGAATACATAGGGTGAAAGAATTACTGTAAACACAATTACGAACAACCATAATATATATAGCATACAAGTATTTCAAAGCTTTATAAAAGAAATCAAAATTCGCCCTTACTGCAGTGGAAAAGGAAAAAAAATTAGAAAGTAAAAAGAGCTGGAGTAACGCACATATGCTCAGCGCATCAATTACTAATAAGGTACGGTACGTGTACCAAATAAGGCCACGTCAAGGTTTCAAATTACAATAAACTCTGTTATATCAGAATTAGCATTTTAAATGTTGTTGGATGTAATATTTAAACATATTTTTACAATATTAAATCATGCATAATCTTGTCGCTGTTCAATTGTGGCCAGGAGAGTTCAAATCAAAATACACTTTAAAAAGATTTCATTAGGAATATGTATTTTAAATGAGGCCACAATTTTCTTAATACACGATTTAACTTCAATTAACAGATATTTTGCAGGTATTACACCAAAATAGAACAAAATAAAGCTCCTTCTAATATAATAATCTGTAGCTGCTCTCTTTATAGGCATGCCGTTTCGAACAAAAAAAAATGTAATTTAACAAATTGGGAAAATGTTCCAAAAGCTTTAAAAAAAGAATTTTTTTTTTTGTGTTATAGCGGCCCCCACAATTATGATTATGCCAAGGTTGCAGCTATGATTTCGCCAAGATCATCGCAAAGCTTATATATGCATCCTAATATCCGCATATATATATATTCCAAACACTCCTATATGTCCCATATACGTCATTATACGCATATTATTAACGTCTTATATGTCGTATATACATCATATACACATGTCATATATGCATCACATATATGCATCATATATGACTATAACTTGGCCACATACGTCACGAAATGTTATATATATATCATATATTATTATAATGTCATACATGCTTTATAATTTGGCGATAAATCTTGGTCGCTTGGCGATTCATATTTGGGGGCCGATATAACACGAAAGTACCAAATTTACAATATATTAATGAAAACAGAAACAAAAATATTTTATCGGGTCCTTCCTACAATAACTTTAACTCTTGTTTATAGATTGATGTCTGAGCTAAAGGTATTTTGAGGAAATTAAAGTTGAAGACCATGTTTTTTGCTTTATAAGACGATTTCTCATCCGACGTCCATTTTTGAATTCGGCTTTTTTTCATATCTGATAGTTTGCATCTATCCTTTTTGTAACTTTAAGATTTTTGTAACAATTTTATGCATTTCTATTGCTTATTCAAAGAAAAATTCTTCTACAGTTACAGATTTTCGTTAAAAATTCTTCTAAAGTTACAGAGTTTCGTTAAAAGCGCTTAAAAAAATAAAGTGACGACGTCAATAAAATGACGATGTCAAGATGTCCATTCTCGACCGAAAATAACAACCATTTTCCCAATGGTTAAAAAAAAAAACTGCTGGTTCCATTTGCCTTTCACGAGCTCTCTTTACCAGCGCTTTGACAGATTGCATAGTCTTCTACAAATATTGACACAACAAATGTTTAATTAGCTTTGTTAATGATAATATACGATGAAAATAAACTGTCCCTTAATAAGATCAGGCCTCATACTGCTTGGCCTTATTAGGAAATTTCTGTTTTTCGCTTATTTTGCTTTCAAACACGAAGATAAATAAAAATACATAATGTTTCAATATACATTCTAAAAGATCATTAAATTATCTCGAACATGATGCAAATGTAAAATTCAATCAATAATTTCGTATGAAAGTTTACTTACTACTTTTAACAACGACGTGATGAAGGATTCAGTGGTCTAAAAATGACGACGAAGCCGGTATCGGTTGCGGTTGAAACTATCCGTACATATCAAGGACACATAAACTTGGCATATGTTGCCATTTGTGGGTCTGAGACCGTTCCCTATAAGATATAGACTGATGGCCTTATTAAAACCATGGCCTTATTTGCTAAAATTACCGTTGCAGATATTAAGGGAAAACTCGCAATCAGAAGTTCAAATATACTCATGTATCATTATCGCCAGTCTGCCAGTTTGCATTCTAAAGCAAATATTAAAGTATTAAAGGCTAACTGGAAATTGTAAGAGATTTCACCAGAGTTACTGCAGGCTTCTATGTTATGTTTTTTTTTAAATCGGCCTTTATTAAGTTTGCCATTATCCGCAAAGCCTCATATGTTTAAGGAGGCTTTCAACATCCTACATATTAAAGCACAAAAGTAATTTTTTAAAGATGGAAATGGCCACATCTGAGCATGCGCGAAAACAGTTCCGTAACTCTTTTCATTTTAGAGCAGAACGCCTACAAAGTCAGAATGGCTTTTTCATGTTCTCTGAAACACCAGAAAACGCCTAGTCACCTCGACCAAGGTGACTAGGCGTCAGATTAAAATCTCGTTATCGAACAAGAACATGAATTCGAATCCCACTCCTGATAGAGGACGGTTATTGTTTTTGTTCAAATGTAATAGTTGTTCATATAATTCAGTTCAATAAAATTAATCTAATATTTTATTTCAAAAGGATTTTTTTTTTAATTTGAATGCTTTATAATTATTATTAACACATTACCGTTGGGAAATGAGAAATTTGGTTTTTATTCCAAAAATATCAATGACTAAGGGCGTGGCTTCTAACTTTAAAAAAAATGCTTTTATATCGTGTTGTCCATATTTTTTTTTTTTTAGTTTGTAAGACATTTTATATTAAACCCGTATATTGAAAGATATTCACAGATGCATAAATTTGAGAAACGTATCTAGGAAACCAATTTATGAAAGCTTTTCAGAAGAGGAAGGAGCTTCTACTGTTTTAAAATTCAGATGTCACAAAAAACTTTCCGTATGTAATGTCATAAATACAATTTATCACCCAACAAAAAATTACTGATTTTGTATTTAAAAGTATTTGAATTAATATCGTTTCAATGGAACAGAACATTTTTAGTTAAAGCTCAGAGTTAATCCCGGGCAACGCTGGGCAAGTTTGCTAGTTTGCATCTTAAATCCATCAGAGAGAACACTTACCTTAGGCCCCAACACATTGAAATATGCAAATAATCCACCTTGTTTAGCTTCTTTCCCTGAGAGCATCGTAAAAGCTTCGTAGATGATAGGATTAAGGTAGTCTCCGGCTCTCATAAGAACATCATTGTTTGGTATTGTGGGATTCACAAGGAAATCAACTTCCTGAAGCAGAAAAAATTATTAAAAGTGTGGATGTTTCAAACTCTAAACGTAAAATAAAAAAGCAATAGACCTTCAAATGTCCATTTCTTTTTTTTTTTTTTCGTAGTTATACAAATTCTAAAATGTGTGACGAAAATTTTAACATTTTATCATAATGGATATAAATATTTACTTACATTTCTGAATAACTTTTCGATCATTCCATCAAAATGACTGCCATTCCAAGTGCCATACATGTTATCTTCTTGCCTAACCCATGTGACGCTAACAACAGAAATGATCATTATCATCATATCACCTATAGATGTACCAAAAACAACAATACAACAGGAATAACAAAAAAGAAATGAAATCTAGAAACATCTCAAGATTTTAACTGAAAGTCACCTATTTCCTGAATCGTACCACTCCCAATTTTTTCTTAGAATTTAATTGTGGCGACGTCTAATAATATACCGTAAGCTGGGGTTATTTGTACCCTGGGTGGGATTACTTGGACCCACAGTAAAAAAGGGTACTTCTTTGTGAGAGCGACCCTCCACAATTACGATTACGCCAAGTTGCAGGCAATATCGCCAAACTCGTGAAGCGCGAACGTAGGCGCACATGTAACAGAGATATAAAAACAAATACCATTACAATAAATAATATAATATTTTATGTTAATAAGAATATATTACAATGTTTCATAACAAATTCATACTAATATTTCATAACAAATTCATACTAATATTTCATAAGAAATTCATACTAATGTGTAGAAGCATAAAAAAAACTTCTTAATGACACCATAAAAATAAGGAATGCGCTAGGCCTTTCGAAAGAACTTTGTCTTTCTTCGTCAGGCGCAAAGAAGACGTGCAACCACTTTGAAGGCAGGAGCAAGACTGAAAGGAAATGGGAAGGGAAGAGGGACAAGTTAAGGGAACAGCCAGTAGGAAAGCAAAAGACATCAGCCAATCATAGAAGATAATTACCTAGAATGCAGAACATAAGGAAAAATATGAAGAAAATTGCACAAATAAATAAAATGCATATAAAATAAAAGCAAAATAAGGATTAAATATACAAAATATAAACAAACATAAAAGTTTATACCAAAATGAAATATATATATATATATATATATTATTCTGTGAAGAGGAATTATTATTCCTCTTCTGGGATTGGCTGATGCCTTCTGCTTTCCTATTGGCTGTACTCTTAATTTGTCCCTCTTTCTCTCCTATTTCCTTTCAGTCTTGCTCCTACCTTTAAACTGGTTGCACGTCTTCTTTGCGCCTGACGAACAAAAAGACAAAGTTCTTTCGAAAGGCCTAGCGCATTCCTTATTTTATGGTGTCATTCAGAAATTTTGTTATGCTCTTATAGTATCACATCAGTTTATTCAATACTTTAATGTCATACTAATGTTTCATAACAATTTCTTACAATACTTCACAAGAACAACAACTTGTTAATGTTACGTATCTTACATTATAGGTCATATTTCCGAAATTGCTTTCAATAATTCATCAAAAATATTTTTCCCTAGGTATTTTTTCCCACTTACATTCTGCAAGATAGGATTCGAGGTGATGGCGGGTTGTCTTTTATTGCACAGCTTAGTAAAATCCCACATTCTTTCAACATGTTTTGAGTGAATACTTGTTGTTGAATAAAAAAAATTTCACTTATTGTTCGCAGCAAAGTGCTTGTAACAACTTGCTTTTTCAAGTTCCTCTGAATTGTACTTTTCCGTTTGTCAGTGTCGATTGTTGATCAGTCTTCTACACGTTCGCTAATTTTCTCCACGAGTACGTACTGCACAGAAAAAAATAAAACCCAATTTGGGTCGAAAGATTCTTAGGTATGTGCCCAAATTGGGCCATGCCTGTTTTGGTTACCACCGTGTATCCATTTTGGGGCACCCATTTTCAGATTTTTTTTTTTTTTTTTTTTTTACTGGGTATTTAACAGTGCCCAAAATGGATACACAGTGGTAACCAAAACAGGCATGGCCCAATTTGGGCACATACCTAAGAATCTTTCGACCCAAATTGGGTTTTATTTTTTTCTGTGTGGCATTTCTGTTTGAGATTTGAACGAGAAAGCATTCGCCTTTTTCCCGGCATATGCTTCCAAAAACCCACTGTTGTGGGAGTATCCTACAGCTGTTGTTTTTTCGACGTACAAACAAACTTTAGTCTGTCTCAACAATTTTATTGACACCACCAATTCGTCCATTAAATCTTTGTGTTAGGTGTAGGGAGCATACTTCTCTCATGTAACTAGTCCAATCAACTGTCCCATTTTCAATCATATATAACTGTTTCTTACACCATTTTATGGAAGTTAATTCTTCTGCCCAAGAATCATAAACTTTAAAACTGTTACAAACGGTATTCTCGAACCACTAAAGAAATTTCCAACACGGAAGCCTTTTTTCTTTTACAATTTTTTACGTTGCATCCCATATAATTTCATTATTAGTAACATAGTTTCATATCGAGGCCATTTTCGTACAGTTGTTTGTTGAGTAAACGTCATCGCTTAAAAAAAAAAAAAAAAAAAAAAAGATTTTATCTATTTTAGTAATAGATAAATCAAAAATTGTTTCTATATTTATAAAAATAAATGTAGGCGGTTAAAGAAAAAACAATACAACATACAATTAAAAAAACATATGAAAGATGTTCTGGAACATCAACGAAAAAGCCATATGACGATATTATAAACATGTGCTGTTTCTTTAGAACTGTAAATCATTTGATGTGATTTTACAACCTAACTTGGAGATATATCTCTACCATTTGGCTATTCATCCTTGGAGACCGATATAACAATCAAAAAATGCTTTAAATCAGTCCTGGTTCTACTGTTAAGTATATTTATATGATTCAATAATGCTTAGTAAATCACGTAAATACTTACTGAGTGAGTATGTGGATATATGTGAGCATGTTACTGTGCAAGTGAACAAGTGAGTATGTTACTTACTCAGCATACTAGACCTAGGACAGATTTAAAGATTTTTACTTTCTTCTAACTATAATGGAAGAAAGTATTGTAATCGAATTTTTTTTTTCGACCCCGAAAAACATGTTTTTACAAAATGTCTGTCTGTCCGTGTGTCTGTCCTCATTCTATCATCGAAAAGTGTATGACGTTATGCATAAAATTAAACCATTTTTTTCCCTATGTTGTTGGCTATGGCCAACAGGTTCTTCTTGAATTTGGGGATATTTTGCCGGAAGGCGGCGCTTTAACAAATAAACATGGAATAGGGAGGCTATCTTCTCCTGCCGGTACAGGCCAGAAGGACTTTTCTTAGTTATGTTGTACATCGGCTGCTAATGCAACGAAGGGTTCTTCGCATCCAGGTAACCCGACAATTCGCTAGCAGCTGATGTACAACAGAATGACAAAAATATTGATTTTATTGTCGATGTGATAGCGAATTTTGAAGTATTAACATATATGAGATAGAAGAAAAAGTTTTGAGATTGGCACATCCGACTAGCTTAATTTAACCCCGCTCCCTCTTCAGAATCCAAGTAACACCAAGTTACGATATCTTAAAAGCTGTGCCATTTTTTGAGCTAAGCGACCGAATTTCTTTGAGTCCACGCCAACAGTAACTTTGTGGCGCTACTCCTCCTAAACTGTTCGGCCGATGACCATCTGAGTCAGTTACAGTGATAGCTGCCACAGCCGGTATGGTTCGTTCCAGAAAAGAAAAAAAAACGGAATGAAAAATCATGCGTCAAGCCTAAATTATGTAACACTTTCCAACACTTCCAAAATAATTTTACAAATGTTTATTGTTTAATATAAAATGAAAGGCATTAAGTATTTAAAAACGCAATTTCAGGAATTACCAACAATATTCGGAAAAGTATCCATATAATTTTGTGCAGCCCTGTATAGGATCTATAGATTTGTATATTTACTATATAAAATGCTTAATTTTAGTTCAGTTAGGAAACGCGTAGCACAGTTGAAAATTCCCCTTCTGGAATTTCCGTCAATAAACGGATATGCACTCGAGAACTTTTGTGCTGTCCTGTATATGATCTATAGAATTTATACACATCAAGTAATAGACAAAAATGAGTTAAATTTAGAAACGCGTTCAGCAACTAAAACTGACTTCCAGCAATTAGTGTTAACAGACAATACCGAATTCTTTTGTGTGTACCTGTAAATGAACGATGACTGCTATACACACAATATTCTGTAGTAAGACTCTTATAATGCACCTTAGTGATATATATCAATTTCAATATGCTTCAAATAGTGAAACATTATTAAAATTAACCGCAAACGATTTTTCGCCATAGACTATAATGTAACAGAATTGTTTTGAGTGACCCTGTAAAGGAACTGTAAGTGCTATGCACACCATATTCTATAGTAAGCCCCTTGTAGTACACTTCAGTGATATATATCAATTTCCATATGTTTGAAATTGTGTAACATCATTAAAATAAGCCACAAATGATTTCTCCCCATAGACCGTAATGTAAAGGAATTCTTTTGAGTATCTCTGTAAAAAAAACTATAAGTGCTACACACTTCATTTTCAATACCGAACATGCTATTGTAAACCTCAACAAAATATATCAATTGCATAACAATCCGTATATATTTACGCCAATTAGAGCACGGACAGACAGACAGACAAACCGAATTCATAAGCACTTTACAACTCTGTTGGAAAGTGTTAAAAAAGACACAAATCATGTTTTTGAGGAATAATTGTATATCATGATTGCCATAGACGTGATGTTAAAATGCGCACGGGTTTCAGTTTAAGCTTTTTTCACGCTTTTCAATTTAAGATTTCTTAAGCATCTCTCAAGAAGTTGCCACAAAAGCTGATGGCCATGAAAGATTTCTAGTTTGATATTTGTGGTCGCAGTTTTTGACAACCAAGAACTTTTCCAGAGGTAGTATAGATATGTTAGTTGTTACGCTGAACAAAAAATCGGTGGTGTTAACGGCAACTCGGTTATCGCATATAGTAGTTGAACTTTTGAAAAAAGTTCACCATCGACCGCTCATTTTGCTAGGATTATTCTGGATACATTGTTTCATTGTCGAATGCGTTGAAACTACTAAAATTGTCTGATGCCAACGGCAACATGCAACTTCTTCGCATAGGAGTCGAATTTAGAGGTGTAGGCAGGAAAAGTATTCAAGGAAGCGTAGAAAAACATCCAAAGCAGATAAGAAGAGAGTTTGAAACGCATCAAAATCTTATGGCTACAGTGTAAGTATGAAAAGCCGAGTTTTTGAAACGCTCGAAGATAAACTTTCTTTCGACGAATAAAGTAATCTTGATTTCATTTCAAAATTAGAAATTATCAAAATATCTCCTTGACATCATCAAATTATTAAGCTTTGCAAATTAATTCGCTTACCTCAATTTTGTACAGCCCTGCATGCGTTTCGGCTTCCTAAGTATCACTATATAACCTCTTTAGTGTAAGCAAGCGTATTATTCCTGTGGTGTTCCTGTTGGCTTGTGAAAAACAAGTAAGACTGATGTCGAATCGTTATAAAATTAAATAAGCACTACCTATTATAAAAATGTTTTAATTATATTTAGTTATAAAAATGGTTTAATTATATTTAGTTATAAAAATGGTTTAATTATATTTAGTTTTATTTCAATATAAGCTTGTAATAGATTACAAATATAACTTACGACTACGACATCACTACAAAGGTTGGAGGAATTATTTGGAGGTGATATTTTTGTTTCACGTTTGTACGCTTTGACGAAATTACAAAAAAATTGTGAGTAAATTACAGCACTATTAAATATCCGAGGATTCCTTACAATTTTGTAGCTATTGTTATAAATTAAAATACAAAAAATCTATGAAAAATTTTTAAAGTGAAAAATTCGAATGGGTTTTCCAGGGATCTCAATCGGAAGTGACGTTTGGGGAGTTAACATGCTCTCTCTCTCTCCCTCACTGCAAAAAAAAAAGTGCTGATTTTGCAGTATAATACTGGCAGCTGGGGTACCAGTATTATACTGCAAAATCAACTTTTTTTTTGTTTGCAGTGCTCTATCTCTTTCTCTTTCTCGTTGTCTTTCTCTTCCTCTTTCTCTCTCTCTCTCTCTTTCTCTCTCTCTCTCTCTCTCTCTCACAAACACACACATCATGATTACAATACTTTCCTTATACTATGTGTTCGTGGTCAAACTTAGTGGGACACCTTAAGAGATTGTTTGAAAAGTACCTACGTCAAATTCATCCAGTCGCTGACTGCTCGGACGATAGGTGGCATGAATCCGTCTATTATTTCTCGACCATTTTCATATTTAATATGAACGAAAGGAGGAAGCTGAAAATAAACACATTATCTCCAGTTTCAATTAGCAATTATTAATTTAATGACTATAAAAACAAAGTTTTAACAATGTCTAAAATATTAGAATCCGGTAAAAAAAAAATAAATAAAAAATAAACCATGGGCATTTTTTTCTGTAGGTACAAAACAAAATCCAGGGAGGGGAAATATTTTAAAACAGAGTGCTTGTAATCCGCTGCCAAAGCCGTATTTTTTATATATATATAAATAATATAAATATGAAAAAAACTAAAAAAATAATTTTTCGTTTTTGTTTTTGTTTTTATCAGAACCCCACGTTAACCCCAAGAAAATTTGTAAACATATCAATATAAAAACAATACAGAAATGTAGCAAGGAAGTTTCTATACCGGCATTTTAAATATAAAAATAAAAAATAAATAAGATATATATTAAAAATTCAAAAATAAGCTTCTACAGGCTTTTTTCAAAATAAAGAATTAAAGTAATATACAGTGTATTATTTTTCTTTTCCATCAGAAGAGTGGAGAACCCCCGCATCCCCAACGTGTTAGATATTTTTTTTAACATGTGAATGTAAAAAGAAAAACATAACTAAGAATTGTCTTTCACGGGTGATTCTGGAGCCCTGCCCCCTGACGAAAAATCCCCAGTTCCTTTTTCTTTCGACCCTCTGGAATCAAAAATACAGCTTTCTAAGATTACGAACACCTAATTTTGATATCATTTTTGGTTTTTACGGTAAATTTTACCTTAGAATCCCCTAGGATTACGAACACCTAATTTTGACATCATTGTTCGTTTTTACGGTAAATTTTACCTTAGGATCCCCTGGGATTACGAACACCTAATTTTGACATCATTTTTGGTTTTTACGGTAAATTTTACCTTTGCATCCCCTGGGATTACGAACACTGAATTTTGACATCATTTTTGGTTTTTACGGTAAATTTTACCTTAGAATCTCTTGGGATTACGAACATCTAATTTTGACATAATTTCCGGTTTTTACGGTAAATTTTAGCTTAGGATTCCCTGAGATTACAAACACCTAATTTTGACATCATTTTTGGTTTTTACGGTAAATTTTGCCTTAGGATATCAAACGAGAAGTCATTCGGTCAATTAGTTTAAGAATGAGATTTCAAAGTTTGGAATTCCTAATGTTAAATTCATTTGTACAATCATTACAAAACAGATCCCCTGAGATCCGGATCGAAAGTACTCGGCTAAAGATATGAAAGTTTTAAGTATTTAAAACTGATTTTATATGTGAGTAACAACTTTTTACATATTGTGACATATTTTTTAAAGAAATATATGCACGTTTTCAGTAAGATTTTTTATTTTAAACATGTTTGTAAATTTTCTTTGTTTTTTCTTTTAGTATAAATTAAAATGTATATGGTTTATGGTAAAAATCTATTTTTTTCTGCATCTTAACGGTTTACTTGATCTATTTCGCAAATTTAAAATATAAATTAAATGAAAAAATAACTTACATTAGCATAGGCAACTCTCACATCTGTTATCTTTTCTTCCGCATCTTCTGACCCGAAGTTTTCCATAATATGCAATAAATTTCTTATTTTATGATAGCAAAAGAATGAATTAAATAATTCTGACTGTAAAATTACTAAATTCGTAAAATCTTTGATGTCGTTTCACTTTCTTGCGATACGAAAATTGATTTATTTGTTCGCATGTTTATTAAAACATCTTTAAACATTCATAGAATATGCTCATATATGTTATTGTACAATATAAAATACATTTGCTAGTTGCAAAATATTATCATTTAAATTCCATGTTAAACATATTTTCCCCTTTCCATTCATATAGTGATGACATTAAAAGAATAATAAAAAAAACATATATATATATATATATATATATATATATATATTTCATATATATAATCTATATATTTATCAATCTGTTACGAAAAAGTTTGAATGGTGAATAAATGGGTTTTTTTCATCAAATTTTGACGTTTGTTGAATTTTCCTACATTAATATTTAAATTAGCATTCAAAATGATACTAAATATCCATTAAACGAATCGGATCAAGTATCGGATCGATTTAAAGAAGATTTATGCTTTTGCCATATTGACTTCAATTGGGTTGCATATTGACTCCAATTAAAGTTTTCGCAACTCGGTAGACCACAAACCGTTCTACACAAGAATCTAATTTTTGTATGAGTAATATATTTATAGATCTCATGAATTTATAATTTCTTCGATCTTTTTTTCGATGATGTAATTTTAATACAAAGGAGATTTTTTGATTAAAAGTTTACATCTAATACTTCTAAACGTAAAAAGGGAACATTTTTTAAACAAAACTAGTCGTTGGGGGACCGTAATACTTACCCATCATAGATATGCATAATATAAAATATGAAAATAAAACATGTAAACTATTTATAAAATGCATTGCAATTCGAATAAAATCGTGACTTGATGACGTCATAAACTTTAAACTTTAAATGCTCTATTACTGAATTGCGTAAAAGAAACATCCTTATAACTCCAAAAATGATAATCATATGAACTAAGAGTTTACTGCGCTAGATTAAGCTTATCATTTCCAATTAAAATATATCTTTTAATTGAAATTTGAAGGAAATACAGGGTCATGAAAAATCGAAGAGTGTGGAAATAGGATTACAAATATCTCGGCAACTCATTACCCGATCGACTTCATTCTTTATACAAAATTTATGTTTTTTTATTGTCTTTTATATTTACTCCTTAAAATAAACAATTTCGAAAATTTTTATATACCTTTTAGCAGAACGAATATTTCGAGAGTCCGAAAAAAATAGTTTCGGATAATCGAGGTTACTGAAATTCAATAAGCTTCTTCTCATTATTACATACTAAGTGCATACCGAATTTTTAGTCTCTATCTTAATTTGTTCGGAAGATAGAGCGTTTACAGACACACTCACAGACAGACGGACGGCAATTTTTTTTTTCTAAAAATATGTTTTTCGGAATCTCTGGTGTCTGAAATGTGTAAATCCGTCATTTTTTTTCTTCTACAAGACTTACCCTATACTACGTATGATGGGTAAGTAAAATTGACGCGAAAAATTTTTGCCGATGAAGAATTGTTAGGTTAGTTTTTGTAGTATTGCAGTATTTAAACTCCCTTTTTAAAATGAAATAAAAAAAGAAAATTTATCTCCAATTTCCTAATTTTACATCCGTTGGAATAACTAGCGTCATACAAAACAGCTTTAACGGTATAGGCCAGAATCAAATGAATTTCAAATGAAAAAAAAAAAAAAATAATTAAAATGAATTATGGATTATTGTTATGAGGTTTATTTTTTTCTTTAAAAAGGTAAATACGGATATTTGAATCTTAACGATAAATTTTCAGTGAAATTTTCATTACCTCTTCAGCGTTACACATATCCAGTGTTTATAACTCTGTTTTGTTTTGCTTTATTTTAATTAAAATATCTATGTCAAAGGACCAGATAAGAATATAACGAATAATTACACCAAATTTTATTTAAATCATTATTTTATCATATAATTTTGTTTAAATTTTATTCAATTGAAACATTAAAGGTAGTTTTTACAAAACTGTGGTACAAATCGACGGATAAGATTTTTTGATAATATCCATCGTAAATGCTGTTTTTTGTGTTGATTACATACTAAGTGATCCAAAGGTCATAGAAGAAATTAAAATACAATAATTCGCAAAGGACACAGACAGTGAGCATGATACTGTTTTCACAGAAATGTACAGAAAATACATGAATTTTTTTCGTATTAACGAACATTTTATTGTCTGACTACGAAGTGGCGTTTCAGTTTCGTTAGCAGTTTGGGTAGTGGCGCAGCGCAGTTAGCAACTACCGTTGCCAGGTCCGCTGTCACAAAAATCGGGACTGGAAAGCAGAAAAAAAAAAGAAAAGAAAAAAAAAAAGAAAGCAGGACTGCGTCTTCTAACTCAGGACATAAATATACAGTAAATCCTATTAAAACGGAACTTGTCTATAACGGAATCCTATCTTAAACGTAAACAAGGACGAAAAATCATGCACTAAGCATAGATTATAAAACACTTTCCATTAAATCCAGAAAGCTGTAACGAAACTTAAGCGTTAAATAAGGTGAAAGAAGATATGTAAGTAAACAGTTTAGAAAACATATACCACATTGAAAAATAAAGTTTTCTAAATTACCTTCCATTGTCAAAAAAGTAATCCTATCATTTTGTGCAGCCCTGTATATGATCTATAGATTTGGATGTATACTACATAGCATGGTAAAATTTAATTCAGTTAGAAAATTCAGATTTAGCAATTTTCGTCAATAGTTATAAATGTACTCGAAATCTTTTGTACAGCCCTGTATATTATCTAAAGACTTGTACACATCACATATTAAGCTAAAAGATAAAAAATGCATTCAGGTAAAAAACGCATAAGGCAACTTAAAACTTACTTCCAGCAATTACCAACCGTAAACAACAATGCGTCTTCTTCTTTACGTTGCCCTGTATATGAAATTATTTATATTTCACAAACTTCTATTAGTCTACTAAATACAGCATTAAAATGAGTAACACAATTACAAACTACCCTTATGCAATTCACTTCCATAGTCTGTAATACTTACGATTTCACTTGTGTAGCCCTGTATATAATAAACCGAATTTCTACACACCACGTACTATGAAAAAATTTAGTTAAATTTAAAAACCCAAACCAAACTTGAAAACGCACTTATGACACACAGATTGTAATTACCGCCCGCATACTGTATCCGATATATTTTGTGTGTCCCTGTATACGAACGATAAACGCAATGCACGCATACTTTTAAGGGAGCAATTTATAGTGCACCTCAGTAACGCATATAATTTTCATTATGTTTGAAATAGTGAAATATCATTCAGTTACACTGCAAACGAATTTTCGCCAATGTGTAACAGAATTCTTTTGTTTGACCCTGTCAATGAATAATAAATGCTTTGGACCCCATATTTTACAAAATGCATCTTTTAATGCACTTCATTATTATATATCAATTTCATCAAGTTTCAAATGGTGTAGCATCATCAAAATGCACTTAAAACGATTATTTCCCATTGACTGTAATGTAACGGAATACTTTTGAGTGTCCCTGTAAAAAAACTATAAGTGCTATACACTTCATTTTCAATAAGGAACATGCTGTAGTAAATGACAATAACATACAAACATTTCAGGGCAATCCGAGTATATTTACGCGAGTTAGAGGACGGACAGACGGACAAAACGGCTGACGGCAGACAAACCAAAGTTTTAAACACTTTTGAACTAGGTTGGAAAGTGTTAAAAAAATTCGTTGACCTTATTGACAAAATATCATACAATTATACTTGCTAAGACGAAAACCTATCTAAAACGGAATTTTCTACAATGACTGTGCAGTAAAATCTGTGAAAGCGGAATCGCTACACTGTAAAAAAAAAACTCGGAAACGTTACTCTATCTGGTGGGGCAGCAATGTGGCCCATCGGTTCTGTTATGTTTCCGCATATTTGGGAAAAGTATATAGTAACATTTCCGTATATTTCGGAAATGTTTCTACATATTTCGGAAATGTTTGTGTATATATCGGGAATGTTTCTGTGTGTTTCGGAAATGTTTCTGTGTGTTTCAAAAATGTTTCTGTGTGTTTCGGAAATGTTTCTGTGTATTTCTGTATTATAATTTCTTTTATTTAGGAGAACGATACACTTTTCTAAAAGAGTTAATATTATCCGATTCAATTTTATTGCATATTAATATTAAATTTGCAGTTAATCTTTTGTTGTACATTGTACATACAAAATAACTCGTTTGATAGTTTCTCTATACTCTTGGTCCATGAATCTATAATAAATATTAGATATTTGATTGATGAATGATATTATATAGTGTACTAGTATTAATAAAGTACAGATAGCACCGTTTATACGTCTTTATCATCTTTTCGTTTTGAGATTGGTTCCGATTCTTTGGTTCCGAACTTTTCTAATGATGAAATGTATCCTTTATATGACAGAACAAATTCCGAATTTCACTTATACTATACGTTTTTCACTCAGTTTTTATGAATCAGATATTTCTAAATAAATAACATTGAAAATTTGATTTATAGATCTATAAATAATTCTTTTTTTTTTTTTAAATGCAGCCTCATGAGTTCCATCCTCTAAATAGATACATAATGAAAATGTTTAATTTCCCTATACTTATAAATAGATAGATTTTAGTAATACCTTTCAACATTTTTTTTAAATCTTGTAAATAGATATACTATTCCAAAATATTTTATATCTGTGGTAATTATTTTATTTTCATGAATTGTATACTTATAAATAGATACATAGTTAAAAATGTTTTGTCTATTTGTAAATATTTTTAATATAGTGTTTTACAATTATCATGCTTCTAAATATATTCATTTAAAGGTATTATTTTATTCGTATAACTTGAGAAGTGCTGAGATAACCGGAAAAAAATATATATCTTTTTATAAGTATACAGTTCATGAAATAAAATTATTATTTTCAGATACGAAATCTCTTGACATAATATTTTTACTTACAAGATTAAAAAAATTATTTATTTAAAGGTAATTAAAGTAATACCTCTATTTTGGGAAATAAAGCATTTTCATCATGTATATGTATCTATTTACAGAATGGAATTTACGAGACCGGATTTTAAAAAAAGAATTATTTATAGATTTATAAATCAAATTTTCAGTTATATTTATAAATATCTCATTCATAAAAAATGAAGGAAAAACGTATAGCATAAGTGAAATTAGGAATTTGTTCTGTCATATAAACGATACATTCCATCATTAGAAAAGTTATGAAACGGAACCAATCTCAAAACAAAAAGATGTTAAAGACGTAAAACGATGCTTCATTAATACTAGTACTACACTATTATTCATCAATCAAATATCTAATATTTATTATAGATTCATGGAACAAGAGTGTAAAGAAACTATCGAACGAGTTATTTAACTTTGTATGTACAACAAAAGATTAACTGCAAATGTAATATTAATATGCAATAAAATAGAATCTGATAATATGAATTCTTTTTAAAAAAGCATATCATTCTCTCAAATAAAAGAAATTATAAAACAGAATACTTACAGCTCATATAAATACGTTGCATCTGCATTTGTTTTAAGCTATGTCTTTCTTCTCAAGAACAATACAAATCACGTGATAATGACATGTGCAGTAGGTCGGAGTAGATGAGCATGCGCAAATATTACTTCATTTCGAATTCCATTTTTAAACTTTATACGGAATGAGTGTAACATTTCCGAATATTTCAGTAACCAACATTTTACACTACCTATTCCGAAACATTTCCGCTATGGAATGTAACGTTTCTGACTTCTTCAGAATATTCACCGCTTTGAATATTTTTCCGAAAATACGTGTAACGATTCCGAAAAAACAAGTAACTGAAGAGAACACAAAGTTTACTATAAATTTCCCGAAACCTTTCCGCCTTGTCCCGAAACGCTTCTGAGTTTTTTTACAGTGTAGGAACCGAAACAAAAAATCCGTTTTGAAGAGGTTTTAGATTGAGCAGTTATACTATTTACGGTGTATTTATTGTACGGGTTCCACTCGTAAAGGACTGTGAAATGTTTACGTACTAAACCTGATTTCGTTATAAAGAGGTACCGTTTTCGAAGTTTTTACTGAACAAAGTGCAGTAAAACCTATAAAAACGGAATCGCTATAGGAACCGGAATTTTTGTCCATTATAAAGAGGTTTTCGTCTCAGCATACAGATTTGCACAGCATTTTTTTCAGCGGGACCATACAATTTTTCCGTTATAGACTGGTTCTGTTATCACGTGTTTTACTGTATTAAGCTCCACTCGGTGCAAACTAATGAATTACACAAAATATGCTACAGGAAAAAAAAAATGTTTATTTTACGGTATAATACTGTCACCCCAGCTGCCAGTATTATACCGTAAAATTAGCAGTAATAAACAGTAAAATAAGACAGTATTATACCGTAAAATCATTTTTTTTCAGTGTTGTACTAAAAGAAATAAAAAAAAAATTGTGCATTGCGAAAAATCGGGTCTTTTGGCGTCCCGCGCACTGGTTTCGCGGAACGAGATGTGGAACCCCTGAAAATCGGAACTCTTGACAACACTATTCGGATTTTGTAATAAATTGGAATTTGTAATAAATTTTCAATTTGATGGATGGTATTAGAGAAAATAAGCTGTCAGACGTAGCAAGATACTCAGCAGAGCATTGAAAAGGATGTTTGGCGCAATTCCTTCCGCATGATGGCTTAGAAAGCAGCAAGAGGAAGATTTGTGACCCATTACAGTGCCTACAGTGCTATTAGGCACTGTAGTGCAGAAAAATGCGGGTCAATGCAGTTATTTTGGCAACTTTTTAATATAAAGTATCCTGTGTCTTTCTGTACATTTATGCGAAAACCGCATCGTGGCTGTCTATCACTGAAAAAAAAAAAAAAATAAATAAAAAATTGTTGATTTTACGGTATAATACTGGCATCCCATCTGCCAGTATTATACCGTACAATTAACTGTAATAAACTGTAAAATAAGCAGTAATACACTGCTGCACGTGTATTACTGCTTATTTTACAGTTTATTACTGTTAATGTTATGGTATAATACTGGCAGCTGGTATGCCAGTATCATACCGTAAAATCAATATATATATATTTTTTCAGTGCACTGTTTATATTTTTCGAATTACTGAATTTTTAGGTCTACTGAGATTTTGTAAGACTCCTGTATTCCAACTTAATATCTGTACAGTCTAAAAAATACTTTAAATTCCACGCTACAAAACCTAGCTAATGTTTTTTTTTTTTTTTTTTTTTTTTTTTTTTTCATGAATAAAATGTTTTCATGAATAAATACCACCTTTAAATGTATGTTTTTTTTTTTTTTTTTTTTTTTTTTTTTTCACTTATATCGCGATAGCAAAAATGACCACGGCTTAGGCTGAGGACCTCTGATACATCTGTTCCAGAATCATTTCCCCCTCTGGGTTTCATTCTGCCGGCGCTTATGCTCTAATCTCTCTCTTTTTGTCTTTGCAATTTTACCTGATATATATCGTCAATAATTAACCATGTCATGAAGTAGAGAAATTTTCAGAACTTTCTTCATCTGTTTCTTTGTCCTACCTTTACATCTATTTGATGGCGTTTTTTGCCCATTGCACTCTTGTCTGATCTGTCAAATGTTTGAATGACATCGCCTATAATTAAGCACAGAAAACGTAATTGAAAAAGGTTGTTGATGCTATCAGACAGCTGTAATGAAACGTCACCCACCTATTTCGAATTTAATTTTCCGGTAAGACAAGTGATAAAAAATGTTTGTCTGCATTATGAGGAAAATAAAAACATATCAATTAAAAAAAAAAAATTCTAAATCTTCAAGGTTTTACAATTTCGTCAGACCTATTTCATGAAACACCGCGTGTGGTTGAAACATGCTGTAGTCGATTTGGTGCAAATTAACAACAAATTATTAACGTGTACTCCACGGTAATTTCAATTTTTGTTTGAAAGAACTGTCTTCCGTTATAATGTCTTTGGTTGAACCACATTTCTTGGATATAATTGGAATATTAGTACAGCTTCACTTCTTTTCGAGGTTTGTCGATTTTTTTTTCATTTTTACTTATCACAGAAGTTTATAATCCGAATTGGTTATATCATTTTAGAAATTTATCCTAAATCTGTTTTTAATAATAATAACAACAATAACAATCTACAGTGATACTGTGATGTAAAATAATGCTTTTATATAGAATATAAAATATGTTTTGCAAAAAAATATTTTACAATAATTAAAAACACATCTTAATACACTACACAGTTATAGTTTTTATTTTTATTTTCTTTTTTAACTAATACGAATTTGCTGTTTTGAATGTTATTTCACAAATCATTATTCAGAAAAAAAAAATTAAGCGTAGTCATTATTTTTTCTGTCATTGAAAAAACTGTTTTGTTTTATAGCACGATTATTAATTAATTTATTTTGCCTATCTTTC
Organism: Maratus michaelseni; assembly: GCA_963931845.1. NCBI lineage: Eukaryota > Metazoa > Arthropoda > Arachnida > Araneae > Salticidae > Maratus > Maratus michaelseni. The sequence continues at coordinate 189,950,557 of OZ007592.1, read as the reverse complement.
TATGGTTTTAGTATTACCTTATGATTATGTACCTTATGATTATGTATATTACCCTATTTTCATAAAATCAGTGCTCAAATTTCAGGTATCCTCAATAAGTTTAGTTTCAAAGTTGTTTTTTCTCCTGTAAATAAAGTTGCTTTATCCATTCTCAAGGATCCGATTCCCAGTCCTAATAGTTGGGGTATTTATAGATTTTTTTTGTGAATGTGGACTCTCTTATATTGGGCATACAAAACGAGCTCTTAGATTTAGATTAAAATAACATGAAAATTATGTTAAAAAATTGAAATTGGGTAAATCTACAATATAAAAGCATTGTTGGAATTCGAACCATGAGTTTAACTTTTCCGGAGGTAAAATTATTCAAAAATGCGATTCAGTATTCAGTATTTGATCTGAACTTTTACGAGGCTTATCATATCCATAAATATGCAGATTCCTTGGTTAATGACAGGGCTAGCACCCCTTTTCTCTCTCTTGTGTAGAGAGATCCTGCGCAGTGATGCCTGTTTTTTTTCCGGTGTTTTCCTGTCAGGTTAGCCAATTTTACTTTCCCTGGTATTTACCAGGGCTAGAGAAAAGACCTGGGTATATACACTCTTGCCTTTGCCATTTTTGGCCAATTCACTAGCCAGTACTCGGGGCTATTGCCGAGCATGGTTCCATGAATCCTTTTATCTTTTATTTTATTTATTTATTTATTTATTTATTTATTTTACACTGATGAAGGGGATCTGAATGAACCTAGAAACGGCCGTATGGGGTTTCAATGTTGGGGTATTTTTGAATTTGTGTATTTTAAAGTTGTTTAGCTTTTCTTATGTCTCTGTACCCTCCCAAAGTAAACATTTTCTGACAATACACGAAATAGTTTTAATTATGCACTGAAATTCACAAAATTACACAAATGCGAACTCTATTCTTCATACAATGTAGACACCCAGTTATTTATTAACAAAAATAACTATCCTGATTATTATTATAACCTTGTTCTTGAAGAAAACTCGGAAAAGCAAAAAATGATTCAAGTAATTCGATTTCGGTAAAATACGCCACTATACTACAAAAAAAAAAAAAAAATGATTTTACGGCATAATAATTATTATCACGGGCCCAGGCAACGCCTGGCAGATCAGCTAGTATTATATAATATTTAGATTCATTGCAATTGTTAAATAAGCTCTTTTTTTATACTTATTTATTTAACACAATCATACTGATTGGTAAAGAAATCATAAGAGTTGTAGTTTTTCTAACTGAGAGGAAAAATATTTTACACTTTTTCATACATAAAATTCTACACTAATTCATGCACAAACGTGCATGAATTACACTTTTTCTCTCAGTTGTAAAAGTTACAACTCCTATGATTTCTTTACTAACCAATATGATTGTGTTAAAATAAATAAGTGTAATTACGTATCTAACGTTTATCAGAGTTCATTTGCTTGCAGTTTATTCTGTTGAACTGTTTCTAATAACGGACCAGATGTCAGTACCAAAAAGTTGTCTGAGTTAAGTGTGTCTGCCAGACTTGGCCAAGTTAGTTTTGTTGGAAGAGAGTTGACTATTTTTGGTACTTATTTATTTTAACACAATCATACTGATTGCTGGAGAAATCATAAAAGTTGTAGTTTTTCCAACTGGGTGGAAAAGAGATTTTCACCTTTTCACTCAATTGTAAAAGTTACAACTCTTATGGTTTCTTTACTGATCAATACGATTGTGTTAAAACAAATACGTGTAATTACGTATCCAACGTTTATTGGATTTCCTTTGCCTGCTGTTTATTTTGTTGAACTGCTTGTAATAACGGGTCATATGTCATTGCCAAAAGGTTGGCTGAGTAAAATGAGTTTGCCGGATTTGTCCGGGCTAGCTTAGTTGGAAAAGCGTTGGAAGCTTAAACCAAGGGTTCGAATCCTACCCTGGACATTTTTTCACTCAGTTGGAAAAATTGTAAACCTTTTTTTCGTAGCCAAACTTAAATATTGTAACATTTTTACTATTTTTGTTTCACATGCTATCTAATCCCCCACCCTCCCCACATAGAGCGGAATGAGGTACAAATTTGATTTTGATCTATGTTTATGTTAAGGGTATACCTTAAAGAAATATATACCCTTAAAGAAATTTATAAAACATATTTATGTAGAGTCATCAGCAAATACATTATTTTATTGTAGTACCAATTTATATTAAGTCCGTTTTTAATCTCCATTATATATTACATACATCGCGCTTTTTAAATAATTTTAATTGCGTATTAATAGAATTAATAACTGTTCTATGATAGACTTTAAAAATAGCATGAATGTAGCAGTGTCCATTTTTCAGATAGTGTTATCAACATACTAGTGTTATCCACACTAATTATTTGCAAATATTACCGTTTAAGTGCAAAGAATTTAACATCTTTTTTACTTTCTTCTATCTTTACAAGAAGAAAGTATTGGATTCATGAAAATTTTCGACTTCCGGTTTTCGACGGATTTATACGTTTTAGAGGGTCCTGAACACGATTTGATTGATTTTAGAAAATGTCTGTCTGTGAGTCTGTGACTCTGTCTGTCTGTCTGTCTCTCTGTCCGTCTGTCTGTCTGTCTATATGTGAAAAAAATTTTGTGGGCGCTCTATCTAAAGAACTAATCCACGAAATTTAATAAAACTTCGTATTTAGTTAATCCCTGATGTAAATTGGTGCTGATTAGTTTTCGGTGAAAATCGCCCAACAGGTGGCGCTGCTATGCTGCATTTTTCGCGGTTTCCGCAATAGCACTATCCACTTATTTTCATCAAACTTCAGATTCAGTTAGATCTTGACATAAATAAAAGCTGATTATGTTTTGATGTAGCTATCCCAACAGATGGTGCTGCTATACCACTTTTTTCATTATTTTTACGATAGCTATATCTCAAGAACTAATGCACGGAATTTCATCAAATTTCAGATTCTGTTAGAGCTTGACAAAAATAGATGCTGCTTACATTTTAGTGTAAATAGCCGAACAGGTGGCGCTGCTGTGCTACTTTTGTCATTAGTATCATGATAACTATAGCTCAAGAACTAATGCACGGATTTTCATCAAACTTCGGATTCAGTTAGATGATGACATAAGTTGTTGATTAGGTTTAGGTCTGAATTTCCAACAGGTGGCGCTGCTATGCTACATTTTGTAGGATTTACACGATTTTAGCAATAGTCATATCTCAAGAACTAATGCACGGAATTTAATAAAACTTTAGATTCACCTTGATATGAATTGGTGCTGATTCTTTTTAGTGTTTGCGAAACCTGTGTGAGATAGAAGGAAATTTTGGGATTGGCACATCCGATTAGTTTCTTTAATAGATAAATGGAATCTGGAACATCATCCCATCATCCCTTAATCCGGAACATCTGGAATTATAACCGCTTTACTGCCTGATAGCAACCTTTCTGTGGTTGTTGGGAGCTGAAAATCGCCTTAAAAGTTAACTACGACAAGTTTTATGATACAATCTTTGTTTTAAAGTAAAAAGATAATCATTGATCAATATCTTGAAAAAAGAACATCGGAAATTTCTATACATTAACGAAAGAAAAAAAAAAGACTTTGTCAAAGAATGTGTCAGATAATAGCCGGTGTATTTGAAGACAGCTGTAATAAATTTACAGTCTCATTTCTACTAACTTTGAAATACCAAATCTTTAAAAACAAGCGAAGAAGTTTAATTACGAATTTAAAATTTAAAATTTCTATTATCGGAACAAGTTGTCGGAGGATATAAAAACCTTTACAGTATATTTTTTTAGGGGGATTAGCTGATTCCGCTGTCAGAATTTTTTTATTCTAAAAATCTACCCGAATTTTCAAATTTTTCTATTCATTTATTTACGGAATTTCTGTGATTAAAAAGTAAAAAATTATATTAGAAAATTCCGGTAGGTTTCTTAAATAATAATTAAAAAAAAAGTGTTGAATTGTGAGTTAAAAGATTTTTTTAGTATAGACTGCAATTAGAGACTAAATCTGAAAATGTATATAGAGAGAAAGTTATAGGGACACAATAAGATATTCTGTCTCCCAGACAATAAGTATAATGGGATAATAAGAGACATTGTTGAAAGTACACACATAAAAAAAAAAATTCATATTTTACAAAGTAGAATATTAATTAAGATCTTTTTAATTACAAACTGGCACATTAATTATACCTGAAATTTTAACCAATTTTACTCTATAACATTTTATTGTGAAAAAGTCTTGAATGATTATGAGTTATTAAAAGTGAAGGTATTTTTCAAAAACAATGTATATAATAAAAAGCATGACAACTTTTTATTTGATAGGTAATAATCTTTTATAAGTATATTTTAGCCTATTCTTTATATTTTTAAATTTTAAATTATTTAGAATTTGTTTATTTTTTGCCCCAGTTTATTACCCCAGCTTCCCCTAATTGATATTTGTTTCAGCTCGCAATTAGCCATATTATCGGAACAGTAGATGTAAAATACATACAGTCCAATTTTAATAGTATACTATTATTACAATTCTTTTTATATTTATATTATTCATTATGATATACAGTCGAACCTCGTTAACACGAACACTCAAGGGGAATTTTTTTTTGTTCGTGTTAAAAGTAGTTCGTGTTATCCGACATATTATACATTACATACAACTGGATGGGGCAATCGGAAGCAGTTCGTGCTAAAAGTAATTCGCGTTAAGCGTGTTCGTGTTAACGAGGTTTGACTGTATATGTGTGTGTGTGTGCGCGTGTAATAATAATAAAAAAAATCGTCATTTTAGCTTGATTAATTTATTCCAAATTCTTACAATTCTACCTTTTTTCCCTGTCTTTTAACCATATCTTAAATATAAATTATATTTTAACTCCTTATCTTTAATCAACATATTCTTTTAATTCGTATTCTAAAAATCTTAATCTGTTAAAAGCTACACTTCTTTGTAAAAACCACTAATTTATTCCTTCATATTTTGAGACATTAAATTTTTATTTCTTTGGAACGTCTCTTAATATCATTTTTATTTTTTATTAAAATTATCATTCGATATCCCATGATTCATTTCAACTCCCACATCTAACTTTTTCATTTTAAAATTATGCCGAGTATAATGAAGAGTCCCACAGCCTTGACACCCGCTCATCGGTTAAATTACTCCTGCATTGGCGAAAGATTACTACGTCTCACGGAGTATAAAACGCGTTACACAACCTTGGAGCTCAAAAATTTTACGTTTTTTGACTTGTTAAGTAAAACTCGTCACTTGTAGAAGTGGCTTTAAATCGGTGTATATCTCTAATAATATGTAGCATCTTCATGCTTTTTTCTATGGCGTAGCACAGCTCAGTTATGAATTCTCAACTTGATAATTAGTTGAATTTTCTATGCTTTGTGAATTGTTAATAAATGTATTGATAATAATGCAGCTTCCTGTTATTTTTACGGGAAAATTCCTGGTGTTTTTCATAAACATCGTTTTCCATCTAGAGCCTTCGACTGGAAAACATATGTTATTCTACAAATTCATCGCATACCAGAATTAATATGTGGATGTAATTCACTATGAAATGGAAAATCATTTCATTTCTCTCTCTCTCTCTCTCTCTCTCTCTCTCTATATATATATATATATATATATATATATATATATATATATTAATTTGTCATGGGCCTTTATTTTGTAGTGGCTTCATGGCCACCACTTTCACACACATGTGTGTCATGTATGTAGACGTTTGTGTTACGTTGCCACTACTATAGTGAGATAATACTCCTTTATGTTTCCTTCATTGTTTGCCCCAAGCTGAGATGCGCTACTGCCTCCTCAAATGCTGGATAGGCCAACTCTTAGTCATACATTTTGAATAGGATTAAACAGGAAAATATTTAAAGTGATGAAAACATTGCTGAAAATACCACCCATTTCTTCACTGAAAAGTGACAAGTATATTGGGAGGCACAATTTCAAATCATTTCATCTCTCTAAATGTGAGAAATGTGGAAATAAAACTTATTGCGAAAGGCTTGACTCTAAACTTGCCAAAAATTTACCTTTAATTTAGATTATACAGTCGTCATATAATATACCTATATAACTTAAAACTTCTTCTTCTTTTTTTTTTTTTTTTTTTTTTTTTTTAATTTTATAAATTGCATTGTGAAAACTTCTTATATTTATAACTTGATTCTAAGCCGGAAATAAAATTAAAAATAGCAAGAACGAAAAATAATGAGTCAAGCATAGATTATGAAACACTTTCCAACATAGCCAGAAAACTGAACGAAACTTCACCGTTAAATAAGGTGAAAGAAGATATGTCCTTAAACAGTTTAGCAAACATATAACACATTGAAAAATACAGTTTTCGAAATTATCTTCCAGTGTCAAAAAAGTAGTGGAATTATTTTTTGCAGCCCTGTATATGATCAATAGATGTGGATATATAGTATGACAAAGTTTAGTTCAGTTAGAATATTCACATTTAGCAATTTTCGCCAATCGATGGAAATGAACTCAAAATCATTTGTACAGCCCTGTATATTATTTGAACTCTTTTGTACACACCACATATTAAGCTAAAAAGCAACTTAAAGCTCTCTCGCAGCAATTTCCAACCATAAACGACAATATCTCTTTTTCTTTGCGTAGCCCTGTATATTAATTTATTTATATTCCACAAACTTCTATTAGTCTACTAAATATAGTTCAGCAGGAAAATGCAATTCAAAAGTACCCTTAAGCAATTCACTCCCATGCTCTGTAATACTTACGAATTCCCTTGTGCAGCCCTTTATATGATCAACCGAGCCTATAAACACAAACGTACTATGAAAAAAATTAGTTAAATTTAAAAACGCAAACCAAAGTTGAAAACGCACTTATCACTCATAGACTGTAAATATCGCACATGCACTGTATCCTATATCTTTTGTGTGTCCCTGTAAATAAACGCAATGCACACAAGAGAGCAATTTATAGTGCACCCCAGTAATGCATATAATTTTCATTATGTTTGAAAAAGTGAAATATCACTAAATTGCGCTGCAAACGATTTTTGCCCATACAACGATGTGTAACAGAATTGTTTTGTTTGACCTAGTAAATGAATAATAAATGCTTTGCACCCCACATTTTACAAAAAGCATGTTATGCGCTTCATAATTATATATTAATTTCATCATGTTTCAAATGGCGTAATATCATCAAAATGCACTTGAAACGATTATTTCCCATTGGCTGGAATGTAACAGAATACTTTTGACTGTTCCTGTAAAAAAACTATAAGTGTTACGCACTTCAGTTGAAATAGGGAACATACTATTGTAAACGACAATAACATACAAAATTTTCAGGGCAATCCGAGCATACTTACGGGAGCTAGAGCACGGCCAGATGGCCAGACAAATCGAAATCATAAACACTTTTCAACTTTTAGTTTGGAAAATGTGTTAAAAATACCACTTCTACTAATCTTCCAATACCCCTTTCCCTTCTATCCAATGGATTAAAAGAAAACCACTTTTAAAAAAAGAAAGGAAAGTATGCAACGCTTTAGGAATAATAAAGAGCAGGTAGAATGATTCTAGAAAGAACTCAGGTAATGACCTTTTAACAAGCCTTGAAGTAGAATGGAAATGTTTACGTCATTCTGACATAATGATTGGCTTCTTTGATAGTCATACAGTAAAATCCGCGGAAATGACGTTATACAAAATACTATTCCAATGGGTTACAGAAAACATTCGCAATAATGATTGAGACGATAAATAGTTTTATATAAAGATAAATATATTTTTTCAACTTTTTAACACTTTCTAACATAGTTGAAAAGTGTTTATGAATTCGGTTTGTCTGTCGTGCTGTAACTCTCGTAAATATACTCGTATCGTTATGCAATTGATATATGTTATTGAGGCTTACTGTGGCATGTTCGGTATTGGAAAGAAAGTATGTAGCACTTATAGTTTTTTTACAGGACACTCAAAAGAATTCCATTACATTGCGGTCTATGGGGAAAAATCGTTTGCGGTTATTTTAATGATGTTACACAATTTCAAACATATTGAAATTGATATATATCACTAAGGTGCACTACAAGAGACTAATTATAGAATGTGGTGCGCATAGCACTTATAGCTCCTTTACTGGGATACTCAAAAGAATTCCGTTACATTACGATCTATGAAGAAAAATTGTTTGCAGTTTAGTTTAATAAAGTTTCACTATTTCAAACATATTGAAATTGAAATATATCACTAAGGTGCATTACAAGAGGCTTACTATAGAATATTGTGCGTATAGCTTTCATCGTTCATTTACAGGGACACACAAAAGAATTCGGTTAAAGTACTGGTTATTAATAATAATGGCTGGGAATGCTTTTTCAGTTGCTGAACGCGTTTTTAAATTTAACTAATTTTTTGTCTATTACATGGCGTGTATAAATTGTATACAGGGCAGCACAAAAGTTCTTGAGGACATTCCCATTTATTGTCGGAAATTGCAGAAGGGAAATTTTAAACTGTGCTACGTGTTTCCTAACTGAGTTGAAATTTAGCATTCTACTTAGTATATATACAAATGTATAGATCATATACAGGGCTGCACAAAAGAGCTCGGATATTTTTCAGAATACTGTTGGTAATTCCTGAAATTGGATTTTTAAATATGTTATGCGTTTTCAAAATTATTTAGTTAGATATCATCTTACACCTTACGGTAAAGATTTGCAAAATTATTTTGGAAGTGTTGGAAAGTGTTACATAATCTATGCTTGACGCATGATTTTTCATTCTTGTTATATATTGAAATCTCTTTCCCAAAAAATTAGAGGGAAAGGATCTATTCATATTACTTTTATTTAAAAGAAAGACATTGTAGCTGAAAACTTATAAGGTCGTCGTTCCCCTCCCCGCCCCCACCAAAATAAAATAAAATTAAATTAAATTAAATTAAATTAATAAATAAAATTTTAATTAAATAAAAAATGAATATTGGCAACGGGCTCGAATTTTTTAACTCTTTTAACGCATTTATTTAAAAACCTTAGGCCTATATTTTCAAATGCAGTTTAAAACATTTCAGAAATAAAATAGAATATATTTACAAAGTAAGACTGTCATAATATTTTTGTAAAAATCTAAAAAGTCTAAAATTTTTAATGTAGTAAGTTTGTTTTAAAATGTTTTTCATTTTTTGTTTTAATTATTATTATTACTTTTCGGTCAAATAGTGTACGGAAATTATTGTAATTGTGATGTATGAATACGGTGAATGAATACGGTAGCAGCCAAACGGCGGCGTGGCGTTTTAGATTCAGCTCCCATTTACCAAATATGTCACAGGCCACTGCCATGCGAACTTTACACATTTTCGAAAAAATCGGACAAAGAGTTTAATATTGTAACTATTTTTCAACCATTTTGTGACCAAAGAAAGTTAATGGGCGTTTTTTTTTTTTTACATTTTTTTATTTAGCTTAATTTGGTTCATGTATATGTAAAGATGTAATTTTGTAATTGATTTTTCATTCACTTCCTAATGTGCTAGAATTATGAAAATTATGTACACAAGTGTGTTCTCGATGTCAGTACAATATTTTGATATTTTTAGCATTTAATTATAAATTAACAAATTAGTTTTAAGATATTTTTTGTTACCTGGTCACAGGTGATAAATCGACAAATATTCTTTATTGTTATAATTATATACGAGTTACAACAATTAAGATAATTATGTACCAAACCACGCTTGCTAAAAAATGTCAACTGGCTGTGAAACTGCAACACTGAAATATTTTAAACACTAAAAAGTAGAAAATAAAATATAAATTGCGAAAAAGTCTTTCCAGCCTGTACCAGGAGGAAAAATGAGCTTTCCTATTACTTAGTTTTAATAATTCAGTTAATTTTACTCCAAATCGCGAAAGCTAAAATTACTCGAACCCGATTATAGAAGATTACGAGTTTTTGTCAATACTGAATTGTAATGGAAATTTCCAGAAATTGGTCAGCTATCGCCAAGTTAGTTTCATTTCTGACGACTTATTTTTGTCGCCGAATTTGGAGATAATTCACAAAGTATCACCAACATTGACCAGAATTTGAGGCTGGTGGGACACCATTACATACGTACATTTGCGCGTGCATGCGTATGGGCGAATACTTTATGAATACCAATATCTTTTTCTGTTAAACATGACGTCATTTTATGATATGACTATTAGTTTTAAACGTTTGCGAGTTGCAACAATAGTTACAGCAATGAAATTAAATTTTCGAGAAACCACTTTCGCTGAAACTTAAATTAGCACTGAACACGATTACGGAAGAATCCATTTATTTTTAATCCGCTGTCAAACTGTCAGCCACCCAAGAAATTCAAATTACTATATCTCAGCCATTTTTTACGATAGAGGCAAAACAGAAAATGCTCTGCAATCCTGTCATCAAATCTGCATATCCTTATATCAAAACCTAACACTTAAAGAAAAAAATATTTTGGATTTATATTTTTTTTTGTGTATTTTTTTTTTAATTTGAAATCTTCAAGTGGCCACCATTTTGAAAAAAGCTAGTGGATCAAACTAGCCAACGAACTCGGTCGAGATCTTAGTAAGCCCTCCACATATACTTAGTCACATAATTGCGAGTACTATAGCATAACAAAAATCAGATAAAGAGTGTAATAATATTTTTTAAAATAATGAGTTATTAACTCAAGTAGTCATTTAAATATTTTTATTACTCGCTTTCATCTTATGTCGATACTACTATGATGTTTCACCAGAGCGTGAAGGGATTTTGTAAAGTAGAAAAAAAATCATAAAAAAACAAACAAAGAAAAGAAGTTACAGTGTATTTTAACAGTCTGATAAAAGCATATGGTAATTTAAGTATTGTATTTTGTTGCGGAAAAAATGGCGAAATATCTACATCTTAAACAATTTAATGAAATTTATGTAAATTCAATTTCTATATTTATTTTAATTTAAAAGCTTTTTTTTCAGCATGGGTGGGATGAAAATTCATTAAAAATTATGTCATAATTTAGCAAAAGTGTTTAAGTTTTATGAACGTGTGCACGTTTTTTTAGGCCTTATGGTCATTTTCAACAATGAAAGCATTTAATCTTGGAGAAATTGTTTTTATTTATTTTTATTTACATTGCTATACACTATCTGGTCAAAAGTGTCCGGACACTTTTGATTTTAGACATTTTATCGAATATCTAGAGAAATATTTGACGAATTCCTCTGGAACTTCATGAATGTAAATAATATGTTTGACCTCATATCTTTCCAGCCAAGAGCAATTAGGAGATCAGGGACAAATTTAATAAAATTATTATTTGCGATCACGCTGTAAAACTAAATGCTCGAAATGATCTGTAGCTGTAGCAGATGGCTACGTAGGCACTGTACACAACATTTGTGTTCATTCGTAAAATAATAGCACGTATACTTATGGAAATATAAAAGTTTAAAAAATCCCAGATGATCTGTTTGCTTATAGCATGTAGGATTTTAAACCAAATTTAACTTCACTTTCAGGAAATTTGACAAACTGCAGAAGAAACAAAATACAGCCGAACCTGATTAACGATAAATTTGAAATTTTGTTCATGTTAACAGTAATGTTATCAGTTGCTAAATTTCTGTATTAATTTAGAAAAGAATTGGCAAAAACAAATCATGTTAAAAGTAATTTACGTTAACGAGTTTGGACTGTGCTGTAATTAGAATATAAATATATATATTAAATATTTGATGAAATATGAACATTTGTATGAAATAATTTTAAAATGCGCATGCGCGAACGATAACATTTTCTTTTCATAATTTAGCAGCCGACTATATAGGACAGCTCATTTAAAAAGGGCAGTCGAATATCGTGAAAATTCAGAAAGATAGCGGCGATGTACTGAACAATTGCTTTCTAAAAGTAGCTGGATGATAAAGACTTTGACATAAATTAGTACTGATTAGGTTTTGATATAAATCGCCCAACAGGTGGTGCTACTGTGCTGCATTTTGCACGATTTCAGAGATAGTTATATCTGATAAACTAATGCACGGAATTTCATCAAACTTCATATTATGTTAGAAGTTAGACCTTGACATAAATAAACCCTTATTAGGTTTGGGTGTATACCGCCCAACGGGTGTTGCTTCTATGATCTGTTTTTCAGGATTTCCGCGACAGCTATATCTCAAGAATGACTACATTGTCTTTTAATTTTCGTGGCTGACGATTTGATTGATATAATGGCCACAAAGCACAACATACTAGTTTAAATTTTTATAAGAAAAACAAATATGAAATGCAGGGTATTTTCAGGACATTCTTTAAATTGTCTTTGAAATTTTTGTTTTGAGATTTTTTTTTTAAATATTATTCTGTTAGTAATTCCATTTTATTTATTTATTTATTTTTTAAAATAACTATTTGTTTAACCCTGAAGACAAATATTTATTATTTTCTGTGCCCAAAATTGAAACAATGTGCAAAACGAGTTATTCTTTGATAAATAAAATTTTAAACACGCCTAAAACTTGATTTTTTTTTTCTAAGATTTTACAAATGTAAAAAGAAAAAAAAAAAAAGAAGAATTTTTGTATAAATACACATTTCAAGAAAAAAAAATGAACAAAAAACATTTATAAGTATACCTAAATGTATTTTTTTTTTGTCCGGGACCACCATAAATGTTGTTCCAGAACACACTGAAAATCAATAAACAAATAAATTTGGTAACATAAATCATCGTCAAAAATAAGAGGTTTTCTTCTTCGTCTTTTTCTTTATTCTTTTAAAGGTGGAAGAAAGGTGATGTGGAATTCGATGTACAATGTTCGAGAACCACGGCAGACGAGTTTTTTCTATTCTCGTCGGCTGTTCTACGGGGTATCGTGTTATTCACCTTGAACGTGAAGTGAATCACCATTGACTGGAAAAAATCAAATCAAACTCTCGCTTAAGAATAAAAAAAAAATTTTTTTGCGCGGTTTCATTACAGCGGAAAAATATTATCATGTTGACTGGAAAATACATTTTATAGTTGCAATTGTTGTTGATATTGTGTTGTGACGTAGATTGATAGATTTATCAGGTATCTTGTCTTATATAACTGTTTTTCGCATTATATATCTGCTAACGTTTGCCGTATGAGCATGTTGGAAAATGTTAGACAATTTCGTGAATTTAATTTATAAAACTGCTTCAAGTTTAATTGTTTATAGTTTTGGAGCTTGTTGGGAAGTTTTGTGCAAGAACTGAAATTCTTCAGACCGAGATGTCATTATTTGGAATTAAAATTGACTATTCTAATTGAAGAATAAAATGAAATAAATGAAAGGCCACATCTATTTACTTCGGTAAGTCGTTTTACGAATACATTTCTATGTAACATCCATTTATTATTACTATCAGACCCACCCAGCGTTGCCTGGGCAGACTGTCATTGAAAAATATAACAGTGGAGTGGACTTTATATATATATATATATATATATATATATATATATATATATATATATATAAAGACTGAATAATATTTATTTATACTAAAAACTTGTAAAAAAAATTAAATAAGAGCTAAAATTTCAAAAGTATAACAGTTACTTTTAAAAAAAATGAAACGGTCAGGGAAAATTATTACACTTACTTTTCCCTTTTTACTAAAAATCCCTTTTTAAAAATCACTGCTTTGTTTACATTTTAAATTTTATATTGCTAATTGTATTTGTTAAATTATAAATATTAAATGCTTACAAAAATCAATATTTCAAATGAAAATGTATAAAAATATATCTATTTAATTGTTAATGTTGACAAATTATAATTACAATTTATTCGCACTATCATCAAGAAATCATTGTTTGTTTCGCTTTTATTCCTGTAGATGACAGCACCAAACAGTTAAATGTAAAAAATTCTGGCCTAAAACATGTCAAAGGACTTTTATGCAATAACCAATGAGATGCGTTTCATTCAGGCGTTGCCATTAAACAATTAACAAATAGTCGCGATTTCTGTGCCACGTACGATAGCGTAATATATATATAGATTATTATTATTATTATTATTATTATTTAAATTCCAATGCATTATAATCTTTTAACATTTGCTGTCTCTGGTGTAAGCGAATATGCTATTACTACTACTGTTTTTCTATACTCTTTTCTTTGATTTTGCTCCGAAGTAAGTTCACCATCTCCTCCCCAATATCCCATCATAGCAACAAATAAGTTTCTAGATGACTTAAATGAAAATGTTAAATTGAAATGTTTAGTGGTAATATTTAGGGGAAAGAAGAGTAAATCCGCATACCTTATTATTAGTTGAAGCCCAAATTTCCAACAGAATTTTGTGCAATTTTGCATACATACTCTGCACTTATCCTTGTACCATGATATCATTTTAAATATATGATTAGTTTATCACATTTTACATTAATAAATGATTATTTGTAAAGAGTCAAATCATTCGGTCTTCCCCATACTGGTGAGATAAAACCTCATGTATTCGTTAATCGTTAATCTTACAGGGAACGAAAAAGTTTAGACTTATTTTAAAACGGAACAGTATATTTTATTTCACAACTTTAAGTAAGGATATAAACTAATATTTTTTCAACTTTAATCCTAACAAATTAATATTTTAAAACAAAATGATAATTATTTTCATTACAATTTGAGAAATCGCAGCACAGAAATTCATCTCTTTATCAGCTGTATAATATAATCATAATCACTCTTGTTTGTCCATGTAGTTGACTGCATTTTCATCAAACATTGTTTACGGGCTCTTCAATTATTGTTTTCCAATATCCTTTTTTATTTCACGTAGGGTATTTGATTTTACCCTCAAGAGAATGTGGGTCGCAAAGCAAGTCATAAAATTGCACCTATAAATGCTAGCAAAAGTTTCATTGCGGGAAATAAATCTTTATTAAACGTGCAATGATATAAAAAGTTTCAATAACTTTAAATGGGTTCATATTTAAGAATTTTGAAAACTGGCAAACATTTAAAAAAAAAGGGTAAAATAAATTTTCCAATATAGAATCGACACAATTGCCAGCATTGAGATATCGTAATGGCTGCTTCTTCTTCTTGTTTGGAGCTAAGTATTTCAGCCATTACCCGCTCTACAGGGCTGCTCAAATTGAGTCAACTGAGGTATCCGGTGTTCAACCGGCTACACGGTTTTACTCTACTTTCCCCAAATAATAATGGGTTTATAATTCATTTTACAAAAGTAAATGCCATCATCAGTTGCTTGTTGCTTTAAAATTAATATAAAATGCGCCAACAATATTTTTCATCATTTTAATAAAATAATGTTAAAAAAAGATGAGATTTGTATGGTTAAAATTGAATTCCAACGTTACCTTTTGCACTTATTTTCATTTTTGCACACAATCCCTTTCTTTTACAACAAAAAGGAATATCAGAATGTATTGTGTTCTAATCATTAATAATTATTATTTATTTATCTTTAACTACAGACGTATTATTTTATAGTTAGAAAACATTAAAATATTTTGCTCATTATAATTTTAATGTTGGTAAATGGGTTGTTTGAATAAACTTATTTTAACAGTTTATTTACATAAATGTAAATAAATGTATTCATATATCAATAAACTGTTCGAAATATTCACTGCTCCATTTGGTGTAATTTAATATAAGTATTACATTTCCCCCTCGAAATCGGTAAAGTTTAATATAATAAGGTGCGTGTCACGTATCATCCAACGGGTATCAAATATTCACCCTTTGACGTCAATAATTTCCAGCAGAGGCTATTAAATATAATGATGTGAATCACGAAAACTAATATTTACTATATCGCACCAAAGAAAAAAAAAACTAGACATTAGCGGAGACATGTACAGTAGGGTGGAACGAAAAAACTTTTTTTTAAATCTCAAAATGCTATAGTTTTCAAAAGTTGCCTTTGATCAAAATAAAGACGGAAATTAAATAATAGCGTAATTGGATTATGTTTTCAGGTGCCGCAAGAAGGGTAAACTTTAGGTTTCTATTAAAATTTTGACAATTTTAGCAGTTATGTAAAAAAAAATAGTAATAATAATTTCAATATGCTATAGTTTTCAAAAGTTGCTTTTGATCAAAATAAAGACGGAAATTAAATATCAGCGTGATTGGATTATGTTTAGAGGTGCCGCAAGAAGGACAAACTTTAGGTTTTTATTAAAATTTTGACAAATTTCGCAATTATGTTTAATTTTTTTTCAATAGGCTATAGTTTTCATAAGTTGACTTTTATATCAGTTTTAATCAGTTTTAAATCTTTTTAATCAGAACACATAGTAAACTTACTACGTAATACATTTTAATTACAAAAATAATGAAACATAAATAGTATACAATGAGGTAGAAACAGAACAAAGTTCAGAAGAGAACACTATACTATCCCAATTTTTTTATTGCCTCTACGTGCAGTGTCTCTGAAACCTGAAGTAATCAAAATCATAGTCAAATTCGCATGAAACTGCGATTTGTGGCTTCTACTTGCTATCGAACTTGAGTATCAGACAAAATTGTTGCAACAATTCCAAGCGCCGCTCTGCAGGATATTGGTCTGATTAGTGACGAAGAAAGAAGTATGACAGAAATGTATTGACAGAATAAAAATTAGATGAGAACAAATAAAGAACCGAAAAAGATCTGTAGAAGAAACTGTAAAACTAGTTACAGAAAGTAATTGTTTTTTTTATGTAAGAAAAGACAAGACTATTGTGCAAGAGAAGAAAGGAACTAAGTATTACTAAATAACTGTTAACGAAGAGCATATATCACTTGTTCCAGAACTTTGGATCAAAATTTTCAAGACACGTAAAGCCGATTACTGGCACTGGAAAAGGTATAAAAGACAACATAATGACATTTTTAAATGGCAACAAACAATACTTAAACATTACTGCAATTGGATATGATGGAACTGCCTCGAACACTGGATTGAATAATGGTGCAATTGCTTTATTGGAAAAAGAATTATGAAAGCCCCTGCAATGCTTGATTTGTCTGTTTCATGCAAATGAATTACCCGTTCGTCATCTATTTTCTTTCCTAGATGGAAAAACTAAAAATCGAAATGAATTTGGAGTGAAAATAAGGTAACAACTGGAAGAATGTTATGAACTTCCAGTGACTAAGTTTTCACCTATTGAAAATAACATTCCATTGCTAAAATTTAAGGATAATTTAAGTATGAACCAAATATATTTCTTAGAAATGTGTAACAAAATCTTCGTTAGAAGTTGCTCTTCTCATTTGTCTATGAAGAAACCAGAAAAAAATTGTCATTCACCATGGTTTACCTTAGCAAACAGAATAATTCGCTTGTACGTGGGAACAAAATATCCATCACAAAATCTCCAAATACTGACGTTAAAGTGTATGCAACTATTTGGTTTAACATAAAGTTGAAACCATCTATCTATGGGCGAAGCACTTGTGAAAACGTGTTAGCTATTTACGTTACCTCAATTACACTCCTAAAAATGTAATTGATCCAATCAGCCAAAGCAATGCATACTTTGCTGCACATGAAAATGTACTCCATTGTATGCTATCAGGTGATAGAAGTGATTAAGAAGTTTCCATTACGCTGAATTGTAAAAGCAGGGACTGTAAATGAAGTTGGCATCAGAAATGTTTTAATTCCTGTATGCATAAACTTTGATGTCACGGATTATATTGATATGACGATGTATATTGCTGCCGAAAAACTAAAGCAGTAAATAAAGCAAGCAGAAGAACATGATCATGAGAGTCAACTTCAATTTTCCCCTATGTCACACACAAGCAGTTAAAAGGATTGTTAAATTAGTTACCAAGTCATCTGTGTCAGTTTGCAGCACTTCTGAAAGAGATGCATTGATAAAAACCAAAATAAATTTTCAAAAGATCATGCCAAGATTTGAAACAAAAAACAAACAAACAAAAAAAAATCCAATGTGTCAATGTGATTATTATGGACCATGTGTGATTACTATGGACATTAGAGAAAAATTAATGTTTCTTAAAAATAACGTTTTGCCTTTAAAAACAATATAAAGTCAAACCTCTTTTAACGGACACCCTTATATACGGTCACCCTTCTCTTACGGCCAAATTAAAATTTCTCAGCGAACATTAACCTCTCGTTATAACTAACAACCAATCTCCTGCAGTCACCTCATTTTTTCCGACCATTTTTTTTTTGGTCACATAGGTGTCCGTTAATCAGAGGTTTCACTCTTTTAAAGTTTACTAAATAAGTGTGATTTGTTTTACTAAGATCGATAGTTAAAGATTGCATTTCTTTCATTTCAATGTAGTACTATAAGAATATGTTACTGTAAAGTTAATAAAAATTAATATGATGAAAATCGCTAAATTCTACAAAATAGTTCTTTCTATAATGGCATTTAAAAATTCGTAATACATAGAATGTGCAAGTTTTCTGCAAAAGTATCATATTTTGAATATTCTGTTTACAAAATATATGAATATTATGTTAATAATCAAGAAAAGAACTTTTTTTTTAAAAAGCAATTTTTATCGTTTTTTCATAGAAAAGTCATTTTTGAAGCGCTTTGCGGCACCTGAAAATATTTTAGTACAGCAACAAAATTTTATATTCTTAATTCTAATCCCAAAAGGCAACTTTTGCCGACTATAGCAAATTTCTAACTGAAAAAAAAAATAATTAACCATTATTTTCGTTCCACCCTAATGTACAGTACAACAGATGGAGAGTTAAAAAAACGGGGAAATTAGCTTTCCTCTAAATATCAAGGTATTTTATTTATGCATTTTTTATGCGATCTTAATTAGACATTTATTAGTTGTTTTATTGCAAACCTTATGATTTCGTAGCTTAAATATATATATAAGAGGAAATATTTTTTTTTTCTGAAATATTGGAATTTCATTGCCAATGCTTATAACATAAAACCAATTTTGCAACTCATGGTAAATATTTTCAGTGTAAATATTTCCAATGTACAGCGGACAGTCAATATTTCTGCATTATTGGCAAATATAACCTATGTAAAACCAAAATTTCTGCAATATTTGATTTTATTGTAAATGTTTCTAATCGAAGACAAATATTTCTACAATATTGATCTTTAATTCGAAATATTTCTAATGTATAATATCAATATTTCTATAATATTGGTCTTTAATTGCAATTATTACCAATGTAAAGACAGCATTTTTGCAACATTGGCAGTTCATTTAAAATATTCCCAATATAAAGTCAACATTTCTGCAATATTGGCTTTTCGTTCTAAGTCTTTTCAATGTAAATCTAATAATTATGCAGTATTGGCTTTAAGTTGTAAGTAAGTATTCCCAACGTAAATCTACTATTTATGCAATATTGACTTTTCATTGTAAATATTTCCAATAGTTATGCAATATTGGTATATCTCTATCTTTTCAATATAGAGACCGTTGGCTGCTATATGCATTATATTGGAAATGAATGCAGTATTTTCTTAACATTGGAGTAATATTGGTCTGTTGCTAGGGGGATATATAAATATTCATATAAGTAAACTGTTCGAAATATTCATTGATTGATTTGATGCACAAAGTGACCATAATTAAACTGACGGTGCTCAGAGTGTTCTGTAGAGCGATCTAATTACGAGAATGGCGCCAAATTTTGTAGGAAGATTAAACAAGACGGGGGACGAAGGATTCCGCGAAAAAAAATTAGTTCCAAAAGTCACCGCCAGGGGAATATGTGGCGCTGTGTATTCGAAAAAGAAGAATCAATACTGAAATAAAATTACCATTTATTTAGCACATCCAAATCAGGTTCGATGTGGCCGCCGTTTTTGTGGACCACATATTGCATTCTGTGCACAGCATTTACAACAGCAGAGAATAACATGTCTGCAGGAATCTCCCGTACAGTTCGCGATATGTTATCCTTCAACGTAGCCAGGTCCTGGACACCTCCGTGATAGACCTTGGACATTAGGTAACCCCATAGCCAAAAGAGGCAGGGTGTAAGATCAGGGGACCGAGGTAGCCTTGCAGTTGGAAAACAGTGGCTAATGACTCTTTCTGTTGTGAATTTCTGTCGTAGCAGCTGCTGTACCCGCAAAGCAATATGTGGAGGAGCTCCATCTTCCATTAAAATGATTTTCTACAGGCACTGTCTTTGCTGAAGTGCCGGAATAACAAAGTTGTTTAGCATTTGCCGATATTTGTCTCCGGTAACAGAACAAGTTACAGGTCCTGTCGGAGTAATGTTCTCATAGAAGAATGGACCTATGATCATATCTGCTGTGAAACCACACCAAACAGTTATCTTTGGTGAATACTAAGGAATTTCCTTGAATGCTCTTGGTGACTTGTTATTCCAAATTCGGCAGTTCTGGGTATTTACAGTTCCATTCAGGTAAAAGTGGGCCTCGTCTCCCCATAAGATTTTCCAGGGCCAAGCATCATCCAATTCCATTCTGGCAAGAAAAGTGAGAGCAAAAGTCAATCGCTTATCATGGTCTGTGTCGGTGTGACGTAACTCTTATACACGGCTGATCTTGTACGGATAGAAGTGGATAATCTTTCGTAGAATTTTCCATACCGTACAATAAGGCATTCTAGATTCCGAGCTATCCCACGAGCTCTGGAAGTGGTAGCAATATTGTCTGGTTCTCTGTCGACAATCGCCGTTGCCACTTCTTCGATTGTATCCTGTGACACGGGTTTTCGTCCTCTGCCTGACTGAACATTTAGAGAACCTGTTTTCTCAAACTTCTCAACCATTGCTTTTAAACCATTAACTGATAAAGGACCGTTACCTTTACGCATTTTTTGTGGTTTCTAAAAGCACGAAGAGCGGCTGGCGCATTGCACTGGTTGAGGTAAAAGAATTTGACTAGTTGAGCTCGCTCGACTAAAGAAGGAGACATTATGAAAGATAACTTTCAATGAAATTGCTTCTAACAGTAGCACATTACCTTTTAAAGCCGAACAAGCTGGCAGTGGGCCAAAATATGTAACGTGAAATTCGAATAAAGAACTTCTTTTTCTGCTGTTGCTATCTTTGGGGCTCTGTAAGTGAAATTGCAGATAAAGAAACTTTAGCAGTGTTTATGTAAATTTTTAGCTTTTTATAAACTGTTACCATTTTGAGTTTGGAAAAATTGCTAAATTCGTTAAATAAACGGTAATTTTATTTCAGTATTGATTCTTCATTTTTTGAAACTCTCTTTTTCGAATACACAGCGTCACATATTCCCCTAGCGGTGACTTTTGGAAATAAATTTTTTTTTCGCGGAATCCTTCGTCCCCCGTCTTGTTTAATCTTCCTCTAAAATTTGGCGCCATTCTCGCAATTAGATCGCGCTAGAGAACACTCTGAGTACCGTCAGTTTAATTATGGCCACCTTGTAGTTTAATATACATATTGCATTTCCCCCTCTAAATGGGTACAGTTGGATGTAATAGGCGGGTCAAAACAGAATCAAATGGCACAAACCAGATATCAAATATACATTCTCTGATTTTAAAGAGGCCAATGATTCGAAACAGAGATTATTAAATATATGATTATCTGAAACACGCAAGGTTTTTACTAAATCACACGAAAAATAATGTTTTTTCGTAAACCAAAAAAAAAAAAAAAAAAAAATTATTATTTCTCATTACAAATGGTCTGGTCGCTTTAGAACAATTTTATCATTTTTACGACTGGCATTTCAAAGCTTTATATTTCGGAGCTTTACATTTTACAGATCGTCAAATAAACAGTTGTAATCTATACTCATATGAAAATGGTAACAATAATGTACTTTTGAACTTGAATTTAAAATTATATATTAATTAATTTCTGTTCAGTTTTGTTTGCTGTAAAACAGTTTGTTTTCACACTCGGTAAACGTTTATAGTCTCTTAATAGTACACTACAAAAAAAAATGTTGATTTTACTGATTTTACAGTATAATACTAGCACCCCAGCTGCTAGTATTATACTGGCAGCTGGGATGCTAGTATTATACTGTAAAATCAACACTTTTTTTTTTTTTTTTTTTTTTTCAGTGTAAGATTCCGCTTTTGATTTGTGTCAAACTTCAAGAATAAGCGGGTATGTATGAAAAGTTTATTATATACAAGTGTTAATAGGACAATTACACTGCTCAAAACAATTAAAGGATATTTGAAGTTTTATATAAAATAAAGATATAAACGAATTTTTTTTACCGAAAATAGAAGAAGAGAATCACAAATGCAAATTTTTCTGGTTTTCAAACTGTGGAGTATGCAAATTTTGAGTTCGACGTCAAAAACGTCGCTTCAGCGGCAGCGAATGAAATTTGACTTTCAACTGGATAAAAGAGAATGAAGACAAGGATGATCGGCATTCAGTGATTGCTTTGTTTCGATGAGTACGATGTCTCAGCGAAGTCATTTGACAGATTCAGAAGCTTGGAGAATTGTTGGTAGGTTAGAAGGGGGCCAAACTCAAGCCGAAGTAGCGCAAGCCATTGGAGTGTCACAAAGTGTCATTTCCAGGATCTGGAACCGTTTTTTGGAGAGTGGATGTGCAGGCCGAAGACCAAGGCAAGGTCGTAGACGGGCAACAACGCCCAATGAAGATCGGTATTTAGCGTTAACAGCTTGGAGACACCGAAACATGAACGCTACTCTTCTCCAACAACACCTTCGCTCGGCTACAGGCACCACGATTTCAACTCAGACTGTTCGAAACCGGCTCCATGCTGTAGGTCTGTATGCTCACCGACCAATGGTATGTGTTAGATTAACATCAAGGCATCCTCGCGACCGCAGGGAGTGGGCAACCGAGCATGTCAACTGGAGGAGAAATGAATGGAGCAATATTCTGTTTTCTGACGAGTCCCGTTTTTCTGTGCATCCGGATAATAGGCGTATTTTCATCTGGAGGGACCGTGGCAGTAGGAATAATCCTGCGTTCGTGCACGAAAGTGTCAGATTTGGCGGTGGAGGAGTGTTGGTGTATGGTGGCATCTCCATTGACGGGCGCACTGACCTCTACATCATTCGAGATGGAGCTCTGACTGGTCGCCGATATAGGGATGAGATCCTCAGACCTATTGTAGTCCCTTACGCTGCAGCAATCGGAGATAACTTCATTTTAATGGACGATAACTGCAGGCCACATCGTGCAAACCTGGTGGAGGATTTCCTTTTCGAGGAAGGAATCGTTCGAATGGAATGGCCAGCGTGTTCTCCAGACATGAATCCAATCGAGCACGTTTGGGACGCTCTAGGAAGACGAGTTTCTGGCCGCCAACAACCCCCACAAACTCTCCAAGAACTGGAAAGAGCTCTTCTGGAAGAGTGGGGCAGAATACCCCAACTCGTCATTAATAGCCTCATTGAGTCCATGCCTCAAAGGTGTTCAACGTTGCTGGCCGCCCGTGGAAACCATACCCCCTACTGAAAATGATTTTCTTTGAAGAAAACACCTTTTCTTATTCTTTTTTTCTCATATGCACAAATTGTGTTTTTTTCCTTTTGTACACAAATGCGCAATAAAATGCCTTTTTTTCTGACAAACATGTGTAATTTATTCTCATATAACCTACTATGTCTGTCGACCATGTATCAATCAGCTAAAAAGTTTCCCAGATACAAAATCCACCTAAAACTGCAATATCCTTTAATTGTTTTGAGCAGTGTATATACAGGTGTTAGGACATAATTTTCAATATCTGCGACGATGCACATTGGATGAAGGTATTTTAGTATAGGATATTTTCTCAATAATGAAGACGACAACAGATGCGGCCATCCCAGCAGTCCAAATGATCAAGACTCCGTAGATGTGCTTTAAACTCAGTGGCTTCAAAGTATTTTCTGAGTAACTCGTGCACAGAGTACTCAGCTTGAATATGGGTTTAAACCATTTTCCGGTCAAATCGGCATCAATCAGTCTTGTTAAGCTGTTTAAAACACAAATATATTTGCTATTATTTCAATATTAACAGTCACATTTCAGTAGCTTACATAAAAATGAAAAGTCATAATCCAAAAAGTTGCACTTGTGGGCAATACAAGCAGTATACGGGAAAAGGTGATAATATGGAACACTTTTTGAAAGTAGGTAAATATGACCATTTAAAATAAAAAAATGACCAAATGACTTTATTGGCAATTACTTAGTACATCTAAGGATTAAAACTTAACAATGTTTTTATAATTTTAATTTTAATTTAAAATAAAAAACAGTAGAAAAATAATTGTTTTTAAACTCAACTCAAAAATGAGTTTAAAAAAGGGGGGGTGGTGTTAATAGGGATTACCGCTAAAATTTTAGAAATTGGCCATTAAATGACTCATACAACAGTAATAATTATCAAATCCGTTTTAAAAGGAATTTAAAGAACTAAATTACAAACAATGCTAACAGTTTGTGTTTGACTTAGATGAATAAATTAGATCGTTCCTTTAGACTTAAATTTACATAATTTATTGACATTGAATTGACTTAAATAAAATGACCTTGACGACTATCATTTGGGCACTATAAAGAAAGCTGTTGAAACAAAATACAACAGTAGACCGAATCTTCACAGATCGCAGCACAATAGAGTACTAAATCGCCTGGTTCATACGTACACTGAAAAAAATGCTGATTTTACAGTATAATACTAGCACCCCAACTGCCAGTATTATACCGTAAAATTAACAGTAATAAACAGTAAAATAAGCAGTAATACACTACCGCACATGTCTGAGCTAAAGGTATTTTGAGGAAATTAAAGTTGAAGACCACGTTTTTTGCTCTGTAAGACGATTTCTCATCAGACGTTAAATTTTGAATTCGGCTTTTTTTTTTCATATCTGATAATTTGCATCTATCCTTTTTGTAACTTTAACATTTTTGTAACGATTTTATGCATTTCTATTGCCTATTCAAAGAAAAATTCTTCTCAAGCAGAGGTTCCCAAAGTGTGCTCCGCGGAGTCCTTGGGGCTCCGCCTATACTTTTCAGGGGCTCCGCGACGTTCCAGGATAATTAACAAAACAAGAAAGAAATTAGCATATTGCAAGGGAAAATTTTTCGAAAGTATGTAGGAATTTGTGTGTGTGTATCAAAAATAAATACATCTATCACTGGGTTTAAAAATACTATAGTATATATATTTTTTAAATCATATAAAAATTTGCATTATACATGTATCCATTTACTATATAATATTTTTGGTTTGAACTACTTTATTTTATGTTTTTGCATTTAATGTGTTTTAAAAATTCGATTCAAAATATAAGCTACAAGAAATAGTATTCTGAATCGAATGCACAGTGTGAATCGAAATAGCAAAGGCGCGCCAGTGCTGTTATCTCTGCTTGCTGGATAAAAGGGGTGGGAGCTCCGCGTATTCATATGTTTATACTTAGTTCTTTTTCGTTTAGTAACCAGGTTCTAACTTCCTAATGAGGTAAGTGTGTCTCACATTTGTGAGATAAGTGTGTCTCAGCTGTGTGCAGAGGTTGAAGTCTTTTTGACAGATCAAAACTCTCAACTAGCAACAGTTTCAAATGATGAAGATTGGTCGTGTAAATTGGCGTATTTGGCGGTTATTTTTAGTAAAATGAACGAAATGAATTTATCGTTGCAAGGAGAAAGTGTTACTGTTTTTGATGCAAACTGCAAAATGATTCTCTCCTTGAACTCCTGAGAACTCTTCTTTTGATGTAAACTTCATTTGAGAGGAAACTGGTCGGAGTGTGTAGAAAATGCAGATATAAATTGCTCTCCTTTTACTTAAATGTTCTTCCGTGAGCATAACATCCAGTTTCAAAAAAAAAAAAAAAAAAAAAAAAAATCAGAAAAGTATTCAAGATCATCTCGAAGCTATGAGCATTACTTTCAAGCTGCTCAAAACAAGAGGCTGGGCGATTTTAAATGGGTATTAAATTCATTCAGTGTTAAAAAAAAAAGCCGCACAGCTTAACTTCTGAGGAATACGATACTCCCATTGATTTAACATCTCAAAGTGATATAGAAATCTCTTTTCAAAACCAACGTATCACAGAATTTTGGTGTCATTTGACAGAGGAATACAAAATCTTGTCAGACAGAGCAAAATTAATTTTACTCCCATTCTGAACGACTTATTTGTGTGAAACTGGATTCTCCGCTTACACAAGTTTGAAAACAAAGTACAGAAGCCGGTTAAATGCAGAGCCAGGCATTCGCTTACAATTGTCAAAAATAGCACCAGATATCAAAAAACTGTGCAAAACAATTCAACCACATTTTTCACACTAAACTTTTATACATTATTTCTCGTTACACTTTGTGCAGAGTAAAAAAAATCTATCGACATTTAATATTTGTATATATTGTATATTATTCTTATTTTTGGAATTTTAATTTCCTTAAACTGTTTATTTTATTAAATTTTAGTTTTAAAAATCTTCTACCCTATTTTTCCTGATTGTATTTAATTTTTAAAACAATGTTTGTCGCTTAAAACGTTTTTTTTTTTTTTTTTAAATAAGATCTTGTTATCATTTAAAGCCCCTCACTAGATTCATTTTACATTTGTGTATACTGTGTATATATATTTCTTTTTTAGGGTTTCGTTCATCTCACGAAACCCTATTACTCCCGCTCCGTTGTCTGTCTGTTACAGAGCCGTTCTCAGAACATATATAACTCATATATTATGTAACTGAATACCTGCTATGAAGCTCAAAATATTAAAATTTGAAAAAATCGTATTATTTTGAAAACTAGAGATAAAAAAAAACAAAATTCTAACAGCCTTTTCCTATTAAATTTAAACATTTTTCGTTATAACAGTTGCCAACAATTAAAAATCCACAACAAAATTCTTTCTACAATAATTAATTTTCTATTGAAAGATTTCCACGTGAAAAATGAAAATGAAATAAAAAGTGTCACCAATTGAAAAAAGAGGAATATGACGTCCATATTGGTAATAAAACTGAAATTTTCAAAGATTTCTCAATAATACAAGGAGTATGAGTATGTGTATGTACAGAAAACAAATTAATATCACGTCATTAGAGAATTAAAAAGAAAATTAATCGAACGTTATATCGGAAGTTTAACACATTTCTCAAATGTTTGAGAATAATACAAAGCGAGTATCAATATGAGTAATAGAGAATAGTAAATATATGAGACTGAGGAACTTATTGAATCATGATAAAAATCCGATTATGGAAATATTCGCATATTTTAACATTTTGAAGGTGTACAACATGTTTAATTTTGAAATTATTTTTTTTAAATATCGCATTTAGTCCACATGACAGATATTATTATGACAGAGTATATAATAGCGGGCTTAGATATTCGAAAGAAAAAAAACGAAAAAATAGACCGGCAAATGTTTACTTTATAAAAAAGAAGGCTTTTTTTTTTTTTTGCTAAATGAAATTAACTTGGATTTATTAAAGAAAGGATAAAGTGTATTGAAAGGAATATGAAACCGTTTGTGCGATATTCGATCACACTTACCCACTTGTTTTATATCACTTTAATTTCTTTAATCTTTTTATGTTATTTGTATATTTAAATTTTCTATACTGTTTTTTATAGTAAAACAATGTTTGTCGATTAAAATGTCTCTTTTTTTGTAACATCTTGTATCATTTAATAAGCCCCTCATTAGATTCATTTGATATTTGTATACGTTGTGCATATAGTTTTCTTTTTTCTTTTTGTAAGTTTAATTCCTTTAATCTGTTTATTTTATTTTTATTAATTCTTAGTTATTTAAATTTTCTAGGCTGTTTTGCATAATTGTACTTAATTTTTAAAGCAGTGTACGTATGTTGCTGAAAACGCATTTTGTTAACATCCTGTATCACTTAACAACCCCTCTTTAAAATTTTGTTTTAATTGGTCTCGGCATTGGCTAAGTTTCTTATGTTATGATGCCACATTTTCCTATAAGAAATACCGCTGTAGCAATTTAAAAATATATATTTGTTCTTTACATTTGTCACCACACTAACAATCTAAACTTTTGCTCAGCTCCACCCCTTGCTTAGAGTTTTCGTCAATGAGTACCCGTCCTGCAGTGGCGTAGCCAGGGTGGGGGTCAATATGCTGTTGATACCACTAATTTTGTAAAGTTTCTTTTGCCTTATATCGGACTACTTTCTGCGATAATCAAGGCGTGAAAAACTTTATAATTTTACTAGTATCCTGAGAATTTGGACCCACTCGCTGACTACGCCACTGCCGTCCTGATATAAATTTAACCCCACCCATATATCCCGTTTTGTCAGTAAAGTTTTCTGCTAGTTGCAGTTCTTTTAACATGTGTAGTTTTCAACCGTATATCCATTTTGAGGCAAAAACAATGGTGAAAGAAAGTTTCTTTCAAAACTATCATTAATAGCTAAATACTTCAAATAAAACAACCAAAAAAAAGTGAACGATGCTGCACCTAACAATGCAGGTTATAGATATTGACCCGCCCACTTACACACTAAAACGATGATCTGCTTCTAAATGTATTTTTAAAAAATGGCTCAAAAGAAGAAGCTCAAAGGCGATTCGTTTTCGTTGTATGTTTAGACGTACTAGAAACGTAAAGAAGAACGGAAAAAGAATCCCTAATCGCATTATTCTATTATGAGTGGGCGGGACTAACGAAAACGTGTTTTATAATTACTCATGGGCGACTGGGTCTACGCATTTTCTTTCTTTTCGCGAGTAGCCTATTGGGATTATACAGAAGTCTCTCTTTGTAAACGAAAACTGTACAACTTACTTTTTTTTCTGTGTATGTGTGGTTTTCGCCATAAATAATAATAGTTTCACGGAAGCCCCAATGCAATGCATGACCCAGACAGGGTTACAATTTGATCTTTAATTCCGAGTTCATACTGAAAATCCCGAAAGAATATTTTTTATTTTAAAAATGGATCTTATTAACCCCCTTAACAGTATTGCTCGAACGTCGCTCGGGTAAGTAGAGTTTTTTTTTTTTTCGTTACTAAAAGCTTTCAGAAACCACAAATTTTTAACTATAATTTTTGCTGTATTTGGCGCACATATCTCGATTATACAAGGCACATATTTTAATACAAAAAATGGGTTTTTAGTCCTTATTTTTAATTTATTGTGTCCAATAAATATTAAATAAAACTGTTAACAGATTAAATAATAGAAAATTTGATTTTCAAAATTTCTAGTATGAATTCAGAATTTCTGTATCAAGAAAAGGGCCAAACTGAGAACCTTGGCCCCATGTTGTAAACTACTGGTTCGGACTCTTATCCAGCAGATCTTTCTCTGCTCCATAGGCATAAAAATAACATTAATTTGCAAACCATAGAGTACCGTGAGGTTAAAGGGCTCCGTCTAAAAAAATTTTCCCAAAAAGGGCTTCGCGAGCCCAAAAGTTTGGGAACCACTGTTCTAAAGTTACAGAATATTGTTAAAAACGCTTTAAAAAAAAGAATTATTCTAAAGTTACAGAATTTCGTTAGAAACGCTTAAAAAAATAAAGTGACGACGCCAAGAGGTCCATTTTCGACCGAAAACAACAACCATTTTCCCAATGGTTAAAAAATATTGTTGATTTTACGGTATAATACCCCATAGATTGTAATATTACGGAATTATTTTGTGTGTCTCTGTAAACGAGCTATAAACGCTAAAACGCTTCATTTTCAATGCAAACATTCTATAGTAAACATCAATAATATATAAAATTGTATGGTAATCTAAGTATATTTACCAGAGTTAGAGCACGGACAGATACACAAACAAAATCCATAAACACTTTATAACTTTTTTTGGAAAGTGTTAAAAATAGGAAAATGCTTTATGCTAAACGTTTGGTAAAAATGAATCTTTATTTCTTCTGATGTATATATGTATAATATTTTAAATAAATAAGATCATCAGATTTATGTGTTAGTTGCTGCTAGTAATGTTCGATCTTTAAAGCAGCATGCCCATTTTCACGCATAAATAAATGGTCTTTAGTGTACATCAACATTTTTTGCGAATTACTATATACTTACTTACTAATGTAATAAATTTGTGCATATAGTAATAACTGAATTAGTGACTATATAACATTAGATGACTGAAAAAAGTTTGCAGCCCTCATTATATTATGTAGTCACTTACAAAACTTTACCCATAATTGAATTTGCCGAGAAATTCTTTCGGCAATGAAGGTTGTAGAGCCATGAGAAGCGGGAATGGATAGAAGGCATTATTAGAAATGTGTAAATTGCATTTTCCCTTTTCTTGAAAATATGTGCCGAGAACTGATTTCAGTATGAGCATGCCATGAATTATGCAATTACTTCCGTTTTCGAGGGCTTTGAAATATTTGTCTGTAAAGACATCATCGTATACCAGATAAGGTTCCAGTTTTTTCCATGCCTTCTCATAAGTTAGAATTCCAGAATCCTACGAGAAGGTATGAAAGTATTAATTAATATTGCATCAAAAATTTAAATTTTTAAATTTTGTTTCATTCGTAATTTTTATTTGTCAAAAATAATTAGAGGTACACATAGATAAAGTAAAAAAATTAAAATTAAACAATTAGAAAATAAATAGCGCAACAACAGAAATTCTTAACTTTCTTGCGTGGCGTACAACTATATTTAATTCAATATGATAATGTATGGGTCATTCTCTCTCAAACGTATAGATTTTCAATGCTGAATTTGTAATATTCCCTGTTTCCCCATTCATGTATATTTAATCCAAATAAGCAATCAAATGAACAAAGTTTAACAAAACAACAAAAGATTATTAAAAAGTTACTTATTCACGATAGACACTTAGATTCCAGATTTGGGATTAGGTGGTTATCATAAGTATTCGGGATTGGCTTTAAACCAAACTAGAGTCCTGCATCGATTAACAAATGGTAACCCGATTTTACCCGAATTTGACCTGACCCGCGCTCATTTTTTTTTCCATTGTCGGTTGGGTTTGGGTCGGGTTGAGTGTAAATGCTTCGGTTTCGGAGTCAGTTCTGATTCTTTCGGGTCGGATTCGTGTTGACCGATTTTCCAATGAAAGTCCTAAATATTTTTCAATTAAAAACAACAACAACAACAATATATATTTTTGTTGTTGTTATATATATATATTAACTCGGAGTAACTCGGACGTATGGTAAGTAAGGGCTTAAAGAAGAACTGCTGATGCTGGCCATGTTAAATTTAAGGATCTCAAACCTCCTTTAAGACGTAAAAAAAATTAGCCTTTTACTTTAAAGCACTTCTAGAATCACTGGTTAATTCACAATAGCATAAATTAAAACACTTAAATGTTAAGATCTTTAAAACTAATAGACTCCGTGAACGCGAAAAAATGTCTTTCTGTATACGGATTTATATTAACAATTTATAAGGAAAATAGTTGCCCCGCGCTGGACATTTAATCTTAGCCAATATATATATACGAGGGTCGATCCAGAAATAAGGTTCCCATCAAATTTACAAATAGATAACATTGTTTATTCTCATAGAAATTTACATCGTTGGAAAGAAGAAAGTTTGCTCTATTTCTCTACATAATCGCCATCTTTTTCTACGCATTTTTGTAGACGGTGCTCCAATTTCTGTATCCCAATGTTGTAGAACTCCGGCGCCAACCCGTTGAGGAAGCGTTTCACCTCTTCCTTGACGTCATCGGCGCTCGGGAAGCGTTGGCCACCCAAGTGTTCCTTTAACTTGGGGAACAAGTGATAATCACTAGGTGCGAGGTCTGGACTGTAAGGTGGTGGGGCATGACTGTCCACCCAAATTGTGTCAAAAGTTCCTGGGTTTGACAGGAGACGTGAGATCGAGCGTTGTCGTGAAGCAACGTTACACCGGCAGCTAGTCGTCACCTGACGATGAATATCCACGGGTGGAGTCCCTTTGGCGTGCAAAAAGCGAATTGTGGAACGAATCTCGCACTTGGCGGGATCAATAATGGGAACCTCCATCTCGGACGGCTGCTGAGCCAAGAATGAGCGGTGCAGCGAAGCGCGACCTGATGAATCGTGGAATGTTTCCGCACGGGTTTATTTTATATTTATGATTAAAAAGCAAAATTTAAATTCAGTTGTTTAGAAGAAATAAAAGACACCATCGATCAATCAAAGCAGTGATTTTCCATGTGTAGCCTAAAATGTGTACTTTGTTATATTAAATTTAATTGTATTTTATACCTATTCGATTTATTTTTCTTTGTCCAGTGTTTTTCCTGAAGCAGATGACGCCATCCTCTAATGCAGTTAAAATACGATTGTTATTTTTTTTTTATATCGCAAGTGTCTTTTGCTATCTTCGATCAGTTTGTACTGTAACTTGGGTAGAAAAAATGAGATGATATTCTAGCTTAACTAATGTTGTCTGCAGACATTTTTATCCTTGATTTTTTTTTAGAAGTTTAAACCTGTATCTAAAAAATATTAGATATTGCTAAAAAATATTAGACTGCAGGGAAAAATCCTAGCACGGGTTCACTGGTGTCAATTATTTATCTTGGATTTTGATTAAATAAATTATCTTTTTCTCTCGTGATTTTTTTTTTAAGTAAAATTTTTTTCTCAAATGATTTAAAAACAATTAAACACTAAGAGAAAATAAATTAGTATTTTTCGTCAAAGGGTCTCTGTTTTTCTAAACTCTCAATTTTTTTTTTTTTTTTTTGGGGGGGGTATTTTTTAGGAGGGAGCACGGAGGGGGGAGGAGAGAACATTTTAAATAAAGTATTTTTTATTTGTTACATTTTTGTGTTGTATTTTAAGTTGTTTAAAATCGTGTTGTACTTGAGATTCTGAAGAAAAAAAATTCCGAGTTCAGTCTATTTCGTTTATAATCAACATTTAACAATGATAATAATAATAATATTAATAATAATAATATTAATAATAACAATAATAATAATACATGCAATAATATCGCTAACGCTCAAGAAAAGTGTCATCACTCCAAGAAATTAATTTTACGGTCATAATTGTATAACTATCCGAAAAATCACTATATTACGCTATATGTCACATTAACTCCACAAAATGGGGTCAAATTCTGCGTGGGAGGGTAAAATTTACTCAATCCTCCCTACCTCTTCTACGTCTTGATACTTAAGGGTTTTACGCTTTTATGTACTCTTTTATAGCTGCATGCAGAGCCATGTGCAATAGTTTTATGTTCCAGTAAAATAATGCAAATCTTCTGTTGCCTCTCCTGTGAAATACAATATTTTTGAGTTGTGTCACTTTGCTTGCGGGTGAGCGATATGTTCCAAAATCTTTCCCCTCCCTAGATTTTGTTCTGCGGCACCTATGGTTCTGAAACGTCTGAGGCGTCGTTTCAAAAAATCCCCAAACGTAAGCTTCAGACCACAGGCACATCTTTTATAAAATCTAAACAAACTTACTTTCAAAATTTCTTGCAATTCTATATCATAAGGTGCGATGCCAATGACATCCTTGCGAACAAATTCATCCAGTGAATCCACTACTGGCATCGATCGGACAATGGCCAGTTTCGATACCAAAAGGCTCTGAAAGACGGTCATGATTATCAAAGAAATTCCAACTGTCCAACAAGTGATGAGAAGGGGCATCAAATGTGAAAGCATGGGTCGTCTTTTGGTGCTGAGAAAAACCCATTTATCGCTTGGAACTAGCAAAGAATACATAAATTTTGAGTCAAGAAATACAGAACTTCCAAATCAGCATATAAATAAATATTTTTTAATCCTTTACTGTACATTTTTTTTCTCTATCTTACATAAGAACTATTATTTAAGTGGTGTGAAAAAAGAGGTTTTTTTTTTTTTTTAATAACTAGATTTTAAAATATTATTAAATTGCTAAAAAATCTCAAAAACATTTAACATCATGATTCTTTTGTTATGGGTGGCGCCGATTTCTGCAAATTTTGTAAATTAGCTCAGTTTTTATCAGGGTTATACATACATATATATCAGTGAATATATATCATGATATATATCCGACATTTAATTTCAAAATATCATTATGTTTGATATTTTCGATATTTTAATGTATTTGATATTTATTTTCAAAATATCATTCCGCAAAATAGATATCTTTTATATTTTCACTCAAAACAAGTGTAAATGAATTTTTCAACTTTTATTGACTATGTATTTTTGTAGATAAAGAATTCCTTTGAATTCCTGTGTCATATTTTTGCCTCTGTTAATGACTTTTTAACGCCCCCCCCCCCCCCCCCCCCGAAAATATACTTTCGAAGTTTTATGGTTAGATATAAATTTTTAAATGTAGAACCATTTCGCATGTGAGACAATATCAACTTAGAATTGCCATTGAAAGAGAAACTGTCTAATTTAAGCAAACATTTATCTACAATTTTATCAGATTTTTTTCTGGTTTGGGTTTAGCTCAGTTTAAACTACACAACAGGTTTAGGGAATAAAAAGGCACAGGAACAAACGTAAATTTATGTTTAGATTTTGAATTTAAAAAAAATATTTTGTATTTATTATTTTGTTGTATAAAATATAACATAACATTTTCACATTACTTGATACTGGATTCTGTATATATATTTTTTTCGATGGTGTAAAAAGCAAATTGTTTCTGCTCTCGATTAAGTTGATCTGCAGTTTTGTTGTAAGTGAGGAGAAAAAAAAAAGACATTTAGTATATTGTTTTATTAAATTTTCATGTTAAGCGCAATAAATTGCAGTTTTCTAATTTATATTAAGTCTGAAAACATTTATAATCAGCAGCAAATGACTATTTTGAAACTATCGGATATATACAAAAAATATGTGATATACACTGGCCTCCAAAAGTTAAGGTACAACATGCTTTTCGAAGCTCACCAGACAAAAAATGGCAGTCAGATTAAACTTCATAGTTTATATGAATGACAATAATAAGCTTTAAAAAAACTTACGCAAAAATTACAGCTACCACTTTTATTTTATAGAAAAGAATAGGTATTTGTGAATGAGAGAAAAATATGCAATTACGAAGCTTTCGTAATTTCGCGTGTAAGTTTTGTTGTATTCGAACTATTGTTGTCAGCTTTGTTCACAACAGCCAGTAGAGTCTAGAAATGTCTAGAAGTCGTTTGCCCGATTCATTAAGGTGGTGGGCGGTAGGATGGATAGAAATGGGGTGGTCTTGTCACAGGCCGATACTGCTAGACGGCTCAATGGGTCTCGCAGTGTAATCCAACGACTCTGGGATCAGTATGAATCCGAAGATTCTGTGTCCAGAAGACATGTGCCAGGCAGCCCACGTGTTCCAACACCTGCAGAAGACCAGTTTCTAGCTCTTTCGGCCCGAAGGAGAAGATGCACTACTGTGCCGCAACTCATTGCAGACCACTTTGCAGCATCAGGGAGAAGAATCTCCGCTACTACGGTGCGAAGACGTCTTCACAATGCAGGTCTCTATGCAAGGCGACTAGCTGTGTGTGTCCCCCTCAACAAACGACAGAGAAGGGCCCGCTTATGTTGGGCAAGATAACATGTTTCCTGGACCAGACAACAGTGGGCTTCTGTACTCTTCACAGACGATCCCAGATTCACACTGGAGAGCGATTCAGGACGTCTTCTGATCTGGAGAGAACAATGCACTCGATACCATCAATCAAACACTGTCGAAACACACAGGTACAGAAACGGTGTAATTATGGTTTGGGCAGGGATCTCACTCGGAGGCCACACTGACCTGCATGTGTTCCATGGAGGAACTGTGACTGGTGCGATATATCGGGATGAGATCCTTGATTCCTATGTGCGCCCATATGCCGGTGCTATTGGCAATGGTTTCATTCTAATGGATGATAATGCGAGACCACACCGAGCTGTGGTTGTTGAGAATTATCTTGAGGATCACGGTTTGGAAAGAATGGAATGGCCAGCTCACTCTCCAGACTTGAATCCGATAGAACATCTTTGGGACTATCTTGGAAGACAGGTTGCGGCTTTAAATCCTCCTCCTTAGATCATTAAATGAGCTGGAACAAGGCTTACTCCAAGTCTGGTCAGCGTTACCTATTTCGGTGTCCGACAATTTAATTGAGAGCATGGAAAGTCGATGCCGCCAATGCATTCAAATCCGGGGTGGACATATTCCGTATTAGAACCAATTTTTTAATGTTTCTGTCACATTTTACTGCATAATACTGCGATGTACTGATTTCTCCAAGAACAGAATTTTTCACCGTGGGTGCTTTTTTGTTGTAATTTCATTTATACGTTTAACTTAAGTAAATTTCTATGTCGCATTTAATAAATGACAGTTTAGCGCACATTTCCTCCAAATTTGTTGTTTCTATATTCATTCATTTGCAAATTAGACGCAAAAAACCGGTTGTACCTTAACTTTTGGAGGCCAGTGTATATTTATTAGATTTGAATTTTGTGAAGGGTTTTGTTTTAATCTGAAAAATTGTGAAGGGCACTTTTTTAAACAAAGAATGTTGTGAAAGGCCTTGTTTTAAACTGAAAAAAAATGTGAAAGATCTTGTTTTAAGATGAAAAATTTTGCAAAGGTTTTTTTTTCCTATTTTAAGATGGAAAAGATTGTGAAGGATCCTTTTTAAAACAAAGATTTTTGTGAAGGGTCCTGTTTTAAGGCTGTTCTCAAATCCAAAGGGACCATTTTCGGACACATTTTTTAATCCAGTTTTGTTCAGAAAGGTCATGAAATGGGCAGGTTTGGTTATTTAACACGCACTGATCAATGAGATATAAAATGAAAGGTTTTTGATGAGATTTCTGACATAGTACACTCAAATTCCGCTAATACACGTTGCTTATGATTAAACACTGCAGTTAATTAAAAAGTCTTATAAAAAAGGCTACAAGGAATAAAATTGAATGGGTTTAGGCACAGCCCCAATCGCATCTATTTGCTCAAATGACATCATAGATTCCGTTATCAACCAAAGTCATCAAAATGGCTGAATTAATTACATTTAAACTTTTAACTAGATATCGAAAAAAAGACATTGACTGCTTTTTATCCCATTTAAGAGACTTGATACTTGATACCCTTCGAATCGTCAAAAATAACGAATTTTTTTCTATTGTTTTCTAAAATTAAACTTTGACATCTCTAATCTACTTGAGCGAAGTTTTGAAATAATCTGACTGTTCTAAGTGTAGTAAAAACACATTTTATTATTTTGCCAGCCCTTTAAATGCCACGCTATATCATCATATATTCTAATACGAGCAAATCTTGTGTGTGGTTATATATGCAAATTTTATCTTAAAAACGGCTCTAACGATTTTGACGAAATTTCGTATCCTACCATTTTGGGTCATCAGAAAACCATTGGGCTAGGTCGCATGTTTGAGAAAACTCGATTAGTGGGTCATTTTGGGTCATGGTCTAGCTAATTGTATCTAAAAAACGGTTCAAACGATTTTGACGAAATTTTGTATCCGACCATTTTCGGACACGAGAAGAAGATTAGTCTGGGTCACATGTTCGAGAACTTTCGATTAGTGGGTCATTTTTAGGTCAACGCGGGTCAAAATAATTTTATCTAAAAAACGGCTCTAACGATTTTGATTAAATTTTGTGTCCTACGAGTTTCGAGCACGATAAAATCATTGGGCTAGGTCACATGTCCGAGAAAAATCGATTAGTGGGTCATTTCTGGGTCATTGTGGGTCAATATCTAAAAAGCGGCTCAATTTACACTAATTTTTGCATCCAATGGTTTTCGAGTACGAGAAGACTATTGGGCTGGGGTCATCCAACCAAGGCGCCAGCCGTTAGGCATATGGACTGAATGCCAAGGTGGAAAGTCCCACGAACCATCGATCGCCCCCACAATGGCAAGAACAGGTATTTTAAAAAGAAAAGAAATATACACAATGAAATCCAACACTTAGATAGACAATAATGAATAATACAGAATCAGTGTATGGCAACACTGCCCACTGGAAAGTATACAAATAAGCATAAAAAATTAAAGTACGTATGCATAAACAAATTTTTCGTCACACAGCTTAATTTCCTTTCAAGACTAGCTAAGTATACACAGAGTTGACATAATTCAGAGGAATAATTCATAAATCATAATTCGATAAGAGATCATAATTCAATTAATTCTCATTCAGAGTAAGAGTTCACATGCGGCACGGCAATCAAAGCAATAATTATGATGAATGCAACAGATCCAAATGCATTATTGATAGGCTTAATATAGTCAGAGTTAACTTGCGAATATACTCTATAGTCTATTTTAAAAGAAATAGTTCACATGCTATACGGCAATCTAAGTAACAATTAAGATGAATAAAACAGAAACCAAATGCACTAACAGAATAAATAAGCCATCTAAAACTTATATTTTATAATTGAATATTTTTCGTTCAATATATTATAATTTGTTTTTAGCTTGTCATAATTTTCTGTATTAAACAGCACCCTCTGAAAATTCTTTCTGAGTGTAGCATCGCGATAATAATCGAAATAATGACTCATCATTGGGCACCGACCGAAAACGTAATGAACTACATCGCCCACTTTTCCACAGTCACACAAATTTGAGCTTCGTTTTCCAATTTTATTTAAATATGCCGGAAAACTGCCATGACCCGTAATATAATATTGAGTTATAGTTTTCGTACAAATATAGTCTCTCGAGACCTTATTGATTATGCGGAATGTATCTCTTCCAGCCGTTGAATTGCACCAATGTGTCTGCCAATTTGTTAATGAGATTTTATCATAATAACTCTTTACAACTGATATGGGAAAAGGTACTGCTATTTCTATATCTGCCTGGGAATTCTCAATGACTTCTTTTGCTAGCTTGTCCGCTCGCTCATTTCCCTGTAAACCAGTGTGTGCCTTAATCCCTCCCATGTAAATATGTTTTTCTGGGTTTTTTATTAAAAGATCCATGATTTCCTTAGCGATAATGTTTAATGGGAAAGTTCTTTGTAGAGTAAGAATTGAAGACAAACTATCCGAGTAAAGCCTAGTTTCGTTAAAGTAAGAGTTACAAAGCCAAATTATTGCATGTTTTATAGCCGATAATTCAGCCTGGTAAATAGAATTTAATGTATGAAGCTTCACCCTATAATCTCTGATATATCTTTTATTATAAAAAAATTGTGTATGCCGCTGATACTCCGTTGTTCATTTTGGATCCATCTGTGTAGATAATTGGATGAGATGAAACTGGTTCTGTATCTGTTACTGAAGAGATAAAATGTAAATTTTTCAATGAAATGTAATTTGGAAAATCAGCTGTTGATAAGACCTTCATTATATTATTACTATTTATTTCTACATCTTCAATTTTTAATCTTCCTGTTTCGTTTTTCACAAGGTAAGTATTATAATCTATTTTTAATGAAATCATCACTGGCATAATACCTGATATCACACACAGTGCATCTGTTGATACCGTTCTGTATGTATAATGTATTGATAACAAGCCTACTCTCTGACATGAGATTAGTTTTTCTATTGCACGTGATTTTATATCCGGATACCACGCCTCCCAGCCATATGTTATTCTTTTCTCAATTACTGTAAGGTACCATATCTTCTTAAAATTATTAGGAAGGTCCTTGTCTCGAACATTCGTTTTCTTTATTTGAAGTGCAAAGTTTCTCAAATTTTCTCTGATATTTTCGAAGTGATGAATCCAATTGAATTTGGAATCTATTGTAAATCCAAGGTATGTAATTGTATTTCTAACTGGAATGGATTTGCCTTGTATCTTAAAGATAGGTCTTCTATTTTCCAACGTGAATCTCCCAAACATAATAGCCAAACATTTGTCAATACTCAATAACATTTGGTAATTCTGACTTATTTCTCCAAAAATACTTAGTGCATAATTCATGTTATTTTCAAGTTCAGTACGTGTGTTACCTACCTTAATGATTACGAAATCATCTGCATATGAAATTATGTCCCCAGAGACTCTTTTATATTCTTTAATCATGGCATCTGCAAAGATAACCCACAGCATTGGGCCGAGGCACGAACCCTGCGGGCATCCCTGATAAACTCCATACCACTGAAGGCCTTCCGAATATGCAAAACCAATAAATCGGTGAGAAATATAATTTTTCAAAATATTTTTTAAATAAATGCAGATTGGTAATACATCAATAATTCTTGCCAGAATATGCCAGGTTACCGTATCAAATGCTCCCTGTATATCAACCGAACTCATCGCACAATACTTCTTGTTACTCAATTTCTGCCTCACTATTTGTTTCATTCGCTTCACTGCAGTAATAGTCGACCTTTTCTCTCTGAACCCATGCTGCTCTGTCTCTAGATATCCCGTACTTTCCAATTGCGTCATGATTCTCTGTTTAATAATTCGCTCAAGAATTTTTCCCATTATGCAAAGCAGTGTTATTGGGCGATATGCCCTTGGAGAAGTTGCCACCTTGTTCCGTTTACGAAAGAAAATGACCTCACCTCTTTTCCAAATTTTTGGAAAGTGGGCCAACATTTGTTAAATATTGCTATCAATAGTTCCGGAAATTTGCTGTAAATATTCTTTACCACAATTGCGTCAATTCTGTCAGGACTTGGTGCTTTCTTCAAGGCTTGCTGGTTTAATGCATACTTAATTTCTCTATGATTGATTGGAAAGAAATTTGAGTTGTTATCATACCTTTCACTGGAAATGAATTCAAATATATTAGTTTGCTGATCTTCTATTTTGAAGTGTTTCATCATCAGTCTCTTTGCAACTGCATCATAGTCGTCAAAAGGTGCTGAATCTTCGAGAACCGTAAATATTAAATCTGTGTTTTTTAATGTTTTGGCCGAAATAAATTTATAAATCTCCTCGTATGCGTTATCTGTTTTTTGGCAAAAATTTATCCATGACTCTTTCTTTGTTTTCTTTATTCTTTTAGGATAATTTCTCCTAGCTTGAACATAAATCTCCCTATATTCCATGTTGTCTCTGTTTCTCGATGACCTTTTATATAACGCGTTGACTTTATTTCTTTCAATTTTGAGCTCTTTTGTGTATCATGATAGTTTCGGTTTATAAGTTATGTTTCCTGTTCGAAAACAGTCGGTCATGATCGATTCCAGAATATTATAAAAACTGTTCATCCAGTCATCTAATTGGCGTTGATCCGAGATTATCAACAATTGCTTTAGCCAATTTTCCTTATGCTGTTCGACTTTTCTGTTGAATTTTCCAAACGATTTATTCTTTGTTTTGAATCTTCTGTTAATACCAAGAATAGGTTTTAGTTCAGCGAGAACAAGATATATCTATGCTCGCTATACGAGAAGTTTTTGTCGTCTACAGTCCAGCCATCTATTGCCTCACCTATGCAAGACTATTGGGCTGGGTCACATGTTCATAGCGAGAATTTATTGTTACATCGAGTTGAACACAAAGCTAATGTTGACCGAGCATAGCTCGGTCGTTCCCGCTGGTATACTATAAACAGCGGAGAAGACCGAGCTATGCTCGGATAAAATTAGCTTGATTCATAGTGACCCAAAATGATCACTAATTGAATTTTCTGGAACATGCAATGGTCTTCTCGTACCCCATAGCGGTAGGATACAAAATTTAGGGACAATCGTTAGAGCCGTTTTTTAGATAAAATTAGCTTGACCCGTAGTGATTCCAAAATGACCCCC
Source organism: Maratus michaelseni (assembly GCA_963931845.1). Classification (NCBI taxonomy): domain Eukaryota; kingdom Metazoa; phylum Arthropoda; class Arachnida; order Araneae; family Salticidae; genus Maratus; species Maratus michaelseni. The sequence continues at coordinate 189,908,898 of OZ007592.1, read as the reverse complement.
ACTAATCGAATTTTCTCGAACATGGGACCTAGCCCAATGATCTTCTCGTATCCTAAAATGGTTGCATACAAAATTTAGTCAAAATCGTTAGAGCCGTTTTTAGGTGCGTTCGTAATTACATAAATGCGTAGCACCTGTAGTCGTCGTCTGGTCCGTCTGTCCGCATATAACAGAGCAAAAACTACCCAACCGAGTGCACAGTGGGGCGTTTTGAGGATCTAGGTGGACAAAATTATTGCGTTGAAGTTTAACTAGGTTTTGCTGGGTTTTCGAATCTATCAGTAATAAAATAACCAAACAGTGATAAATATTTGACTTATTTAATTATTTATATTATTATTATTATTATTATTATTATTATTATTATTATTATTATATTATTACTTATATTATTATTTTTTTTTAAATTATAATATTGTATTGTCATTGAAACTACACATGTATTCAAAGTTTCAGCTCAATCGGATAGTTAAAAGTGGTGAAAATTGACTTGCAAGATTTGAATTAAACACTCAGACGCACACTTCAAGTTAATATAACTTAATGATTCGCAAACTTTCGCAGGAGCTGTCTTAAGTTTTCAATACTTTAGGAATGGCACTTTGATTTTAAAAAATGCTTATTGCTTAATAATGCTTACTACTGGTATTAAAAGTCAAGATGAAGTTTGAAAACAAGATGGCGCTTATTTTCAAACAACAATAGGTTAAATCGTGTGACAAACATGTGACAAATGTCCAGTAAACTCCTGCTTTCAAATAAAATAGAAAAGTCACGACTTGCTTTCGAACTTACAGAAAAATAATGCAACTGTTGAAAGTCTCTCAAATCAACTGCCTTCTTTACGGTCGTAGTTAATCGACACATCGGGTTTTTCCGACAAAACTCGTACGGATCTCGACAAAAGAGACATTCAGCTACCAGTATACGCGGTCTTGTTAAATTCCGAGATAATCGGAAAAATTAATTTTGTCCGCCTAGATCATCAAAACGCCCCACTGTGGAGTGGTTTGAAATTTAATATATATAATCGTTGCAGAATTTTGTCGAGTCATTTCACATTTTATGAAAATCGAATCCAAACTTACAGAGATATTAATAAAAATATTTATTAAATAATTTGATTTTTTTTTTTTTTAAATCGGTACTTCCTTGTTATAGCAGCTTCCGGGGATTAATCGTCAAGCGACCGGGATGTATCGCCAAGTTATCTGACATGTATGACGTTATAGTCAAATATGACGAATACACTGTAAAAAAAGAAATCCTGAGTTTTTTTAGTATATTTGTATTCCACAGATTTTTTTAGTAACCGGTACTATAAACCGGAATCGTTGCTAGCTGTTTTCTAGTAATTCTTACATATTTCCTTGTAACTGTGTAAGAAAAAAAAAATTAGTAATTGCAAAGATCAATCAGAAAAACTAAATTTTGTTTAATAGATCAACCCATTTTTTTACAGTATATGATATTTTATATCTTCTATGATCAAGTTATAGCCACGTTCTTCATTTAATGAAATCCTATCATACGTAATTAATTCAATGATATCCCATGATAGGTAATGATTCTAGGTTGCCATGGTGATTACATCCTATTTAAGATGGAGTCATATTATTTACGTATTCCTGAATTTAAAAACCAAATTTGTATACTAAAATTGTTTAGTTATAACAATCCTATAATCTACCGACAGTTTTTGGATAGATGTTTCCGGAGAAATAGATATTAAATAAAAAAAAGAGTCTAAATATGGATTTCAAGTTCTGAAATTTTCACAGCTATTAGGCTTTAATTTCCCATTGGAATTTTCAGTATAAATTTCAACAAAATATAAAATGTTGCCCACGTAAAATGTACTTATTTTATTATGAAAATTAATCATATCATAATAACAGACGATAAAATTGATTTAACTGAAACTTAGTTATAGTACGAACGCACTTTATTTGTTACGTTTGACGTACAATTTCCAACTTGTTTAGATAAAATGTGCATATATATAAATACACCCACATTGACACAAGATTTGCTTGTATTATCTATATTATAAAGGACAAACGTGTCCATGCGTAATGCTGACGTCATTTTGTGGCGAATGGCAACACTGGACGATGAAATTTCGGTTTTGCGACTTTTGCTACTGCCATTTTTTTTTTAATTTCTAAACATCGAACATTTTTAATTTTTACACCGTTATATAGGAAACAAAAATCTAATTTCAGAGGCAATTTGTTTGAAAACTGTATCTTAATGGGTTGTTTTATTATAGGATTTAAATTAAATTTTAAGCGTGATTTTTAAAAAAAAATCTCTATCGCTTGCAGACGATTACAAAATATGAATCCGTTTGTACTTTAAACACTATAAATAGTTCAGCATTTGTTTCCAGCTAATATTCCATAACGAAAGTAAAATTTCATTAAGGAATAAATAAAATAGTATAAATAAAACACAAATTTAACAGACATGTAATCGAATTAAGCGCTTAAAACCGCTGAAATTATCAGAATAAGAAAAACTGCAGTATATAACGAAATTTTTAGCGATTTCTTTGGCTATTAACTTCTGGCACGAAGTCAATACAAAATGACCGCTTTTAATGAATTTCAAAGTTTTATTTGAAAATATAATTGACATATTTCAGATTAAAATGCTCTTTGGTGTTGTTAGGGGACAATCTAAAAAAAAAAAAAAAATTAATGTAAAAATCTATTACAGTTTTCAATAAAAAAAATAAATGATTTTCACCTATATACATTCTCTATTCTGGGAACCTCGGGTTGGATGCTCTAGTAATATAAAATGATTAGAATAAAATATTCACCAATACAACTGTAACATCTGTAACTTAGAGGTAAATCAACAAAGATATTCAGTTAGTATTAAGACAAATGGAACAGTTTTTAATAATTTTTTCTAAGCATACCACTTACCTAACTAAAGGTGTCATAATCATATCACCAGCGGAAGGTTAAAATAAATTTAAAGAAGACATAATTTCTCAACCAAATGGCTGTTTTTTTATCTTTCTTTTTACGACAATTTGGTGATTAAATGCATGGAGTATTCTTTTCTTATTAATCTTTCGGCTGACTGTACACAATCCTCTTCCGATAAATTCATCTATGAAGTTTTAAAAGTATTAAAATTTCAATTAGTGTCAGATATTGATGTAACTATATCTTAACTTGGGGCTTGAACTTGAAAAGTATCTTTCAAGGACGAGTGAGGATCAATCTTGTACGATTTCTTGACCAGGCCTATACGGTTGTGAAGCTTTTAAATTGGGAAATCTTTTCTGTTGCACTGATTTACGTTTACTGCTAAATCGGAGAACGCTAGTATATCTTTACCTCCATATTTTACTCCATTAGGGGTGGATTTTTATTATACTCCTATTAATCACGGGTATATATTTTATCTCAGAAGCGGATATCAGGTGTCAGCGGACATCTGATTCTAGAAAAGACGATGAGCGAGTAAGTTTCAGCCTTGTCCTACAGGAATTCCCGCCGTGTTCTTCAGCTTACCCTTCAAAAGTGAGTATCTTAATCACATTGATTGCGCAAGGTTATCCAAGAAAAACAAAACACGTTTGATTATGCAAAAAGTGGGAGACGTTTTATTTTCCATTATTAATCATTAGATAAGATGTTTCGTCTATGAGGAAACTGGGTTTATTTAAATAAAGTGAAATCTTGTTTTTGTTACTTATCGTTTTGACATCTTTTAAAATTATGTATGCTGCCACAGAAACCACGTTACCAATACGTCAGAAGAGTAAATAATATTGAAACGTCATTCACCTCAAAATGTTTTACTGAATTCACAAAATTACTTGAAATATTACGTAAGAGAAGGGAAAAAATGGAATAGAATGCGTTATGATTTTCTTTTAGAAATCACGCACCGATTACTTTCTCCGTAATTCTTGAAAAAATCTCTACTGGCAAATTCATGCTCATCTATTAACTTTTTGGAGACAGTTATCATTTAGGAACAGTTGTTGCTATAACCAGACGCTCTTTATAAATTTCTAAACTTTATCGTGTTCTCTTGACTCATAGATAATTCGATGTTGCCTCAATTTTATGTTTACTATGACTTTTAAAAGGTGAGTACTGATTTTTTTTTTTTTTCAAGATATATCGTTAGTATATAATAGTTTAGAAAGTTTTGTGTTCAAAAATTGTCAAGGAATTGTTTCTCCAGTGCACACACTGCAGTGTATGGTACAATAATAACAAAACAAAACGAAAAAGCATTAAAATTGCATGTATTTGTTCTATTTAGAAAGTATGAAATTCGGAAAAATGGAAACGTCTCCGGTAGGTCTTATGTGGAAACAGAAGGGTCTGCTTCAGCCTGCATATCATACATTTATCTTTAAAACAACTAGTTTTTAGCTCACAGCCTATCAAAGCCTGAGAACTAATATGCCCTAAGGTTCTGTATGTATGTACGTAAGTACGTAAACGCAATAACTCTTGATAGACTTATCTGATTTGCTTCAAATTTTGTATATAGGTTCACTTTGATAAGGCGCTTCCCTGATTAGTTTTGGAGGTTCAATGGTTAAGTACATAGGGAGGGCGGGGCTAATCCCCCTCCTTAATATAGATAAATGGGTTTTTCATGCAGAAATATCGGATTTCCTTCAAATTTTGTATATAGGTTCATTGTGGTAAGGCGCTTCCCTGATTAGTTTGGGAGGTTCATTGGTTAAGAATAAAGCGGGGGAACGGAGGGCTAATCCCCCCTAAATTTAGATAAATGGGTTTTTCACGCATAGAATTATCCGATTTGCTTCAATTGTATAATATGCAATTAGTGTGAATAGCCTGTGAGCTCAATGCCATCAGTTTAACTGGGCCCTTTTCTTTTATGTTTTATATGCAATAGTTTTTGTACGATAAACACACAAAGTGAAAAGAGCGCAGTAGATTCAATAACAACAGCAGCAGCGTTAGTAACTTTTCGAAACTTTCCTATATAGTTGAAAAGTGTTTATGACTTGCTTTGTCTATCTACCATCTGTCCGTACTCTAACTTTCGTAAATATACTTGGATTGCCATGCAATTGATATATGCTAGTGAGGTTTACTATAGCATGTTCGCTATTGGAAATGGAGAGTGTAGTACTTAAGTTCGTTTCCAGGAATACTGAAAAGAATCTCGTTACATTATAGTCTATGAGGAAATATCGTTAGCGGTTATTTTAATGATGTTACACTATTTCAAACATAATGAAATTCATATACATTTATGACCGGCACTAAACACTGCTTTCTGTAGAATATAGAATAAAAAGCATATTCACAGGGTCACACACAAAAAAAATCGGTTTCGGTTACATAATGAATTCGAGTACCTTTCAGGCTATGGCCAGTAAATGCTGAAATCTGGTTTTTAAATGTTTTATCCGTTTTCTAAGTTTTTTTTTTTTTACTTTGATATCTTCTTTCGCCTTTTCAAACGGGGAAATTTTGTTATACACTGGGAAAAAAAGAAAAAATAATGTTGATTTTACGGTATAATATACTGGCATACCATCTGCCAGTATTATACCGTAAAATCAACGAATTTTTTTCTGCAGTGTAGTATTCGGAAAGCGTTGTGAAGTGTTTCAAAATATGTGTTTTATGCATGATTTTTCTCTTTTGCTTTTAGAATAGAGAGATTCCTCATTTTTCACTTTCGTACACTTTAACACTTCCAACATATAGTTAAAAGTGTTTATGACTTATTTGTCTGCCGTCTATACGTGCTCTAATTCTTGTAAATACACCCGGGTTGCTACGTAATTCATATATAGTATTAAGGCTTATTATGACATCTTCTTTATTGAAAATGGAGTATGTAGCATTTATAGTTCGTTTATAAGGGCACTCAAAAGAATCATTGTCTATAACATTAATGCTACATTATGATCTATAATGGAAAATCTTTTGCGGTATGTTTTAATGATGTTGCACAATTTCAAACTTAATCAAATGGATATGAATTTCTGAGGTACAGTAAGGCATTTTTTTCTGTAGAATATGGTGTGCACAGAATCCATTATTCATTTACAGGGCCACGCAAAAGATTTCAGTTAAATAATGGTTTGAAAGTATTTAATAACGTTACAGTCATTCAAACATAATGAAATTTATATTCATTAATTGAGGCTCTCTACAAGATGCTTAGATAACATGATGTGCATAACAGTTATCGCTCATTTACAGGGACACACAAAAGATTGATTTCGAAAACAGTAATGTCTATAAACAATAAATGCTGGAAGTGCGTTTTCAGTTGCGGTATGCGTTTTTAAGTTTAAGTAAATTTTTGCATACCACGCGATGTGTATAAATTATACAGATCATATACAGAGATGCACAAAATATTTTGTAAACATTACTGCGCATAAATTGCTTAAGAGTAAATTGCTTAAGAGTAAGCGTAAATTGCTTAAGAGTGTTTTTTAATTGAGTTATGCATTTTCCAGCTGAACTATATTTAGTATTCTAAGAGATGTTTGTAGAATATAAATAAACTCATATTCCGGGCTACGCAAAGAACTGGATACATGGATACGTGTATGGATGGTAATGTTTTCAGTTGTGTTATCTGTTTTGTTCTTGATATAAATTTTGTTTTAATATTCGGCGTTTGTAACAATCTGCAGGACTATACAAAAGTATTCGAGGGCATTTCCGTCTGTTGGTGGAAATTGCTGAAGGTGAATCTTCGACTCTGTTGTGCATTTTGGTACTTAAATTTTAGCATACTATGTAGTGTATTACAGATCAATAGATCACGTACAAGGATGCACAAAAAAATTCGAGTGCATTTTCGTCTGTTGGTGGAAATTGCTGAAGGTGAATCTTCGACTCTGTTGTGCGTTTTGGTACTTAAATTTTAGCATACTATGTAGTGTATTACAGATCTATAGATCACGTACAACGATGCACAAAAAAATTCGAGTGCATTTTCGTCTGTTGGTGAAAATTTCTGAAGGTGAATCTTCGACTCTGTTGTGCGTTTTGGTACTTAAATTTTAGCATACTATGTAGTGTATTACAGATCTATAGATCACGTACAACGATGCACAAAAAATTTCGAGTGCATTTTCGTCTGTTGGTGGAAATTGCTGAAGGTGAATCTTCGACTCTGTTGTGCGTTTTGGTACTTAAATTTTAGCATACTATGTAGTGTATTACAGATCTATAGATCACGTACAACGATGCACAAAAAAATTCGAGTGCATTTTCGTCTGTTGGTGAAAATTTCTGAAGGTGAATCTTCGACTCTGTTGTGCGTTTTGGTACTTAAATTTTAGCATACTATGTAGTGTATTACAGATCTATAGATCACGTACAACGATGCACAAAAAAATTCGAGTGCATTTTCGTCTGTTGGTGGAAATTGCTGAAGGTGAATCTTCGACTCTGTTGTGCGTTTTGGTACTTAAATTTTAGCATACTATGTAGTGTATTACAGATCTATAGATCACGTACAATGATGCACAAAAAAATTCGAGTGCATTTTCGTCTGTTGGTGGAAATTGCTGAAGGTGAATCTTCGACTCTGTTGTGCGTTTTGGTACTTAAATTTCAGCATACTATGTAGTGTATTACAGATATATAGATCACGTACAAGGATGCACAAAAAAATTCGAGTGCATTTTCGTCTGTTGGTGGAAATTTCTGAAGGTGAATCTTCGATTCTGTTGTGCGTTTTGGTACTTAAATTTTAGCATACTATGTAGTGTATTACAGATCTATAGATCACGTACAACGATGCACAAAAAAATTCGAGTGCATTTTCGTCTGTTGGTGAAAATTGCTGAAGGTGAATCTTCGACTCTGTTGTGCGTTTTGGTACTTAAATTTTAGCATACTATGTAGTGTATTACAGATCTATAGATCACGTACAACGATGCACAAAAAAATTCGAGTGCATTTTCGTCTGTTGGTGGAAATTGCTGAAGGTGAAACTTCGACTCTGTTGTGCGTTTTGGTACTTAAATTTTATCATACTATGTAGTGTATTACAGATCTATAGATCACGTACAACGATGCACAAAAAAATTCGAGTGCATTTTCGTCTGTTGGTGAAAATTGCTGAAGGTGAATCTTCGACTCTGTTGTGTGTTTTGGTACTTAAATTTTAGCATACTATGTAGTGTATTACAGATCTATAGATCACGTACAACGATGCACAAAAAAATTCGAGTGCATTTTCGTCTGTTGGTGGAAATTGCTGAATGTGAAACTTCGACTATGTTGTGCGTTTTGGTACTTAAATTTTAGCATACTATGTAGTGTATTACAGATCTATAGATCACGTACAACGATGCACAAAAAAATTCGAGTGCATTTTCGTCTGTTGGTGAAAATTGCTGAAGGTGAATCTTCGACCTTGTTGTGCGTTTTGGTACTTAAATTTTAGCATACTATGTAGTGTATTACAGATCTATAGATCACGTACAAGGATGCACAAAAAAATTCGAGCAATTTTTTCGGCTGTTGTCGTTAATTGCTGAAATCTGGTGTTCAAACGTGTTATGCGTTTTCTAAGTTGTTTTCTTACACTGTAAAAAAAGTGTTGATTTTACAGTATAATACTGGCCTCCCAGCTGCCAGTATTATACCGTAAAATTAACAGTAATAAACAGTAAAATAAGCATTAATACGCTGCCGCGCAACGCTTTTTTTTTTTTTTTTTTTTTTTCAGTGTAGATATCTTCTTTCGCCTTTTTAGACGGTGAAATTCCGTTCTATGCTGCTTTGGGGAAAATCGCTGAAAAATATGAAAACAAACACATTTGTTATTACTGCAGTTCCAAAAGATTCCGTCCACTATTGCTAAAAGCATGTAAATCCTGCAAAATGCAGGATAGCAGCGCCACCTGTTGGGAGATTTAGACCAAAACCTAATCAACAATAACTTATGACAACGTCTAACTGAATCTGAAGTTTGATGATAATCCGTGCATTAGTTTTTGAGATATAGTTATCGTGAAAATAACGAAAAAAGTAGCATAGCAGCGCCACCTGTTGGGCTATTTGTACCAAAACGTGATCAGCATCTATTTATGTCAAGGTCTAACAGAATCTGAAGTTTGATAAAATTCCGTGCATTTGGTCTTGAGATGTATAGCTATCGAAAAAATAATGAAAAAAGTGATATAGCAGCGCCACCTGTTGGGATATCTACATGAAAATGTAATCAGCGTCTATTTATGTCAAGGTCTATCTGAATCTGAAGTTTGATAAAAAATAACTGCGTTAGTTCTTGAGATAGAGCTATTGCGGAGATCGCAAAAAAATGCAGCATAGCAGCACCACCTGTCGGACGATTTTCACCAAAAACTAATCAGCACCAATTTATATTAGGGACTAACTGAATATAGAGTTTTATTAAACTTCGCGCATTAGTTCTTGAGATAGAGCGCCCACAAAATTTTGTTCACATACAGACAGACAGACGGACCGACAGACAGACAGACAGACAGAGTCACAGACAGACATTTTCTAAAAATAGTCAAATCGTGTTCAGGACCTTCTAAAACGTATAAATCCGTCGAAAACCGGAAGTCGAAAATTTTCATGAATCCAATACTTTTTTTCTTGTAAAGATAGAAAAAAGTAACAAGGTGTAAACTTTGTGTGTTTCACTTTCTTATAATCATATGTATACTCTCATTTTTGGCTGTATAACTACACATAATAAACCATCATTTTTGCCCAACTTATGTCCATCCTGTATAGTTTTCAATATTGCATTGAAATAACATTATTTTAACAAATGAAAAATACAGGAAAATCAAAGTCACGAATACTCTTTTGCAAAAGCCAATTTTCTTTCTTCTTTTTTTTTTTTTTTTTTTTTTTTGCTTTTGTAGAGTAAATGACTAGCAATCATTCTAATTATAAAAATCGGTTAATCATTATTATAAATCTTGATACCTTGTCTGAGCATAGAAGCGACGTATACCCAGAAATATTCCAAAAAAAGCTAACTTCCAAGCCAGCGGAGAGCGAATTATCCTTAGGTACAATAAAGCGGATAACAATACCATGGCCAAAAGGGTTATTCCTATAGAAGCCCACACCTGAAATCAGACATAAATATATATATATATATATATATGATTTATAATATGAATTATAATATGAATTACAAATTAGTGCGGTTATAATGCTGACAGGAAAGTCTAAATCTCCACACTGTTTTAGAAGTTTTCATCTATAACTGTATATAAAATATGTATGAGTAATTAATTATACGATAAAGTATAATATTTAATATATAAAATATGTATAAAACATGAATAAAACTACAATATAACAATAAGTATTTAGTTTAGAAAAATGTATTTTAAAACTTGCTCAGTAAATAACAAGCAGTCCAACTCTGAATATAGTTTTCCTTCCAAAAATGTTTTTAAAAAAGTTATGTGAATTTATCTAAACGTTTTATTTTAATAGTTTTTATTTGTTTTAAAAATTATGTATTTAAAAATTATATATTTTTTTATTTATTTATTAACTGCTCATTAAAAATGTAAAATCCCTTCTGTAACCCGAGAGCACACGCTCAGGGTAATGACTTACAGGTATGACATTAATTGTTTCTAACACTATTTTGGACACAGAGCTATAGGATATCGGCCAGGGTAGCTCAGTGATCAGAGCAACAGCACGTTACGCTAAAAGTCCCAGGTTCGAGTCCTGTCCCAGGTCAATTTTTCACTCATGTTGGTTTTATTGTGTTTAATAGTGTCTTAATCAATATTGTTATGAATTTTGTATATATCTGTAAATTTTCCATTTGTTTAAATTTATTTTATTTTATTATTGTGAAAATTGCAGTATTATTAATGTATTTCCTATTGAGCATCATGTAACTCAATGCTAAAGGCCTCAGATGGTTTGCAAGGAAAACAACCTTACACCCTCATCTTTATAATGGAAGTCTATGGTAAAATCGCCAAGGAATGGGTTTATCGCCAAGTTGGCGATGGTTTTGGCGACTTATTTTTGTCGCCAAATTTGGCGATATATCGCCAAATGTCGCCAAGTTGGCGACGGATTTGGCGACTTTTTGTGCAACCACCCCCCCTTATACCTGTACATTGGGATCCTTTCTCGCTTTGGTTCTCTATCGAAAGTTAAAGCACTTTCTGGTAATTTCTAGCATCTGAAGGCTCTGGAATAATCTGGAAAGATCTCTGAAACCTATATAAGGACCTCCATCAGTTCAGTTTAGTTAGTTGTCTGTCAACTGCGATTGAATTCATACGAGAGGCTTTGCATTGAGAACTGTGTTTCTCGGATTGATTTTGTCGTTGATACGTCGTATTGAACGCATTGTTTCTGTGTGAAATTTTGCTGTGCTTTTATTGGATTTGAAGATTACTGAATATCTTGTAATTTTCAGAAGATATTGGTGTTCGTATTGCACTGTTTATAGTGAATAAAGCCTTTTTATTGTTCTTATATATTGGCATCAGTCCTTTCGAACCCCGAGCTCACAACATTTGGTGTCAGGAGTGGGGTTGAATGCCGATCACCAGAGCAATGGAGGGTCAACTGAAAGAATTATTGGAGAAATTAGCTGCGAACCTTGGCGAGTTGAAAGAAGAAATGAAGAAAGATATGTCAGCGATGGATGAGAAAATGACTGCGAATCAGGCTGAGATGTCAACCAACCTTGGCGAGTTGAAAGAAGAAATGAAGAAAGATATGACAGCGATGGATGAGAAAATGACTGCGAACCTTGGTGAGTTAAAAGATGATATGAAGAAGGATATGTCAACCAACCTTGGTGAGTTGAAAGAACTAATAGAGGATAAAATAACATCTTTAAATGACAGAATTGATGGCGTGGAAAACAAAGTTGAAGAAAGATTTCAAGAAATAGAAGAAAAAGTTCAAAATACAGCCAAAACCGTAGAAGAAAAGGTAGAAGAAATTCAAAGGACAGCCAAAACCGTAGAAGAAAGGATTGAGAGTGTAGAAAAGGAGTTGGAAAATGTGAAGAAACAAAAGATAACTGCCGAAAACTATCCCGAAGATGTCAAGTATCAAGCTATGCTTCCTCGGGTCTCTATTAAACTCTCGACCTATGACGGAAAATCCTCATGGCCAGTTTTTAAGACACAATTTGGGATCGTAGCAGACGCCAATGGATGGGATTCCCAGACAAAGGCTTGCCAGTTAGCTGCTTCTCTACGAGCTGATGCTGCCGACGTCCTACAGACTTTGCCTGCAAATGAACCGCTGGATTTTGAAACGCTCGTCAGTGCCTTAGAATTACGCTTTGGCGAGAAATGCATGAAGGAATATAGCAGACTCCAACTCAAATCTCGACAGCAGAAATCCACTGAATCCCTGCAAGAGCTTGCTACGGATGTCGAGAGACTTTCCCATCTTGCTTATCCTGGCTGTCCGACTGAAATTAGAGAAAGCTTGGCTCTGCAGCATTTTATTGATGGTGTGCGTGACTCTGAGATCCAGAAACAACTCAGGATTGCAGATCTCAGTGACTTAAAAGGGGCTTTAGTTTATGCCCTGAAATTCGAGGCAGCCCAGCAAGCTACACGGAAAGATCGACACTTTGTGCGAGTAGCCAACCTGCCTGAGACGTCGGATAGAGCTGTGGAGCGCTTACAGCAGCAGATGAATGACATAATGAGAAAGATGAACTCCTTAAGGGCCAACAAACCTTACAGGAAGATCAAGTGCTGGAAATGCGGTGGAGAAGGCCATATCCAAATCGACTGCCCAAGGCGACCCAGCACCGAAGGTAATAGCTCACCCGCTAACGGTGGAGCAGGAAAACTGATCAATGGCCATCTTGCGGGGCGGAGGTTTCCAGATCTTAAGCAGCCTCATTTTCAAGTATGTGAAATTTCTGCAAGAAGTTGCGGCGAGAACGGAGTTTTTCTAGTCGGAAGTGTGAATGATTTGCCCTGTAATATGATCATCGATACAGGAGCCAATGTGACCATCATTCGGAAAGATCTAGCTCAGCGGCTGAAAGAAAAACTCTCCTGGACCCCGCCACGTGTAATCCTTCAAACTGTGACAGGAGATAAGATCGACATATTTGGAAGAATGACACTGGAAATAAAGTTTGGGAACGCCGCTTACCACCATACAGTCTATGTGGCCGATATTTCAGACCCTTTCATACTCGGACTGGACTTTTTAAAAGAGCATGGATTTACACTGGATTTTAAGAATAATGAGTTACGCTCTGCTCAAGAAGATGTCACTATTTTCAAACTTGGAAATGAGTCCGGGTCTATTCAACGGATCACAGCCAAGGCAGATGTTATCATCCCTCCTCGGACCGAAATGATGATATCTGGATTAACTGGAAACGAAAGAATTTTCCAGTATGGCTTGACTGGATATCCTGAGAAGAGCCCAAAGGGAGTGCTAATAGCATCAGCGCTGGTAGATCTGTCGAGAGATGTGATACCTGTGAGGATTGCGAACGTAAGTGAAAAGTCTAGAATTATCCAGAAAGGTGAAGTGCTTGCCACCTGTGCTCCAGTTACCTGTGTTTGCAAAGACCCGAGCTTGACGTTATCGGAGCCGCCTACAAGTTTAACACCTGTAATTGGACGAAAAAAAAATTTATCTCCTGAACAGAGACATGCCGCAGAAAGACTGTTCCAGGAATTTAAGGATGTGTTTTCACAAAACGAGAATGATATAGGTCGCACTTCTCTGACACGTCATAGAATTGATACTGCCGACCATCCACCGATTAAACAGCATCCAAGACGCTTGCCGTTCGCAAAACAAGAAGAGGTTTCTAAGCTCTTACAAGAGATGCAGAATAGTGACATCATCGAACCGTCATCAAGTCCGTGGGCCTCTCCCATCGTGTTGGTCCGAAAGAAAGATGGCTCCACAAGATTTTGTGTGGATTATCGTAAACTTAACGATATCACGAAGAAAGACAGCTATCCTCTACCAAGAATAGACGACACGCTAGATACTCTTTCAGGACATAAATGGTTTTCCACACTGGATTTGAAGAGTGGATATTGGCAAGTAGAGATCCATCCTGATGACAAAGAGAAGACCGCATTTACTACTGGACAAGGACTTTGGCAATTTAAAGTTATGCCGTTCGGGCTCTGCAATGCTCCAGCAACGTTCGAGCGCCTCATGGAGACAGTGTTAAAAGGTCTGACTTTTGAAGCTTGTCTCATCTACCTAGATGACTTCATCATTGGTGGCCGCACGTTTGAAGAACATCTAGAGAATATTCGAAAAGTGTTAACGAAACTAAGAGCGGCGAATTTAAAGCTGAACCCTTTGAAATGCAAGTTCTTCCAACGAGAAGTAAACTATTTAGGACACATCATCTCAGCTGAAGGTGTTCGAACAGATCCTGAAAAAGAGTCTGCAGTAAAGCACTGGAAACGTCCGGAAAATGTCCATCAGTTGCGAAGCTTTCTGGGACTATGCACTTATTACAGAAAGTTTGTACAGGGGTTCTCCAACATCGCAAGACCCTTGCATAGGCTCACTGAAAGCAAACAGAAGTTTCTATGGACACAAGAATGCGACAATTCATTCCAGCGGCTGAAAGAAGCTCTCACATCCTCTCCAGTCCTTACCTATCCAGACCCCGACAAACAATTCATTGTGGACACGGATGCCAGTCAGGAAAGTGTCGGCGCTGTACTTTCCCAAGAAATAGATGGCCAAGAGCGAGTCGTAGCATACTGGAGCAAATGTTTATCGAAACCAGAGCGGAATTATTGCGTCACTCGTAAGGAGTTATTAGCTATAGTAAAAGCCATAGAACACTTCCATCACTATCTCTATGGCAGGAAATTTCTCCTTCGTACTGATCACGCATCCCTAACATGGCTGATGAATTTTAAGAACCCAGAGGGCCAAGTAGCCAGATGGATACAACGACTCCAGGAATACGACTTTGACATCAGGCATCGTAAAGGCTCATCGCATGGAAATGCTGATGCCTTATCAAGAAGACCGTGTCCCGAAAGTTGTCGCTATTGTTCCGGAGCGGAGAACAAGTATAATCCCGAACATGTCATACGCCAGACGAAGACTTCACTATTGACGCCACCAGATCCCTGGAGTGATGAGAAGATTCGAGCGGATCAAATGGCAGACTCTGAGATCAAACCAATCTTGGAGTTATTAGAATCTTCTAGCACGAAGCCCAGTTGGAAAGACATCTCGACTTACAGTCCTACGACGAAGCAATATTGGGCTCTTTGGAACTCCCTCCACGTCAGAAATGGTGTCTTGTTCCGAAAATTCGAATCGGAAGATGGGAAGACATCTCGGTGGCAGTTGGTACTTCCTCGATCCCGAATCCCTGAGATCCTCAAGGAATTACATGACAGTCCCACTGGTGGCCATTTTGGAGTCATGAAAACATTACACAGAGTCCGAGAGCGCTTCTTCTGGGGAAAAGCGAGAGCTGACGTCGAACAAGGGTGCAAATCTTGCGATGCATGTGCAGCTCGGAAAGGACCAAAGAAACGTAGCCGAGGAAGACTACATCTCTACAATGTAGGAGCACCTTTTGAACGCATCGCCCTTGACATCCTAGGTCCTCTGCCAAGAAGTGCTGATGGCAACAAATACCTCCTTGTTGTCATGGACTATTTCACAAAATGGCCTGAAGTTTATGCCATCCCTGATCAAGAAGCTTCTACGGTTGCGGATGCCTTGGTACACCAGTGGATATCAAGGTATGGAGTCCCTCTCCAAATGCATTCGGACCAGGGAAGAAATTTTATCTCTGCTGTGATTGAGGGTCTCTGTCAACTTCTCGGAATGGACAAAACTAGGACGACGCCTTTACATCCACAGTCGGATGGCATGGTTGAGAGATTTAATCGTACCATCCTCAACAATCTCTCACTGCTAGTCTCAAGAAATCAACAAGACTGGGACCAAAAACTTCCCTTGTTTCTTCTCGCCTATCGCAGCGCCGTCCATGAAACAACTGGCTATTCCCCGTCTCAGATGCTTTTTGGTCGTGATCTTCGTCTACCTTGTGATCTGATTTTTGGTCGCCCTCCAGATGCCCCTTCATCGCCAGAGGGATACGTGCAGAATCTTCAGGTACGATTTGAAGACGTCCACAACTTGGCTCGAGAGCGGATCAATATACAGACGGAGAAGATGAAGACCAGGTACGACACGAAAGCCACGGGACATCAATTCAAAGAAGGTGACAAGGTTTGGTTTTATAATCCGACTCGACGTAAAGGACTTTCTCCCAAACTGCAATCGCACTGGGACGGTCCTTATACAGTCCTAAACAGACTGAACGATGTCGTAATTCGGATCCGAAAGTCACCAAGTTCGAAGCCTAGAGTCGTTCATTACGACAGGCTGGCACCATACTATGGCCATAGTACTTAGTTCATTGATTGTAAATAGTGTAATGTAAGTAATGTAAATTAGTATGACCATGGTCTTGTATATAAATTAATGTAATTATTTATTTTGCTTAGCATTATCATTATTATTGTTATTATTATTTAAATACTTGTATGTAATAATGTCTATGCTTTAATTTTATTTTATTTTTAAATAAGTGTATATTTTGTATAATTCAGCATTATGAATGTGTTTTGAATAGTATAGCATTTGTTGGTAACGGCTTTGCTTTCCGATCAAAGGTTGAACTGCCCGGGACGTGCAGTCCTTGAGAGGGGGGCAATGTTATGAATTTTGTATATATCTGTAAATATTCCATTTGTTTAAATTTATTTTATTTTATTATTGTGAAAATTGCAGTATTATTAATGTATTTCCTATTGAGCATCATGTAACTCAATGCTAAAGGCCTCAGATGGTTTGCAAGGAAAACAACCTTACACCCTCATCTTTATAATGGAAGTCTATGGTAAAATCGCGAAGGAATGGGTTTATCGCCAAGTTGGCGATGGTTTTGGCGACTTATTTTTGTCGCCAAATTTGGCGATATATCGCCAAATGTCGCCAAGTTGGCGACGGATTTGGCGACTTTTTGTGCAACCACCCCCCCTTATACCTGTACAATGGGATCCTTTCTCGCTTTGGTTCTCTATCGAAAGTTAAAGCACTTTCTGGTAATTTCTAGCATCTGAAGGCTCTGGAATAATCTGGAAAGATCTCTGAAACCTATATAAGGACCTCCATCAGTTCAGTTTAGTTAGTTGTCTGTCAACTGCGATTGAATTCATACGAGAGGCTTTGCATTGAGAACTGTGTTTCTCGGATTGATTTTGTCGTTGATACGTCGTATTGAACGCATTGTTTCTGTGTGAAATTTTGCTGTGCTTTTATTGGATTTGAAGATTACTGAATATCTTGTAATTTTCAGAAGATATTGGTGTTCGTATTGCACTGTTTATAGTGAATAAAGCCTTTTTATTGTTCTTATATATTGGCATCAGTCCTTTCGAACCCCGAGCTCACAACAATATTTTCTTAAATTGTACTTAAAAGTATTCAGACATATTGTTTATGTGCTTTAATATAATTAATGTTGGTTTACTACTAGGTTAATACCAGCTAAAATTCTGCTAGCTCAAAGTTAAAGAAAAATTAATTATTTGTCATGTCAGGAATGAATACAATTTTGCAAAACAATAGAATATAATTTAAAGGAATATTGTGAAATAAAATTTTTATATAACATATATATTCCAAACACTCCTATATCTGCCGTATATGTCATTATACTCACATTATTTATGTCTTATTATGTCGTATATACATCATATACACATGTCATATATGTACATCATATATGCATCATATACACATCATATATGACGATAACTTGGCCACATACGTCAAGAAATGTTATACTTATATATATCATATATTATTATAATGTCATATATGCTTTATAATTTGGCGATTCATACTTGGGCGCCGCTGTAACACGAAAGTACCAAATATACAATATATTAATGAAAACAGAAACAAAAATATTTCATCTTTGGGGGCCGCTATAACATGAAAGTACCAAATTTCTTCTTTATTTTTCATATCTGATAATTTGCATCTGTCCTTTTTGTAACTTTAACATTTTTGTAACGATTTTATGCATTTCTATTGCCTATTCAAAGATAAATTCTTCTAAAGTTACAGAATTTCGTTAAAAACGCTTAAAAAATTCTTCTAAAGTTACAGAATTTCGTTAAAAACAGTTAAAATAGTAAAATACGAACATCATTTGGCCCATTCTCGACCGAAATCAACAACCATTTTCCCAATGGTTAAAAATAATAATAACAAAAATGTTTCTTTAAATCTACTTTCTTCCTTTTAACAAGCAGAATAAAAGAAAAGTTCACATATACTCCCTTTCTTTTTCATTTCAAATAAAATTCAATTAACTTCATTTCCTCCCCCCCCCCTCTATATTCAAGCTAGAACTTTTCAATTTAAACAAGTTTCTTGAAGAACGAGTGTCACAATTACAGTATGGCCTAAATTCTTTTGAGTTTCTATACCATGCTTTTTTTGTTGTGAATGTGGTGTTTTCAAGGAAGAAGACCTTTTGCGGTATGTACTTTCTCTTTCTCTCTCTCTCTCTCACTCATACTATCTTACTCACTCACATGTGTTATAAATCTCTCATGAATTATTTTTAAGGGAGTGATTTAAAGATTCTCCAATCCTTTTTGAATCATCCTGTATTTTAAGGCTGTGTTTTGAAACTCCTAGAACATTTTTTTTTTTCAATTTTAAAGTAATTTTTACATAATATATTTAAGAGAAAACCATCACTGACAATAAAATCAATAAAAAAATAATAATAATTTTATTTTGAGCTGTGCATCTACACAATTAAACACAATTGTGTTGAAGACGTTGTGCAAGGTCGTTTTGTGTTTTACTGCTTATTCTTTTAACTTAAAAAAAAAAAAATAAAATAAAATAATTAAAGCCAATAATAATACTTGAGACACCATCTGGGAATCATTTTAGATTGTCTTTTACTGATACAAAATAAAAAGTACAGATTCATTGTCTTATATGTGTGTAAAAATATTTTTTTTTCTATTGGATACATGAAGCGTTAACACAGGCACCGACTTCATGCGGTGAAGTCCTCCCTTGAAGTCCTCGTAATCTCTTATTTGCGGAGGCAAATGTATCTTTTTGCTCCCCGTTATTTAACAAAGATTGAAATTTTATGTCTTTTTTTAAAAGTGAAAACATATTCGTGACTTCTTAAGCTCTCCAGAATCTTCCAGCTAATGTAACCCCGACTTTTTTATTTGAGATTCAAAAAAATTTTCGTGTTTTCTGAAAAAATAAATTTGGAGACAGAGAAAATTATTCAATTTTTGTTGACAACAAAAGTTCTCGTTTCGATTTAACCGCATGCGCGGTAGCGTATTACTGCTTATTTTACTGTTTATTACTGTTAATTTTACGGTATAATACTGGCAGCTGTGGGATGCTAGTATTATACTGTAAAATCAACATTATAATTATTATTATTATTTTATTTTATTTTATTTATTTTTTTATTTTTTTTGCAGTGTGACAAAAAGAAAAAAAAGTGCAATAATACGTTCAATAAAATTTTTAGATATTATTATTCAGGCTCCAGTTAATCGAGTTTTTCATTTTTAAGCTTTTTTATGTTTGTACAAAAATAAAGCATTTTTCAGAGAACACTTTGGAGACTTGAAATATCACAAAAATGTATCCTATTTTTAGGAAAATGAAAAACAAAAAAAAAAAAACTTTATTTGATTATTTAGAATGACTGAAAGTTTCATACATGCAGGAGAAAAATGATTGAGTCGTTGTGTAAGATTCTACTTTGTCTAACGGAGAAAATGAAAGATTTCAAATTATTCTTAGCTGCATTTGGTAAAAATAATCTTATATACGACAAAAATTTTAAAGTATCAATTGAGAAAATAATTTTCAAATACAGGTTAATACGAAAAGCAAAGGAATTCTAGAAATCATTGTATTAACCGTTACTCTTAATACCTATGAACATGATAAAAATTTTAACAGTGCAATTAAACTAATTACCACTGCTAATGGCTCTAATTGTTTCAATGCTAAATTTAACTTATATCATAAAGTTTTCCGGAAAAACTCGGCCAACACTGCACTAGTCACTGCAATTTTCGAGCTATTGATTTCACATATCCTTTTCGCTTTAACAGTGCAACATGAGACATGAAGACTGGTTAATATGCCAGAAAGTCCTAATTTAAATAAAGAAACAATTAAAGGTTTCTTTTATCTAAAATTCATTAAGATACAACTAAATGTAAATACATTGCTTGAAGGTGCGTAAAAACATACATAAAAACATTTAAAAGCACATTAAAGTCCTTTTAAAAATTCCAAAACGTTTTCAACCGAAACCCGGTCATCATCAGTGGAAAAAAAACTAAATTGTTGAGTTGAGTTGTTATCTCTTTGCGTTTTCTTGCTTGCCCGGAATAAACTATTTTACTTCAAGGGTTTGGAAATAAGGTGGGATGGTAAAGGTAATCAATGGTGCATTAATTCATTCCAGACTGCGTGGATATCATATGATAATACATCGTTACAGACTATTTCTTTTTTAGACATTATTTCTAGAGACTCTCTTATGATTGCTTCCAGGTGATTATTTGTGCGGAATATAATTTTGGATCTATTGAAATCAACTTTTATAGGTTCAGTTTGCGCTAATCTTGCTAACGCAGTGTGGGGTCTATTTAATCTTATCTTTCATCTATTTATTTCTTTTATTCTCTTTCATTTCTGTGGCTCAGTTGGAAATCTTACAAAATGGTGGTATTTGAAACGTCCTTGTCTCTCCTTTCTTACTTTCATTTTTTCAAGACCTCAGGATATTCTTTTCTATTTGTTTGCTTGGGCGGGGGAGTGGGGTAACAGGCAGTTGTAATGTCAGAAATATTATTGATGAGTGACAACAGTGTTCGATAAGAAAGGCAGTTGTTTTCCTAATTGTACCCTACTGTTCACCCAAAATCACATTGAAATGAACAGATGTTTTGCTCGTATTTGGAGTGATCCAGCTTTTGGAGCTCGTAAAAAGCGTGGAAATCGTAATATAATTTAATTGATAAACCATTCTTAACGTGCAAATTGCTTGCTTTAACAGTGTCCTTGTTTTAGCCGTGCTCGTATTAAACGAGTTCGACTATACGTTTTAAATTATGTTAATTTCAAATGTAATAAAATTTACCTCCAGCTGGAGGACATTGAAATACATAAAAAATCCCGCTTCCTTCTTTTGCTTTCCCGAGAGTATCGTCATAGCCTCGTAGATAACAGGGTTTGTGTAGTACGCTACTTCGGCGTAGTCTGCGCCTGGCAAAAGTGGGTTTACAATAAGATCAACTTCCTGAAAATGAAAAACAAGAAAAAAAAATCACAGGTGACGCATAGACTATGAAACATTTTCTAATACTTCCAGAATATTTTACACAACTTTGATACGGTAAAAGAAGAAAATGCATAACATAGTATAGAAAATCCAATTTCAGCAATTATCGCTCACCGTCGGTAAGGTATTTGAATTCTTTTGTGCAGTCCTGTATGTGATCTGTAGATTTTTATTTACACCATGTTGTACGCTAAAGTTTAATTCAGCTAGCGAATATATAACTCAGTTGAAAATTTAGCAATTTCCGTCCGTAGACTGTAAGCTGTAAGATATTCGAATTCTTTTGTGCAACTCTGTGTACGGTCAATAAAAAAATTGTTGATTTTACGGTATAATACTGGCAGCTGGGATGTCAGTATTATACCGTAAAGTTAACAGTAATAAATATTAAAATAAGCCGTATTACTGCTTATTTTACTGTTTATTACTGTTAATTTTACGATATAATACTGACAACTGGGATGCCAGTATTATACCGTAAAAGCAACATTTTTTTTTTTTTTTTTTTTTTTTTTTTTTTTGGCAGTGTAGATTTTCATACACACCCCACAGTATGCTAAAACGTAATTCAGCTATAAAACGCATAACATAACTAAAAGTGCGCTTTCTGTCAACCGCCATGGCTTACCAAGTTTTACGCTTTTCTGATACCGCTAATTTTTAATGGAAATTTTTGCCTTATTTACCATCAAAATCCATTCAGCAGAACTCCAGTTATAAGCAGCCGGAACGCAATTTGCATTTGCAGTTTACATACATATAGTAGATTATTAGTTAGGTATGATGATATATAGTTGATTAGTTAGTTGTCTTAGTTATACAGGGTGATTACAAATGAATATCCCAACTTTGAAGGGCTATATCTTCTGAACAATAAAAGGTAGTGTTCCATTTCACACATCGAAATGAGTGAGAAGTTATCAAGTTTCATAAATGTAGAAAGAAGAAGAAGAAGCACGAGCCAGTTTGCGCCACCAGCAGAAACACGAACGACATTCATTCTGTAGGAGGATTTGTCCCACACGGTTTTCAGCATGTCGGGTGTTACAGTTGCAATAGCTGCAGCTAGAGCTCCTATAATACAGGCTGACGCATCCTCGCAGATATGTGTCTCAAAGTCGAAAAACCAAGCTAATTTTCCGCCATTTAACATTCTTTCAAGAAGGTGGAGGAACGAGGCCTTAGGCAACCCCAGCTCCGGCAGCGGTAGATTGAGATGCTGAACTGAGACCCGAATAATGCGAAACAAAATGGATATGCGTCAGCTCCTATTATAGGAGCCTTAGCTGCAGCTATCCTCGTTATCAGTTCAGCAGTGTCAGCTTGTAGAGGCGGAAAAAATGCTTTATCTTTTATGTATCTCTGCGGCAACTGACTGAATGAACTCGCAACGGAACATGACAGTTCACTTTCAACCCGATGCTTGTTGCGCCATCTTTCGCCAAAAAAGAACCTTTACATTTATGAAACTTTATAACTTCTCACTCACTTCGATGTGTGAAATGGAACACTTCATTTTATTGTTTCAGAAGATATAGCCCTTCAAAGTTGGGATATTCATTTGCAATCACCCTGTATATTATGTTATTTTAATTAGCTATATAATAAGCTAATTTTTTTTAACCTATTAAAAGGGCTTGTTTTATAATTTCTATGACTTGAAACTAACCTTGAATATAAAAATTACTGTGTAATTTCAATAAATATTTCAAACTTATGGTCAGTTAAACCAGACGCATTCTTTCTTTGCATTATGAATCTTTAAAAAGTGTGAGAACTCTCAAACTTTTCTCACAAAATAACATATCTTAATTTTCGCCAAACAGAAGGAATAATTGTACAGCTCAACACTTTTCGTAATTTGTAAAAATACGTTAATATCCCAGACATTTTTCGATTGAATTCCTCAGTTTCAGAATGAATAATTTCATATGACAAATTTCAGTGAATAGTTTATTAGCTTCTTGACTAGCACGATAGCAACTATTTTTCAGATCGCAATTTGTTTTGCATCAATAAATCTAGTCGGATGTGTCAATCTCAAAACGTTCTTCTATCTCATACATATGTTAATACTTCAAAAAGCGTATTTTTCATTAATATATACAAAAATATTTCTAATGTTGGAACATAAATTAACCCTAGTGTACCAATTAAAAACATGAAAACATTTAAAATGAATCACAATTTATGTATTACTAAAATAGGTGTAAAATGAAATAAAGGTTCTAAAACATTAAAACCATTCTATTTTTTCTCTATTTTCGCCCGTTGATGATGGCCAGGTTCTGGTCAAAAGCGCTCGGGACTCCGACGAAAGTTTTAACATCTTAAAATAGTTTTAATGTTTTAGAACCTTTATTTCATTTTACACCTATTTTAGTAATAAGTAATAAATTGTGGTTCATTTTAAATGTTTTCAAGTTTTTAATTCGTTTTTTTTTTTTTTTTTTTTTTTTTTTTTTTTTTTTTTTAATTATGCATTGTAGAATCCAAAAATGCAGCACTGCAGTGCTATATGTTATATGACTTACATGAAAATCTAATCAGCATCAACTTGTCAAGGTAACAAACAGAAACAAGATAACTAATAGAATATGCAGTTTGATGAAATTCTGTACATTAGTTCTTGAGGTAGAGTTGTTGCGGAAATTGGGGAAAATGCAGCATAGCAGCGCAACCTGTTAGGCGATTTACACCAAAAAACTAATCAGCACCAATTTATATCAAGGTCTAACTGAATCTAAAGTTTGATGAAATTCTGTGCATTGGTCTGGCATTCGGTCAAAAACCGTTTATGTAAGAACAAAGTTCGTTTATCTAAGGGAGAAAACCCGTTTTCTTATGGACATTGCCTGGAATCTCTGCTGGCAGTAATTTTACTGCAGCAATTTTTTACAGTGTTCTGTACATAAAGTTTAGTATAGAAAAAGTATCCTATTAGTTAATCGAGTCTTTTATTCATCTTTGGATCAAGTGATCTCAGAGACCTCTCACAGTAATTATGCGATAATTTCACTCACAGCATTTAAGGATTAAAATAAAAATTGTGGAAAAATATGAAAAGTTTAGGGCGAAAGGAAAAACAAGAATTTCATGATTTGCCTAGCTTAATATTTTGTACTACCTTAACAGTAAAGGAATCGATGGACAGTTTTTTTTTTTTTTTTTCAGTTCTGATGATCCATGGCTTTAAAAATTCACAAAAGAAAGTTTTTTTTTTCTATTCAAAAGATATGAAAATGAAACTCACATTTCTGAACAGCATGCCGCAAAGTCCAGTCCAGGTGTCGTTTTCCCAAGTTCCATAGCGATCTTCAGGTTCTCTGATCCAATGCAATCTGCGAAGCGAAACTAAAATTCTAACAGACTTTTAAAAAAAGTTTTAAAAAAAGAACGAAAAATCCTGCGTCAAGCATAGATTATGTAACACTTTCCAACACTTACAAAATAAGTTTGCAAATCTTTACCCTTTAACAAGTTGAAATATGATATCTAAATAAACAGTTTTGAAAACGCATAACATATTTAAAAATCCAATTTCAGGAATTATCAACAATATTCGGAAATATATCTCAGCTCTTTTGTGCAGCCCTGTATAGGATCTATAGATTTGTATATATACTAAATAGAATGCTAAATTTTAGTTCAGTTAGGAAACGCGTAGCACAGTTTAAAATTTCCCTTCTGTGATTTCCGACAATAAACGGAAATGTACTCGAGAACTTTTGTGCTGCTCTGTATACAATCTATACAATTTATATACACCAAGTAATAGACAAAAAATGAGTTAAATTTAAAAACGCATTCAGCAACTGAAAAAACATTCCCAGCAATTATTATTAATAAGCAGTACTTTAACCGAATTCTTTTGTGTGTCCCTGTAAATGAACGATAAAAGCTATACACACAGTATTCTAAGCCTCTTGTAATCCACGTTAGTGATGTATACTAATTTCAATATGTTTGAAATAGTGAAACATTATTAAAATAAATTGCAAGCGATTTTTCTTCATAGACCGTAATGTAACGTCATTCTTTTCAGTATCCCTGCAAAGGAACTATAAGTGCTAGGCACACCACATTCTATAATTAGTCTCTTGTAGTGCACCTCAGTGATATATATAAATTTCAATATGTTTGAAATTGTGTAACATCATTAAAATAAACCGCAGATCATTTTTCCCCATAGACCGCAATGTAACGGAATTATTTTGAGTGTCCCTGTAAAAAAAAACTATAAGTGCTGCACATTTCATTTTCAATACCGTACATGTCACATTAAGCCTCAATAACATATATTAATTGCATCACGATCCGAGTATATTTACGCGAGTTAGAGAACGGACAGACAGACAGACAGACAAACCGAATTCATGAACACTTTTCAACTATGTTGGAAAGTGTTAAAAAGACAGATGTTTCTTAATCTACCCAAAGTATAATATAACAACGAATGAAATTATACAATAACCTCTCCCGAGTCATCCACGATTCCGAAAAGCGTTTTTAAGCAATATATTTTCGAGATTTAAAGAAGCATTTATAAAAAAAACAAAGTATTGTTTTTTGCAACTAATTTTCGGAAACGTTTCCGAGTAGTTTTTGTACTGTATTAATCAGTTTTTGCAACCGGAATATCGGTTTCTAGGATGATATCAATTCTCAATTAAACATTTTCAGCTGCGAAATTGAATTTATATTATGCAAGAGTAACAAAATAATATTAATTTTAATGTTAATGTTAATTCTGTTAAATTGTCATGTTTGTCTGTAAAACATGTTTGTTGAACATGAAAATGTTTACTTGGGAATGGATATCATCCGCAGTAAACAAGTCTATATTCCGAATTGAGAAAACTGATTAAGGTACAGGGTGATTTTTTTTTTAAAGTTGTGAAAGTAAAATCCTATAACGAAAGAACCACTGATCCAAATGACCGGAAATTTCACCAGTATGCTCACAAAGCAATGGGTATTTTTTAGGCATGGTTAACAAAAAACTAAAAATCTCACCGACAGATGGTGCTGTATATGCAGTAAAGTCGGGGGAGGAGCTTGTGCAGTGGATTCTCTTCACTCTGTTGTGGAACATGCGGTTTCACGTTTCCAACTCGTAGCTGAAAACATTGGACAGCACACTGAAAATTGTATGCGTTAGTTGCGCAGTTCTGTACGAATATTTTACTCCATATTTTTATTCCCAATTACTGCATTCTGTATGTACAGAATGCAGTAATTGGGAAAAGGAACTGCAAACACCTGCAGAAACAGAACGAAATAAAAATATGGAGTAAAACATTCGTACAGAACTGCGCAACTTACGCATACGATTTTCAGTGTGCTGTCCAATTTTTTCAGCTACGAGTTGGAAACGTGAAACTGCATGTTCCACAACAGAGTGAAGAGTATCCACTGTGC
The DNA here is from genome assembly GCA_963931845.1 of Maratus michaelseni. NCBI lineage: Eukaryota > Metazoa > Arthropoda > Arachnida > Araneae > Salticidae > Maratus > Maratus michaelseni. The sequence goes on along the minus strand of OZ007592.1, from coordinate 189,882,042 downwards.
GTGTGTCATGCACAAGCTCCTCTCCCGACTTTACTGCATATACAGCGCCATCTGTCGGTGATATTTTAAGTTTTTTTTACCATGCCAAAAAAATTTCCATTGCTTTGAGAGCATACTGGTGAAATTTCCGGTCATTTGGATCAGTGGTTCTTTCGTTATAGGGTTTTACTTTCACAACTTTAAAAAAAATCACCCTGTATAATAAAAACAATTCGGAAATGTTTCCGAAAATCAATGGCAGTAAAAGAAACTTTGTTTTTATAAATGCTTCTTTAAATCTCTCAAATATATCAGTTTCTGAGGTTTCTAAAGGTAAAGCACACTTTTCAGAATCGTGGATAACTCGAAAGAGATTATAGTATATTTTCGTTTGCGGTTATATTAAATTTTCGTACCCTTTACCTCATCTATCCGCTCTCTGCGAGACGTCGGAGTGTTATTTTCAGAACTTTAAATTTAAGAATGGCTGGAATTTCAAGAAACTGTGTTGTGAAGTTGAAGCAGCACATACATAATCAGCAAATGAATGGGAAAAAGAACATCTAAAATTGTTGGTTTCTGAATATGCTGCAGAAGATTTTTTTAACGCGGACGAAAGGACTTTGTTTTATAAAATTTTGCAGAACGTTCAAAGGAGATAAATGCGTTGGGGGAAAGGAAGCTAAACAGAGACTAACAATTTTCATTGCAACCAACATGACTGGTCACAAAAATTGATTTTGTTCTTTATTGAAAAGTATCTGAAGGCCAAATGCTTTCCAAAATGTTCAGAAACGTCTTCTAAAGAATAAGTGTACCAATTATACTAATGGATTATACTACACTAACATCATGACTTGGATTAAAAAAAAAAAAAAAAAAGGCGGTTGAGAGATATAGAAAACCGGTATCAGCAGAGAACCTTAAAGTTCTCCTAATTTTGGACAATTGTACTGCACATGTAGAAGTCTATGGTCTTCAGACAATCCAATCCATGTGGAGTATCTTCTACCAAATACAACTTCAATTTTTTAGCCAATAGACCAGGGAATAATCAATAGTTTAAAGCAAAAAAAAAAAAAAGAGTAAACCTTGGGTTGGAATGGGAAGAGCCTTACGAGATTTATATTTTTGATGCAATGCAGTTGTCAAACAATGCATGCAATGATGTTTCTGATACGACAATTTCTAATGTCTCTAGGAACGTGGGGTTTATAAGATATAGATACCAGAGGAATTCCATGACAATACATACCACGTCTTCAGTGAAGATGAGTATTATTACTACTCATACATGAACGTAAACGTAGAATTTCGCAGTTGCCAGAAATGTTATTCCAGGACTCTTTAACTGTGGATTCTGGTGTTATCGGCATGGAGGAAATATCAGATGATGCAATTATTACCGACATCATCAGTGCTAATGACATAGAACTTTCAGATCAAGAAGAAAATGAACTCCAAGACCGATCTTAACACAAGCTGCTAAATGCTTGTCAGGACTATGACTTAGGCGTTTTTTAGATGAGTGGTAACTGTGAAGTTGTTCAGACTATAGACAAAGTCAGACTTGCCAAGTCTCCTGATTTTGGCAGGGGACTCCTGATTTTCAAATGTTTTCCCATACTCCTGATTTTTGATATATTTCTCCTGATTTCTCACATTTTACAATATTCTATTATTGTACTATCAAATGTACTGCGATTCAGGGATGAAAACTGCTATACGGGTATACTTGTTCTTTATTAGTATGATTGATCAGTAGTATTTTATGTGATAAACTACACTTAGATTCATTATAAGTGATTAATCTTTAAATCTTTATGTCTGTTACTATGGACATGTTTTTGATTATCAATACTTTGTCCTGATTAATACTTATTTAAGACCTTCACTGTATTTTATATGTTTATGGAGAAACAAAACGTGATATGCTTCTTAATCTTCAATAATAACAAAGTCTTGTTCTAACATGATTAAAGTCTGCAACGTGGAACCAAGCACTGTTCAACAAGTTGTTTTAAAACAGACAAGTGTAATTGATCATTTTTATGTTTAATGTGCTTATAAAAGTAATGTACATCCGATTTTTTTTTTTTTTTTTTTTTTTTTTTTTTTTTTTTTTGCTTTTTCTAAATAATCAGTTTAGTGCCTTAACACAAACTTTGTCGAAATCCAAAATGTACAGGTCTACAGGTATCTACAGGTCTGTATTAGTTCGATGGAAAGTAGTATAATGTAAGTAAAAAAACCATGTAGTTATATATATTTAATTTTTGTTGTGTTTTGATATTTTGTTAATCTGTAGGAACTTTATTACAAAATTCTAATTGATAATTAAAATATGTAATATTTGAAAGATATTTCTTAATTTTCATTTCATACGAGCTGTATAAATCTAAAAATATTTATTTTGAATTTAGAAATTTAAGTTCTCTTTCGTGATATCTATTCACTAAATTTCATATTAAGTAATATTCTAGAAGATAAATTATATTAATCATTAATTAAAAATCATTGTACATCAAACCTTATTGTGAGTCTGTATTTCCTATACAAAACAAAAATAACATAATCGTATTTTCAACTATGACATGACCCACCCTTGTAGTTCAAGGTATACAAGAAACACGGTAATTCTTAAGTGTTAATAGCATGCATACCATTCATTAATTAGTAATAATGAAACGAAATTCCCAATATATTGAAAAAAACTTAATAGTATCCATAACCTGTCTCGGAAACATTGCAATGTGTAATACTAATAATTTTCGACATAAAATCGAGCGTCAACTATATATAGATTTCCTATTTGTAATGACTATACCAGTGACAATTAATATAGCTTTTCACTTAATAATAGGTATGCTATTGACAATTTATTTAATTTTTCATTTCGTAGAGTATGCCAGTGATAAATTATGTAACTTTTCACTTACTTTAAACTCATCATCTCAGCTATACTACGCAATATCTCAGGCATAAACCCTGCAATTACGTCTTTGCCATTTTCTTGTCGAATTTCAACAAAAGGTGAAAGCTTTAAAAAAAATGTTTAAAAAATATCATTGTTAATTAGATCATTAAAACTTACTTTAAAAATAACAAAATAAGTCACAATATGTAGTATATAAAGAACAAATAGCGTTAGAGTAACCAGGAATAATAAATATGAAAAAAAAAAGCTAATAATCCGAGAGTGATAATTTTATTGTTTTATGTTATTTTCTTTACCATGCAACAAATAAAATAATTAAATTTCGAAAAATTAAACGTAAGTGTATTACATTTTTCTTTTATTATTTCAATTTCTTCTTAACTGTGAAAGTAAATATTATTCCTAAATTTGTAACTCTTAAAGCACTCGATAGCTGTCAAGTGTCAAAAATACCGATTTGTCTAAAATGCCGATTTTGAATTTTTATGTACTTTAAAATACATCTTAGCAAAATTTCATATCTCTCATCATAATGCAAGCAATAACGCTACACTGTAGAAAAAAAAAAAAAAAATCGGATGAGTCAATCTCAAAATTTTCTTCTATTTCATACAAGTTTCACATACACCAAAAACGAATCAGCACTAATTTATATCAAAGTCTAACTGAATCTAAAGTTTTATTAAATTTCGTGCATTACGTCTTGAGATATGACTATCGCTAAAATCGTGTAAATCCAGAAAATACAGCATAGTAGCACCATCTGTTGGGAGATTTACACCAAAACCTAATTAACAACTTATGTCAACATCTAGCTGAATCTGAAGTTTGATGAAATTCTGTGCATTAGTTCTTGAGATATAGCTATCGTGAAAATCATTAAAAAAGTAGCATAGCAGCACCACCTGTTTGGCTGTTTACATCAAAACGTAACCAGCATCTATTTATGTCAAGGTCTAACAGAATCTGAATTTTGATGAAATGCTTTGCATTAGTTCTTGAGACATAGCTATCGTGAAAATCATGAAAAAAGTAGTATAGCAGCGAGAGCTGGTGGACTATGTTTACACCAAAACGTAATCATCGTCTATTTATGTCAAGGTCTAACAGAATCTGAAGTTTGATGAAATTATGTGCATTAGTTCTTGAGATATAGCTGTCATGAAAATCTTGAAAAATATAGCATAGCAGTGCCACCTGTTAGGCAATTTACACCAAAAACTAATTAGCATCAATTTATATCAGGTACTAACTGAATCTAAAGTTTTATTAAATTCCGTTCACTCTCAAAAATGTTACTCTAAAAAAAAACGTAGATTGAACGCATTTTTTCGTTGATCATTTTTCGTTAAAAAACGAAAATTTCTAATTATAAGTTGATTATAAGTTGAAACCTTCGTAAAGAAATGTATATCCGAATCGAGCGCTACGTCTCTTTTAATTCACACATAATGGTATTCCATTGTGTAGTCGCACATTATCGTAATCCATCGATCTGAAACTTTATTACTTTGCTGAAATTAAAATGTTTATTAACATGTGTTTTAATTAAATTAAGCACCCTTCACTTTTATATTTATATTATATTTAAACATTTAACGGTATCTTGATTACAAGTTAACAGAGCATTTACATCGCTCTGACATTTTCACACGCTACATTTTAAAAGAAATTCACACAACAACTAACTAAAAATCTAAAGAGTTTTTCAGCCCTTGGTAGCCTTGGATGACGTCACTGGGAAAAACACATGATAGCACGTGATAATCATTCTTTCACGTGGGCGTTTATTCCATGTACTTAGCTGAGTTGAAAACAGTTTATGAATGGGTTTTTCCGACGAGATAATTAAAGTTGTTTACTGCAATTTTAAAGTACTTTATTATTATCTGACGATTGAAGAGTAGTTGATTCTGAATAGAAGATTATCCTTTAATTGGAATTTCCGTCACTCGCCCTTAATCTTCTATGTAGGATAAGGAAGTAAGTTCAGATTGTTTCGGTGTTTAATGAATTCAGGTTTGGGGTTGGGCTTGGTGAGTGAATCTGCGGTCATAAATTCTGTGGGACAATACTTTAAATCTATTATTCCATCTTCCTTGAGTTGTCTTATCGCGTGGAATCTGATATCTATATGTTTACTTTTTCGAGTATGTTTTTCACTTTCAACCATTTTTATACATGGCTGATTGTCCTCGTATATTGTTATGGGTTTCTATTGTGGTAATTTTAAATCTTCCAGGAGTTTTATCATCCATAGTATTTCCTGTGCTGCGTTACTTACAGAAATGTATTCAGCTTCTGCTGATGACAGAGCAACGCATGTCTGTCTTTTCGTTGTCAATGTATGGGACATTTTCCTAACATAAATATATTTCCGCTGGTGGATCGTCTAGTTTCTGGATCACCTCCCCAATCTGCATCTGCGTAAACTTCGAGAATAGGCTTATTTTTCGAACTTAGCGTCAGGTTGAGGTGTTTTGTGTTGTTTAAGTATGTTACGATTCTTTTGACTGCTTTCCAGTCTTTTTCTCGAGGGGTTTCATTTCTACGGCTGAGTATGTTGACCGCTGCTGAAATATCTGGCCTGGTTAATGTTGAGATGTAGAGTAATGTTCCCGTTGCTTGTCTGAATTTAATATTGTTAGGTAATAGATTTTCATCATCGTTGAGTCGATTGTAACCTGCTTCCATAGGTGTGCTGTAAGGTTTTGCGTTTTGAAGATTGAGTTTATCTACCAATTCTTCAATTTTTGAATTTTGGTTTAAGTAGAAATTTTTATCGTCTCTTTTTATATTTATTCCGAGATAGTTATTGACTTCTCCCAAATCTTTCAATTCATATTCCCTTTTGAGATTGTTTATTAATTCAATTATATCTTTGTTTTTTCCGGCAATTAACAAATCGTCCACATATACTATAATGTATGTCGAGTTTTCACCATTTTCGCGTATAAAAAGACATGAGTCAGATGTACTTTGTACAAAATTTAATGCTTTAAGACTCTCGGAGATTTTCGTGTGCCATGCTCTGGCGGCTTGTTTGAGCCCGTATATTGCTTTTTGTAATTTACATACTTTGTTTTGTTGATTTGGAGCTATATAGCCTTCCGGCTGTTTCATGTATACCTCTTCTTGTAGGTTTCCGTGTAAAAACGCTGTATTCACGTCGATATGATTAACTTTAAGGTTATGATTTAATGCTGCTATGAGAAATGCACGGATTGTGGTATGAGAGACAACTGGAGCAAAGGTCTCGTCATAATCTACTCCGAATTTCTGACTGTATCCCTGTGCCACGAGTCGTGCTTTATAGGTTTGCACTTGGTTTAGGTTGTCGCGTTTTAATTTAAAAGTCCATTTTGAACCTATCACTTTCTTTCCTGGTGGCGGATCGACTAATGTCCAAGTTTTATTTTTAGCTAGGCACTTGATTTCATTTTCGGTGGCTTTGAGCCAATTTTCCCTATCGTGTGGATTTTTCATTTCCATGATATCGTTCCAATTCTTTGGTTCATTTGATTGTGTGTCTTTAACTAAACAGACAAATCTATCTGGTGGTACTCCTCTGTTAGATCTATTTGACCTTCTTGGTTCTATTTGTGTTTGTTTGGACTCGCATGGTTGTTTTTCATTATCATTAATGTCAATTTCAATGTAATTTTTATTCTTCTCTTCTTGATTTCTATCATCAGTGGAGATTTCTTCGAGATTTGAATCTTCCTCAATGTTGTTTGAGTGTTTTATTTCATGTTCTATGAATTTTACAGTCCTGGCAATTATTATTTGTTTGTCTTTTGTGTGTATGCGATATCCTTTGGAACGTGTGTCGTAACCTAGAAAAATACCTTCTTGCGCTCTATTATCTAGTTTTCCTCGATGTATTTTATTAATGTAAACAAATGCTTTACATCCAAAGGTTCTTAAGTGTTTGAGATCAGGTTTGATACCTTTCCATAGTTCGTATGGAGTTTTGTCGTTCGCTCTTGTTGGTAATCTGTTTTGTAAATATGTCGCTGTGTGTATTGCCTCTCCCCAAAATTGTTTATTTAAATTTGCTTCTAAAAGCATGCTACGTGTCATATCGAGTAGGCTTTTATTCTTCCTTTCTGCCACGCCGTTCTGGCTCGGGTTGTGTGGAATTGTGAATTGGTGTAATATCCCGTTTTCCTTTAGATAATTCTCTATTTCGTTGCTATTATATTCTCCTCCATTATCGGATCTTATTTCTTTTGGTTTTCTACCGAATTGATTATTTACCATTGCAATGTATTCTTTTAATTTATCAATTACTTCGCTTTTCTTAGATAGTAAGTATATAGTTGTATATCTCGAGTAATCGTCGATGAATGTGAGAAAGTATTGTTTTCCTCCTAGTGTTGGTGTACTTATAGGTCCACAGACGTCGCTGTGTATTAAATCGAGAACTTTGTTTGCTCTATTTGTAGCCGATTTTGGATATGGCGCGTCGTTTAATTTAGATTTGATGCAGGTTTCGCATAATCTATTATTGTGTCTGCAGTTTTTAATGTTTATTCCGGTGGCTAGCTGTTTGTTTACAATTGTTTTGATTGCTTCATAATCACGGTGTCCTAGTCTTCGATGCCATACTTCTAAACATTCTTTATTATTATTACAGCTTAGTGTGACGTTTGCATAGTTTTCTGCATTTTCTGAGTGGTTTGTTTGTTCGATTATGTATAAATTATTTTTGTTCTTCGCTCTTATATAAATTTCACCGTCGAACGTTAAATCGCACTTGTCATTTTCAAAGATTAATTTGCATCCATTTTTAGTTGCTTTGCTTACGGATATTAAATTGGATTCTAGTTCTGGGACGTATAGGACTTCCTGTAGTCTTGTGAGTTTTATTTCTCCATTTGGGGATTTCGTTTTTATTAAAACGTCGCCTGAACCGAATGCTTCGAGTTTGTTGCCGTTTGCGATGGTGACTGATGATTTTTCAAAATTGTTAAATTTATCAAATAACCTTTTATCATTTGCAATGTGTGAGGTACTGCCACTGTCGAGTATCCAGTTTTGTTTTCCTAATTTTTCTGTTATTAGTACGCGATCTTCTGATTGATTAGTTTTTGAGCTTATTTTCTGATCATTCGCGTTATCGTGACAGTCAGTATTCTCTTTATAATTCTCTGTGTTTTCATAGCATAGTGATGATGAAAAAGGTTTAGATTTATTTTTATTATTAAAGTTATTCACATTTTGATATGTGTGTTTGTTTTTGTTGTGCTGTGTGTATCTGCTCTTGAGGTGATAGCACTCGCTATTATTATGATTTGTCATCTTACAGTGACTGCAATATTTTGAATTTCTTTTGTAGTCGTTATAAGTGTGTTTTCTTTGTGTTTTAAATGCCTTTTCGGAGCTGTTGTTTTGTTCAGACATTTCTTGTCTGCGATTATACTCATCTATGAGTTTACTTCTGATAAAATCTGGGGATAATTCGGCTTCGGGCCTTGCCTCTAATGCTGTGATAAGCGTGTTGTAGCTGGGCGGTAATGAGCATAGAAATAGTGCGGATATGTGTGAGTCATTTATATTCTCGCCTATGGCGGATAATTTATCTGCTATTTGTAGAATATTTGTTATATGAGTAATCATATTGCCGTTTTCGGGCAGTTTAGTACTGTACAGTTTTCTCAATAAATACAGTTTGCTACTCAGATTTGCTCTTTCATGCGTACGTTTGAGAACTTCCCAGGTTTGCCTGGCTGTGGTAGAATTTTTTACATGCACAATTTGTGCGTCGTCTATGCTTAGATTAATCAAAGCTCTCGCCTTTCTATCTCTTTTGTTCCAATCCTCATTTAAAGGAGTTGGTGGTTGATCACTTATTACTTCAAATAAGTCTTCTTTAATGAGAAGCATTTCGAGCTTAAATTTCCAGTTGGAATAATTGCTCGAATTTAGCTTCTCGATGAATTGGCTTTCTTTGAATGTAGCCATTTTTATTTTCTATCTTTAATTATTTTTAAAGATATTTAATTTAATTTAATACGAATCGCTTTTCTTTGCGTTCGTTTTTATTTTCTATAAAGCGAGTTTTTTCAGCATATAGCTAATGTGCTTAAAATTTTTATTTAATACATATTATCAGTTACTCATAATCTATCGGCGGCGCAGTTTATTTAATATGTAAAATAGTTTCTTTAATTGTATAAAACCAATACTTCATAAATAGAGTTAAGTAAGCATGCATTCGCTTACCTGATTATAAGTTGAAACCTTCGTAAAGAAATGTATATCCGAATCGAGCGCTACGTCTCCGTTAATTCACACATAATGGTATTCCATTGTGTAGTCGCACATTATCGTAATCCATCGATCTGAAACTTTATTACTTTGCTGAAATTAAAATGTTTATTAACATGTGTTTTAATTAAATTAAGCACCCTTCACTTTTATATTTATATTATATTTAAACATTTAACGGTATCTTGATTACAAGTTAACAGAGCATTTACATCGCTCTGACATTTTCACACGCTACATTTTAAAAGAAATTCACACAACAACTAACTAAAAATCTAAAGAGTTTTTCAGCCCTTGGTAGCCTTGGATGACGTCACTGGGAAAAACACATGATAGCACGTGATAATCATTCTTTCACGTGGGCGTTTATTCCATGTACTTAGCTGAGTTGAAAACAGTTTATGAATGGGTTTTTCCGACGAGATAATTAAAGTTGTTTACTGCAATTTTAAAGTACTTTATTATTATCTGACGATTGAAGAGTAGTTGATTCCGAATAGAAGATTATCCTTTAATTGGAATTTCCGTCAAAAATTACTTGAAATCCTCCAATCTACAGCTGCATTTTCTTCAAATCAGAGTAGTGTTCCGGCAACTGTGCTGCTTAATAATTTTTTGCATTAGAAACAAGATTTTTTTACGTGTATGTCTTTTTCCCTTCAAAACACGAAAAATTCACAAAACTCAAAATTTCCTGAAGTCGGAGTTTTTTTACTTTTTTCTATTTTTACAAAAAGAAAGTACTGAATTCATGAAAATTTTCGAATTCCGGTTTCCGACGGATTTATACGTTTTAGAAGGTCCTGAACACGATTTGACTGTTTTTAGAAAAGGTCTATGTGTCTGTACGTGACAAAAATTTTGTGGGTGCTTTATCTCAAGAACTAATGCAAGCAATTTAATAAAACTTTAGATTCAGTTAGATCTTTGATATAAATTGATGCTGATTAGTTTTTGGTGTAAATAGCCCAACAGGTGGCGCTGCTATGCTGTATGTTTCACGATTTCCGCAATAGCTCTATCTCAAGAAGTAACGCACGGATTTTCATCAAACTTCAGATTCAGTTAGACGTTGACATAAGTTGTTTCTGATTGAGTTTTGGTGTAAATAACCGAACAGGTATAGCACTGCTATGATGCATTTTTCAGGATTTATACGATTTTAGCGACAGTCAGTCATATATAAAGAATTAATGCACGGAATTTCATCAAACTTCATATTCGGTTATTTTGAAATATTAACATGTATTAAATAGAAGAAAATTTTGGGATCGGCCCACATCTGACTATTTTCACAGAGCAAAAAAATTTCTTCCAATCACAGGGATATTCCGGCCATTTGCTGCACTGAAAAAAAAAAGTTGATTTCACGGTAAAATACTAACACTCTAGCTGCCAGTATTTATACCGTAAAATAAACAGTAAAATAAGCAGTAATACGCTACCGCGCATGCCGTAAAATCAACAATTTTCTTTTGCAGTGTGCCTGTGCTTTTTACATTTTTGATGAAATTATTTTGAAAGTATATGTTTAATCTCGCAGAAACAATGAATGAATAAAAAAATATTTTATTAAATATTGTATTTTTGAAAACAATACATATGACTTACTTCAGCGTATGCCACTTTTACTCTCTTTATTTCGTATGCCATGATATTTACAGAATCAGAACTTTTTTACACTCCCTTATATAATCAAAATATTCTAATGTCCACTACAATCGCAGTCGTTTCCAAAATTATCCATTTGATAGCTGCACAATAACAAGAAATACTGGTAGCCAGACTATAGACTAATTAGGATCGTAAATTCCGTGTAATTAAAGGCAGTGCTCTAAATTTCACGGTTATGTTCTCTGCTCCTCACAAAGTCTGTAAAAGAAAGAAAACTCAATTAGTACACGATTAGCAAGGCCCGCGGTTTTGAGCGGGTGGAAATAAAACACACTTGTTGAAAACATTGTTAATATATAGAGGGTGGAAATAAAACACACTTGTTGAAAACATTGTTAATATATAGAGGAACTTTGGGTATTATGGAGTAGGCCGGTAATATGGAATAGCAAGTTTTCTGTTTGGTAAAGTGCTGCCACCAAGCGGCAATATCATAAACTACTTAAGAACGTTTCCAGAATGTCTCCCCAGAACGCGCAGTTCGTCGGTCGGCGTCAGTACGCGTTGTGTGAATAAATATTTGTTTTTCGTCTTTGAAACATTTCAGGAGATATTTTTTCAATATTTCTTATTCATTATTAGAAATAATATTTTTACATTGAAATTAAGCTTAACTTCTAGGTTTTATGGAACAAATATCTTAAATATCCTCTGACTACGGGAAAAACTTGACCGTTTCAACCTTTCTTAACGGGGTGCACACCGCATGTGATGGTAGTACACAGGAATCATATTAGGCACATCTGCTAATGTGTTTCAATGAGACCCTTTTCAGTCAAACGCTATTAAGGATTTTCTGCACTTCATATTTGAGGGGTGGAAATTTTCGGGATGACGGTAATCCCAACTCCGGATTTTTCAACGTTGTTTTTTGGGGGACTGCTGTAATCAACCCGTAAGCAAGAGGTTAATGTACACCGAAATACTAACAGTTTAGGATGTATTACTCGTTTTTAGTTCGCAATTCACACCAATAAACATAGAGTAATTTTTTCCCAAACAGGCGGTGTCGGGTTATGTGGAATACCAATATCTCATAATACTCCATTATTATGGTGGCGCAAAGGCAGATCCTTATATTTGTGGTTTGTGCAAATCTGAAATATGAACTGGACTGACTACCTAATAGACACTATATTTTGGTCATGCTCTCTTTATACCATTACATCTGTTTTTTGACAAATTTTGTTTATTTTCTTCATTTTTAACCCCCTATTCCATATTTCTCAACTATCTCACGATGCCCTAAAAATACGTTTATTATTATTATTATTTGTTTGCTAGTGTTGAAATGTCGTAAAATAATTTATGTCTATAAAAACTATTCGCAGATAGCTGAAGCTTGTAACTGTATTCGGTTTTCGGGTTTTGAACAATATCGGGATGTTGTATTGCCCCAAATGTAAATAATATTCCATAAAACCCAAAGTTCCTCTACTTTTCATGCTCGTTAACTACAAGTAAAAATTTCATTCCTACTACTCATAAAAATACCCAAATTTACGCGAATCTAAGACTCGCTGTTTTTTTAACACTTTCCAACCTAGTTGAAAAGTGTTTATGACTTCGGTTTGTCTGGCCGTCTGCCGTCTGGCCGTGCTCTAACTCCCGTAAATATGCTCGGATTCCCTTGCAATTTTTATATGTTAATGTCGTTATCTATAGCACGTTCCCTATTTCAACTGAAGTGTGTAGCACTTATAGTTTTTTTACAGGGACACTCAAAAGAATTCCGTTACATTGCGGTATATGGGGAAAAACCATTTGCGGTTTATTTTAATGATGTTACACAATTGCAAACACATTGTAATTGATATATATCACTAAGATGTATTACAAGAAGCTTAATATGGAATAGGGTGTGCATAGCACTTATAGTTAATTTACAGGGACAGTCAAAAGAATTCCGTTACATTACGTCTATGGAGAAAAATCGTCTGCGGTTTATTTAAATAATGTTTCACTATTTTAAACGCATTGAAATTTATATATATCACTAAGGTGCATTACAAGAGGCTTACTACAGAATATTGTGCGGATAGCAGTCATCGTTCATTTACAGGGACACACAAAATAATTCTCTACTGTCTGTTAACAATAATTCCTGGAAGTGCGTTTTCAGTTACTGAACGCGATTTTAAATTTAACTAACTTTTTGTTTATCACGTGGTGTGTATAAATTCTGTAGATATTTTACAGGGAAGCAAAAAAGTTCGCGAATATATTTCCGTTTATTTACAGAAACTCTAGAAGGAGAATTTTAAACTGTGCTACGCGTTTCTTAACTGAACTAAAATTTAGCATCCTATGTAGTATATATACAAATCTATAGATCATATACAGGGCTGAATAAAAGTATTCGGATATTTTTCCGAATATTGTATACGTTGGAAATTCCTGAAATTATGTTTTTATATATGTTATGCGTTTTCCAAATTGTTTACTTAGATGTTATCTTTCAGCTTATTAAACGGTATGATTTGTAAAATTATTTTGGAAGCGTTGGAAAGTGTTACATAATCTATGCTAGACGCATGTTTTTTCGTTCTTGTTTTTCAACAAAATTGAATTCATTTTACTTACCCATCATACGTAGTATGGGGTACCTAAGTTTTGTAGTCGTTTTAAAAATCGAAAAAAAAAACTGACGTATTTACACGTTTCAGACACTGGAGATTCCGAAAAACATATTTTTAGAAAAAAAAAAATTGCCGTCCGTCTGTCTGTGTGTCTGTAAACGCTCTATCTCCCGAAAAAATTGAGGTATAGACGTGAAATTTGGTATGTGCTTAGTATGTAATAATCAGAAGAGGCTTATTGAATTTCAGAAACCTCGATTCTCCGGAACTATTTCTTTCGGACTCTCGAAATATTCATTCTGAAAAAAGGCATATAAAAATTTTCGAAATTATTTGTTCTAAGGAGTAAATATAAAAGACAAAAAAAATATATAAATTTTGCATAAAGAATGAGGTCGATCGGGTAATTAATTGCCGAGATATTTGTAATCCTATTTTCCACACTTTTCGATTTTTCATGACCCTGTATTTCATTCAAATTTCAATTCAAAGGCATATTTTAATTGGAAATGAAATGCTTAATCCGACGCAGTAAACTGTTAATTAATATGATTATCATTTTTGGAGTTATAAGGAATGTTCCTTTTATGCAATTCACTAATAGAGCATTTAAAGTCTATGACGTCATCAAGCCAGGATTTAATTCGAATTGCAATATGCATTTTATAAGTAGTTTACGCATGTTTTATTTTCATATTTTATATTATGCATATACATGATGGGTAAATATTACGGTGGCCCCCAACGACTAGTTAATTGAATGCGTTTTGCAATCGAGTACAACATGTAATAATTTGAAACCAGATGTGCTTGTGTAAGTTATATTAGAACTTTAATTTAATCCTTAATTCCATTCGCCTCGTGTGGACGTATGCAATGAGTGGAACATGACCATATTATATTTCTCTTAAATACTTGATTTGTGATAAAGATATTAAAAAATACGTTAAAAGTTGAAAAGCAAATTACTCAATCATTATTCGTATAAGTGCAAGAAAAGTAAATACGCATTTATTCGGGGATAATTGTAAAATAATTCAAAACATAAAATGACATTACAAACTGCGTAATTTATTAAAAAAATATTTTTTGCTATTATCATGAATCTTTTAACATTGTTAAACCAAAACATAAATGAATATATATCTTTTTTTATATTTTCAATACATAACATTACACAGGGTGTCCGAAAAGTCTGGAAACGGTCGAATAACTCGAGAAATATACATCGGATTGAAAAACGGAAAATACGTGTTCAATATTTTTCAAAAATGTATTTAGGGATATCAAAGTCCCCCCCCCCGAACTCTACCCCCTGGGGGGAAAGAGGGCAAATTTGAAATCTTAAATGATAACCCTCCCCCGCCTTTTTTTTTATTATTGCAGATTTGGATTATACGGAAAAAACTACGTAACTTTTGTATTTAACATTTTCTTCGGAAAATTGTAGATGGCGCTGTAATCGAGTAAAATACAATGAGAATTGTGTCCATTGAAAAGTCTGGAAATGGTCGAATAACTCGAGAAATATACATCGGATTGAAAAACGGAAAATTATCTACGATTTTCAAAAAAAAAAATTAAATAAAAAAGTTACGTATTTTTTCCTGTAGAATCCGAATCTGCAATAAAAAAAAGGGTGTCCGAAAAGTCTGGAAACGGTCGAATAGCTAGAGAAATATACATCGGATTGAAATACGGAAAATATGTTTTTAATATTTTTCAAAAATCATCATCATTTAATATTTAAAATTTCCCCCCTTTCCCTCCAAGGGAGAAGAGTTGGGGTGCAACTTTGATACCCCTAAATAGATATTTTTCTAAATATTGAACATTGTATTTTTCCCTTAAACTCGGACCAGAGCAAAGTAATATTCAGTGGAATGTGTCATTGTACCAGCCGATTAAACAGTTCAAGACAGCGTTAGCTTTTCTAAATTTCATTTAAAATCACACCAGGACTTTGATGTTGAATCTTAAAAACGTTGAATATTAAAACAATATAACAAACATATTCATAATCTTGATTAATAGCCACATGCTACATTAGACGGTGAAAAACCATAGGAATATTTAAAATATAAAACAGAACTGCTTGCAAAATGACATCACCACCGCCGTGATACATGCCATTTAAACGCAGTACATACAATCAGTTCA
Organism: Maratus michaelseni; assembly: GCA_963931845.1. Lineage (NCBI taxonomy): Eukaryota > Metazoa > Arthropoda > Arachnida > Araneae > Salticidae > Maratus > Maratus michaelseni. The sequence goes on along the minus strand of OZ007592.1, from coordinate 189,866,439 downwards.
TTTATTATCTCACGCCACACATTTTCCGAAAATTTTAAATAAAGCAAGATGCCCCCCCCCCCCCACACACACAAAAAAATAAAATAATAATAATAATAATATATATATATATATATATATATATATATATCATGGACATTGACAAAGTTTTATGTTACATTTCCAGACGACTTTTTGCATTTGAGTTCATTAAATTTTTAAGTATGACATCGACAGTGTTTTTATTTGTTAGAAAGAAAAAAATATTTCGAAATGTAAGCTGTAAACTTTACAGATAAATATATGTAGAGGAAATAAAAAAAATTATACAACTGGTAAAAATTTACAAAGTGCGTTATTGCTTTAAGATTTTTTGAAGATATGCTATATTTGAATTATTTAATCATAAATACAGTTTGGGGATTCAACGTGAAAAATATTTCGTATAATACAAAAAAAAAAAAAAAAAAAATTCACAAAGCGGGGGAAAAAAAAGTATTATAACTGTGCTTAAAATATAAAAATGTAAATAATAATAAATTAAAAAAATAATTATCGACATAAATTACTTTAGATTTTCGAAAAAATATAAATTTTAATGAAAAAATCAAAAATGTAAATGTAATTTATTAGGAAAAGATAAAAAAAAAAAAATTCAAACATGCAGCATTCATAATTCTGCTTAGAACTTTTAACGTGTGATAAATATAAAATAATTAAAAAAGATAAAAGTCACAAAGTAGAATCGAACCCTCGCCTCCTTGACTGCATATTTCGGCGCCAGAAAGACCACGTACAGAAGTTTAAGACCTGTAAATCAATGATAACACTTTACACTTCTTATTCTACGGAAAACATGTTTTAATGCACCTTAGAACTTCATATCGATTGTATTATGTCTGTTACAGTGTAACAGCATTATGATACGCCTCATTCGATTTTCCCAACAGACCATCACCATTATGTCACAGATTACTTTTGAGTACTCCTGTACATGAATTATAAATATTACATACATCATTTTCAATACTGAACTTGCCAAGCACGTAAATTCAAACTGGCCGACCACCCACAGCTATTTCGGGAACTGGCCGACGCCTCTGACCATTTCGCGAAATGGCCGACTACCTCTAGCCATTTCGCGAATTGGCCAATCAATTTAAAACGAAGCTGGCCAATTCGCGAACTGGCCAATTTCGGGTTTTGGTTGTAACATAAACATAAATGTATGCGTTTATTTAATATATATATATATATATATATATATATATATATATATATATATATATATATATATATATATATAATACAACGCTTACTTAATTGTTTACTATTTATAAGAGAAAAGTAATTGTTGATAGGTTTGTTTTATTTACAAGTACTTTTTAATTAAATGTGGTTAATTTTACTATACATAAAAGTTTAATCATTTATATAAACCAATGTATAGAATATATATATTACTTGCATTTAGTATTTAACAAAGTTGAGTTTCTATAGTAAAAAGATGCTGGTTTTGGAGTGTTTTAATAGATTACTAGTCCCCACAAAAAACATTGGTATCTAAAAATGGCAACAATATGCGGTATTTTTATACGAGCTGTAAAACCGTTATATTTTTGGCCATTGAAAATTTCAAAGGGCTTGGACAAGAAAAGTTTTTTTTTTTTTTTTTTAATTATATAATGATCATACTTGAAAAAAGAAGTTAATGTTTTTTTACGATTTTGTGATATTGTCATTAAAGATATAAATTCATACAAAATTGGATAAAATATATAAAATAATACAAATTTGGGTTTTATTTAACGTTTTATCACGGTCCCGGGCAACGCTAGGCGGGTCAGCTAGTATATATATAAATATATACTTTTTTTTTTTTTTTTTTTTCGCGCCTTTAAAACTGTAACCAATAACGATTGTAATTCAAAGATGGTCCGACAAACCCTGACCCAGCTTCAAAATCTTTGAATATATTAGATAATATATTTCAATAAATTAGATCTAAAAAGGCTTAAAAATAACCCATTTTCAATTTTAAGTACTTTTTATTATATGAAAAATAAAACTACTTAAATGTTTACATGTAAAAGAATACATTCAAACACAACAACAAAGCTGAAACATAACAAAAAAGCATGTATTCTCACAAAGAAACTTTCACTTCAACTGAGGCTAGGAGCCGCCGGATATGACTCATGACGCTGAAAATTGACATAGATGACACATTTATTATTAAATATGCTTTTTAGAATTATTGAGAAAAGTTTAATTTTTGCCTTTTTGGCCAGGATTTTGCATCAAATTCTCCAGTGTGCGCCGGTAGAAATAGTGTTATTTTTTAGAAAACGACTTCAAGATAACATTCGTAAAATATCCAATATTCAGAAAATGCGAGAAAAAAAAATTTCATGGTTTTTTTTTTTTTTTTTTTTTTTAAGCCAAAAAACTTCCAAATCCCTTAAAATTTTAATTCAATGGGAAAATCCCACTCATTTTTTCCCTTTCTTCTTAGGGAGAAAAAAAAAAATGTCGGCACAATAAGTTACGCAAGAACATTTGTTACTCTTACCCCTTTTTTCTGAAGATACTCAAATGAATAATAAAATAAGACCCATACAGGATTCAATTCAGAAAAAAATTACAACATCTTACATATAAAAGCGTGTTTCACATCTCACATTACCTTATTTCTTCTGCAGCTTACCCGAGTCTATCATGTGGTATATGAAAGTAAATATTTTCTTCTTAATGTAAGCTATATGTATTGAACGTTTAACTTATTTATTATTGATAATGTATCGTGCGCCTGGTATTAATGCACTTTGCATTACTTTTAAATACGTCCACAACATACTTTTAATCAGAAATAAGAAAAACTGTTTTGTATTCAATATTTTGTATTCTGGCGAAACTTTAATTTAGTCATCGACAAGATAATATGTTTGATCAAAATTCGTTGCAAATCGAATAAAATAAATGGTTATCAGCATCATATTAGCTTGGGATTATTGCTATATGATTTATTAAAAAGGTGAAAAAAAAAAGATTTAGTTTTATTATAATCAGATATTATTAATTTAAATCAGATTTTTTTTCCCGTGTTAAGAACTGTAGGTTTATAAAATAGTTAAGCATTTAAACAGATGATAATAAGAAGCATAATCTGTAATTTTACACTTTAATTAATGAAATTATAATTAGCAATTGTTGAAATAATAATAACTGAACAATTTCAGCAATTATTAGCACAATTAACAGATCAAAAGTAACAGCCTTGGTTAGATTGAGATATATAGATTCATACTGTTGATAAATTTCTAAAACTAATATCTGGACATATATGTTTGACTACATGAAATTAGGAATTTACTTTTTAAGCTATTGCAGATTGTAAAATAATGAAATTAGGATTTTACTTTTTAAGCTAATGCAGATTGTAAAAGAATGAAATTGGGAATTTGCTTTATAAGCTATTGCAGATTGTAAAAGAATGAAATTAAGAATTTACTTTTTAAGCTATGGCAGATTGTTAAAGAAAGAAATTGGGAATTTGCTTTTTAAGCTATTGCAGATTGTAAAAGAATGAAATTAGGAATTTACTTTTTAAGCTATTGCAGATTATAAAAGAATAAAATTAGAATTTACTTTTTAAGCTATTGCAGATTGTAAAAGAATGAAATTAGGAATTCACTTTTTAAGCTATTGCAGATTGTAAAAGAATGAAATTGGGAATTTGCTTTATAAGCTATTGCAGATTGTAAAAGAATGAAATTAAGAATTTACTTTTTAAGCTATTGCAGATTGTTAAAGAAAGAAATTGGGAATTTGTTTTTTAAGCTATTGCAGATTGTAAAAGAATGAAATTAGGAATTTACTTTTTAAGCTATTGCAGATTATAAAAGAATAAAATTGGAATTTACTTTTTAAGCTATTGCAGATTGTAAAAGAATGAAATTAGGAATTCACTTTTTAAGCTATTGCAGATTGTAAAAGAATGAAATTAGCAAATTACTTTTTAAGCTATTTCAGATTTTAAAAGAATAACAGCTAACGAACAACTCTACTTTTACGTAAACTTTTAACTAAATCATTTGCTTTAAAAAAAGAGTTTTTTAATTACCAAAATATTGCTAGCATTTTTTTTAATTCGGTTGCTGTGTTATAAAAGTCAATAAGCAATCATGAAAATTAGAATAATTCTTTCAGAAAATACCAAGCCATAAAGTACTTAATCTTCAGCATTAGAAAAAAGTAACTGACGCTATCGCTGACGTAAATGAATTTAATGTGACTGGAGCTTTTTCTAGTTTTATAAAAAAAAAAAACTATTGCATATAAAAATATTAAAACTAGTAGTTTTATAGAGAAATGTATGATAAAAACCCTAAAACAGACAGATTTTAAATCCAAGAATTGTTTTAAGCAAGCCCTATTTAATGTTGAAGTCGGTCAAAATATTTCCTTTAAAAAGCTTTATAGGATCAAAAACTGTGCATAAAAATGTAAACATATTTTGTAGGCACAAAAATGACTAGATGGCGGTGTGCAGTGTCCAGTCTTTTTTTTTTTTTTTTTTTTTTTTTTTTTTAATTGTCTAATTTTTTAAGTTTTTATTTTTATTTTTTTATTATTTTTTTTTTAATTTCATATTCAAAAATTTCATTATCTCAGTAGCGATTTCTTTCATATTTTGAAAAAGTCACCTTTTTTATCTATTGTTGCTAAAATTTAAAAAAGCGCTAATAATAATATTTCCAAACATTGCACAATTGAAAAACATATTTACACGCACATATCAAAGAAGAAGGAAAACTTTAAAATAATAAAATTATTACCTCGCGAAAAGAGGTGAAAATCACATCATATCTTAAAAGCCGAAATAATAATATTTCCAAACACTTTACACGTGAATATTAAAAGAGAAAGAAAACTTTAAAATAATTAAACTAGCAAATCTACAGATCAGGTACCTCGACGTCATCTTATGCAAGTCAGATTTTTACTTCGAACTTATTTTATTCAACATATACACACACAATCTTAACCTACAGCTTCAGTTTTGTGTATATTTACTTTCAATTATAATTATTTAAATTGTATTATTGCTTCAGATAAGATTTCTGGTAGTTAGAGGAGTTAGAAATACCAACTCAAAATACAACTACATGCAGTAATACTCGAAGACGGCATATTTTTTAAAATTTTATTTTTATACCATTTTAGGGGCGTCTGTAGGGGGAGGGGGAGTTTGTGGGGGGAGGAGGGGGGCGTCTGCCCTTTTCAATCCTCCGTTGTCTGGTTAGTTTCAGCGTCGTAAGTTTCTAGAATTCAGTATTCTAAATCTGTTATCTATAGATCTTCCGTATTAAAAATCTTTGTCTTAAATATTCATGATTTTAGTAATCTCACACAAGGGACAAATGAAATTTACCTTGTTTAGACATGTAAGTCTAAATGTAATATAAATATTTTTATATTATTTTAAATTATGAGTTATAACATAAAAAGGGACAAAAATTGTATAATTTAGCTACGCACAGAAATGACTTGCGCATATCAATGCTTATTACTTGCATATATGCATTATAATGAATACTGCAATTAGTAGAATATCCGTTAATTACGAACACATGTAATATTTTAAATAAAAAAACATAAATAATGCATCAAAACTTTTGAACTTGTTCATTTAATATTTTATTTTGCAAAATCTGAAGAGGAAAACACTAAAATATAACAATTACATTTTGCATTGTTGTATTTTAAATACCGAATTCATAAAATTAATTACATTCTATTGTAAAAAGAAAACTCTGCTAAAGAGTTTAGTGGAATGTAGAATTATAAAAGCATTTTCTTCAAAAGAAATTAGTGATATTGAAATAATTTTACTGATATAAAAATTCTTCTATAAATATCCATGCCAATTATACATCCGAGATTCAAACAATAGATTTTTGGCCTAATTCTGCAATTGTCATTAAGCTGTCGCTCGAAATAAGCTGGATAAGCAGTTACTAATTAAATTTCATAAACTTTACCCATTTAGCAGCATTTCTGACTGAAAACTCTTACGTTATACAGGGTGGTTATAATATAAGTATCTCTATTTGGAGCTGTCTATAGCTCGAAGGAATGATCCGAATAAAACCAAAATAAGTACTTACTTCGAAAAGGGGGAAGAAGAATGGAACAAAAAAATAATTGCAATAATCACTGACATTTGCCGCTACTGAGTTTGAAATGTAATGCGTAATAAATGAACAAAAAATTAAGGAGTCGAACCGGATGACACACTTAATTTATTGAAAAATGTCACAGTGAACGCTTTTGCATGGCAGTGCAAAAGCAGTGCATCATGTTAAGGTTCCACATGGTCATTGTTCTGGAGGACACAATCCAGGTGGTGCACGATGTGATCAACTGCGGAATGTAACGCATCAGTAGTGATGTTTCGCACATGTTGTGATATGTGGTAAAGTTATTGAGGTTTGCGACACCTCCACGGTACACAATATTCCACATTACCTTTCACACTAAAAAGCGCCATCTGTCGACGATTCTTGCAATTATATTTTTTATTGTTCCATTCTTCTTCCCCCTTCTCGAATATTAAGTGTACAGATTTTGGTTTCATTCCGGTTATTCCTTCAATCTACAGACAGCTCCAAATAGAGATACTTATTTTATAACCACCCGGTATGTACATTTCAGCTGTTATATCATAGAACGTATTCTTACACAAACTAAAATATTGAAAAAGATTAGAATAATTTTATTAATCCATATAATAGTTAGCATTCTATTAAGCTATATCAAATGAAACAACATACTGCTTTGGAAAAAAAACAGCAAATTATACATATATAAATGAGTCACACACTAAATTATTCTCAATACATAGAATACAATTTGTAATTTGCATATAATTACTTATGTCATAATAATGCTTTATACAGTATTTCAAATACAGTTTTACTTTCATTTAAATTATTTTTATAGTAATTTGTTATTATTTTATTATACAAAATAATCCGCGATTCAGTTTACTTTACAATACACTCCGCTATGCTTATTAAACTTCATTCTAGTTACAACATCACAAATGCTAATATCAAGTAAAACATACTTTTAAAATAAGATGTATATAAATATATCTACTTCCTATATTCATACCACAAAAATCCACCATTTCAAGCAGTTCAAAATTTTCAATTATACGAGGTAATTTAAAATTCACTAACCGCTACACAAACTATAATTCAACAGTATAACTTATTAGAATAAATAACATATTAGCAATACATCACTGGTGCTTAAAATTTTATTTACATTATTAAACTTACGTGACAGTGCAATTTCCATTACGCAGAAAATATTTAAAGATATTTAAAGAAAAAAAAATGCGATGCTGTTTGTTCCTAAACACACAATGTTATGTAAATGCATTACAAGTTTTACTAAATTCACAGAACTATTATAATTTTCAAATGTAAAAAAAGTATCGTATACAGATGAACAATACAATCTTTGTTGTATATTGAGATACTTCCTTGTGCTAAGCAAATTAAAACAAAACTTTATACAAAATTATACACTATTAGAATTAACTGCAATTATATTTTTCTGTACAAATAAAACTAAATGACTGAATGCTTAATATGTTACCTACAAAATTCAGCTTACTTCATAATGCAATTAACCTATCAAATATTGCATGAAAAGTAAAATTATATGCAAATTCAAGCAATGCTATATTGCTATAAATATCTATTAATACAATATGGTCATAAAGTCTTTTCCTTATTACAATAATTTATTGCAGAAAAACTAATATAGTTAGGCATATGCTTGTTTTAATATATTGTAAAGGCATTTATGAAGTTTTTAATACAAGTACTTACGTCAGTAAATTTCGATTTGAGCACCATTGGTAGCTCGAAGAATATCAAGGCGGGCCACGTATTGACCAACATCTGCCTATCACACTAGACACAGCATCTGTGATCCCGACCTTGAGTGTTTCAGTATCTTTTACTGGTGTTACAAACACTTTGTCCTTTATGTACCACCAAAAGAAAAAAAATCTAGAGGAGTAATATCGAGTGAACTAGGAGGCTATAGTGTTGGTCCATCTCGTCCGATTCATCTTCCAGGAAATTTGATATAAAATTTAAAAAATCTAAAGAACATGACTTTTCCATAATAAAAATTTTACGGTGTTACATTTAATGGTTATTTCGTAATATTTTTTTGTAATCACACTCTAAAATCGACATTTTCAAAACTGAGCAAAAAATACTTAAATCTGAGTATGTCGCATAGTCAAAATGGCTCCGAATCAAAATTACTCAATTTTAAACATGTATATATACTCATTTCTGAAAACATGCACACACTCAAGAATAAAACATCATGTGCTCCTATTTGAGTATGTCCATGTTTCAAACAACAGTAAACAGTTAGAAAAAAGCGCTAGTGCTGCCTTCTCTAGTTCTATTTACGATTATGGGAGGATAAACTAAATTTACGCTTTTACCCAGAGCCAGCATCAGACCCGAGTCCTACTAGTTACAAGTCCATTGCCGTATCCACTTTGCCATCCAGATCACATGAATGGGTTATTTTAAATGCAAGTCATCGAATGATTCGGACGCAGCATGTTGATATTTTTATACGATTTATTAATTTGCTGCTGAGAAAATTGGAAATTTTTAACGGGATTTCGTATAGATTTGGTCAATTTGAGAAGGTGGTTAAGATTGTACAACTTTATTATTTATGTGGGGAAGGGGAGATATGAATTATACAAATTTTCAATTCGATTGTTATTAGTATATTTCTTAAATGAAAAAGCGCTCCCTGGATATTGAAATTTAACTGACTAAATTTTCTTTTTGACACATTTTAACCCATTAACGCTACAATTATTTTTCTCTTGAAAAATGGAAATATTGCATTTCATTCAAATGAGTATGAACTGACTTCTATGTGCTTATTTTTGAGTATTGCCATGTTTCAAAAATGAGTTTGAACTGATTCTAATCATTTTTGAGTATGTCCATGTTTCAAAAAGGACTATGAACTGACCTCTATGTGAACAGTTTTGAGTATGTCCATGTTTCAATATTCTGAGTATTTCTGGTATTTCAGAATTGAAATCATTGGGTCGTTCTATTTGAAACAAAAAGTTTCATAACAAAATGAAAACATCGATTTACTCAGATCTGAAAGTGTCATTTTTCTCAGTGCAGGGAAAGACTTTATGACAACCCTATATTTTAGCATGCAAATGAAGTAGTTAAACAAAATTCACAATATTATTATAATTTTTCAAATGTACAAGAAGTACTTTATAGACGTAGGCTTTCCATTCAATGTTTGTTTCATATTAAAATACTTTTTCGTGAATAGCAAATTAAAACAAATCTGTATACAAAATTATACAATATTAGAATTAATTCCAATTATATTTTACCATACAAATACAAATAAATAACTAATCTTAGTACATTACCTACAGAATTCTACTTGCTAGACAATGCAATTTACATATTAAATAAAATATATAAAATAATCTATATGCAAATTCCCCGTATGCAGACCTGCCAACCTTTGAAAATGAGAAATAGTAGCACACAAAATTCAAATTAATCTGGAGGTTGGCTACTGCTTTTTACTCTGCAACTTTTAAGCGAACAATACTAATCAATTGAACGTATGTGTTATGCATAAGCACACAAAGTAGGAGACTCTTTTCTTTTGATATATGTACATATAAAAACTTATTTCCAGAGATGCCACTCAGAAAATAACAAAAAAGAGAAAAAATATGCGTGAAAGAAAAATGTACAACATTTTTCACAAAATTTATGTGTGAATTTTGTAAACTATATTGTATTATATATAGAATAAATACATTTGAAATTTTTATGTATTTTCTGTAATAAATATTTTGCATTTTCATAGTTGAGTTAAAGAATATAACTACCTGTCAACTTGTACGGTTTAATATTACATTAACATTCTTTCACTCAAATAAATATGCAAGAAATATGGGGAAATTTTCTTTTCTTTTAGATTTTAGATTTTAATAGAAAAAATTGTGACAGTCATTGTTGATGGAGAGATATCAAACACTGTAAGCAACTTTTGTTGGCAAAAACTCATTTTTTTTAAATTATTTTATTTATTTATTTATTTATTTATTTTTTGTTGTTGTTGTTTTTCTCGATAAAAATAACAGCATATTTTGAAACAGATTGTCGAATTTCTCGACTTTTTATGCGACCTCTTGACGAAATTAGCGATCGTTCGACAAAATTCGTGATTTTTTCCCCTCAACAGTTGGACGAAAATCGAGTTATTGACGAAATTTGTGATTTTATTCCATGATGTTTCGCGATTTTCTACAATTGTTCGTCGAAATTCTCGAATTTTTTTTTTGCGACCGAATGACAGAATTAACGATTTCATCCGCGACTGATTGATGAAATTAGCGGTCGTCTTTCGCGTATTTCGATAACGAAATTCGCGATTTTTTTCTGTAACTTGTTTGACAAAATTCCCAATATTTTTTTGGGTTGACCAATTGACAAAAATTGATTTTTTTTTCTGCAACCGATTGACGACATTTGTGATATTTTTTACGCGGTCGTTCGGCGAATTTCGCGATTGTTTGACAAAATTCTCGATTTTTTTTCGTGACCGATTGACTAAATTTGCGATTTTATTCTGCGGCCTCTTGACGAAAATTGAGATTTTTTCTTCGGTAGTTTGACGAAATTTCCGATTTTTTTCCGTGACCTCTTTTTTTGCGTTTTCGTTTTTTGGAGAAAATCGTAGTTTTTGGTCGATTTTCGTAGCATTGCAACTTTTAGCTCCAAATCATAACATCTAAGATTTTTTCGTAGCGGTTGGTAACTCTGTGCATGGCTATTATTTGAAATAAACTCATTAAGAAAAAATGTTTGTAACATGTAAAAAGTATATTTTTACATTTTTTTCAGTTTATTATAACTACTATTGTAAAATATTTTACTATAATTATGCACACTTAATATCACAGTCATATATCGAAAAATATATTTGAAATTAACTGTACCGGTTAAAAAATATCATTTACGGATGACAAAAATCAACAATGTCAAACGGCCAAAAGGATATACTGTAGTAAAAATAGTTTATTTACTGTGGGACCTTTTAACGTGCAGTTAATGGCCACTCTAAGTTTATGTATATTTAAGTAGGGGTAATCTTTCAATATAAAAATATATATATTTCCTGTCTTTATATAGTAAACAGTTGAAAATCATATAAATAGGTAAAGTCTTCTTACCTTCTGTTTTCGGGATTCAGGAATTGTGTATCCAATTTTATCGTGTCATTTATTTATGACTCTGGTTCCGTGTTTTCACATTTCACGTTCTCTCTTCCACTTATCACTACTTAACCGTGAAGGAAGAAAATTATTATTAAAAAAATTGAGTATTATGAAATTGAATGGATTCATTGGTTTAGAAGGTTAAAAATATTTAATAGTATATTTTACATTTTTTACATGTTTAAAAATATAAAAGTTTTATACGCTTTAGGAGCGATTAAAAGTCACGTCTTTCAGTCCGGAAAAATCATGTTACACTGACATTGAAACAGTCTATAAAGAACATAGTTGCTATGGCTGCATGAGGCCCATTTTTGGGGTATTCACAGTTTTAAGTGTTTACAGAAGTTCTCGCACATGGCTTTGACGTCACGAGCAATCTGGTTTCTCAAGTGCAGAAAGTTTCGGTTTGATTATAGCTTCCTGAGTGATAAGCTGGGATTACGTGTTTCGGAGAAAGAGGGTTTTCAATACACCCCCCTTAATCCCAGGTTGAAGGAAGTTCTTGCAGTTTCAGTCTTTCAAGGTTTCTCAGATGTTCAGGTTTGGGAGTGGGCTTGGTCAACAGATCTGCGATCATGGATTTGCTAGGACAGTACTTCAGTGCGATTATCTTTGCTTCTGTTAGGTGTTTGATGACGTGGTACTTCACCTCGATGTGTTTTGTCCTGTTGGAAAGTTTCTCGGATTCCGTCATCTTTATCGCTGAGAGATTGTCCTCGTATAGTGTAATTGGACAATTTTGCGGTAAATCTAGATCGTCTAGAAGTTTTATGAGCCAAACGATTTCATTGGCTGCGCTTGCTGCTGCTACGTATTCCGCTTCGGCGGATGATTGAGCGATGCAAGACTGTCGTTTGGATATCCAGTAGATTGGATTCTTGCCTATCATAAAAACATTTCCTGTAGTAGATTTTCGCGTTTCGGGATCTTGTGCCCAATTTGCATCTGAATATGCTTCTAAGATTGGTGCATGTTCGGTGTTTATAATTAAGTTTAAGTTCTTGGTGGTATTTAGGTATCTCATTATACGCTTCAAAGCTTTCCAGTCTATTTCGGTTGGTTTTTCATTTTTCCTGCTTAGAATGTTTACAGCCGTTAGTATATCAGGTCTAGTTACTGTCGCTAAGTATAATAATGCACCTATTCCTTGTCTGTACTTGTGATTATTTGGAAGTAGGTTTTCGTTATTGTTTATTTTTAGATAACCTGTGTCCATGGGTGTGCTGTATGGTTTACTTTCTTCAAGATTAAATTTATTTATTATTTCACTAATTTTCGTTGTTTGGTTTAGAGCGTAGCCGTTGTCTAATTTCTTTATGCGTATTCCTAGGTAATTCGTTACTTCTCCTAGGTCACTAAGTTTGAATTTAAGTTTAAGTTTCTCTACAAATTTTTCAATGTTTTCTTTGTTTCCTGCTACGAGCAGATCGTCCACGTATACAATTATGTAGACTGTGTCTTCCTTGTTTTTCTCTTTGCGCGTAAATAAACAAGTGTCTGTAGTGCTTTGCACAAATTTCATTTCCTTTAATGTTTCACTGATTTTCGTGTTCCAGGCTCTCGCGGCCTGTTTAAGTCCGTAAATAGCCTTCGTTAATTTGCATACTTTATTTATTTGGTCTGGTTTCTCATGACCTTCGGGTTGTGTCATGTATATGTCTTCGTCTAGCTCTCCGTGTAGAAAAGCTGTTTTGATGTCTAGGTGGTGCACGTTAAATCCGTGGTACGCAGCTGCTGCTAGAAATGTGCGGATTGTTGTGTGAGACACCACTGGGGCAAAAGTCTCGTCATAATTTTCACCATATTTTTGAAGAAAGCCTTTTGCAACTAGGCGGGCCTTGTATCTCTTCACGTTTCCCATATCGTCATATTTGACTTTAAAAGTCCATTTACTTCCTATGATTTTCTTTCCCTGTGGAGGTTCGACTAGTTCCCAGGTTTTATTCTCCTTTAACGAATTTATTTCCTCTTGCGCGGCGTTTATCCAATTTTGTCTTTCAATGGGATTTTTAGTGTTTATCATTTCTAACCAGTCTTTGGGTTCGTTAATTATGTTTGTTTTCACTGTGTATGCGAAGCGATCGGGTGGTACTCCCCGATTTGTCCTCTCTGATCTTCGCGGTTCACTTGTGGATTGTTTGGGCTCGGGTGGTTCGCATTCTTCAGGTGTAAAGTCTATCAATATTTCCTTTGAGTTATTTTCAACTAATTGTTCATTTTCTACGGGTTTTGATTTTTCCTCTTCCGGGTTGCTATTGTTTTGAGTGTAAGGACATTTATTTTCAAGGAATTTGACGGATCTTGAAAGTATGACTCTTCCGTCGTTTGTGTATATTCTGAATCCTTTACTTCTGTTATCGTAACCGACAAATTTTCCCTGTTGTGCGGTTTCGTCTAATTTTCCGCGTTTTGATTTATTTATGTGTGCATAGGCTAAGCATCCGAATACTTTTAAGTAATGGATATTGGGCTTCCTATTTGTCCACATTTCGTATGGGGTTTTATAGTTTGATCTTGTCGGTAAGCGGTTTTGAATATGGTTGGCAGTGCATATTGCTTCTCCCCATAGTTTTTGCGGTAATTGCGCCTCTATTAACATGCTGCGGGTCATTTCTAGTAAATATCTATTCTTTCTCTCCGCAATTCCATTCTGGCTGGGTGATTGTGGTACTGTGAGTTGGTGCTCTATGCCTTTTTCGCTTAGGTATTCTTCCATTTCGGTACTAGTGTATTCACCACCGTTGTCTGATCTTATACTGTTTGGGTATCTCCCGAATTTATTGTGTACTAGAGATATGTAGTCTTTGAATTTATCGAATACTTCGCTTTTTCTGGACATTAAATAGATTACACAAAATCTTGTTTTGTCGTCGATGAAAGTTACGAAGTATGTTTTTCCACCGATTGTAGGGGTCTGCAACGGACCACAGACGTCGCTGTGTATCAACTCGATTTTTCGTGTGGCTCTGTATGACGCGTGTTTGGGGTACGGTGCTTCTGTTGTTTTCGCTCTTATGCATACCTCACATTTGTTTTCGTGTCTGCAGTTATTTATCGTTATTCCTGTAACTAGTTGATTTGTTTGCATTTCTTTAATTGTTTGATAACTACGGTGTCCCATTCTGCGGTGCCATAATTCCACACAATTGGGATTTTGACAGCTGTATGTCATGTTTACATAATTTTGTTCTCTAGTATCGTTAGTTAAATTTATTTCATATAGATTATTTTTCAACTTTCCTTCTAATATTGTTTTACCGTCATTTATTATGCTGCACTTTTCTTTTTCAAAGGTTACTTCACAACCGTTTTGGGTCGCCTTGCTTACGGAAAGTAGGTTTGTTTCTATTTTAGGTATGTATAGGACGTTTTTGAGTGTAATTTCTTGTCTTTTGTTTTCCGTTTGAATTTTTATTTCTCCGGAACCATATGATGTTAATTTGTTACCGTTTGCGACTGTTATTTCTGTTTCGGCGTCTTCGTTGAAGTTTGAAAGTAATGTTTTGTCGTTGGTAATATGATTTGAGCTGCCGCTATCTATTATCCATGTATTTGTTTGAGCTTTGTCCGCTAAAAATGCTACGTTATTTATTTTATCATTCTTTGTTTCGTGTTTCTCATTTTTAGGATTCGGGTTTGTCTTTTCGAAGCATAGTGATGATGAGTATTGCTTTTGTTTGTAATGTCTGTTTGGTTGCGGATGGTGGTTAGATGTTTGTTGAGTGTAGCTGTTTTGGTTCTGTCGTTTTACGAACCAGCATTGGGCAGTATTGTGATTTCTCATTTTGCAATGTGTGCAGTATCTATTCTCTCTTTTGTTGTTATTTACGTATGCAGAATTCTTTAGTATTTTATACGCTTTTGATGTATTTTGCGGAATATCTGTGTTTTCTGCTCTTCTCATGTATTCGTCGATTAACTTCGTTCTTAGGAAATTAGGTGTCAGATCGGTCTCGGGGCGCGATTCAAGTGCGGTGATCAAGACGTCATAAGACCTTGGTAAAGAGCATAGCATTATAGCTGAAATATGTGAATCGCTTATGCGTTCACCAATCGCGGCTAATTTATCTATAAGCTCTAGTATATTTGTTATGTGCGTTTGCATATTTCCGTTCTCACTTAATTTGGTGTTGTATAATTTCCTAAGGAGAAAGAGCTTGCTTGATAGGGATTCGCGTTCGTGGATTTCTTTCAGTTTGTCCCATGTTTGGCGAGCAGTTTCGAGATTCTTTATGTGTATTATTTGCGCGTCTTCGATGCTCAAATTTATCAGAGCACGCGCTTTCTTATCTTTTTTGTTCCAAGCGGAAAATGCCGCATCCGTGCTAGCTGGAGCTTGCTCCGTTATAGTTTCGATTAAATCATCTTTCGTTAATATCATCTCGATCTTGAATCGCCAGTTAGCGTAGTTTGTGGCGTTTAATTTGTCTATCATTTGAGTATCTCTAAATGACGCCATCATTAAGTTCTTCTTTTCTTCTTTTACTTTTACTTTTTCTTTTTATATTTTTTATACACTACTTTTTGTTTTTATTTTATTTTATATATAGCGCAGATTCAGACATTTAGTCTCGAATTCTTTTTCAGGCTCGAAATCTTTTTTATTGTAGTAAAAATAGTTTATTTACTGTGGGACCTTTTAACGTGCAGTTAATGGCCACTCTAAGTTTATGTATATTTAAGTAGGGGTAATCTTTCAATATAAAAATATATATATTTCCTGTATTTATATAGTAAACAGTTGAAAATCATATAAATAGGTAAAGTCTTCTTACCTTCTGTTTTCGGGATTCAGGAATTGTGTATCCAATTTTATCGTGTCATTTATTTATGACTCTGGTTCCGTGTTTTCACATTTCACGTTCTCTCTTCCACTTATCACTACTTAACCGTGAAGGAAGAAAATTATTATTAAAAAAATTGAGTATTATGAAATTGAATGGATTCATTGGTTTAGAAGGTTAAAAATATTTAATAGTATATTTTACATTTTTTACATGTTTAAAAATATAAAAGTTTTATACGCTTTAGGAGCGATTAAAAGTCACGTCTTTCAGTCCGGAAAAATCATGTTACACTGACATTGAAACAGTCTATAAAGAACATAGTTGCTATGGCTGCATGAGGCCCATTTTTGGGGTATTCACAGTTTTAAGTGTTTACAGAAGTTCTCGCACATGGCTTTGACGTCACGAGCAATCTGGTTTCTCAAGTGCAGAAAGTTTCGGTTTGATTATAGCTTCCTGAGTGATAAGCTGGGATTACGTGTTTCGGAGAAAGAGGGTTTTCAATATATACTACTTAGAAAGTTGATAGAATGGTTGCACTTGTCTTCACTTGTTACTTGTTCAATTTTTTAAATCTTCTTCTCCTTTCCAAATTCTTTAAAATAATTTACAAAAAAATATTTTTCAAGAAATTTTTAATTAATTTTAAGGGCTACTTTTCTTTAGTTATCTTTGAAACTAACAATTTACATTTCTTTTATGTTCTCTAGCCTGTCAAAGAAAAACGGTGATCGAATACGAGGTCTTTGATACAGCGTACTCTAAGACAATGCCACATGCGTTATGCATAACATTAGTTCCGTCTCGCGAATGTTTATTGCAGCTTTTGACAGCGTGGGTTTCTGCGACTTGTGTATTGTTATATCATTAATGTACAAAAAATTCTTCCGTTGTAATCTAGCCTTTAACTAAAGGTCTTCATCTTATTCAAAACGTCTTATAATTTGCTTACATGCTCTAAGGGATTTCCTTGTTCTCAGACTATCCCTTTTTTTCCTACAAAAAAAATTGCATAAAAATTGAGGTCTCTTTCGGGTTTCTGTTTCCATAACATTTTGAAGATAATTTTATCTTTATAAGTGGAAAACCTCTCTTTACGAAAATATAATTATTATACACTGTAATTAACTTTGCTTGTGTAATATGCTCTTTAATAAAAAACAAAGTGGTAGCTGCAATATTTATTTAAAAATTTTCATTTTTATATTGAAGAATTTTTGCTAATTTTTTGCTCCCTACTATATTAAATTATATTTAAAATAGATACCTCACTTTTTCTATCCAGGGGTTAAAAGTCATCCTTGACAAAAGAAAAAAGTCATGATAAAACAAATATAAAATTATTTGTTCCACGATGAATACGTTACATGTAATAACAAACTTAATAAAAAGTACAAACAACAAAAAATAAATTTAGCATGCAGGTATTTCATAGCTTTATAAATCAAGTCCTTTTTTTTAGAGTAAGATGAAAAACAAAAACAAAAAAAATCAACAGAAAAACTTTTACTCACAAAACAGAAAGAAAGAATTTTTTTTTATTCTCATATAAAACAACGATTATTATTATTATTTGTGTGGCAATGACTCAAAACCACTAACAGACTCCCTGAGATTCTAAGTGAGCCACTCCTTTAAGTCCGACAGCAAAAAGGAAGCATCAAAGAGGAAAATACGTGCACATGTTTCAAGTTTTATAAATTTTAATGCAATATTTCCATAGTAATCCAGGCAGCAACATTAGAATTTTTCTTCTTATCCAGATGCAATAATTCTGGCGTTATTTAGATTTAGCGAAGGACTACCACATGCGGCTTTACTGAAGAACTTTTCAAGTCTGAAAGTCTGCTTTACTGAAGTCTTTTCAGAATATGCCTCATAACAAAAACTTCCATTTTCTTTTTATATAAAGTTGAAAGTATTGCATAATTTTTTCGGAGTTTGTCTAAGAATACATTTTTTTTTCTTTGTGTGTGTGTATCTGTGTCTGGAATAATGAATAACTTTCACTTTAATCTTTAGATATAGATATATTCTATAAATACGTGAAAATTGCATGTACAAATATTAAGTAGTTCAAGAAAAATCTTGCGCGCAACATAAGAAAATCACTTTTTCAACATCTATATCAATAAAAGGACGTTTCGCTCTCTCTGTGTGTGTACAGAAAAAAATAAAACCAAATTTGGGTCGAAAGAGTCTTAGGTATGTGCCCAAATTGGATCATGGTAACCAAAACAGGCATGACCCAATTTATGCACATACCTAAGAATCTTTCGACCCAAATTGGGTTTTATTTTTTTCTGTGTATATGTGTCTGTTCGCGATGGCTAGGAAAATCTACCGTGCACAGAGGTCTGAAAATTTGTATGAGGATAGTCCAAGGCCTGTACTGGTGCATCTGAGGCTCAGATTTTTCATTTTTTTCATTATTGGCCGAGGTATTAATTAAAAACTCATCGAAAACGCATTCTTTTTTCTGAAAATCAGCAAGCGTGCCCGTGCTTTACGTAATACGTAGCACCTATTGTCGTCGTTTGGTCCGTCCGTCCGCGTATAACAACGCAAAAACTACCCAACCGAATGGTTTGAAATTTAAGATATATTATCTTTGCAGAATTTTGTCGAGACATTTCAAATTTTTTAAAAATTGAATCAAAACTTTAGAAAATATTAATAAAAAAATTTATTAAGAAATTTGATTATTTTTTTTAAATCGGTGCTTTCTTTTTATAGGAGCTTTCGAAGTTTAATCGTCAAGCGACCGAGATACTTATTTTATGACAGAAATTAATCTGCAGACGATAGAATTCATTTCACAGAATTAAAAATCATCAAGATCTGAATATTTATATAACTAGCTATAGTACGAACGCACCTCGTTTGTAACGTTTGACGTACAATTTCCAACTTGTTTAATTTGCCGTGTTTCTTAACTCGCTGCGGCCAAACCAAACAAAATACGAAAAAACGAATGAAATATTCTTAAATTTCGTTCTTTTACGTTATAAACGCCGCAATTCGTTTGAAAAAATATTAACTTTAAACCTTTCAAAAAATTAATTAGGAAACACTAAATTCATGGGTTTTTTTTCTCATTTCCCCCATTTTACGAACCTTACATCCACCGAACTGATAGAAATATGGTAAAAACGACTACACCAAATTAAAGACCATTGATTGCTCTTTTGAGCGCAACCTTTAGTTTTAAAAACTACTGATATTAACCCTTTGAAAAAAAGAATTTTTTGTACGCTGTTTCGCAATTTTTGCGATTTCTGCAATCTTTAAAAATCTGTATCAGTTAGTGTATTGTATATTGCAGATTTCTTAGCGAATTTAAGAGAAATACATAGTACAATCAATATTTAAATGCAGTTTGTTTAAAAAATCAGGAGTGACTCCACTGGACTTTCCGAACGTGTTACATACTGTGGGTTCAAATAAATACTAACATAACAAAAATTAAAAATTAGATCCTAATTGTACAAAGGTGAACTCTGAGGACCTGAAAACGTGGGGAAATTTTAATATGCACTTATACATCCACACATACGTACATTTGTAAAATAAGCTACAACGGATTCGGGGCATCTCAAAATGTAAAAATATACCAATATTTCCATAAGCGGGATTTTATCATGATTGCAATGTTTCCCAAATATCCTGTTCGCACCGGACATTTAAGATATCTTAGATCGCCATTTTTCAGGTGGTACCCTCCCGGGATTGAACACCTGTTCACATCGCAAAACTCATCTAAGATAACTCACTGAACTCACCGTGTCTGAGATCTGAACAAACATAGAATGTGCGCATGCGCATAAGTTAAAGCCAACCTCAACAGCCAATCAGTTACAGCTAGCCTCCAGAGCCAATCACAGTGAGTGGTAATGGCTGTATCTAGCAATAGAAAGTTCGAACTCACTTAGTGAGTTTCTGGCTCGGTTTCTGGAACTCCCTCAGTGAGTTCGGTGGCCTGAGATGTCTTAGATATCCGATCTGAACTGGGTATTACACTGTATGTGTACGGAAAGTAAAAATGCGAATAAACTGCAGCTTATTTTTTTCGGGAGGCACGAAAACAGAGCTATATATACACTGAAAAAAAAAATATATATATTGATTTTACGGTATAATACTGGAGGCTGGGGTGCTAGTACTATACCGCAATATCAGTATTTTTTTTTTTTTTTTTTGCAGTGTATGAACGAGCTATATAACGGCAGGCTACACACACACACACACACACACACATATATATATATATATATATATATATATATATATATATATATATATTACTGTTCTTAGAAAAATTATTGCATTGGGATGTAAAATTACAGTTGATATGTATTTACAAATATATTTGTTTATTTAATTCTCCAATACGCTCATAATATGTTAATTGTATTGGGGTTCTGTAGAGAGTTAATTGTCTTATTTTATAATCTAAAAAACTACAGAAAAACAACTCTAAATGCAACAATAAATAAATCTGTAAATAAAGCAATTCCAAATGGAAAAACCCGGCATTAAACATGAAGACCTAAACACGAGTAAATAAACAAATGTTACCAGCAAAAAAAAAAAAAAAACTATTGGTCAGAAAGTTGTGAAATTTTGTGAAGGACATAACGAAGGAATGGGAATTTGTTTAACCCTTTAGCGGGCGGTGGTCACAAAAAAGGACACCTAAATTTAATTCCAAAACTGACAAACGGCACCAAGAATATTTAATTAAAATTTTCATTTTATAAAGTAAGGGCAAATCAGCAAGTTATTCTTTTCTAAGGAAATCGTTTGTATAAAATCTGGTGTCAGTCCATTATTTCATTAATTTACAAACAGATTTATTTCGCGCCGGAAAGGGTTAAGAGGGAAAAAAAAGGTTCAAAATTTCTCCGCCAGAGTGCGTTTTTTAATGAATTATACATTTAGCATACATTTACGATAGGTTACAAATTTTATTACAACAAAACATGTTGAAGAAAACTTTTTTCGCGGCATGTTTTTTGCATTCCCAGAAACACACTGCGGTCAACTGTGGAACATGCTATCTTACGATTCCAGATGGTAGCTGAAAATGGTGGCCGTCATGTGGAACATGTTTTGTTGCAATAAAATATGTAAATTATCGTAAATGTATGCTAAATGTGTAATTCATTAAAAACGCCATCTGGTGGCAAAATTTTGAACTATTTTTTTCGCTTAAACCAATTCCCATTCCTTTATTATGTCCTTTACAAAATTTCACAACTTTTTGACCAATAGTTTCGTCTGTAGACAACTTTAAAGTAAGGTCGTTTAATTATGGACACCCTGTATATTATTTAATCTTCTTTAAAATTAATTAAACCAAGCGATCTAACCGAGGTTTTCTGCGTGGCGTACAAAACATAGATGAAAACAATTTTTAATTCAAAAAGCCTAATAGAATTTTTACATTTAGTAATTTTTTTTTATTAAAAAAAGCACAAAAAAGCAATTTTATGTGAAAAATATCAATTTTGTATTCAAATAAAATTTTGAAATTTACTAAAATCGCTATTTTCGTATTAGCCGCATGCTAGCGGTTAGTAGCCAAAGAAATAGCCAAAGATTTCGCTATTTACAGCAGCATTTTTTATTCTGATTTTCTCTGCGTTTAAGAGCGTTCGATTACATATCTATTAAATTTGTGTTTTATTTACTTTATTTGAATTAATTTTTTATTTATTGATGAAGTGCAAATTTCGATATGAAATAATGGCTGGGAACAAACTCTGAAGTATTTATATTTTTTTAACTGCAAACGAGTTAATTTAATTGGGCGGATTTTTAAAAAATTCATGCTTGAAAATTATTTTTAAAACCATAGAAAAATATATAAATTGAGATATAGTTTCCAAACAAGCTGAATTTGAAAGTGCATATATTTTTTTCCCTATTCATCGTGTGAAAACTGAAACTCTGCAATGTTTAGGAAGCTCAAAAAAACTTGCAGTAAAAGCGAAATTTATTGTCAGGTTGTTGCCACCATAAATATGACATTGGCGTTGAAAAACTCTAAAATATCTTTATTTTTCCTAAAGGTTTGTTAGCAATGTTTATAACAGAGTGAGCCACCCTGTATTTTTGAGTGAATAAATTGATTACGACCCTGGTTTTGTATACAAGAATTGTTTGTTATGGAATGCTCTACCACCCCTAAAATTCTGAGCGGTGAATTCTGAATCATCCTATATATGAATTTGAAAGTAAGATAGGTATTTGTATTATATATTTAGATTAGAATCCTGCATTAATATTAGAGGTATAATTGTAGATTATTTTTCCATAATTGTATACAAATATAGATTGATTTCCTGTCATTTAGAATTCGGTTTGGTTTTCGAGTAAACGAATTTTTATTTTCGGGTTCGGTTCGGGTTGACTTTAAACAGAATTTTCGAATTGCGGCCGGGTATACCCGACCGAAATTCGAAAATTCGAAAGTGAACCGAACCCGAAATGCAGAAAATAAACCTATATTTGTATACAATTATTGAAAAATAATCTACAATTATACCTATAATATCAATTTTATCTTTTATGTTGAAAAAATGAACATAATATATATATATATATATTCATTAATGCTCAAAAATTTAGTTTTCATCTGAAAAAAAAACATTCTCGACTTTTTTAAAATAAACAGATCAACTCGAATCCGACCGGCAGCAGTCCAATCCAAACCCGAAACCGAGTCGAATCCGAATTAATTAAAGTCAATCCCTACCCGACACCGACCCGCAACAAAAGAAATTGGCGCGGATCCGACCCGATCAAAACCACGGGTCGGGTCGGGTTCGGATAAAATCAGGTTGTCTGATCCGATGCAAGATTCAGACTCGCAAGGAAATTCCAGTTGCATCGAGCCATGGCCATCTCGTTTAGTGCATCTCATCTGCATAAATAATCCAGGCAACGCCATTATGAAAGATATGTATTTTTTCCTTTTATCGAAATGTATTATTTTAGCGTTATGTAAGATTAGGCAAAGGACTCCTACTAAGTGTTTCCACCTGGGGCTTTACGGATCCAAAATTAGTCTCTTTAGAATATGTCTTTAATTCGTTTGAGATATTTCTAAAATACAAAAATTAAAAAAAAGGGAAATAAGAAAACGTGTCTTAAAAGACTTCCTGTAAAGTTGCAACCTTTGACATAAAAATCCGTCTTTACAAAAAGAAGAGTCGGAAGAACTCCTTCTTCGTAAGTGACACAACTGTTGCTTATTTTTTATCATTTATTTTTTTCTTTTTTATAATAATCAAAAATCAACCATTCGTCACTGCTTTGACACTGTTGACCCTTATATGTCTGTCATTTTCAATCAAACGAACTATTCTTACACGCTGCAAGTTACTTTGATTTTATTTCTAATACATTTTAAATTTTGTTGTTGTTGGCATAGCCGAATAAAATCAAATTAATTCTTCACTTTCGATTTCTCTTTTTTTTCTTTCAGTTATTCAAGTAACATTCCGCCGGAAAGAACCTCCTAGAGCAATTCAGATGCAAGATTTTGAACACAAGTGGTAAGTTTAGATTGTATTTGCTATGACATTTTAATGTTGGAATGCTGTATATATGCTGACGAATAATTCTTACAAGGAGAGGGCCAAGTTTGGTAATCACAGGTTTTGATTATTTTTATATATGTTGTAGAGTAGAAGTCCCTTAGTCTCAAGTTCAACGGATTTTATACAGCGTCCCTTAGTTCTCGAGAAATAGGGGGTCTAATATTGTAACGCAACTTAAATAGCTACTTTGTAATGAAATTACTGTGTTGGTTGTAGCTCAGTTGTTATGGCACCTGCTCGTTAATCCGCGGGCCCAGATTCGACACCGGAAGGCGCTACATTTGTTTTTCTCATTTTTTGTTTTATAAATATAATTGAAATTAAAATTTAATAATCGCAATTAAAAATTACAATATTGTACATTAATTATAATGTTAAACCAACTTTTTTTTATTTGTAACTAAATCGTGGTATAAAACAAAATTAAACGGTTAATTTTTCTTTTAAATCACTTATAAAATGTATTTCATATATGCTTTATCGATGCAATGATATTGGACAATTGTGTCAATTTGTGATTTTAAAGAAACATTACTTAAATATTTCCTTAAAAAGAGAAGTCAATGCGTTGATAATACTACTGTTTTTAAAGTAATAAGCATAATTACATTAAAAATTAGCATAAGAATTAAATTGTACTATATTTTTTTGCATATTAAAGGTTGTAATTTATATGATGTTATTAATAAAATAAGGTATGATTTTAAAACGATTTTTGAATTTTTACTAGTTAATAATAGATTCATTTTAAAAAACAATCTCTTTAAAGGATGAAAAATATTTAATAATGGTTTAAAAATCAAAAATGCTAAATCCATATATTTAAAGCTGTTTGGTAATTCTGTCAAATCAAATATTCCATCGAAATTCGACCGAATACGCATGCGTCAAAAAATCACCGGCCAATGAAGTGAGGGTCTATGACTGTCTCTACAAACGTGTTTGGGATCGTATCATCTGTTGTTTTTTTCTGTTGTCACGTTGCGTTAAACCTAGGAAGATATTTATCGAGAACTCACTGTGGAGTGTTTAGAAGGTATTTATTTTATTTATTTATTTTATTTATTGTAATTTGTATGAATACTTAGGTGTCCATTTCGGATTTACTGTTTAAAAATGAATTTAGGCTCATACGTTGGCGAAATCCCGATGGAAATTTTTTTTTTAGATCTCTATCATTTTGTTTATATAGTACAGAAAATAATTATTCAAACGTGTAGAACACATTGACTAGAAATATAAATGGACAGCGGACTAGCAACCCTTTCTTGAAGAAAACATGTCCTTTCCTCCAGCAGGTGTGGAGGAAGAATATTCTGCCAAACAGGTTTTTTTTCGCGCCAAACTGTCACGGAAATTCCACAGCTCCCGAGAAGAAACAGAGATTTTTCACTTGCGTTTGAGTTTGTCAAGTTTGAGAAAGGGATTACCGCCAGAAAGCGGCACCCTTTCGCCTATTTTTGGCGATGAAAGGGGAAAGATATATTCTTCAAGTCTGTCGGAAGAAAAGAAAGGAGTCCGCTGTCCATTTATATTTCTAGTCAATGGTAGAACACGTAATACAAAATTGGACCACTTATGGTCTGTTTATTATCGGGAATGAATCTTATGGTGTTCCGATTGATAATGAAAACGATTATGTAAATATAATGTCAAAAGACAGTACGCACGGTAGTAATATTTTTATTATTATGTGTTCGAAAAAAGCAGAATCTGAGCATCTGAATATAAGTTATAAAATAAACAGAAATATATTATCTCTATTCGATTTAAAAGTTTTGTCATTACATAAGTGGGCTATTTTATTTGTAAAGAGTATGTATGCATTATATTGTTTGTATGTATACAAATCTTTAGAATGTTTTGATTTGCAAACTCTTAATATTTGAATAATGTTTACATTATATTTGTTTGTATGTATACAAACAATATATGTATACAAAGAAGTATATATACAAACAATGTATAATGTATCATGTAACAATATTAATATTTACATTGTATTGTTTGTATGTATACAAATCTTGAATGTTTTAAATGGGCAAATTTGTAATGTTTTTTCTGTTATTTTTTTTAAATGTCAAAAAACGATAAATTTTCAAACTTGGTATAAAAAACTTAGGTACTTTTCTCTATTATCCCATTGACCACTTTTCATAACAAAACAGAAATATATTATCTCTATTCGATTTAAAAGTTTTGTCATTACATAAGTGGGCTATTTTATTTGTAAAGAGTATGTATGCATTATATTGTTTGTAAGTATACAAATCTTTAGAATGTTTCCATTTGCAAACTCTTAATATTTGAATAATGTTTACATTATATTTGTTTGTATGTATACAAACAATACATACTCGATATTTTAAAACTGCATCATATTTGTAGAATTATATTAATTTAAACAATGCTTCTATTGAAGTGTGAAGAACCATATACCTCTATGAAGAACCATATATTTACATAATTGTCTTCATTAGCAATCGGAACACCATAAGATTCATCCCCGATAATAAACGGACTATAAGTGGTCCAATTTTGTATTACGTGTTCTACGATATTTTTACATACATTTGAATAATCATTTTCTGTACTATATAAACAAAATGATAGAGATCTAAAAAGACAATTTCCATCGGGATTGATTTCGCGAACGTTAAAAGAGCCTAAATTCATTTTTAAACAGTAAATCCAAAATGGACACCTAAGTATTCATACAAATTATAATAAATGAAATAAATAAATACCTTCTAAACACTCCACAGTGAGTTCTATATAAATACCTTCCTAGGTTTAACGCAAAGTGCAAGAAAAAAACAACAGGAGATGATCCCAAACACGTTTATAGAGACCGTAATAGACCTTCACCTCATTGGCCGGTCCTACCGGAAGATTTTTTTTACGCATGCGTATTGGGTCGAATATTGTTGAAACATTTGACAAAATAAGCAAACTGCTTCCATCTAGGTATTTATACACAATACAACAAATAAAATAAATGCATTCAAAACCCTTTTGATCATCACATCAGCGTGCAAGACAATTTTTTTACCGGAAACCGTTTGATGAATTTCATTATTTTTCCGTTATCGATTGACAAATTTTACGATTTTACCGCTAACGATTGCTGAATTTCACAATTTATCGACTATTGATTAACGAATTTCATGATTTTTTCCATGAACATTTGTCGAATTGCACAAAAAAAATTAAGAATATCGTCAAATTGTCTCGGGTAAAAAAATTTTGAATATTGTCAAATGCCATCGAGAAAAAAGTCTCTTTGTCAAATGATTTTGAAGAAAAAATCGGGAAATTCACAAAATGGTTTCGGAAAAAACTTCACCAAATGGTTTCAAAATTCTTTGAGTGACAGCGGGAAAAAAAATTTCATTTTACATTCAATCATCGCAATTGGCGAGTGTGACTAAGTTTTGCCAGTGGTGGCAATAACATCAATCACCAATTTCCAGTATTACTCGCCGATTGGTGAATGTTAATTTTGTCTTATATCACAAACTGTATTTACATATACTACTAGATATAATGATTATGAACCATGATTTTTCTGTTATTGGGCGAGATTCATGTTTTTTCAGCAATTCTTTGACGAAATTAGTGTTTTTTCAGCGATCCTTTGAAGAATTTCGCATTTTTCTCACGATCCTTAACGAAATTCGCATTTTCCAGCAATTCTCTGATAAAATACATTTTATTCCGCAATTTTTAGACGAAATTTAGTAAAAAAGCGTGATCTTTTGGTGAAATTTCCTTTTTTGCGATTCTTTGACAAAATTTGCTTATCTTTCGCGATCCTTTTGCATAATTACGTTTTTTCTGTGGTCTTTTAACAAAAGTCATGTTTTCCCATGATCCTTTGATAAAGTAGTGTTTTTTCCTCAATCATTTGACAAAATCTGTTATTTTCCCCCCGCGAAGATTGGTTAGATGTTTTTAGTCTGCAGGTGCCCTAAAAAGTCTGTGACGCCCGTTGCTGCATCGCACACATTCTTCCATGGGGCATCGAACGAAGTAAATTCAACCTAAAGAATCATTGTTTCATTCCTGACATTTCTCGAAAGAAACAACGTTCAACTCATTGACTGAATTGTAAAGGGCGAAATGTGTCAATTAGCAGAAAGTGCGCAATTTGTTCGTTCATGGAAAAAATCGTGAAATTCGTTAACCGATAGTCGATAAAATTCGAAATTCGTCAATCGATAGCGGAAGAAGTGCAAAATTCATTAATCGACACAGTGGAAAAATCGCAAAATTCATCAACTGGTTTCGGGAGAAAAAATTTTCGAATATCGTCGAATGGCTTCGAGAAAAAAATTCACAATCTGCCAATTTCGGGGATGAAATTTGCCAAATGGTTTCAAAATTTGTCGCGCGACAGCAGAGAAAAAAATCTTTTTCCATTCAATCATCGCAATTGGTGAGTGTGACTATTATGTTTGACCAGTGGTGGCAATAAAGTCCATTGCCAAATTTTCAGTATTACTCCCTGTTTGGCAAGTGCTAATTTTGTCCTATACTTCAAAACCCTTTTGATCATCACATCAGTGTGCAGGACAATTTTTTTTACGGGAGACCATTTGATGAATTTCGTGATTTTTCCGTTATCGATTGACCAATTTTACTGCTATCGATTGTTGAATTTTATAATTTATCAACTATTGATTAGCGAATTTCATGATTTTTTCCATGAACGTTTGACGAATTACGCAAAAAAAAAATAAGAATATCGTTAAATTGTCTTGGGTAAAAAAAAATTTAATATTGTCAA
The DNA here is from genome assembly GCA_963931845.1 of Maratus michaelseni. Taxonomy (NCBI): domain Eukaryota; kingdom Metazoa; phylum Arthropoda; class Arachnida; order Araneae; family Salticidae; genus Maratus; species Maratus michaelseni. Next base: position 189,837,888 of record OZ007592.1, on the reverse strand, counting down.
ATGCCTTCGAGAAAAAAGTTGCAAGTTGAAACGGCTGTGACCTCTTTTTCATGTTATGCATCTCCGGTGTCCATCCCCCCCTCCCCCCCCCAAGTGGGACACTTTTCTAAATTTTGCACACACCCCTCATGTGATATATCGGTGGAAAAGTCTTTGACCACTTATTCATGTTATGCATCTCCGGGGTCCATCCCCCCCCCCCCCTAAGGGGGGCTCTTTTCAAAATTTTGTTGACACCCCTCATGTCATACATTGTTGGAAAGGTCTGTGACTGCTTAATCATATTATGCATCTCCGGTGTCCATCTCCTCACTTTGCCCCCCCCCCCCCCAAAGGGTACTTTCTAAATTTTGCACGTTACCCTCATGTTATATATCATTGGAAAGGTCTGTGACCACTTAATCATTTTATGCATCTCCAATGTCCATCTCCCCACTTTGCCCCCCCACCCCCCCAAGGGATACTTTTCTAAATTTTGTTGACACCCCTCATGTCATATATTGTTGGAAAGGTCTGTAACTGCTTAATCATATTATGCATCTCCGATGTCCATCTCCCCACTTTGCCCCCCCCCCCAAAAGGGTACTTTCTAAATTTTGCACATTACCCTCATGTTATATATCATTGGAAAGGTCTGTGACCACTTAATCATTTTATGCATCTCCAATGTCCATCTCCCCACTTTGCCCCCCCACCCCCCCAAGGGATACTTTTCTAAATTTTGTTGACACCCCTCATGTCATATATTGTTGGAAAGGTCTGTAACTGCTTAATCATATTATGCATCTCCGATGTCCATCTCCCCACTTTGCCCCTCCCAAAAGGGTACTTTCTAAATTTTGCACATTACCCTCATGTTATATATCATTGGAAAGGTCTGTGACCATTTAATCATATTACGCATCTCCGATGTCCATCTCCCCACTTTGCCCCCCTTCCCCCCCCCCAAAGGGTACTTTCTAAATTTTGCACACAACCCTCATGTTATATATCATTGGAAAGGTCTGTGACCACTTAATCATATTATGCATCTCCAATGTCCATCTCCCCACTTTGCCCCCCCACCCCCCTAAGGGATACTTTTCAAAATTTTGTTGACACCCCTCATGTCATACATTGTTGGAAAGGTCTGTGACTGCTTAATCATATTATGCATCTCCGGTGTCCATCTCCTCACTTTGCCCCCCCCCCCCCCCAAAGGGTACTTTCTAAATTTTGCACGTTACCCTCATGTTATATATCATTGGAAAGGTCTGTGACCACTTAATCATTTTATGCATCTCCAATGTCTATCTCCCCACTTTGCCCCCCCACCCCCCCAAGGGATACTTTTCAAAATTTTGTTGACACCCCTCATGTCATATATTGTTGGAAAGGTCTGTAACTGCTTAATCATATTATGCATCTCCGATGTCCATCTCCCCACTTTGCCCCCCCCCCCCAAAAGGGTACTTTCTAAATTTTGCACATTACCCTCATGTTATATATCATTGGAAAGGTCTGTGACCATTTAATCATATTACGCATCTCCGATGTCCATCTCCCCACTTTGCCCCCCTTCCCCCCCCCAAAGGGTACTTTCTAAATTTTGCACACAACCCTCATGTTATATATCATTGGAAAGGTCTGTGACCACTTAATCATATTATGCATCTCCAATGTCCATCTCCCCACTTTGCCCCCCCACCCCCCTAAGGGATACTTTTCTAAATTTTGTTGACACCCCTCATGTCATATATCATTGGGAAGGTCTGTGACCACTTAATCATATTATGCATCTCCGATGCCCATCTCCCCACTTCCCCCCCCCGAAGGGGTACTTTCTAAATTTTGCATATTACCCTCATGTTATATATCATTGGAAAGGTCTGTGACCACTTAATCATTTTATGCATCTCCAATGTCCATCTCCCCACTTTGCCCACCCCCCAAGGGATACTTTTCTAAATTTTGTTGACACCCCTCATGTCATATATTGTTGGAAAAGGTCTGTAACTGCTTAATCATATTATGCATCTCCGATGTCCATCTCCCCACTTTGCCCCCCCCAAAAGGGTACTTTCTAAATTTTGCACATTACCCTCATGTTATATATCATTGGAAAGGTCTGTAACTGCTTTATCATATTATGCATCTCCGATGTCCATCTCCCCACTTTGCCCCCACCAAAGGGTACTTTCTAAATTTTGCACATTACCCTCATGTTATATATCATTAGAAAGGTCTGTGACCACTTAATCATATTATGCATCTCCGATGTCCATCTCCCCACTTTGCCCCCCCCGTACTTTCTAAATTTTGCACACAACCCTCATATTATATATCATTGGAAAGGTCTGTGACAACTTAATCATATTATGCATCTCCAATGTCCATCTCCCCACTTTGCCCCCCCCCACCCCCCTAAGGAATACTTTTCTAAATTTTGTTAACACCCCTCATGTCATATCATTGGAAAGGTCTGTGACCACTTAATCATATTATGCATCTCCGATGCCCATCTCCCCACTTTCCCCCCCAAGGGGTACTTTCTAAATTTTGCACACAACCTCATGTTATATATCATTGGAAAGGTCTGTCACCACTTAATCATATTATGCATCTCCCATGTCTATCCCCCCACTTTGACCCCCCCAAGGGTGTACTTTTCTAAATTTTGCACACACCCCTCATGTGACATATCGATGGAAAAGTCTGTGACCACTTAATCATATTATGCTCCCCACTATGAAATTTGTCAAGTTAAAGCAACTATAAATTTTACTTTTATGGTATTATCAAGTTGTTTGCCGTCAAATTTTGACGGGTTCCATCTAGTTAACATTTAAATATGTTAACATTATAGTTAATGCACTTAAATTTTTTAATTGTGAGATTATTAAATTATAATTACAACCACATTTATAAAACAAAAAATGAGAAAAACAAACGTTAGCGCATTCCAGTTTCGAACCCGGCCCACGAGCAGACCCCATAACAACTGAGTTATGACCAACGCAGTAGTTTCATTACAAAGTAACTATTTAAGTTGTGTTATAATATTAGACCCCCTATTTCTCGAAAACTAAGGAGCATTGTATAAAATCCGTTGAACCTGAGACTAAGGGACCTCTACCCTACAATATATATATAAAATAATCAAAATCTGTGGTTACCAAGCTTGGCTCTCTCCTTGTTAGATATAACAAATGTTTTATTTCGAGGGAAAAAAAATGAATATCAAATTTTTTACGTATCAGGATCCATGGTAATAAGACAAAATTATCTACTTTAGTATCTTACTTTTTCTGTATTATTAGTTATTATTGCGCAAGTGTATCAAAAGATAACTACATCGAAAAATCAAATATAGATTATGAAACACTTTCCAGCGCATTCAGAATATTGTAACAAAATTTCGTAGTTTAATAAGATGAAAGATGATATCTAAGTAAACAAATTGGAAAACGCATAACACATTTGAAAACACAATTTCAAAAATTATCACCAATAGTCAGAATACTATACGAATTCTTTTGTGCATCCCTGCATATGATCTATACATTTGTATATATACAACATATAGTATTAAAAAAATTAGTTCAGTTAGGAAACGTAAAGCAGAGTTGAAAATTCATCTTCAGTAATTCCCGTCAATAAATGGAATTGTACTCGAAATCTTTTATGCATACCAAATAGTATGGAAAAAAAAATTTCATTTAAAAACACATACCACAATTGGAAACGCACTTCCAGCAATTATTGTTCATAGAAAGTACTGTAATCGAATTATTCTGTGTGTCCCTTAAAAATGAACGATGAATCCTATGCACATCATATTCTATTGAAAGCATCTTCTGGTGCACCTCAGTGATATATATCGATTTCAATATGTTTGAAATAGTGTAACATCCTTAAAATACACCACAAACGATTTTCCCTTTAGGCCGTAATGTAACGGAATTCTTTGAGTGTCCGAACTATAAGTGCTACACATTTTATTCTTAATACAGAACAAACTACACTAAACCTCAATAGCATATATCAATTGCATGGCACCCCGAGTATTATGTGAATTAGAGACTGCCTCATAACTGCCAATCACCATACCCGTCTTTTGTTTCAAGTCAAATATACTTCTTTTGAAACATAAATGTTACTTAATAAAATTAAATCTACCACATAAAGAAATGACACATTTCATTAATTACAAATTCTGATTCAAAACCTATTTATTTGACTCGAAAACATCGGAAGGCTTTCAGCTATGAAGATACCTCACTCTAACAAGGGGAAGTTCCGTGGTCGGAAGCGCAAAATGCGATGAACGTTTGTGTATCGCTATAGTTAGTATATGAAAATAAGCCTCAAAATTTATGTTACAGTTTATAATCGGATAAATTACTTCCTATGGAAAGCGGCTCAGCAGCATGGTTGGCAGGACGACGAATTTCTGAGCACATTCTTTGAGTTCGAATACCAGTCAGACTCTTTCTTTTCGCAGCAAAAAATTTTACCAATTACTTTTCAACAACAATTGAAAAAAAAAATAATAATCATTCAAATTTACCAAAAATATAAATTAAATATATGTTTTGTCGCATATATGTAAAGTTTTTACTATGAAATTTTGCATTTTCAATATTTAATGAAAAGTAAAAGCAAAACAAAAGTAGGCAAAAATATAATAAATTATAACACCTTTGTAATAATATATTTCTTTTAAATGCTAAAAGATGTAAACTAAAAGCATAATATACAGTAAAATAACTTTTATTAAATTGTTGACATGTTTCGGCTCACTCCGAGCCATTTTCAAAAACAAATGAGAATATTCTATAATTACACGGTCTTTGAAGTTATTATTTGAACTGCTATCATTTAATTTTCATGTACTTTTTAAAATTACGCAAATTATTTTTCCTTTTTACTTGGTTGTTTATTTCCATATTTGTAACCATGGGGTATCTCGAGCCACAATTTCGGTAAGTTAAAAGATGCTGAATCGTTACATATTGTATTTTTGCGTGTTACTATATCTATGGTTTTTCTTCTTATGGATGGATAGTATAGACTGGAGGGAAAAATTATTTTACTTTCATTGAAATTTATATTTGGATGGTTTCTTCTTGATATAATCTTCCCGGGGCTGTGGTTTTTCTATTATACTTAATATCAGCTATATGCTCTTTTTTTCTGTAACTAAATTTCCTACTTGTCATGCCAATATAGTCATTCTTAGATCCGTCTTCTTTAATAAAAGGTATTTTATATACTCCTGAGTAATTCTCAAAATTAATGGAGTCAATTTTATTGCAAACGATATTCTTTAATTTCCGAGTGGAGTTGGCTATTAAGCAGATATTGAAACGTTTAAGGCTGTATTTTCATTTTTCAAAAAAGCTCGGATAATTTTGAAGAGTATAATGTTTGCATTTTTGGGAATCAACTTTGTTTTCTGGTTCCTTATTATTGGCGATATCCACGATTAATTTATTAATATGGTGTACCTTAAAACCATTATTACGAGCAATTTTACGAATATTATCTAATTCATTATTCAATTTATTTTCAGTACATACTAAAAAGGCCCGTCTTATGAAAAATCTGTATGCTGAAATTTTATACATAAATAAAGAACATGCGTTATTTGGTATGGTAGATTAGTTAGCCATGCTTTTTTCGGAAAACAGATCTGTCGATAGATTTATTTTGTTCTGGTTAACATTACACCAAGGATTGGAGGATTTTTATTATGTTCAATTTCGATAGGGAATTTTATGTCAATTGAGTTTAGATGATTTATAAATATTTTAAGTTCATTAAGACTATACTGTCAAATTATAAAAATATCATCAACATATACATATCTGAGCCAAGTGTAGGGCGTTAAGTCAAATGTACCAAAAACTTTAGTTTCCAATGGTCGAAGGGTCTATTCAGCTAATAAACTTGAAATAGGCGATCCCATTAGGACTTCATGATTCTGCTTATAATATTTACCATTGAATGTGAAATAGTTATTATGAATGATTAGATTAAGTCCTCTTTTTATTGTTAATTTCACATCATTATTAAACTCTTCGATCTGTTCAATATCATCACAAATCTTATTACATATACATGCGTGTCAATTGACGGATACAATGAAACAATATCAAAAATAGCCATTATATAATTATCTGTTAATTATATGTGTTTGATTTTTGAATGAAATTTTCCGTTGATTTAATAATTAATGTTAGAATCAGATAAAATATCTTTTAAAAAGGAAACATAAACTTTTTCTAAAAAATAAGTCGGTCCTGAACACTTTGAAACTATAGGACGTAATGGCATGTTGCTTTTATGATCTTTTAGCCTTCCAATAATCCTAGGAATAACAGCTAGTTTATGTACCTTTAAAATTTTCTTCATAAATAGGGGCCATGTTCCATTTTTATTCATGTCATTGACTTTATAGTTGATTAAATTAATTGGATCTTTTTTAAATTTTTCACAATTCATATCTTTAATGCAATTTTCCATCTTATTTATATAATCATCTCTATTAACCATAGCTAATTTGTTGGATTTCTCAGTCTGTACTATAATTTTATTCGGGTCTTGTTTTAAACTTTATATTTATAAATTTATAATCTTAAGTTCTTTATAAGCGGGTTTTATTGGTTTGTTAAAAAGTTTTCTAACTTCATGAAATATTAAATTCTTTAGATCTTCTCTATGGTCATCCGTTGTGGTTTGAATTATACTTTCTATTTCTGGAATAACATTCTTTAAACCCGGTATAACTGGAAACATATATTTAGGTCCAAGTTCTATCTAAAACATCATATTCTTCTTGGATTAGCTCACGATTTGATAAATTCAGAAACTCTACGAGTTGGCAAATAGGTTTTAAACTTCTTTCTGAGTTGTCATTTAACAGTTTATGTAGCTTACGTTGTTGTACCATCTCTTTTTCATTGATTTGAATGTCTCTATAAAAATCTAATTTGCTTCGCAAATTATCATATATTAACGATGGAATGGAGTAAACAACTTTCCGACGTAGAGCTAAAGTTCTTTTTTCTAATAAATTCACAAGCGCAAATTTCTTACGTATATATAAATTTAAACATTTTTGTTCAAACTTACGATTAGTATCAGAAAAATTCTGCCGTACAAACTTGTTATGATTCTTCAAAACATTGGGAATTATTTTAAATTTCTTGTGTGACAAGAGAAATTTTAAATTCAATTGCTCCTTTAAATTTTTTAAATATGCTTAAATTTCAGAACTTATTTTTAAGCACATAGAAAGTTGTTCTAATTAGAAACACAAGAATCCGATATTAAAAAGTTTAAAGGCTACTTGTTAATAAAAATCATATGTTTTCCGTTCCCTGCTTGACCTCTGAACATTAGACATGCTAAGAAATTCATAAAACATCAAAGGATTCGATATACCACAATAGAAGAAACCGCGGCAAGTCTGGCGAACATTAAAGGACAAAGCAGACAGCGTTCATGTTTGTCGCCATCTCTGATGTGGTATATCGGGCTATTTGATCTTTTATGACTTTCTTAGCATGTCTGAAGTTTAGAAGTCAAGCAGGGGAGCTCACTGACAGGTGGTCAACTTTTGTTGAAACTCCCCTTTCTTTTGTCGACGACCCCAAAATGATTCGAGAATAATGGGAAAACACATGAATGATGTCCATCTTAGACTGACTTGCTCAAGATATCACTAAAAGCAGCTTAAACATGTCTGCCTGAAGATCCATAAATCTTACGACTTCCCATTCTTCTGCAAAGGGTTTCTGGTTATCAACAAAGAAAGGGGAGTCTCAACAAATGAAAGAGGTGATGTCTGACCTGTCAACTGCATCCGCTGGTGACCTCTGACCTTTAGACATGCTAAGAAAGTCATAAAACATGAACGAGTCCGAAAAACCACTAAAGAGAAGCCGCGGGTAAGTCTGGTAGTCTGGGTCCCTCCTTTAGTACACTGCTCAAAACAATTAAAGGATATTGAGGTTGTGGATGGATCTTGCAACTGGGAAATTGTTTAGATGATTTATACATGATCGACAGACGTGGTAGGCTATATGAGAAAAAATTACACATGTATGGCAGAAAAAAATGCTTTGTATTGAGTATTTGGGTATAAATGGAAAACTAGTCGTTGGGGGGCACCGTAATACTTATCCATCATAGATATGCATAATATAAAATATGAAAATAAAACATGTGTAAACTATTTATAAAATGCATTGCAATTCGAATAAAATCGTGGCTTGATGACGGTATAAACTTTAAATGCTCTATTACTGAATTGCGCAAAAGAAACATCCTTATAACTCCAAAATTGATAATCCTATTAACTAACGGTTTACTGCGTCGGATTAAGCGTCTCATTTCCAATTAAAATATATCTTTGAATTGAAATTTGAATGAAATACAGGGTCGTGAAAAATCGAAGAGTGTCGAAAATATAATTACAAATATATCGGCAACTCATTATCCGATCGACTTCATTCTTTATGCAAAATTTATGTTTTTTTTTTTATTATTATTATTATTGTCTTTTATATTCACTCCTTAAAATAAACAATTTCGAAAATTTTTATATACCTTTCATCAGAACGAATATTTCGAGAGTCCGAAAAAAATAGTTCCGGACAATCGAAGTTACTGAAATTCAATAAGCTTCTTCCAATTATTACATACTAAGTACATACCAAATTTCAAGTCTCTATCTCAATTTGTTCGGGAGATAGAGCGTTTACAGACACACACACCGACACACAGACAGACGGACAGCAAAAAAAATTTTTTTTTTTCTAAAAATATGTTTTTCGGAATCTCCAGTGTCTGAAACATGCAAATACGTCAAAATATTTTTTTCGATTTTCAAAACGATTACAAGACTTACCGTATACTACGTATGATGGGTAAGTAAACATAATTTGTGCATATGAGAAAAAACGTGGCAAAGATTCCCCACCGTCATCCGAATAGTAGAGATGATAGTTTTGCCCCTCCCTCCAAAATGCGGAGGAGAAAACCACTTTAAATTCATCGTTGCGGACATTTGCATTATTTTCCTTTTTCCCATTTGGCTTTATATTCTTAATGAACTTTATATATTTTGATGCCATCCTGCCCAAGCTTTTGGCATTCCGGTACATTTCCCCTTCTTATATTAATTATATTTCCTGCGTTTTTATATTTATTTTATTTATAATAAATATAAAAACTCTGTAGTTAAATTAGTCAAAGTTTAACTAATTTAACTGTAACTAATTTCTATATATATAAAGAAATTTGTATGTCCCTGGGACCATTTCCGCTTTTCATCAGTGTTTGCTACTCATCATAGACTAATCCCTGTGCTCCAGAATTTGCTCGTCAAATTCAGAAAAATAATTGCTTAATTCTTCTACGCACCAAGAACATTCGATCACATCAACTTCGAAGAAATATAAATGCAAGCATTGCTACTTGAATAGGCAATTCGTATAATCTGCATTGGTTCAAATGGACCAACAAAAGCACCGATTTCTGTCGCATAGATGTGGGGCGAACTTTTTATACAGTTGTGACCAGGGCTTGACAAATACGGTCGCCAGGTCGCCACTGGCGAACAAATATTTTTACCTGGTGACCAAGTTATTTAATTTTTGTTGTTTTTTCTTTTTTGTACAAAATTTGACCAAAGCTTTCTTGAAATGAGCACAAATGCCATCCCCTTTCCAATATTAAAAAAATAAACTTTGAAACTATATTCACACAAAAAATATTTTTAACTTTTGTTTTTAATTTGGCAAAAAGAAGTTCATCAAATGCAAATTTTAAAATAATCAAATCAAAATTATTTGAGATTTCGACAAAAAAAATAGGTGAAAAATTGTCTTCCTGCTTCACTATTTCGTCGATGCGCTCCTCAGCAGATATAGATTTTGTAGCATTCAACTATCCGGACATTTGAAGCATTCGGCAATCAGCATTTTCCGAACATGCCGGTTAATTCACTCTTTACAGTTTTTTTTTTTTTTTTTTTTTTTTTTTTTTTTGAAAGACATATGATTTCGATAAGTTTCATTAGAAAACTTAATTTATATTATCTTTCTAAACTATGTAGCTAATAATTCTAAACAATGCCTGTTATTATTTTTCCTCAATTAATTCGTAAAAACTTTTGTTCTTTTTGAAAATTAATGACGAGGAAGGAGGGGGTGGTAAATATTTTTTACTGGCTACTAAAATTTTTTTCTGGCTACCAGATTTTATCAAATTTGTAAAGTCCTAGTTATGACTATCGATTCAGATACAATCTGTATGTACTTTATAAATAGCTAATGTGATCCATTTGCGCCCCCCCCGGGGGGAAACGGGGCGCCCCTGTCGTGCAAATACTGGCGTCGACCTTGGGACAACAATAGAAAATAGCCACAAAAACGTTTTTCCAAACGATTCTCATTAGAATACGCCTAGTAAATAAAAAGTGATAAGTAAGTATTTAGTGTAAAAAGATAAGAAGTAATCCCTTCGAGTCTGATTTATTTATTTTTTCTTAAATATTACTTGTAAGAATAGAAAATTCAAGGCAAGAAATGAAAACTCTATGATGTAACCTTTGACTTGGAAACACTTTGTTACGAAAACACTTCACTCAAATAAAATTTATTTTATAAACTCCAAGTATTTAAATGATGAGCAGCTCAAATGGTTTCTTTTGAACTGCTCGTTTAATATTGCCTCTCGATTATAATTATCACAAATCAATCGTTTGCATAGCTTTTACATTGATGTCCCTAAATGCTTTGGCATTGACGGCCTTGAAGGCTTTGGCATTGATGGTCCACTTTTCAAAATCAAGTATTCGTTTTAAGCATACTTAGATGCTATTGTGAATTCGAGTTTATTTAAACACATTTAAATTTTTCTAATTGTTTTGCACAGCGTGTCAAATAAAACTGATTCCTCACTTTCTTTTTTATTGTTATTAATTATTCAGTTATTTAAATAACATTATTTTGTGTGGAAAGAGACTTGCAGAACTTTTCATATGCAAGGTTTGGAACATAACGAGTAAGTTTAGTTTGGATCTGTCATAATTTTAATACTGTTTCTGTACAGTAATGTATATAGTCTGAAAATATTATTATTATTATAAGTATTTACACTGTAAAAAAAAAAAACATTGATTTTTCAGGTATAATACTGGCAGCTGGGGTGCCAGTATTATACCGTAAAATCTTTTTTTTTTTTTTTTTTTCAGTGTATAAACCTTTGTGTAAATCATCTATAAGTACAAAAGTTTTTCTGAAATTTTTCTTAAACTACATAAAAAAAAAAAAAAAAAAAAAAAAAAAAAAAAAAAAAAATCAGCTTTTAAAACTTTATTTAGAAATTAATTTGTTATATAGTATTATACCGTAAAATCAACTTTTTTTTTATTTAATTTAATTTAATTTAATTTAATTTAATTTATTATTTATTTATTTTATTTTATTTTATTTTATTTTATTTTATTTTTTGCAGTGTATAAACCTTTGTGTAAATCATCCATAAGGTACAAAAGTTTTTCTGAAATTTTTCTTAAACTACATTTAAAAGAAAAAAAAATCAGCTTTTAAAACTTTTTTTTAAACTAATTTAAATTATTTAAAATGGTCCGGGATACAAAGATTCTGGAAAACATCCCATTTTTATTTATTTATTTATTTTCTTTTTCAAACATACTGTACTGTTTTTAGAATAAAATGACACAAACCGCTTTTAATATACTAATTAGGTCAAAAGTTTCGTTTTGATTATGCTGTTAGTTTTATGGGTACTTCTCTATTATCCCGTCGACCACTTTTAATTAAAAAACAAAAAAACTATCGCCACACTGTAGGATTTAACACCAAAAATGCATGATTGTGGCGTCACGTTCATTTGACGTCAGATGCGTTACTCGTGTTTGTTATGTCATGGGGGCTGTACTATAAAGTTATCAGTTTAGGGGGGGGGGGGGGTATGGCACATGATATCATAAGATATCTCTAGGGGGTTAGAGGGATATCCCTTATATATTATCCTTTGATATCCTTATCATTTTTGTCCCAACCAAAATTTATTCTCCTTTTTTTTTTTCTTTTTTTTTTTTTTTTTATTTTTCTTTACATCAAAATATTCTGCTATTAATTATTTTTCCTGTTAACTATTTTTATCAGAATACAAAGAATATATTTTCATATTTCTTTATTTCTTATTTCCTATTAACTTTTTCAAGGCATATTAGCAGATTTGAAATTATGAATTTAATGGTTCGTAAGGTTCGACAGGTTGGCGATCGCTGCATACTGAAGTACTTCATTCTACTGTACCGCCGATGCCTGTAAATGTCGTTTCTCCTTTGGTTGAGTGTGCATGTAGCAAAATGCGCAGATATAAAGACGCCAAGTAGCTGCTAAAATGATTCTAGAATTACGAAGCTCACAATTATTCGTCACATATATTTGTATGACAAATCTCACGTTTCTGCGACAATTATTTAAAATATTTACAGTTAAAACAACATTCACCGGCATCGATGCCCAGCTGGATGAAGTTTTTTAGTGTACGGGATTAAAAAATATATAATAAATGATAATTTAAAACTTTAGGACTTTTTCGAGGAGGATAGCTATATTTGTTTAACTTTTTTTCGGAAGTGTACACTGCAAAAAAAAAATTGTTGATTTTACAGTAGGTAGCGTATTACTGCTTATTTTACTGTTTATTACTGTTAATTTTACGGTATAATACTGGCAGCTGGGATGTCAGTATTATACTGTAAAATCAATTTTTTTTTTTTTTTTAATTGGCAGTGTAGGTAATTCAATAGCAGTGTTTCGTGGAGTAAGGAACCCACGTAGATTAATAAACAGCAGGGTCATATCCCCCCACCCATTCTCTGCGGCCCCGTAGTCCGATATTACAAAAATGGGGCGGGGGGAATGTGTTCTTTAAAAACGGAATAAGAATGTCAGAAAAATTTGTGCGTTTAAGGATAAAAATAATGACTTCGTGAATGTGTAAAAATGATATATACTTTAAATTTTGAAAATTTGCCTCAATCTATCATCAATGAGACAATTTGTCGGTTCTTTGTTAAGGAATAGTTGCGTTGTAAATGATCGAGAAAGATAAGATCACTACCATACCCTAAAATAAATTAAACAAGAAAGAAAAATCGTGCGTCAAGCATAGGTTAGGAAATATATTCCAACACAATAAGAATACTGTAACAAAACTTCATCGTTTAATAGGGGGAAAGTTGATGTCTAAGTAAACAATTAAATTAAATTAAATCCCCCTCTCGTAGAACACCACATTTATTTTTTTTTTAAAGAAAAAAACAAGAAAAGAAGAAAAAAGAATTATAATTTAACAAATTACGACAATCATTGGGGAAATGTTCCGAAAGCTTAAAAAAAAAAAGAAAAAAAATTCAAATTATTTAAAAACATTAATTATTTAAAAATATTCATCGGAACCATCTACAAATAAACGCATTTTCCATTTCTACAGTTGAAGAGACCCTGGCATTCTCTGTCCTCGCAAAAATATTCGTTTGAACCATCGCCGCAGTTATTGAAACGCATTTTCCATTACTATGCCTCATCCTTAATATATAATACCTTAATATTTTGTCGGATCCTTCCTACAATAACTTTAACTCTTGTTTAGATTGATGTCTGAGCTAAAGGTATTTTGATGAAATTAAAGTTGAAGACCACGTTTTTTGCTTTATAAGACGATTTCTCATCCGACCTCAATTTTTGAATTCGGCTTTTTTTTCATATCTGATAGTTTGCATCTATCCTTTTTGTAACTTTAACATTTTTGTAACGATTTTATGCATTTTTATTACCTATTCAAAAAAAATTCTTCTAAAGTTACAGAATTTCGTTAAAAACGCTTAAAAAAAATAAAATGACAACGTCAAGAGGTCCATTCTCGAACGAAAACAACAACCATTTTCCCAATGGTTAAAAAGAAAAAGAAAAAAGAAAATAAAAAAGCATGAAAGAAACATTGTTGCACACCCGAAAGTTCCTTAACCATATACTACTTAAAACAATTCTCTGCGCCATATCAGGCGGCGATAAATATTTAAAAATTTTGTGTTATAAGAAAAAGTATAAAGAGAATAATTAAAAAATTAAATTTATGAATAACACATCTAGTAATTTGGAAAACATATAACACATTTGAAAACCCAATTTCAGCAATTACCAACTATAGTCGTAAAAATATCCGAATTCTTTTGAGCAGCCCTGTATAGAATCTATAGATTTGTATATATACTACATAGTATTCAAAAATTTAGTTTAGTTAGGAAACGTATAACACAGTTGGTAATATATTTTTAGATTAAAAAATAGGCAAAAGTCACATACAGCAAGATCAGGAGAATAGGATTGAGATGTTCTATCACTTCGATTTTTTTTTTTTCAAAATATTCGATTGTAATCCTTGCTGAATAAGAAGATGCATTGTGATGGTGAAACATGAGTCCCCTAACACTCACCTGTTGAAGAACTTCTGGCAGACACTAAGTGGTGTTCCAGTTAGCTGTAACTTCTTCTGTCCCTTTAGCTTTATGGTTTTAACCAACCCTGTTACTTCTGAAGAACACGGTATACATTTACTCTTTCCGTTGATTGTTGTCTTTTCATCATTGTTGGTTTGTGGTCATATTCAAAAGCTTTACTTTCTTGACGTGTTGGAACGTCAAAAAAAGTGTGTACGTCTCATCACCAGTTATGACTTCAGAAATAATGCGGTGCCCACCATCATTAAGTAATTTTAGGGTTGCATTATTGATTCTGCCACGCTTCACTTTTCGGTATTATGTTAAATTATGGGGGACTCAATGACGAACTTTTTTTTTTCATATGCAGTTCTTCATGAATAATTAATTATATGTATTGTGGCGGATCCAATGTTAAGATCTTTCTCCATCATTTGGTAGGTACAGCGATTATCATGATTTAATATTTTTCGTACGGTTTGTCTACACAATTTCCGAGATCACAGCTGACAAAGGTCTTCCCGTGTTCTCTTCATTCAGGAGAGAATTCGATCCCTTGTAAATTCTGTAAACCATCTGAATACAGTAGCACGAGATTAGCATTTCCATATGCTAGACGTTGAAGACATTCTTCTTGATTTAGCTCTACTTTAGAATCGTAGAAAGTGATAGCTGGATAATGCTCTAGCGTCAACACCCTCGTATCAGTCATAGCGTCCCGATTGGGACCTTTTAACACTAGGTTAGATCTTAGACTAACGCATTCATTGGTGATAAATTAAATATATTCGGTTTTATTCTGGTTTTCAGTAAAATTAAAATATTTACGATAATTTTGGGTGCAACTATAATGATAGTGTGTCTAAATATAGTAAAATTAGCAGATTATGCCCGCTGCGCTGGTCGGTTTCTCCAAAAGAACCTCGAATCAAACGAAATATATCGGTGAATTTAACTTTGTATTTTAAAGTAATATAACCTTTACTTGGAATATCCTAAAATAACATAAAAACGGATACTTATTTCACTAAGTTATGTTTTTTTAATACGTTTACAATTTAATATCTACCGTTTTCCATTGATTCATATTTTTTCTAGCTACACTTTTTAATAACGGGAATAAACCTATATTATTCACAACTAAAAAGAAATGGCGCATCTAGTATTTGTCGAGAATTAAATAAAAATCATGCACTCGTGACATCATAATTCACTTTTATATTTTAACAGAATAATGCGGTTACTATAATTTGTGACTCGTGCTGACACATTGCTGTTATTATTTTTTTTTTACGCGTGAAGTTTTCGCTATGGTACTTCATTGTGAAATTTGGTAACTTTTGAAATTCAATATTTGAAAAACGGCCTAATCATTAGATTTGAAATTTATATCAAGAAAAATACAATTTTTTACCTTTCTAACGCAGTTTGTCTAACAATTTTTTGACAAATACTTTTCGAGCAATTAATCTTTTCAGATACTTCAAATGTTTCATTTTCCGAGATTAATCTGTGGCAACGATTAGCCAAAATCCCAGTCGTCAGCAACGCATACCTTTTTATTAAAGAGGATTACATAATATATTATATGATTCTGCAATTCAAACTGAATGATGAGCAGGGATCTACAAATTAGGGATGTAACGAATATTCGGTCACTATTCGGCATTCGGCCCTTCTTGCCGAATATTGAATATCAGCTAGCCGGATATGCTTCGGCCGAATATCTGTAGCCTAATACTCTGGATATTTAGCCAAATAGATTCCGGATAAAAATAAATCTTTTTTTTTTTCCTTTTTGCTATGTTTTTCTCAAATCCAAATTAAACGCTTTCTGACACATTCATGCAGTCATTTTCATGCTTAAATGCACAAAATTTGCAGGTATTCTTATTTATATACTAAAAAGTCAAACAGCATTTCTCTATTTTCTTTAAATTCTCGTAATCTTTTTAGAAAATGGTGGCAAAGTTGGATTTAAGCAAATTTTAAAACCTTAGCTATTGGGGAATAATTGATTATAGATGTAATATGTTTATGGCAAAACGAAAAATGCTATTCAATTCTAAAGCACTTGAATATTAATGTCTGTAAATTCCATGTACTTAAAAATGTGACTTTGTTAATGTGCCAAGATATTCGCACTGTTCAGCAATATTATTAATTTTTTCAAGAACAGTCTTAAATATATTTAATTCAAAATACTCCAGAATAATAATACAGTAAATTGCAAAATATCTTAACACAAGTTCAATTTTAAATTTTATATAAGTTTAAGTTGTGTTGTTAGGTTTTTTTAAATTCAAAATAAGTGCAAAAAACGATGTTATATAAATAAAAGTATTTTTCTTTTTGTATGTTTACATTGTGCATTTAAAGAATCATTGTAACTTTAATTAATAAAATGCATAATATATATGCTACATTTCATGTTTTAAATCGCGAGTGAAATTTTTACACACAAACTCGTTGCACAAAATTTATTTCACAAAGGTTATTCAGGTGGTACTCGCTGATTATGTGGAAGAGGGTCCCATTAACATTTGAATGTAAGAAAGCATAAAAGTATGACCGGATACTTTATATTTTAATAGAAATAACGTACCACTCTGACTTATAGGAAATCATTATAATAACCCTTGTGTGTATTTGATATATCTGAATATAAAAGGATTAAATACAAATTCTTAATTTTACTTACCCATCATACGTAGTATAGGGTAAGTCTTGTAATCGTTTTGAAAATCGAAAAATTTTTTTTTAAGGATTTACACGTTTCAGACACTGGAGATTCCGAAAAACATATTTTTAGAAAAAAAATTTTGCCGTCCGTCTGTGTGTCTGTGTGTCTGTAAACGCTCTATCTCCCGAAAAAATTGAGATAGAGACTTGCAATTTGGTATGTACTTAGTATGTAATAATGGGAAGAAGCCTATTTCATTTCAATAACCTCGATTAACCGGAACTATTTTTTTCGGACTCTCGAAATATTCGTTCTGATGAAAGGTATATAAAAGTTTTCGAAATTGTTTATTTTAAGAAATGAATATAAAAGACAATAAAAAAACATAAATTTTGAATAAAGCATGAAGTCGATCGGATAATTAGTTGCCGAGATATTTGGAATCCTATTTTCCACACTCTTCGATTTTTCATGACCCTGTATTTCATCCAAATTTCACTTCAAAGATATATTTTAATTGGAAATTTGACGCTTAATCAGATGCAATAAACCGCTAGTTAATAGGATTATTATTTTTGGAGTTATAAGGAAAAACCTCTTTCAAGCAATTCAGTAATCGAGCCTTTAAAGTTTGTGACGTCATCAAGCCACGATTTTATTTGAATTGCAATGCATTTTATAAGTAGTTTACACATTTTTATTTTAATATTTTACATTATGCATATCCATGATGGGTAAGTATTACGGTGGCCCCCAACGACTAGTTTCGTATTAAAATAAGTTTTTTTAAAATAAAACATAAGTTCAAAAGTGTATTTAACAATGATAATAATGAGTTCCTATTTTAGCTAAAATGTATATGAATTACAGATGAATGACATATGAATTACAGATAAAATTATTCTATTAGTAATTTAGATTTAGTAAAAGTCTTCTTTTGTTTATTAGCATCAATGTGTTTAAAATATTACAAAAAATACATCGAGCTGTTAAATGTTTTAAATATACAAATAGTACAAGATCAAACTGTATTTCCAATTTAACAATAAAAAGTTATTATATATATATATATATATATATATACTAGGGGGCTCTGCCCCTTACGAGCTACGCTCGCCAACCCCCGTTCTGACACCACAAACTGTAAAAACACACTGATTTGATCAACCTTAAAACGATTGCGGAAAATTGAATTATAATTAAACGACCTGCTGTAATCGGCTGCTATAATCGGCCTTGAGTATAATCGGCTGCTCGCTGTAATATCTGCTATAATCGGGTTTCCATTCATTTTCCTTTGACCAAGGGATTTTAAAGCCGAATCAACGACAGCTAACAACTGTTGATAAAATAAGGTTAATTAAACATTTGAAAATCAACTCGTGCAAAATGGTTAAGTAAGCAATGTCATGGCATCGGGAAATTTTATAACGATGCTATAGAAAATTGGGTATTACTCCATTATCCCGACTACTACTTTCTATAAAAGAAATGAACTGTCGCCAAAATATAGGATTTAAAGACAAAAGTGCATATCTGTGGCGTCGCATTCAGTTGATACCAGATGCGTTACGCGTGGTAGTTATGTCATCGAGTGATCTTTAATTCAACGTTTATCTGTATTTTTAATTATTTTTTACCAATTTATTAGTTATTTCGTTGATTTAAACGTAATTATTAAACGTAAAAATATAGCTTTTAATTGAAGGGAAATATTATTAATTACGCTGTTTTAAAATTTGCAATAATAGATAAAATATTTTGTCGAAGTAAATTAATCTTACTCTACTTGATGCTTTGAAAACGCGGAATAATTTAATTATTTACCTTTTTAATATTCACGCGCAAGTATATATTTTATTACGTTATTTTCTACATTTATTGCTTTTAACACGTGATCATTTAATTATTATTTTAAAGTTTTATTTCTGTTTTTAATAGTCACGTGTTAATACATTTCTTAATTGAAAGGGAATATTATTACGTGCGCTATTTTACAAATTGGCAACGATTCAAATAATGGAATTTATGAAATATGAAAAAATCTTCGTCAAAATAATGAAAATTTTGAATAAAAAATTGAAATATTACCTGAAAAAATGAGTCAAATTGAAAAAATAATTGCAGTCTGCACACCCCAACCTTGTCAACTATATCCTTACAAATTATGTTTAAATTCCTGTGCATAGTTTTCGTTTCTATAAAACTTTTATAAGAAAACTGTTTTGACCAACTTTGATTTTAAATATCTCTTAAAACAATTCTTCGATTTAAAAACTGTCTACTTCAGCGTGTTTATCGAACATTTCTTTATAAAACTACCAATTTTTAGCTCACAGGCTATCAAAGCCTGAGAGCTTACGTGCCCGCCGGTTCTGTATATACGTACGTATGTATGTATGTACGTAACGCGATAACTCTTGATAGAACTAACCGTTTTACTTTAAATTTTGTTTATAGGTTCCTTGTGATAAGGCGCTTCCCTGATTAGTTTTGGAGGTTCATTGGTTAAGCATAAAGGGGGGGAATCGGGGGCTAACCCCCCCCCATAAATTAGATAAATGGGTTTTTAATGCAGAATTATCCCATTTTCTTCCAATTTTGTATATGGGTTCATTTTGATAATGCGCTTATGTCAATAGTTTTGGGGGTTCATTGGTTAAGTATAAAGGGGGAAAGGGGGGATGCCCCCTAATTTAGATAAATGAGTTTTTCATGCAGAATTATCCGATTTTCTTCAAATTTTGTATATAGGTTCATTGTGATGATGCGCTTCTCTGAATAGTTTTGGGGGTTCATTGGTTAAGTATAAAGGGGGAAAGGGGGGCTAATCCCCCTTAATTCAGATGAATGGGTTTTTCATGCAGAATTATCCCATTTTCTTCAAATTTTGTATATAGGTTAATTTTGATAATGCGCTTCTGTCAATAGTTTTGGGGGTTCATTGGTTAAGTATAAAGGAGGTTAACGGTGGGATGACCCCCCCCCCTTAATATACTGTTTATTTCTTTATTTTTCGAGGGGCATATTTCAAATTCTTTGAAATAAGAGTATAATATACAATTACTGTGAATAGCCTGTGAGCTCAATACCCTCAGTTTAACTGGGCAGTTTTCCTTTTTATTAAATTTTTATTTGCAATAGTTTTCTGGATATTAGTCCAGAAAGACTTCAAGGCACAAAATCTTAATTGACAACGGCGGCCGCAGCGGTGATTACTTTTTTTAAATATAGAGAGATTTAAAAAGTTAGTATTCGGCCCAAAACTCGGCTGAATATTCGGTTTTCACCATTTGCACATCAACATTCGTTACATCCCTATTACAAATTAAAAAAAATACTAGATGAAACCCGTCAAAACGTGACGGAAAAAAACTACTATAACAATATCAGTAAAATAAGCTTCTTTATAACAAAAGATGTATGAAACAGTCTTTCAAATATTTTATTTTAAAAGTTTTCCCCCCAGTGAAATACAGTACTATTTCCGATGCAAACTCCAAACAAACAATCTATAAACAACTGTATAAAGCAAATCAGTTTGACATTATACTGCCATATTCCTCACGGCAAGAAAGAAAATTTCATGTATCATACAAATAGTATATCCCTACTTTCATCTCATATTCAGTAAATAAAAGAACATAGTAAATAAAGCACACATCCCCCCCTCCCTCTGTGATAATTTAACCGAATGAGCTCCTATTCGCATGTGCATTGCACCTGCCCAAAGACACCGTTGAAATTCGACGTTAAAAAAAGTTTTAAAATGTTTAAATTAAAAGTTTTAAAATGTCCTCTTTAATCATTGGTCGTTTCAAATCCATATCTTCTAAAACGCATCCATTTTTTTAAGCTAATTAATTTTTATGTAAAAATGAAGAATTTTTTTTACAATAATAAATCAATCTGCAGATGACGGAGATTTTTAATGTTTTCAAGTGTAATTTATTTGTATGATTTCTTCGGTTCCTTTACATAATCAGGATGATTATTCCTTTTCCATAACAGTCGGGGATCTTTTCCCTTTTATGCAGTTAAATATCCAATGGATATTTAAAAAAATAATAAAATACAGTTCCTAGCATGTTCCGATGAAATATATACATCAACGAATTCAACATATCAATTTTATGTTAATTATAAGCTGAATATATATATATATATTTGACAGATTTTAGCTTAGCGCCAAAATGGTCTATCTTATGGATAATCTGATCTTATGATTTATCAGGTTTTTAATTAATATTTTTTTTCACTTTTCATGATGGTTAGGGAAATCTATTTTCAATTGTGGCAACTTTCCCAGGAGCTAACATTATTAAATCAAACTGATGGTCATTGTTCAGATAGAATTGAAAAATGTTTCATGCTTGAAAATTATTTATAAAGTCGTTAAATTAAGCGGCAGTTTTCCAATAAATTTCAATGGAAAGCTAATTTTTTTTCTAATTGATGATGTAAAAATTGAAATTCTAAAATGTAGTAAAAAATTGAGATTTGTAGTATTTAGAAGTGATGTAAGCGCGACGAAATCTAAAGCGATAGCGCCGTTTGTTGTCACAACCGTTATACATTTCTAAAAATTGCCACTGTGTTTTGGCTGGCGTCCAAAAGGAGACTACCATTTTTTGATATCGAAAGAGAAGTGAAATAGGACTTTGCCGCTAATAAGGAACTGTTAAATGAACTTATAATAAACCTACCAAAATAATTCCTATAGAATGTTAGCCTTACATTGTTTATTCTAGATAAAAATACAGTTATTATTATTAGTAGTAGTAGTATTAGTATTATTATTATTTTTAGCCATTGGGAAAGTGGTTGTTGCTTTCGGTCGAGAATGCAGGTTCGCATTTTACTACCGTTTTTAACGAAATTCTGTAATTTAGAAGAATTTATCTTTGAATAGGCAATAGAAATGCATAAAAGCGTTACAAAAATATTAAAGTTACAAAAAGAATAGATGCAAATTATCAGATATGAAAAATAAAGTAGAAATTTCGTACTTTCGTGTTATAGCGGCCCCCAACGATGAAATATTTTTGTTTATATATATATATATATATATGTTATATAATATATATATATATATATATATATATATATATATATATATATATATATATATATATATATAGATATATATAACATTTCTTGACGTATGTGGCCAAGTTATAGTCATATAGGATGCATATATGATGTATATATATGACATGTGTATATGATGTATAATCGACATATAAGACGTAAATTATCTGTGTATAATGAAGTATATGGCACATATATAGGAGTTATATATGCGTATATAGAATGCATATATAAGCTTTGCGATGATCTTGGCGAAATCACAACTACAACCTACATAACATAAATGTGGGGGCCGCTATAAAGCAAAAGTACGGTATTTTTTTTATTTACTTATTTTTTTTTTAACCATAACATTATTTTTAATAATTTTAATTTTCCTGAAATCCTTTACTTTTGTAAATTTTTTTCTTAAAAAATCAAATCTTCTAACCTATAATTAAAAAAAAGTAATTGGTAACATGCAATCAATAAAGGCTCCAATTCTAATCTTTATAATTAAGAATGGAAAAATCAGTTAAAATTACGTCATGTTGACACAATCATATAAATTTTTCTCTTTAATTTTATCAATGTTAAAATGCATTTCAAGCTAAACTTAACGTCATTTTCACTGGCGCAAACTTTTCACACTTACTTTGTATATGTTACTTTTATGCGTAAATACCATGTATACAAATAAAAATATATTTGTATTTAATTGTAATAAAAAATGGCAACAACAAAGTTGTAATGTATAATAATAAAATAAACCCAATGAACAATATTCCCGTGACGTCACAATAAATATGAATTTTTATTCGCTTATAAAACACGCGGATAAATATTTTTACCGAAATTTAACTTGCAAATTAAGAAATTCGGTCTAAAAGCCACGTGCTTTTAATATTATTTATCTTTTATCCTCTCAACCATAGAGTTCAGAGAATAAACTATGTACCTCGCAACAGTGGGCGTTAAACCGATTGCCGACTTTATGACGTCATAAGCAGATGAAAAAGTTTAATTGAAAATTACGGCTAATTAATTAATTTTTTGAACAAACGAATGCACGATAACAAATCTGTGTCCGAATATCTTTCATTTAAAAAAATAATTATGTAATTTGATGCAGTAGTTTGTTCTCACGGATTGTCGAAAGAAATCGCTTAGCGTTTTAAATATATAGATGATAGTCAGCAAAATATTTTAGTCGCCAGTAAAAAAAATCCTCCAGCCTCCTTCTTCTCAAACCGTTGTCAATTCCCCACCCCCCTTTTTTTTTATTTAATTTTGGATTTTGAAAATACATAAAAGTTTTTTTGTGAATGGATTACATAATAATAAGCATGCTCATAGTTTTAGTATAGCTCGAATATTGCCCTAACACTTTAATTCATCTTAATAAATTAATTTAGAAAGGTTATAAATTAAGTTTCTCAACTTAACTTATCAAAATTATATAACACTAAAAAAATAAATATACCTTACAAAGTTTAAATAATTAAATTATGCAGTAACATGAAAAAAATAATTGTACTTTAGAACCATCATTATTTTTTTTACAAGAAAATTATTTTGGACGAAATTATTTAGACAAAACTTTGACCAGTATAATTAAAGTATCAATTTAATGGTACTTTACCATAGATGAGAATTTTACAAATACTTTTTCTGACATGGTTCTTCGAATTCTGTATTATTTTATTTTTTGCTTTTTAGGTGCGTTCGTAATTATATAAATACGTAGCATCTATTGTCGTCGTCTGGTCCGTCCGTCTGTCCGCATATAACAACGCAAAAACTACCCAACCGAATGGTTTGAAATTTAAGATATATTATCTTTGCAGAATTTTGTCGAGACATTTCAAATTTTATGAAAATCGAATCAAAACTTTAGAATGTATTAATAAAAATATTTATTAAGAAATTTAAATAATAATAATAATAATAATAATAAAGGTGCTTTCTTGTTATAGGAGCTTCCGAGGTTTAATCGTCAAGCGACCGAGATACTTATTTTAGTACAGAAATTAATCTGCAGACGATATAATTCATTTCACAGAATTAAAAATCATCAAGATCTGAATATTTATTTAACTAGCTATAGTACGAACGCACCTCGTTTGTCACGTTTTACGTACAACTTCCAACTTGTTAGTTTCTGGCATATGTTCGTGTGTATATTTGGATTTTTTTTTTTTCATTCAAAGTACCACCTATCTATAGCTTCCTATGGTTTATAATCATTCAGTAAAGGGCCGTTCAAGAATTATCGTTAGATCATTCACATTTTTATGTTTCCAATCACCAGTTATAATATTTGGTCCAATGGTAACCAATGGCGACATGGCAAAAACATTTGTAGAGCACTGATGATGACAATTAGTGTAGTCTCTGTAATATGAAAATATTATACATAATGCATTAAATGCTCAAGAAGCGCCGATAACTAGCTACTACACTGATTCCTCTACTTCAGTACAAAGGGGGAAAAAATTAACTAATGAATTCAAAAATTCTTAATCTTCTTAAATACAATGATATTAAAGAGTTTTTAACATGTAGATATATAATGTATAATAACGATGCTTTATTTTTAGGGAGAGATGCCTGCTTTGATTCACTTTGGTCGGAAATGGTTGCTTGCTTGTGATGATTTAGTAATCCCGTCCATTATTGAAATTATTTTACGAATACCATGGTAACTTTTTTTTTAAAAATTATTACCTAATGTTATAATTCTCTGTATAAATTGTGTTAGAAATTGTCTCAGAATCATGATGACACATATCCTCCTGTGTTTCCTTAAACTAAACTTGTGCATTTTCTTTATACAGATTTTGCAATTGTTTTCATTACACTGCTTTGCCACCGTATGTTTCTTTTGAACATGTGGATAGATGCATCTGAAAAGTCAGTTGTTCTAAATTGTTCTAAAGGTTAAAAAAAGAGGGTTTGCATGCATTTTGTTAAATACAATATTATTAATAGTCCAGTAGAAATAGCATTTTACCTTACAAAAATTCGGGTAGTTCTGATTTTTGGATATGTCGTAAAGGTTGACCCTCTAATTAAAAAAAAACAAGTTTTCGACCTTCTAGACCTTGTGCGTTTTTCACAATATTGAAAAAACCAATATTTTTCGAAACTTTTTTCGAATTTTCTTAAATAACTCAATTTCAGTGCATTTTACAGAAAAAGCACTTTCACCATTTTGTAGAGCATAAAATTCTCTACAACATACAGTATTCATGTTTGTAAATTGTCCAAATAGGGGGTGAGATACGGAGCCGGGAAAATAGGGTAAAATTTGCAAAAAGTGCAAAAATCCACAAATGACGTTAGTTTTGCTTAATAACCTACTTTTAGTGGGTTTTAGAGACAAAAGTGTCATTATAAAGTTTGTAAAGCATGAAGTAGGCAATAAATTTCATTTATTAGATCATTAAATATCTATAGTAGACTAAAAATCCGAATAATACAATTTATGGTTAAAACAAAAATATACCGCCTGACAAGTCATTAATTTAAAAACGAGCTTTTATTTTTGATATTGATTAAACGATGCAATAAATTAATTATAGTATGTACAATAATAGGTAACTGTTGAATAGTTGAGGGGGGGGGGGGAAGCGAAGTTAACCAAAAAACCTAGTCGGTAGACATAGGTGCAGGGCCAAGAATTCAAAGTCGAAAGTAAAATTAATAGCTGGGAATAATGTAAAAAAATACTTGAAAGATAAATAAGTTATAATTTAGAAATTTTAAAAAGGAAAAGGAGTATCTAAGGCCGAAACTAAGGAGGTGGGAGCAAAAGAAGCATGTGGCCCGGGCGCGAAATTTTAAAATATAGTCACGTTTTAGCATTATTGGCAAATCCAGCCACGTCATTGGTCATTTAGATGTGTCCTTTTTAGAGAATAATCCCTTGGCGGTAGGGAAAACGTCGCCAACTCGTTTGTCTATTTCTATGATTAGAAGAACGAAGAGGAAAAAAATAAGTTGGTAATTTTGAAGCAAATGTTATCTTCAGCTTTTATTTAAAATAAACCATTCAAAATAACTTAAGTTAGTTTGATGACATTTTATAGAACGAGAGTGAAACGGTTTAGATTTTAAGCTGCATAAATATTTAAAAATGATATGACAAGTACTTTTTCAGAAAACGGAAATTAAAAATGAAATGTTACTTTTTTTTTTTGCTTTTTAAATCCAAAAGAATATGAAAATTCCCACATTGCTCTAGAAAATTTAATAAATATCGTTAGAAAAACCCTTTTTTACAGTTTAAGATAGTATAAAAAACATTAAAAAATATATATATAAGCTATTATTAAATAAATATAAGCGTCAATACTGTACATTTTCAAGAAATTCTGTCTAAAAGAAATTAACTAAAAAAATCCCTGATGGCACGGCCTACAAGCACAGGTAGATTTCGAAGACGCAGACCGTGCGGCGCCTGTTTGTTGGGAATTGCGGAAGAAATGACCTTTTTTCCATATACGGCAGTCGGAACCGTCCACTTCAAAACCTAACTTGTTTGCAGGCAAAGCCAGCAGGGATTTATTATTATTATTATTATTATTATTATTATTATTATTATTATTATTATTTGCTATAAGAGTTGGTCCTATAAAAAACTTGTCAATATAAAAGTTTTAGATAATATTAAGAGGATTTATAATAAATTTAAGCGGATTTGATATCTTGTGAATGGACGAAGTTATGAATTTTTTTCTTTTAACCCCCCCCCCTCCCGCCCCCCTTGGGTCCATTTTTAATGATATCAAAATCTGTCCTTTATAAATTTTCAGCCCTCTTCATAGAAGTAATAACAACTTTAAACGGATTCGATACGTATCATAATTAAGAAATTATGGGTTTTTTTCTTGTTTTCGCAAAAAAAAAAAAAAAAAAAAAAATACCCCCCCCCCCCCCTTGGTTCGATTTTGCCCCTTAACGTACTTGACCGATATTTTATGTATCAGTTCGGAAGAGATTTGTGCAGAATTATTGCAGTTTTCGTGTTCATAAAAAAGTGACATAGATAGATAGATAGATAGATAGATAAAGTTTTGAAGTGGGGGGTGGTTTTGGGTTCTGGGAGTCATGATCGGCGTAGATCTGCAAAAATTTTTCAGAAATTCCAACTTAGGGGAGAATGTAATAGGTAGTATTTCTTACGAAATCTACCTAAAAAACGCTGTAAGTTTTTAAATAAATTTTAAACATAAAGAATAAATATTACAAAAAATATTATATAAAACCTTTTGTATATTTCAGTTGATTTTTTCCTTATTTATGCTATGCTATCGTTTTATAATAAAAGTTTAATATTATGTAATATATATATATATATATATATATATATATATATATAATGGGATTTTAAAAAATAGTATTTAAAAAGGTGTAATCCATTAAAGAGTTATACTAATTTTTACTAATCTACTTCAAATAAATAATGCTCTAAGCAATCTCATAATATCGCAGATTTTCTTATTATGAATCTCATGGTATTTCACATACGCGAACAGTTTTAAAAATTATTGGTAGAGCTTACTCTTTTTTACGCAAATATGTGTATGTGCGTATAAAAAAGATCGATTGCCAATTTAATGTTGCCTTTTTTAACTCCTTTGTAAAGAAATTAAACATAATCGTATATTGATAAATAATCACAAGTTAAACAAAACATTAAGACAATATAAAAAAATCCCTGACGGATCGGCCTACAGGCACAGGTAGATTTCGAAGACACAGACCGTGGGGCACCTGTTTATTGGGAATTGCAGAAGAAAGACCTTTTTGCCATGATGCGGCAGTTCGGACCGCCCATTTCAAAATATACGTGTGCGTGTGGGCGGAGCCAGCAGGGATTTTATTATTATTATTATTTTATTTTATTTATTTATTTATTTATTTATTTATTTATTTATTTATTTATTTATTTGCTGTAAGAGTTGGTCCTATAAAAAAATTGTGAGTATAAAAGTTTAGATAATATTAAGGAGATTTATAATAATTTTAAGCGGATTTGATATCTTGTGAATGGACGAAGTTATGATTTTTTTTTTCTTTTAAAACCCCCTCCCCCACCCCCCGCCCTTTGAGAGCATTTTTTTATGATATCAAAAATCTGTCATACATAAATTTTTGGCCCTTTTCCTAGAAGTAATAATAACTTTAAACGGATTCGGTACGTATCATAATTAAGAAGTTATGGGTTGTTTTCTGTTTTCACAAAAAGCTCCTCCATTTTTCCCCCTTGGTTCGATTTTCCCACTAACGAACTTGTCCGAGATTTTATGTATCAGTTCCGAAGAGATTTGTGCAGAATTATGGAAGTTATCGCGTCCATAAAAAAGTGACATAGATAGATAGATAGATAGATAAAGTTTTTAACTGGGGGTGGTTTTGGGTTCAAGGAGTCATGATCGGTGTAGATCTGCAAAAATTTTTCAGAAATTTCAACTTAGGGGAGAATGTAATTGGTAGTATTTCTTACTATATCTACCTAAAATTGGAATGTACAGGCCCGTTTATAAAATGATACTCGCTGATATTGGTGAATCGTTTATAATAAAATGGCAATAAAAGTTAACTCTGAATAACTTTTTTTTTTTTTATGTAAAAATTCAAACGTTGAGCATTTTATTTTAATTAAAAAAAAAAAAGAGCATAAAATAAAATTTTTCCTAAAATAAAAGTTTTCCGTTTATCCTTATAACAAAAGAAAAAAATCCCTGACGGCTCGGCCTACAGGCACAGGTAGATTTCGAAGACGCAGACCGTGGGGCGCCTGTTTGTCGGGAATTGCGGAAGAAATGACCTTTTTGCGATGATGCTGCAGTTGGAACCGCCTACTTCGCAACCAAACTTGTTTGCAGGCGGAGCCAGCAAGGATTTTTTTTTTTTTTTTTTTTTTTGCTATAAGAGTTGGTCCTATAAAAAACATGTCAATATAAAAGTTTTAGATAATATTAAGAGGATTTATAATAAATTTAAGCGGACTTGAAATCTTGGGAATTGACGAAATTATGAATTTTTATCTTCTAAAACCCCCCCTTCCCCCCCCCCTTAAGGCAATTTTTAATTATATCAAAAATCTGTCATACATAAGTTTTTGGCCCTGTTCCTAGAAGTAATAATAACTTTAAACGGATTCGATACGTATCATAATTAAGAAATTATGGTTTTTTTCTGTTTTCACAAAAAGCCCCCCCCCCCCCATCCCCCCCCCTTGGTTTGATTTTGCCCATTAACGAACTTGACCGAGATTTTATGCCCCTTGATTTTATGTATCAGTTTCGAAAAGATGCGGGAGTTGGAACCGCCTACTTCGAAAAATAAGTTGTTTGCAGGCGGAGCCGATGAGCCGATAGGGATTGTTTTTGTTTTTAATTTTTTTTTGCTATAACGGTTGGTCCTATAAAAAACTTGTCAATATAAAAGTTTTAGATAATACTAAGAGGATTAATAATAAATTTACGCGGATTTGATATCTTGTGAATTGACGAAGCTATGATTTTTTTTCTTCTAAACCCCCTCCTTTCCCCCCCCCCCCCTTGGGGCCATTTTTAATTAATATCAAAAATCTGTCATACATAAATTTTCGACCCTCTTCTTAGAAGTAATAATAACTTTAAACGGATTCGATACGTATAATAATAAAGAAATTATGAGGGTTTTTCTGTTTTCACAAAAAGCCCCCCCATTTCCCCCCCCCTTGGTTCGATTTTGCCCATTAACGAACTTGACCGAGATTTTATAACCCTTGATTTTATGTATCAGTTTGGAAGAGATTTCTGCAGAATTTTTCCAGTTATCGTGGTCAGAAAAAAGTGACATAGATAGATAGATAGATAGATAGATAGATAGATAGATAGATAGATAGATAAACTTTTGAACTGGGGGGTGGTTTTGGATTCTGGGAGTCATGATCGGCGTAAATCTGCAAAAATTTTTCAAAATTTCCAACTTAGGTGAGAATGTAATAGGTAGTATTTCTTACGAAATCTACCTAATAGGAAAACATGGAACACTTAAAAATCCTAGAAAATACTAGAAAATTAAAAAAGAAAACAACAACAACAACAACAAAAAACTAAACTTTTTTTTTATGTTAAAGAAAAAAAAAAAAAAGAAGTCCATTTCAGCAGTTATTGGTGGGGCTACCCATATAACTCTACGCCTAATTGGTATTTCTATAAAGGCTGTATTTTCCGAATAACTTTAATATGCATACATGTATGCAGGAGTGTGCAGAGAAAAGCCCTGTCCCCTCAATAAATCTTCCAATAAGGTAAGAATTTAAAGAAAAAGTATATAGAATACAAATATTAAAAGCTTGCATGTAATTGTGATTGAACATGTTTTTCTGGTTATTGCATGATTGCAATAAGTTTTACATTCTTTTATTTAATTTAACTTGGTTCATGTATCTAAAGATGGAATTTTGAAATCGATTTTTCATTCACTTTCTGATAGGCTAAAATTATAAAAAAAAAAAATGATGTACACAGGTATGTTTCCGATGGCAATACAACATTTTAATATTTTTAGAACGTAATTATAAATCTATCTTAAGGCATTTTAACGTGAGCAGGGCAAAGCTGAGAAATTGTCAAATATTATTTATAGTTACAAGTGTAAACAAGTTACAACAACAATGGAGGTTAAGGTTATGTGTCAAACCATGTTCTCTAAAATATGCCAACTGGCTGTGAAAATGCACCAATGAAATATTTAAACACTAAAAAGTAAAAAATATATAAAAAATAAAGAGTGTAATTAAAAATATATACATGTTTTTATCAATTAATACATGAAAAATTAATTAAATTATGATTCTACGTTATGAAAACAATTTAGAAGTCCTGAATACATAATTTAAATAATCCTTTTTCTCTTTCCTGTTATCATATGTTAAAACAAGAACCAGAGCAAAAATTATAATTCTTAGTAAATTCACTAGTTCGCGCTTTCTACCAAGCATAAATCAAAGCGATGTATTTTCCATAATCGGGGCCCACATCAAATTAACACATTGTAATAGAAATTTTTTGGAACAGCATGATTTGCAGTCATGAAATTAGGCGGGATTTTTAGAATAAACATTCAATGCTTATAAAAAAGTGTTTAAGAAAAAATTTTTTTACTTTCAAACATACTTTATGGGGGAGAGAACCTTATATGTTTTTAGCTACAATACGTTTATTTAACATAAAAGTACATGATAATTAATTCATTCCCCATTTTTATCCAAACTTGATAAAATTAGGTTATAATTTTAAAAACATTATTGATGTTTTTTTCTTACAGATTTTTTTTTTTTACCATTTTTCTGGTGTTGAAGGTAGATAATTTTCATTCCTTCTCCCCCCCCCCCCTCCACACACACACACACAAAAGCAATTTTTTTTAAATAATTTTAATAATATATATATATATATATATATATATATATATAATTTTTATAGTAATAATAAAATTTAAAATTCATTTTTATCATGTAATATTATTTTTTCACTATTTTTACTATTTCAGAGTTGCCAAGTCTCCGGCTTTTTGCGCACCAGTAAATGTTTAGAGGAAAATGTTGTTCTTTGGAAAAGCCGAATGCTAACATTAAATAATACACCATTTTCTGTACTAAAATACTGGTATCCAAAGAGCCGGAGACTTGGCAGGTCTGCTATTTACACTGATATTTAACGAGAATTTATAATATTTAACTAGGGGGCTTACCCCCTGCGAGCTACGCTCGCCAACCCCCGCTCAGACTTCGAGGCCTCTAAAAACATGACAGCGTGCTTTATTTTAAAAATATTGGTAAATCTGTAATTGGGTTGCCACGCTTTTAACATTTTAATGGGATTTTTCGATTATCATGGCCTCATACACAGCTGTTGCGACAACTGACGACTGTTTTCGGGATTGATAAGTAAAATCAATTGCTACTTGAAAACCAGCTTGTATAAAATGGTTAGGTTTAAATTGTGACTACCTCTCGGACTTTTATAACAACAATCTCTATTCTATTCTTCCTTTGCGTTTAAGGATGAGAAAAATTCCATCTGCTTGTGAATAACATTAAGAACCACGGTATTGAAAAATACTATATGTTACAGACATTTTCAGTAACGGGTTTTAATTTTCTCTCTATTTTAGTGCACCATCATGCATATTTTCATGTTATTTTAAATATGTAAATTATTTTTTAAAATTAATATGTATATACGAATTTTCTAATAAATATTTATCATACAAAATTAATTAAATATTTTGTGCATGCATGCCTGCATTTATTCGGCATCAATTGATGAGATATTTAAACAAATTTGCTATCCGCGGTAATTGTCTGAGTGCAACGAAGACTCATACACAGCGCAGTATTACTTTGCCCCATATATAGCTACGATGGATATTAAAACCTTTCGTCAAGCATAACTCAAAAAATATTTAACGGATTTCGTTCAAATTTTTACAGCAGGTACCTATAAAGCTGACAACGACGTCTATTTATTACCAAGAATAAATGTCAAACCGTTTGAAAATTATATTAAAAAAATAGATAAAAAAGCCCAATTAAAGTACATACATCACGAAAATTTTGTGCGTACGTCATTTTCACTAGCGGGAGATTTTCGTAGACAATCGGAATTGAAAAGTTCATGGAGTACATGGAGCAAAAAAATATGCACGCACTAATATTCAGCACAATAAAATATATTTTAATTTAGTAGAAATCGAAAATTAATCTGGATTTTTTTCTGTTTGAAAGAAAACCCCCGCAATAACTTAGTAGACTTATTAGAGATTTGGCGCAAATCTCAGCAATAGCAGCTTTTTTTACTTCGCGTGTGTAAATTTAAAAAAAAGAAAATTCTTTGGTGTTTAAGTAAAAGGTTTCGATTTATGGCATTATTTCTCTTTTTTCTCTCTCTTTTTAGCATTTTAAATGGGATTAATGAAAGGCATGTATTTTTAATTAAATGAGTGAAAGGTTTATATTTAAATGGAATATGAAAATGTTATAGGAACAATATTTGGCGATTTATCAACTGCGCCAGGATAACATAAAAGTACCAATATATCAAACGGTATGTAGTATGTGAAATGAAACAGTTATAATCACCCATCGTACAAGAAAAAACTAATATTCTGCATTCAGAGGGAAAAATCCATCTCCTGTGCCGTAAGATTTGGCGAGTTCTTTTTTGGTGATAAGTTTTTCGATGTGATTGTTGGAATCTGCAGGATTTGGTTTACTTTTTCTAAATCTTATTTTTTTGCAGATGTAGTATTATGTAAATATATTTTTTTGCAGATATTTTTCTATTTTGTATATTTAGCATTCTATTTTGCATATTTTCTATTTGGCATTTGGAAAAGAGATTTTTTCCTTTTTATCTGTGCTTTCGGAAATATTAAAAAATAAAAAAAGATTTACATATATCAAGCTTTTAATTTTTATACGGACCACTTCTCCATTTTTAGATTTTAAATGCTATTTATTATTTACTAGCCGTTTATTAATTGTTTACAATTTACCCCCCTGACAATAACAATTATTTATCACAAAAATGCCTCTTAGGTTTGTTAAATAAGTTTGTTTATGTATTTTCATTACTTATTAAAATATCGAATATGGCGATAAAATTTTATTTTAGCATCGTGCTTAAATTTTTAAGATGGTGCTAACACATGCTTTAATAAACATATGTTTGTAAATATTTGCTAAATTATATTATGCTAAAACTACCTTTTGGCACCATTTAAAATTTTTTTTCGCCAACCGACATAGGATACGAAACTTTTCCCCATTCAGATACACAGGCAAGGCTGGTCTCAAACAAGAGTAAAGCTAGCAACAATATTGTTTTAAACTGTATAAGAGTTACAATAATGATATTAAATACTCCAATTGGCTTTGGGCCCAATTACGAA
This sequence comes from Maratus michaelseni, assembly GCA_963931845.1. Lineage (NCBI taxonomy): Eukaryota > Metazoa > Arthropoda > Arachnida > Araneae > Salticidae > Maratus > Maratus michaelseni. The sequence continues at coordinate 189,803,650 of OZ007592.1, read as the reverse complement.
AGTTTCTCTTAAAAAAAACTGTAGAAGAAGTCTTTTACATTTGTTTCAAATGAAGCTCGGTCTACAAGGTATTAGTTAATAATACAAACAACACTAATGGCATGGAGGCAAAAGTTTTAATTTAAATGTATATATTTGAAACCCTCCCCCCCCCCCCTAAAAAAAAAAAAGAAAAAAAGAAAAGAAAGTTACAGCAATGAATTTAAAATGGCGTTAAGCCACGCTTTCTGGCATAAGCAATTGGCTGCAAACGCGATAACGAAACTTTCACTTAACTTAATAACATGTAGTTATATAGCCCTCGGGATACTTTGCAGTAAGTTATACAGACCTTGTGGTTTTTTTAAAAAGCTTGAGACAATTCAGGTTTAAGAAGTTGAGATTTACTGGCAAATGATATAAACAACTATGAACACAAAACTGATGAATTATTATTCAGGTTTATGTATGTATTTAAAACAAATTGCATCTGATTACACTTATTAGATAAATTACTTCTGTTTGCATTTAATAACTGATAAACGGCTTTTGTATATTAAATGAATTGTTTAAATATTGGGAAGAGGTGGCGAGAGGTAGAAAGACGAGTAAACAAACGGGTAGACAGACGGGTAGTGAGATGGGTAGAGAGACGATTAGTGACATAGGTAGGCTGATGGGTAGTGAAACGAATAAACAGACGGCTAGAGAGAAAGGTAAAAAGAGGGTTGACAGAGGGGTAGCGAGATGGGTCACGAGACGGGTAGCAAAACCGGTAGACAGGAATGTAGCGAGAAAGGTTGCAAGACGCGTAGCGTGGTAGATAAAGAGACGAGTAGAGAGATGAGTACAGAGACGAGTTGACTGACGGGTAATGAGATTGGTAGCGAGACGGGTAAAGAGTCGGGTACAAAAACAGACGGATAGTGAGACTGGTATACAGACGAGTAGAGAGACAGTAGATTGGTACGGAGATGGGTAAGAAGATGAGTAGAGAGGCGTATAGCCAGACGGTTAGAGAGACAGATAGACAAATGGGTAGCGAAGTAGATAGACACGGCTAGACATACAAGTAGTTAGACGGATAGACAGACGGTTAGAGAAATATATTGGCGGGTAGCGAGACCGGTAGAGAAATATAGAGACAGGTAGCGAGACGTGTAGAGAGATAGACAATCGGTTAGAGAGACGGGCAGAAGAACGGATAGGGAAACAGACAGATTTTGGAGAGACAGACAAACAGGCAAAAGAAAAGTCTTGCGGATTGGCGCATTAAAGGCGCAGGGGTCAGAGCCTCCTACAGAATAATCAAGAAGTATCTGTTAAGCTTAACTTTGTAATACATATAATTTTTCAATTTTGCCGATATGGAGATTTAATGTAAAAGTTATTTTACAGAAGTCATCGAAAGATTTTTTGTATACTTTAATAGTAATTTAGACTATAGTTTTGCAATCTGGTTTGTAGCAAAGCATGCTATCAATGTGGTTTGAAGTGTAAGAGTTTCTATAAACAGTTATACAAATAATAGATATATAATCAAGGAAGAAAAATTTTAAATTCACACACAAAAAAAGGTGCAACAATGAAATTAAATTTGCGTTAAGCCACGCTTGATAGAATAATCGGCATAATCCTATTTCAACCCACCATTTGGCGCTTTTTAAAAATGATGCCACATAGGCGATTTCTAAATTGTTTACTTACATTTATCATATTGTAACCCACAATAAGCAAGTAGTAAAATGTTGCCATTCTTAATTTTTAAATAGTTACACATAGGAAAAGTAATGGATTTAGCGATAAAAATATCTGAAAAATACACTGAAAAACACTGAAAAATAGATTGCATTTATACGAGAGTAACAACGTAACGAATGTAAAATTTGATCCGTTCAAAACAATTTGGACAAAAGAATGATAATTTAAATTACGGAATTATTAAATTAAACCATACACAGTTGATTTTTTTTTAGATACTGCATTTATGAGTGAAATAAAATATTTTATTTGATAAATTTAATAAGATAGATATAAAAAAAGATAATATAAACAGTAAAAAACAACGTTTTTATGCACATTTCATCGATATTACATAAAAGTTAAGGATTAATGTGAAGTTGAAAAAACGAAAATACACGAAATTCATTAATGCCGCGATCACTGTGCCGCACATATTATTGCTTCGCGAAAATGAAACCAAAAAAAAAAACGTCACTGGATGCAGCAACTTCGTCGTATCGAAATCCCAAAAATACACGAAATTCGTTAATGCCGCGATCACTGTACAGCACGTATGATCGCTTCGCGTACATGAAACCGAAAAAAAAACATAACTGGATACAGCAACTTCGTTGTATCGGAATCCCAAAAAATACACGAAGTTCGTTAATGCCGTGATCACTGTACCGCACATATGATCGCTTCGCGAACATGAAACCGAAAAAAAACCATCACTCAATACAGCAACCTCGTCGTATCGGAATCCCAAAAAATACACGAAATTCGTTAATGCGGCAATCACTGTACCGCACGCATGATCGCTTCGCGAACATGAAACCAAAAAAAAAAAAAAACTATCACTGGATACAGCTACCTCGTCGTATCGGAATCCCGAAAAATACACGAAGTTCGTTAATGCCGTGATCACTGTATCGCACATATGATCGCTTCGCGATCATGAAACCGAAAAAAAAAACATCACTCGATACAGCAACCTCGTCGTATCGGAATCCCAAAAAATACACGAAATTCGTTAATGCGACAATCACTGTACCGCACGCATGATCGCTTCGCGAACATGAAACCGAAAAAAAAACTATCACTGGATACAGCGACCTCGTCGTATCTGAATCCCAAAAAATACACGAAATTCGTTAATGCCGCGATCACTGTACCGCACGTATGATCGCTTCGTGAACATGAGACTTCCATGAAAACTGCAGTAAATTAATTTATACTGTTCTAAAGTCACAAGAGTAGCCACTCACATACATAAAAAAAGAAAACAAAATCAAGCTTTAAATAAACAAGCAGATGATGAATTTTTCAACGCTTTTTTTCTTTTAATATCATGACATAACCATTTAATGACGTAAGTGTTAATTAATTGTATATAAAAAAATGTTTTAAATATCTAATAAATCATTAAAATACAAATAAACGTCAAATAAAGAAACACTTGAGGACGTAACAAATACTTAGAGGTCTGCACGGGCCGAAATTTCCAGGCCCGGGCCCGGCCCGACCCATACAAAAAATAATTTGGCCCGGCCCGGCCCGATACAAAAATTAAAAGTTCTGCCCGAGCCCGGCCCGGCCCGAACAAAAAAAATATTGGCCCGGCCCGGCCCGATTTAAAAGTTAAAAGTTCGGCCCGAGCCCGGCCCGGCCCGGAAAAAAGTTAAAATCTCGGCCCGAGTGAATTTCTACAAAACATAATTTTTACGTCGATTTGGTTAAAAATTTGCCCCATAGGAGGAGATCTAACCAAAAATTCCTATCTCAGCCTTTTCTTTTTATGTTTATAATCTTCATTTTTATAGAGGTGCCGCAAGCTGGAATATTTATTTTTTTAATAAATCTCTATTTGTTGTATGTATGTGTTTAAGTTATCATCGATATTGTAAATCCATATTCCATTTATTGAAGTGTTAAAAATCAGAAAAATGCTATACAGTAAAATCTAAGATGGAATTACATAGGGAAGAAAAAAAAATCAGTTATAGACAATTTGCCTTCTTAGCAGGTGTAAATGTATTATATATTCTTTTCTTACATATTAGTATATTCATTTTTAATGGATCAACACATTTTTCAATTTAAGACAGGATTCCATCATAAGCAGGTTATTTTTCACACGTTTTACTATATTTTAATTTAGCTATATTTTAATACGTGTATAAATCTACTATTCTTTAAAAATAATAAATTTTAATGTTTAATTATAAAATAATGGCGATTTAAAAATGTATGCATGTTTTGAAAAGATTTTTATGCCAGATCTTATTTTACTGACCTTCGAACGGACCAGGTACGCCGAGACAATGATTTTCATACGAGTCAAAACCAGGACTAAAAATTTTAAGGCATGAAGACTAGGAAGAATGAAACCAGTCCCGGCTCTGTACGGAAAAAATAATTTAAGGCACGGCCTTATCCTTCAGGAAAAAAGTAAGGCCCGGCCCGGCCCGTAAAGAGTAATCACTAGGCCCGGCCCGAGCCTTCAGAAAAAATATGGCCCGGGCCCGGCCCAGCCCGAGTGCCGTGAAGAAAAATAGGCCCGAGCCCGGCCCGCGGGCCGGGCCGAGTACGGGCTTCGGGCCTTGGCCCGGCCCGTGCAGATCTCTAAAATACGTCATACGTAACAAACGCGTCATCACAAAAAATATCATTGCTCAGCCTTTCCAACAATAAAAGAGCTACATCTGGCTGACTATCGACGATTTGGAAAGATTTCGCCAAATGGTGGTGTCAAATAAGAGCCAACCGAATAATCTATTGGCCGCAAATCCAATTACGTAACTTTAAAAAGCTTGGCGTCTTAAAAGATCCGGCGTTTTTAAGTTTTGCGCAATAGTCGCTTAAAAAAATGAGATTATTTGCTACATGTTAAAAAAAAAATATGACAACACATCTGATGAACGGTACTTCTTTTCTATTTTTTGAACAGTGTATATGAATTTATATATGATATTTTGTAATTCTATCATTTAATTTGCTCTTTTTCTTTATATTGTAATTGTTAACCCTATGTTCTCAGCAATATCACTCAGACTAATCCCTTTGAGGGAAGTCCTAGTTTTACACCATGTTCTGTCACTTGAATATTGTCCATAAGAAAATCGGGTACTTTTCCATTATAGGATCCTTTGCTTTTAGGTTTGGCGTAATTCGAGCTTCAAAAAGGGATAAATTCGTTAATATACATAGATTTGTTGCCAAAAGTTATGAAAATAAACCCAATGAACTTTTGATGCTTTTCTATTATAGGGGTCTTGACGCCTTTTTAAAAAGCTTGGCGGAAAAAACCAAGCAGGATAGAAAACCAAGCAGGATATTTTATTCTTCCGTTCAGTTGGGCAATTATTATTTTATATATTAGTTTCAAATATCCGAATTAATGATTTTATAAATTCGTTTAGTTAAATTTTACAAAAAAAATAACAAAATGATATCAATAAATAATCATTACTATTAATTCCTTTTTCTCCCTTTCTTTTGCGTTTACCTAACTGACGTCATTTGGACGAATTTATTCAAAATATTTTCAGTTTATAAATTAAATTAAATGCTGACAGACAATTGAATCCTGACGATAGAAATGTGATTTTTTTTTTCAAATTTTCCTGAAAAACATAATTTAATCACAATCTTGTCTTCATTATCGATTGAAATAAAAGATAAATTCAATTTCAATTTGAAAATGACGAATAAAAAGAAATCAATAATCCCTATCGGGATCCTTTTCAATTTTTTTCCCCTTTTTGTCACAAAAAAACTGAGTAATTAGTTGCCATCATTACAGAAATGTCATTAAAATTAGAAAAAAATTAATATCTCGAAAACTAATTCCAATTTCAAAATTCTATTACCAGTTTTGACATCCGCAGATTTTTATGAACAATTGGTATTAATTTCACCATCAAGCGTTTAATATTTTATTAAAAATAGCCTTGAAACATAATCAGTCGTTTAATCAGTCGTTTCATAAAATCGTTTCATAAATTCGTTTCATTAGGATTTTATATATATAGGGTAGATTAAATGCTGACAGACAATTGAATCCTGACGATAGAAATGTGATTTTTTTTTTTCAAATTTTCCTGAAAAACATAATTTAATCACAATCTTGTCTTCATTATCGATTGAAATAAAAGATAAATTCAATTTCAATTTGAAAATGACGAATAAAAATAAATCAATAATCCCTATCGGGATCCTTTTCAATTTTTTTCCCTTTTTTGTCACAAAAAAACTGAGTAATTAGTTGCCATCATTACAGAAATGTCATTAAAATTAGAAAAAAATTAATATCTCGAAAACTAATTCCAATTTCAAAATTCTATTACCAGTTTTGACATCCGCGGATTTTTATGAACAATTGGTATTAATTTCACCATCAAGCGTTTAATATTTTATTAAAAATAGCCTTGAAACATAATCAGTCGTTTAATCAGTCGTTTCATAAAATCGTTTCATAAATTCGTTTCATAAAATCGTTTCACAAATTCGTTTCATTAGGATTTTATATATATAGGGTAGATATATTTTTATACAATCTTAAAGTTTAAAAAAGTCCTTTCGGATGATACTTATTAACTTTTTCTAGGTTAATTAAGTTAACTTCTATGTTGCCTTAAATTAGGTTAATTTCTATGAAAAAACAGACGCATGATTTAACATTAAATTTATTAAAATAAAATAATGTATTAAAACTTTTATAAAATTTTATAAAAAAATTTATGTAAAGTCATTTTATAAAATTTCCTATTTTAAAAGTCTACATTTATACAAAATGCACCAAAAAAAAAAAAAAAGAGAAAAAAAAAAAAAAAAATTTTAAATAATACACAGTTGTTTGCTGTGGAGTAATAATAATCAACAGTATAAATAGTGGCCATACTAATAAACATTTATTATTAGTCATGTTTTTTTTTTTTTTTTAATAACTTACATTTAAGAGAGAAAAATCGGAACCAGTTTGGATGTAGCATTCAAAAACATTTAAATTTTTTTGACTTTATCTACATCAAGGGCCGTCATTAAAACGAAACTGAAACTATATTTGTAAACTGTTCAATTTTCGAAAAATTCCAAGACATATTGGAGTGCGCCAAATCTACAACACCAAGCACCAACACCGTCTATGGCACGTGACTGATAACAGCGAATGAGAGCGGAGTACAAGCCAATAATGCTAAAACGTGACTATCTTTTAGAATCTCGCGGCCCGGGCGCTTGAATGGAATCGATTTTTCTTAAATAACTCAATTTCAGTGTATTTTACAGAAAAAGCATTTTCACCATTTTGTAGAAGATAAAATTCTCTACAACATGCAGTATTCATGTTTGTAAATTGTCCAAATAGGGGGGGGGGGGGGGGGGTGAGATACGGAGCTGGGAAAATAGAGTTAAATTTGGAAAAAATGCAAAAATCCACAAATGACGTTATTTTTTGTTAATAACCCACTTTTAGTGCATTTTAGAAACAAAACTGACATAATCAACTTTTTAGAGCATGAGATAGTCTATAGTTTCATTTATTAGATAATTAAATATTTGTAATAGACCTTAAAAATCACAGCAAAAAGATTTTTGGGTGAAAACAAGAAAATGCCGCCTGACAAGTTATTAATTTAAAAAATGAGCTTTTATTTTTGATATTGAAAACACGATGTGGTTAATTAATTATAGAAGGCACAATAAATTAATCAACAAATACATAGTAAGTATTATATAGTCGCTTTGTCATACATGTTTCCTTTTTCTGCTGCTTGGCCATGGTAATGATACCATCGTCTCAGATACTTCATCGTCCGTCTCTGTACTTGACTCGATTGGTTGTTCTAGGTCATCAAAGTCCTCAAGGTCCAGTATAATATCAGGAGCGTTGTCACATAGATGGTTGTGGTACTTGACACAGATAACTGAGCACTTCAAGCCTGCCTTTCTAGAACTGCAATTCGTACTACAATTGTTTTTTGTTTTGTTTTTTTGTATTGGCAAGATATGAAATCGAGTAGAGTTTGAGGAGCTGGTCCATTCATCATGGTGACTGGAATGAGCCCATGACCACCCCACTTCCAGCCGCATTCGAGAGGATCCTTTTCGTTTCCCAGCCATGTCTGAATACATGATATTCAGCAGCATCACGAGTAGGTGGTAGTCTCGCTAAATTTAATTTAATATTGTTAGCTGCTCTAGCGAAGCTGACATACCGCAATACATTCAAGTTTTGGTTGGAATCACCTCCATACAGGGCAAGAAGTACACCTTCTGTGGCTTCAACAAGTTTGTGCCTCTCTGCATTTGAGTCTTTAAAAATTTGAACTTTTTGGTTCAGGGATGGGTTCTGAAGAATTCTGCAATATTTCATTTTCCCATGGCTGTAGTGCACAGAAGTGGTGTCACAACCACTTACTGCATGAAGAAAAATAATATTTTGTGCAACTTCCTTAAATTTGAAACACTCTTTGGAGTAGAGATCATCAGGCAGTTTCCCTCTCCTGGCCCTTCGGAAATAAACATTGTCTGCAGCTAGAAAAGCCACAAGAACAAGAAGGTCCATGTCTTCACCATTGACAATGACAGCATCGTAATCACGGGCTTAGGAAATAGCTGTGTTCACTATTAGCACATCTGCATCTTCAATGGCCTGCGTAGTGATCATTTGTGCTTTTTCAAATTCATTTCGAAGCATATAAATGAAAAGTTCTTTTTTTTTTCATTCCCCAACAATTTTTCTTGTGGCATCTGTGGAAACATAGTCTCATTGAATTTAACCTCAGCAGAAGTATGTTTCTTCAAGCGACGAGCACTTTCTGCACTTTTTAAACTTTTTTGATTATGTTCAGGATAATTTTCTAATATTTTCTTTATTTTAAAATTTAAAACTGAATTCAAAACACCGGAAAACAATTCTCCTTTACAGAGGTTTCCATCTTATCAGGTATAATTGTTGTTATTCTTCCTGTTGGGACTAGCATTCTCAAACTGAGATACATTTACCATCAATGTAAACTTTGACTAACAAAAATATGTGGGACAAATGAATACAAACACGACAAACCAAATCTTCATTGTGCGCCCTCTTCTCCTTCCATTCTAGCGCCCAGGCCACATGCTCCTTTTGCTCCCACTTCCCTTAGTTTCGGCCTTAGATACTCCTTTTCCTTTTTAAATTTCTAAATTATAACTTATTTATCTTTCAAGTATTTTTTACATTATTCCCAGCTATTAATTTTACTTTCGACTTTGAATTATTGGCCCTGCACCTATGTCTACCGACTAGGTTTTTTGGTTAACTTCGCTCCCCCCCCCTCAACTATTCAACAGTTACCTATTATTGTACATACTATAATTAATTAATTGCATCGTTTAATCAATATCAATAATAAAAGCTGTTTTTTAAATTAATGACTTGTCAGGCGGTATTTTTTCATTTTAACCATAAATTGTATTATTTTGATTTTTAAAGTCTATTATAGATATTTAATGATCTAATAAATGAAACTTATAGACTACTTCATGCTTTACAAACTTTATAATGACACTTTTGTCTCTAAAACCCACTAAAAGTAGGTTATTAAGCAAAAACTAACGTCATTTGTGGATTTTTGCACTTTTTGCAAATTTTACCCCATTTTCCCGGCTCCATATCTCACCCCCTATTTGGACAATTTACAAACATGAATACTGCATGTTGTAGAGAATTTTATGCTCTACAAAATAGTGAAATTGCTTTTTCTTTAAAATGCACTGAAAGTGAGTTATTTAAGAAAAATCGAAAAAAGTGTCGAAAAATATTGTTTTTTTCAATATTGTGAAAAACGCACTAGGCCTAGAAGGTCGAAACCTTGTTTTTTTTATTAGAGGGTCAACCTTTACAACATATCCAAAAATCAGAACTACCCGAATTTTTTCAAGGCAAGGCCCTTTTTTACGCTATTTCTACTGGACTATAAAGGAATTGTAATTTTGTTCATACAATGTGTCAATAAAACTTTGCATCTGGCTTTTGTGTGTGTGTGTGTGTGTGTGTGTGTGTGTGTGTGTGTGTGTGTGTGTGTGCATTATATTTCCAATGATGACCGGTCACTTGCGATTTTAGACGTTTTGTTAAAATATCTGGAAAGATACATGAGGAATTATCCTGAAACTTCAGGAGTGTAAACAACATGATAGACGTCATATATTTTTGCGAAGATATTTTCCCGAAACTCTATAAGGGGCCGTCAACAAATTGAAGAAAAATGAATATATTTTGGATAACCCTGTGAAAACTAATATTGCAAAAGCATTCAAACTGTAGATTATGATTAAGTGGCTTATTGTAATAATTTGAATTCATTTTTATGAAGATAGCATGTATAGTCGAAGAGAAATTCAAGTTTTTATAAAGACAGTCCCAAATTTTACCAAGTTTTTTGCTTATAATTTGCAGAGTTTTAAAAATAAAAACAAGTTATTTTCAGAAAATATGACAAACAAAATTGTACACAATATCCTGTAATCAGAATTAAAAAATAATAAAAATTGTATGAAAAATGAGCAGGTTTACTAAATATTGTTTCACTGCGCATGCGCGAATTCAATCAAACTATACTGTGCATAATATATTAGCTAAATGTATAAACCAACTTTTATGAAAGTCTCAAAAACATAGCTTGAAAATTCTGATAGTAATCGCCGATAGAATAAGCTCGAAATTCGCTATTCATTCGCTCATTCTATATTTGATACAACCCCTCATCTTTTTGCTTCCTTTTGGGAACAGCGAATTTCGAGCTTATTCTATCGACGATTACTATCAGAATTTTCAAGCTATGTTTTTAAGACTTTCATAAAAGTTGGTCTATACATTTAGCTAATATATTATGCACAGTATATTTTGATTGAATTCGCGCATGCGCAGTGAAACAATATTTAGTAAACCTGCTCATTTTTCATACAATTTTTATTATTTTTTAATTCTGATTGTAGGGTATTGTGTACAATTTTGTTTGTCATATTTTCTGAAAATAACTTGTTTTTATATTTAAAACTCTGCAAATTATAAGCAAAAAACTTTGTAAAATTTGGGACTGTTTTTATAAAAACCTGAATTTCTCTTCGAGTATACATGTTATCTTCATAAAAATGAGTCCAAATTATTACAATAAGCCACTTAATCATAATCTACAGTTTGAATGCTTTTACAATATTAGTTTTTACAGGGTTATCCAAAAGATATTCGTTTTTTTTTTTCAATTTGTTGACGGCCCCTTATGGGGTTTCGGGAGAATATCTTCGCAAAAAAATATGAGACGTCTATCATGTTGTTTACACTCCTGAAGTTTCAGGATAATTCATCATGTATCTTTCCAGATATTTAACAAAACGTCTAAAATCGCAAGTGACCGGTCATCATTGGAAATATAGTGTAAGTTTTCTCTACTTTCAGAAATTTTTCAAATTTTTTTTCAATTATTTTAAAACATAAAGTATTTTCTTATTTAATTATGAAATTTAGGTAGCATCTTTCAACCTTAACTGTAGTTTTGATATTTCTTTGTTATATGGGCCTTAGTATAATTGAATCTTAAGAAACTGGGATTTCGCGTCAAATATTATAAACAGTCTCGAAAATAAAACGGTGGCCAATGAAAAAATTTCTAATCTTATAAGGCTTATTTATATATAAATTAAACAAATTGCTTTTCAATGTATTTAATAAATGGTATAAATATATAAAACAAATTGTTTGTGTATTTTGATACATTGATAGTTATTTGGTAAAAATATAACTATCTGATGATGTTTTAAAAAATATATAAAGCTTGCCTGAAAGTGCTTTTGAAATTTTTGCTTTTCTCACCAAACCCAACCTTGCTGTTTTCTCTCTCGTGTCAAGGCCATAACAAAGATGTAACAAAGCTTTTAATATTTAAAAAGCTTATTAGTTAATTTATTGGTTATAATGAATGTTAGCCATAAAAATTTTAATTATAGCCAAGACTTGTTCACTTTCTTTCATATGATTTCAGGAATTTTATGTAATGTTGCTAACACCTCTGATACAGTATAACCAATACTTTTCTGTTATTCGGACACCACACGCAAATTTGAACCAAAGTGCCATGATAAACTGCTTATTTCATGTCCACAAATGTAGTAACCAATTATTAAACAGCAGTTACAAGTTTTTCTTTTCTTCAATGTTTCCTTTTTTGATGAATAAATGATATTTTTAAAACATTTATGATTTCCATAATTTGTCAAATGATGATCACTGTGAAAAAATTCTTCTACGACAAAAGACAATTCCTATTGTGAGAATTTTATTATAAAAGTGTAGTAAAGTCCGTCTAAAGTAGAATTAATCGGGACCAAGAAAATTTTCCATCTTATACAGTATTCCGCCTTAGACAGAATTTACTGTATTGAAAATCGATTTACGGGACTTTAAAAATCTTTTTGCATTAGACAGATTCCCATATTAAGCAGAGTCTGCCTTAGATAGAGTTTACTGTATATGATAAAATAATGTAATGTTGATTCTAAAACACGAAACTGGTGCTGTGGTCAAAGAAAGAAGATACACACACCGAAATCCGATTTCAAAATTCCAGAATTCCTTTAATAATGATTTTCAATTTATATATTTCTAGTGTACACATCCATGGAGTTCTGTGAATCATACTTAACAAAATTTTTAACCTGATTTCAAGATTCCTGCATTATTTTAATAATTCCTCTTCAATTTGTATATTTCTGATGTACACTTCTATAGAATTCTCTAAATATTCTATGAATCGTTATTTAATTGAATTTTTAACCTGATTTCAAGATTTATCTTTCCTTTAATAATTAGTCTTGAATTTATATATCGCTGGTACTACACATCCATAGAGATCTGTAAATCATACTTAATTGAATTTTTAACTGGATTAACAGTGTTCCATTCCTTTAATAATTTATCTTCAATTTATATATTTCTGGTATTATACATCCATAGAGATCTGTAAATCATACTTAATTGAATTTTTAACCTGATTTCAAGAGTGTTTCATTCCTTTAATAATTGCTCTTCAATTTATATATTTCTGTATTACATAGCCATAGCGTTCTGCAAATCATTATTTAATTGAATTTTTAACCTGATTTCAAGATTCCAGAATTCTTTTAATAATTGTTCCTCATTTTATATATTTCTGATGCAAACATCCACAGAATTCTGTGAATATTATGTGAATCATTATTTAATTGAATTTTTAAACTGGTTTCGAGATTCCCACATCCCTTTAATAATTGCTCTTCAATTTATATATTGGTATTCCACACCTATAGATCTCTGTAAATCATACTTAATTGAATTTTTAACCTGAATTCAAGATTCTTGCATTCCTTTAATAATTGCTCTTCAATTTATATATTTCTGGTCTACACATCCATAGAATTATGTGAATATTCTGTGAATCATTATTTAATTGAATTTTTAACCTGATTTCAAGATTTCTGCATTACTTTAATAATTCTCTTCAGTTATCTATTTCTGGTATTACACACCTATAGATCTCTGTAAATCATACTTAATTGAATTTTTAACCTGAATTCAAGATTCTGGCATTTCTTTAATAATTGCTTTTCAATTTATATATTTCTGGTCTACACATCCATAGAATTGTGTAAACATTCTGTGAATCATTATTTAATTGAATTTTTAACCTGATTTCAAGATGTCTGTGTTCTTTTAATAATTACTCTTCAATTATATATTTCTGGTATTACACATCGATAGAGTTCTGTAAATCATTTTTCAATGTAATTTTTAACGTGCTTTCAAGATTGCTGCATTTCTTTAATAAATGCATTTCCATTTATATATTTCTGGTAATTACAATCCATAGAGTTCTGTGAATCAATATTTAATTGGATTTTTAAACTGCTTTCAAGATTCCTTCATTCCTTTAATAATTGCTCTTCTTTTTATATATTTCTGGTATTACACATCCATAGAGTTCTGAGAATCAATATTTAATTGAATTTTTAACCTGTTTTCAAAATTCCTCCATTCCTTTAATAATAGCTTTTAAATTTTTATATTTCTGGTTTTACACATCCATAGAGTTCTGTGAATCGTTATTTAATTGAATTTGTAACCTGATTTCAAGATTTCTGTATTCCTTTAATAATTGCACGTCAATTTATATGTTTCTGGTGTACACATCCATAGAATTCTGTGAATCATTATCTAATTGAATTTTTAACCTGTTTTCAAGATTTCTACATTCTTTTAATAATTGCTCTTCAATTATCTATTTCTGGTATTTCACATCCATAGCGTTTTGCAAATCATTATTAAGATTACAGAATTTTTAAGATTCCTTCATTCCTTTAATAATTGCTTTTCAATTTTTATATTTCTGGATTTACCCCTCCATAGAGTTCTATGAATCGTTATTTAATTGAAATTTTAATCTGATTTCCACATTCTTGCATTCCTTTAATAATTATTGCACTTCAATTTATATGTTTCTGGTGTACACATTCATATAATTCTGTGAATCATTATTCAATTGAATTTTTGAGCTGATTTCAAGATTCTTTTAATAATTACTCTTCAATTATATATTTCTGGTATTACACATCTATAGAGTTTTGTAAATCATTTTTCAATATAATTTTTAACCTGCTATCAAGATTCCTGCATTTCTTTAATAATTGCATTTCCATTTATATATTTCTGGTATTACAATCCATGGAGTTCTGTGAATTAATATTTAATTGAATTTTTAAACTGCTTTCAAAATTCCTGAATTCCTTTAATAATTGCTCTTTAATTTTTACATTTTTGGTATTACACATCCATAGAGTTCTGTGAATCAGTATTTAGTTGAATTTTTATCCTGATTTCAAAATACCTGCATTCTTTTAATAATTGCCATTCAATTTACATATTTTCGGTATACACATCCATGGAGGTCTGTGAAACAACTTAATTAAATTTGAGTTGTATTTCGCTACAATTTGTTGTACTCTTCTGCTACAAACAACGCGTGACAGTCACCTGGCACCTTTATTGTTCACAGCAATTTTCGCCCACCATTTCACATTTCTGTAGAAATTTTTTGGCTTAGATGAAATTCTTTGAAGACGCGAGACATTCCTATACGAGAAAAGCTAAGAAAGTTGGCGATTTCTGATATACTAGAATCGACCCTACTCGCGTCCACAGTCATGTCTCATTCAAAGTCACTTAAATCTCTTTTATTCCCCATGAATAGGCAAAATACAAAGTTCACTAGTGTTTCTGACCAAGGGCAAACTTTTTATCAGGAAATCCAGTTTATTACATCACAGCAAATGCTGCACGTACGAGTCGCAGTTTCAGTGAGGATCAGGGTTTTACATATTTGATAAAATCTGGTAGCAGCAGAAAATTCTAAGTCGCCAGTAAGAAACTCTTTCGTCATTGATTTTCAAAAAGTACAAAATATTTTTATGAATTAATTGAGAAAAATTAATACCAAGCATTCGTTTATAATAGTTAGTTACATAACGTAGAATACTACATAATTTAAAAGCTACACTGTAAAAAAAATTGCAGTAAAATTACGGTCATACCCCGTAAAAAAAAACAATCCATGCCCATCATTTTGTGCAGTCCGTAATTTTACGGGGCAAAGTAATATAGCATTATAATGCACAGGATATAATGCACTTTAAAACACAATAACACTTTGCTTACTGCTCCGTAGCACGTAGCACGTTAGATAATCATCGCAAAATCGTTTTTTTGGCTGGTTAAAATTTTCGAAACACGAGGAAAATGAAGGGTTACACCCTAGCGGAGGACAATGTATGGGGTCGTACCGTATTTTTGCTAACATATGGGCTAGAACTGTAAGAATATGAGGATTGCTCTTAATTTTCTAAGTATCTAAGGGATAAGGCCGCTTATTTAGTGGATCAGACCGTTTTTCATCAAATAAGGCTGTTGCCCGTGAAAATTGAAGGGCAAACGCTCATAAATTTACAGTTTTTTCTGAGAGTGTAATATAAACTAAATTTTCTAATGAAACTTATCAAAATTATATATTTTTGGGGAAAAAAATACTGTAAGGCCGAATTAACCAGCGTGAACGAGAAATGCTGATTGCCGAATGTTTCAAATGTCCGGATAGTTGAGTGCTAAAAAATCTATATCTGTTGAGAAGGACATCGACGAAATAGTGAAGGAGGAAAACAATTTTCTGTCTATTTTACTGTCACAAATGTCAGTCAAATAATTCTCATTTTATTATTTTAAAATTTGCATTTGAAGAAAATATTTTTGCCTAATAAAAAACAAAATATAATTTTTTTTTTTTTTTTCGAAGTTGACTTCGTAACATTCCAACATCTATAATGAGACGCCTTATGAGAAATGAGAGAAAAAAAATGTTGTTTGTACTCATCATTTCTTAGATCAATTTTTGTAGCCCCCCCCCCCCCCCCCAGACACACACACACACACACACAGAGGGAAAAAAAAAAAAAAAAAAAAAAAGACCGCCGGATTAAATAATTTGATCGCCAGTGACGCCCTGGTGAGGTTGGTTGGTTGATTTTATGATTATCTACACGATGGATATAGGTCCTAAGGGCCCCTTGGTGAGAGTCATAACTTTGTGGCCATTCAGTGTATTTCTAGGCTTTGAAATATGCGGAAACTTTAAAAAGCAGCTCATGTTAGAGACGACTGTAATTTGAGCTAAACATTTTACAACTGTATTTCGTGATTCTCAAGAAGTTGAAAAAGAGGCATTAGCTCGAAACAATGAGCAAGGCAGCACTAGAAATCTTTAAAATGTATTAAGGAAATGTGGACAGTGATCTAATTTATGGCTTTTTGCCAAAGAAGGATTTGGGATATTGAACCTCTCAAAATAGATATATCCAGCATATACTTGCCCAGTCTCCCTTTTTTTTTCTCCCTTTTTCACTGGAAAAAAAATAATAATCTAATTTTGCTGTATGATACTGGCATTATTTTGCCAGTGTTCTTGAATATTTAAAAAATACAATTTCATAAATTTCCATAACTAAAAAATAAAATGAACTAAAATTTCTATGAAGAATTTTCATCGAATGCTAAATCTGTTGTTACACTGTATAATAAGATGCGAACTAATTTATCTAAAAAAAAAACAGGAGTAAGCAGCAATGAATGAACCATAGTAATATCTTAGTTTTTAGTGTTAAGTGATAATCATTTAAGAAAAACACTTTTTAGATTATTTCTTAGGCTAAAATGTCTGTAGCATTTTTTTTTTCTGTTCAGAAAGTTAATACATATCCATTTAAAAAAGTTTTCTGTTTTATCACTCTGTCTCTTTGTAACATTTATGCTTATCTGTTTTTTTTTTTCCTTTCTTTTTTTTTCTTTTTTTTTTTTTTTTACTGCACACTAACCCAGAAACTGTCGCTTGGAGAATCTATCTTGTTTTTTCCCCTTCAAAGTTGTCAAGTATACTTCTATGTTGACTTCCCTTCATTTATTTTGGCATGAAAGGAAGTCATGTCTAAATGAACTTAGGCATGCTTAACATGACCAACATGATTTAATCATGATTAACATGATTAGGCATGACCAACAAGGACGTATTAGTCTCCTGTCAGTTTCTATTAGCACGGTAATATTAGATCTCTTCATATTTGAAAATTTTCATATCTTATTTTTCAATACAAGATAAGGTGGCCTATTTTAGCTTGAGATGACTTAATACTCAATATCTTCATTTTTTTTTTTTTTTTTTTTTTTTTTTTTTTTTCAAAAAAAAAATGTGTTGATTTAAGATTTTTAAAACTGCATTTTTAAAATTTTATCTTTTTTTTGTTAATAATGAGTTAATTTAATTCCAAGAGTTTTCAGTTTAGTGCAAGCTCTAATGAAGCAAAACTGTATACACATTTTTTTTTCTTTTTATATAAGGAAAATTGTAGAAACTTTGGAAATAGTATTATAATGTAATCAAGAAGGAGATAAGTATGTATGTAGTTTTTCTTCTAGTTGCTGGCAAGTATATTTTTCTATTGTAATTACTTAAACTACAGCAAATTCTCCACTTTAATAATGACCTGTTAGAATTGTCTGTAATGTTTGTTTATTATTAAGATAATGGAAACGTCATACATTAATATTTAAGACAATTTAACGATAATTTTAAAATATGACAAACAGAGCCTTAAAATAATTGGCAAAGAATTAAAAAAAAAAAAAAAAATATTGTCTACTCTTCCAATATTTTCAATATCCATTAGTGTGTAAAGAATATATTTGCATATACGCAGTATTATTATTGATTTAATATTTTGCTGGTGTCTTTAATAATTATTTTTTTATTTACTTTTACATTTTTTAGGTTGATTGCATCTGTAATTGTAGCATGGGTTGATATCTCTGGTTGTAATGTTGATAATTTATACACAACATATCTATTGTACACTGTTTTTGGCCATCATCTGTTTTCAGTATGTATCTGTATTGCAACATGTATTGCAAGTTCCAGAGGTGCAGTATTGCAGGTGTGTAAATATTATTTTGATTCTAATTTTCAAATTTATATGTACTTTATAATTTTGTTTAAATTACATATTTTTATTTTATATATTAATGTGTAACAGTAAAACATATGTTTTCATGGTTTAGTCTAAAAAATGTAAATTGTAGAAAATGTGAACACAAAGAATTTAATTTTTGTTCAGACTTTATCTTGAAAATTGCCAGAAATCATAAGTTTTTGGAATTTAAAATTAAGATTTTTAATAAATATTATTTTAATAATTTAATATAATTTGAAATTCATATATGTAATGTAGATATGACTAAATGCTTTTATTATGAGTATTTTTACAACTCTGGGTGGGATGATCAATTTTTAATATAGTTATACGGATATATTTAACCCTGACAGTACACTGAAAAAAAAAATCATGCGCGGCAGCATATTACTGCTTATTTTAATGTTTATTACTGTTAATTTTACGTGGAGTGCTAGTATTATACCGTAAAATCAACTTTTTTTTTCAGTATAACACCTTTAAGGACCCGACACGTGTCCCCGACGCCTACGGTACCGTGTATAGCAGACGTGCTACGCACGTGCTGCAAAATCTTTTAGTTCCAGTTTCCACCACCAGATGGAGCATTCTGTTCTAAATAAACCTATTTCCGAATGAAACTCCGGCACTCGTTCCCATGCTTACGGCACTGTGTAGAAGGCGTACCGTGCACGCGCGAAGAATCTGTTAGTTCCACTTTCCACCGCCAGGGGGTACTAAATCTATGTTTTAATTAATTAGATATATCTTAAATAGTTCATGTTAAGTTGAATGAATCGATTCCCGTTGAAATCGGGCCCATAGAACCCGAGAAAATAAATAATCTCCCTGGATATGAATATTCACAAATGGTAGTAACCAAAGACTGAAAAAATGATACTGATGTTTATTTAGTACCTGGGAGACCTCGGAAGAATGTCATAAAAAATTTTGTTTGAATCTGACCAAGATTAAATGCAAAATCTTTTAGTTATATTTTCCACCGCCAAGGGGTGCACTCTGTTTTAAACAAACCTATTTCCGAACGAAGCTCCGGCACTTGTCCCCGCTGCTTATGGCAGCGTATAGAAGGCATGCTGTGCGCGCGCTGAAAATCTTTTAGTTCCACTTTTACCGCTATGGGGCACCAAATCTATGTCTTAATTAGTTGTCTATATATTAATTAGTTTATGTAAAGTGGAATGAATCAATTCTCATTGAAATCGGGCCCTTTGTTTGAATCGGACAAATTTTAAATGCAAAATTTTTTAGTTCCACTTCCGGCCTCTAGGGGGTGCACTCTGTTCTAAATAAAACTCTTTCCGATTGACACTCCGGAACGTGTCCCTGCTGCCTACGACACCGTATAGCAGGTGTGCTGAGCAGGCGCTGCAAAATCTTTTAGTTCCATTTTCTATCGACAGGTGGCGCCAAATCTGTATCTTAATTAGTTATCTATATCTTAATTAGTTCGTGGTAAGTTGAATGAACTAATTCTCGTTGAAATTGGGCCCATAGAACCCGAGAAAATACCCCTCCCTGATGATTAATTTCAAAAATAGTGGTAACCAAGCGCGGAAAAAAATTATACCGAGGTTTATCTAGTATCTGGGGGACCGGAGAAAAGGTTTCGTTTGAATCGGACTAATAATAAAAAAGTTCTGATTTTGGAGGTAGAGGGGATGGAGGGAGTTTCTATCAGAGCATTAACGCGATATTTAAATTACAACCGAACACTCGCCTCCCCCCCTCCACAGAAATAAAGCAACGACATTAAAATATTAGGAATTATCATTAACTTTTGAAACAAACTTCAAAATGACTTTTTTTTTCTTTTTTTTTTCTTTTTTTTCTTTCTTTCTTTCTTTTTTTTTTTTCTTTCCTTCTTTCTTTCTTTTTTTTTTTTGACATACAAAAACAGTAAGTTATTGGTGTTAATTTCTGAAATAAAATACATAAATGACGTCACGTACATGAAAAAACTCTAAAAATCGCATAAAACAAATCACGAAAAATTCACAACTCGCTGTTCGAATTGCAATCAGCTGACGACCTTTTCATCTGCCAATCACAATTGCCCGGTTGACTTCCCGCTGTGCCTACAATCCTATCAGATACCAATCATAACTGCCAGAGCCCGATTAGCAAGTTTTCGTGCCCAGGGCACTTTCAATTTTTCGTGCCCCCATAGACTGATGGTTGGTTTACGATACTAGTTTTTTAGTCTACTTATTCGAAAAGTGTCAACTAAAAAAAATTAAGTTTTCTGGAAAATTGAAAAACAGTTCCAGGAATAAAAATATATGTTTTCTATTACTTATTGAAATGTGCTTTTAACGATATATTCAGATATATTTTTGTTATTTCATTGTATAAATATCTCAAAAATCACATATTTTCAGTTGTGTCACTTTTCGAATATCTGTGCAATATGATACAATTGAATGACTTGATAAATACAGTACATCATTTACTAGTAGTCTTACTTATTAATGATATTAAATGATAAAACCAAACGGACTGCAAACAAAAGTCCTAAAACTATTAAAACAACTTCTATTTTAAATTCTAATTTCGTGCCCAGGGCATGGGCCCCGGGTGCCAGTGCGATAATCAGGGCCTGATAACTGCCCTCCGATGGTTTTGATTTCTAGCGGTATCGATTGACTTCATCCGCTGCAAAACATGAAAAAAAGTTAAAAAACGCCTAAAATATGGAATTTAAAAAAAATCTAATAAAAATAATCGGGATAATAAATAATCCGCCGTTCCCTTTTAAAATTATGATTTTTTATCTGTAAAGAATTATGAACTTTCTCCAAGCTAAAACAAGAAAGAAAAATCATGCGTCAAGCATGGATTATGTAACACTTTCCAACGCTTCCAAAAAATGTTTACAAATCATTACCGTTTAATAAACTGAAAGATAACATCTAAGTAAACAATTTGAAAAACGCATAACATGTTTAAAAACGTAATTTCAGGAATTTCCAACATATACAATATTCAGAAAAATATCCGAATACTTTTATTCAGCCCTGTATATGATCTATAGATTTGTATATATAATACATAGGATGCTAAATTTTAGTTTAGTTAGGAAACGCGTAGCACAGTTTAAAATTCTCCTTCTGGAGTTTCTGTCAATAAACGGAAATGTGTTCGCGAACTTTTGTACTGCTTTGTATATTATCTACAGAATTTATACACACCAAGTAATAGACAAAAAGTGAGTTAAATTTAAAATCGCGTTCAGCAACTTAAAACGCACTTCCAGGAATTATTGTTAACAGACAGTAAAGAATTATTTTGTGTGTCCCTGTAAATGAACGACGACTGCTATACACACAATGTTCTGTAGTAAGCCTCTTCTAATGCACCTTCGTGATATATATAAATTTCAATGCGTTTAAAATAGTGAAACATTATTTAAATAAACCACAGACGATTTTTCTCCATAGACGAAATGTAACAGAATTCTTTTGACTGTCCCTGTAAAGTAACTATAAGTGCTATGCACACCCTATTTCATATTAAGCTTCTTGTAATGCACCTTCGTGATATATATCAATTACAATGTGTTTGTAATTGTGTAACATCATTAAAATAAACCGCAAATGATTTTTCCCCATAGACCGTAATGTAACGGAATTCTTTTGAGTGTCCCTGTAAAAAAACTATAAGTGCTACACACTTCAGTTGAAATAGGGAACATGCTAGAAATGACGACAATAACATATAAAAATTGCAGGGCAATCCGAACATATTTACGGGAGTTAGAGCACGGACAGACGGCCATACGGCAGACAAACCGAAGTCATAAACACTTTTCAACTAGGTTGGAAAGTGTTAAAAAGAAAAAAAAAACAAGAACGAAAAATCATGCGTCAAGCATAGATTATGTAACACTTTCTAACGCTTCCAAAATAATTTTACAAATCATACCGTTTAATAAGCTAAAAGATGACATCTAAGTAAACAATTTGGAAAACGCATAATATATTTAAAAACATAATTTCAGGAATTTCCAACATATACAATATTCAGAAAAATATCCGAATACTTTTTATTCAGCCCTGTATAGGATCTATAGATCTGTATATATACTACATAGGATGCTAAATTTTAGTTCAGTTAGGAAACGCGTAGCACAGTTTAAAATTCTCCGTCTGGAGTTTCTGTCACTAAACGGAAATGTGTCCGCGAACTTTTGTGCTTCCCTGTATAGGATCTACAGAATTTATACACATCACGTAATAGACAAAAAGCGAGTTAAAATTAAAATCGTGTTCAGTAACTTAAAACGCACTTCCAGGAATTATTGTTAACAGACAGTTGAGAATTCTTTTGTGTGTCCCTGTAAATGAACGATGACTGCTATACACACAATATTCTGTTGTAAGCCTCTTGTAATGCACCTTAGTGAAATATATAAATTTCAATGCGTTTAAAATAGTGAAACATTATTTAAATAAACCGCAGACGATTTTCCTCCATAGATGTAATGTAACGGAATTCTTTTGACTGTCCCTGTAAAGTAACTATAAGTTCTATGCACACCCTATTCCATATTAAGCTTCATTTAATGCACCTTAGTGATATATATAAATTTCAATGCGTTTAAAATAGTGAAACATTATTTAAATAAACCGCAAATGATTTTTCCCCATAGACCGCAATGTAACGGAATTCTTTTGAGTGTCCCTGTAAAAAAACTATAAGTGATACACACTTCCGTTGAAATAGGGAACATGCTATAGATAACGACAATAATATATAAAAATTGCAGAGCAATCCGAGCATATTTACGGGAGTTAGAGCACGGACAGACGGCAGACGGCCAGACGGCAGACGGCCATACGGCCAGACAAACCGAAGTCATAAACACTTTTCAACTAGGTTGGAAAGTGTTAATAAATGACGATTCTGAGCGTAGGAAAAATCGCTGTGGAATCTCGCTGAAATGGAAGCAATCACCGAACCAATCAAGCATTCTGGGCAAAATTTCTTAGTGTTGAAGAAAAAAATTCACCAATTATTAAAAAATCGCTGTACGAATTTCGCATAAACTTCATTGAAAAGAGGACAAAATTTACTACATTGGGTTAAAAGATTGGAACCGGATTCCGGTTACTAATGCGGAAAAATCGTAGCAAAACGTGAAAAAACCTAAAAATCGCATAAAAAATTTAATTAAAAAAAATCTATTCCAAAATCCCAAATTCGGGCTTCGAGGTGCAAAACTACATGCACAGGGGTACCTTCCCACCAAATTTTGTAGCTCTGCGTGCAGCTGTCTCTTCAGAATACAACCGAGAAACACATACACACACAAACTTCCTTCTTTGTTATAGTTGGAGATAATTTCCTTTTTAACACTTTCCAACCTAAGTTGAAAAGTGTTTATGACTTCGGTTTGTCTGGCCGTATGGCCGTCTGCCGTCTGTCCGTCTGTCCGTGCTCTAACTCCCGTAAATATGGTCGGATTGAATTGCAATTTTTATATGTTATTGTCGTTATCTATAGCAAGTTCCCTATTTCAACTGAAGTGTGTAGCACTTATAGTTTTTTTACAGGGACACTCAAAAGAATTCTGTTACAGTACGGTCTATGGGGAAAAATCATTTGCGGTTTATTTTAATGATGTTACACAATTGCAAACACATTGTAATTGATATATATCATTAAGGTGTATCAGAAGAAGCTTAAAATGGAATAGGGTGTGCATAGCACTTATAGTTAATTTACAGGGACAGTCAAAAGAATTCCGTTACATTACGTCTATGGAGAAAAATCGTCTGCTGTTTATCTAAATAATGTTTCGCTATTTTAAACGCATTGAAATTTATATATATCACTAAGGTGCATTACAAGAGGTTTACTACAGAATAGTGTGTGTATAGCAGTCATCGTTCATTTACAGGGACACACAAAAGAATTCTCTACTGTCTGTTAACAATAATTCCTAGAAGTGCGTTTTAAATTACTGAACGCGATTTTAAAATAATTAACTCACTTTTTATTTATTACGTGGTGTGTATAAATTCTGTAGATCCTATACAGGGAAGCACAAAAGTTCGCGAACACATTTCCGTTTATTGACAGAAACTCCAGAAGGAGAATTTTAAACTGTGCTACGCGTTTCGTAACTGAACTAAAATTTAGCATCCTATGTAGTATATATACAAATCTATAGATCCTATACAGGGCTGAATAAAAGTATTCGGATATTTTTCCGAATATTGTATATGTTGGAAATTCCTGAAATTATGTTTTTAAATATGTTATGCGTTTTCCAAATTGTTTACTTAGATGTTATCTTTTAGCTTATTAAACGGTAATGATTTGTAAAATTATTTTGGAAGCGTTGGAAAGTGTTACATAATCTATGCTTGACGCATGATTTTTCGTTCTTGTTTCTTTCTCTCTTTGAACAAAATATGTTTTTGCTTTTAAATTTTGTGATTGCTTGTGCGCCAGCAATGTTACAAATTCAGTAATTTTTAATACTTTCCACCATAGTTAAAAAGTGTTTATAAATTCGGTTTATCCGACCGTCTATCTATCTGGTCGTCTGTCTGTCCGTCTGTCCGCGCTCTAACTCGCGTTAGTATACTTGGATTGCTATGTAATTGATATATATTATTCAGGATTACCATGGCATGTTCGATATTGAAATTGAAGTGTGTAGCATTTATAGTTCGTTTACAGAATCGCTCAAAAGAATTTCGTTACATTACGGTCTATGGGGAAGAATTGTTACCAATGCATTTTAATGATTTTAGGCTATTTCAAACATATTGAAATTGATATATATCATTGAGTGCACTAGTAGATTCTTACTGTAGAATAGGGTATGCCGAGCATTTATCATTCATTTACAGGGACACACAAAATAAATCGGTTACAATACTGTCTATGAACAATAATTGCGCTGATAGTTCGTTTTCAGTTGTGGTACGCGTTTCTAAATATAACTAATTTTTTGCATATTATTGGTGTGTATAAATTCTATAGATCCTATACAGGTCTGCGCAAAAGAATTCGAGTACATTTCGATTGTACATATTGATCGAAATTGATGAAGGGAAATTTTCAACTGTGTTATACGTTTCCTAACTGAACTAAATTTTAGCATACTATATAGTAAATATAGAAATCTTTAGATCATATACAGGGCTTCACAAATTTTGACTATAGATGGTAATTGCTGAAATTGGGTTTTCAAATGTGTTATGCATTTTCCAAATTGTTTACTCAGATATGTTTAACCTTATCAAACCTTGTCAAATGGTGGCATTTTATGACAGTATTCTGAATATGTTGAAAAGTGTTTCATAATCTATGCCTGACGCATGATTTTCTTTCTTGTTTTATTCAAAATATCTGTCAGAATTTTTCAGCAGTAATTTTCACTTTGTTTTATGAGAGACATTCCGAGATTAAATATAAAGCAAAGAATACTACTCAAAATTTCTGGTAGATGTTTTGAATTTCAAAAAGCACTAAATTAGTTTTATATACAGTATACACATCATGGATCAATAGCCCCAAAACATCAGGACGTTTTGGGTCTGTCAGTTGGTGCCTATGTGTGTGGCTCATGCTGTTTGCAGTGCAACCTGCATTCTTAGATGCATTGACTTGGCAAATCCAAATGTTGGCAAGTACACTGCAAAAAAAAAAAAATTGTTGATTTTACAGTATAATACTAGCATTCCAGCTGCCAGTATTATACCGTAAAATTAACAGTAATAAACAGCAAAATAAGCAGTAATACGCTGCCGCGCATCCATAAAATTAACAGTAATAAACAGTGAAATAAGCAGTAATACGCTGCCGCGCATGCGCGGTAGCGTATTACTGCTTATTTTACTGTTTATTACTGTTAATTTTACGGTATAATATACTGGCAGCTGTGAAATCAAAAAAAAATTTATGCAGTGTATGTGCATATTTTCCAGATGCCCCATGTAAATTTCATTAGGAGCTAATAATGACAATTTCGTCAATTTGTGCTGTATGTTTTTGTGGTGCATATTTCATTAAATTTAAATGTAATATGCAGTAATGCTAATTCATAGAATTTCAATTACAGGCCCAGAAAAGAACTCTTTTACCAAAGATTTTATACATAAAATGTGCTTCAGTTCTCGTTGATATTGCCATCATTGGCTTTGGTTCTTGGCTTCTTTTGCAAGAATGGGATTTTTGTGTTCAGTGGAAAAGCTTTATAGAGGTTGTTTTTTCTATTTTCTTTTATCAATTTATATTTCGTTTTGAATTAATTTATTAAATATATATTAATCAAAACACATTATTTTGTATATAAAAAAATACATTTAAATTTATTTTAACTATAATTAACCCAGGAACTAAATACTTGAAATACTTGTTTACAAATCGTACTAATGGAACTAATGGAATGAACTAACGTACTAATGGAACTAAATACTTGTTTACAAATCGTGGTAGAATAGTAATCAATAATAGAAATTCCTAATATTCTTAAATTTTATTTGCAAACGCGTAAGTTACTACCTATTTATTAATATAACACATACTTCTCAGATACTAGAATGATATCAGGCCTCTCTGCTGGCAAGTTTTTAACTAATAGATATGTAATTAATACAATTTAGATAAAGTTTATAAAATGTGTATTTGAACTTTGTAAATAAGTTATTTACAAACTCAGTTAACTGAAAAACTTAGAACTAAAAAAACTTCTTAAAACACCATCAAAAACTTTAAAATGCGCTAGGCCTTTCGAAAGATCTGAGTCTTTCTTCGTCAGGCGCAAAAAGACGTGCGTGTACTATGAAAGCAGCAGCAAGACTGAAATGCCGTAAGGCCGCAAGACTGTGTGCCGTAACTCAGTTAACTGAGTTACGGCATCATTGCATATAACCCTCACACTCACTTAAGCCTCATATGAGGTTCCAGTCATAAAAACATTGGTTTGAATACTTCTTCAGACAACTTTTACTTTGACTGATGCCTCTAAAGCTTTCAGTTTTCAAATAACTGATCTCAAATACCGCTCCTTTTTTCAATTTAAATTGCAATTTTCAGTTTAACTATAGATACTAGAGAAATCTTGTTTCATGCGAAACTCTACTAATACACTGCAAAAAAAAAAAAAAAAAAAAAAAAAAAAAAAAAAATGTTGATTTTACGGTATAATACTAGCACCCCAGCTGCTAGTATTATTCCGTAAAATTAAACAGTAAAATAAGCAGTAATACACTGCCGTGCATGCGCGGTAGCGTATTGCTGCTTATTTTACTGTGATTTACTGTTATTTTACTGTAAAAGGAGAATGACGCACAACGCAGATTATTGTACGCAGATACGTGACCATTCAAATACCATCGTTAACCAACCAACGAACTTTCAGTTCTAGTATAATTGTTGCTATAGTCCTGGAAATTAATAGCCACACTTTGTATATTTATTAAAAGAATTGATATATATTTTTTAAATTATCTATTAGCATGAATCTATTCACTTAAAAACATCTATCAATATTCGACCTTCTAGATCGAATACTGAACATTCAGCAAAAGGGCCGAATGCTGAATACTTGTTGAATGAATATTCGTTACATACCTAATTCAGAATTTTGATTTGTTTCCCAAAATTTATACTAATGGTTGAAAACTTAAAAAGATTGAATAAATCGTCAAATATTGACGATTTGTTTGGTTTGACAGAAAGCAAACCAAACAAATATTGATCTGTATTCATTTTCTTCCCATTATAATTTTTTAACATATTTTTTCTGTTAATTTAGGGATCTGTAGGATATGCATGCGTTTGCGTCATAGCAGTCACTATTGGAGTTTCTCTGAGCTATAATTCTTTAGGATCCTCTTCTTATTGGAATCCAAGTAGTACAGTGGATTCTAATAAATTATTCAAGAAAGCGGAATATGTTTGGAGTTTAAGGTATGATTTTTGATTTTTAACACTTTCCAACATAGTTGAAAAGTGTTTATGAATTCGGTTTGTCTGGCCGTCAGTCCGCGCTCTAATTCGCGTAAACACAGTCGAATTGCCATGTAATTGAACTTTACCATAGCATGTTCGGTATTGAAAATGAAGTGTGTAGGATTTATAGCTCGTTTACAGGGGCGCTCAAAAGAATGTCGTTACATTATGGTCCACGGACACGGGGTAAAGATCCTTTGCGTTGTATTTTAATGACGTTATACTATTTCAAACCTATTGAAATTAATATACATCACTGACAAAGAAGGTCTCCATCAGCGCATACTCAGAAAATTTTGAAAAAATTACAGAATATTCTTCTCATGAGGCTATATACGTTTATAAAAAAATTGTTGCGGAACATCGATATAACGACCGTAAAAAAAAAAAAAAAAAAAAAAAAAAATGAAAATTTCGTGTTTTTGGTGATTTATTGCTGGTTGGCGACACAGTGAAATTAAAAAAAATAATAATAAAAAAAAACGATGTTATGATAAATGCTCTTTTAGGAAAAACTTTTTCTACTCTTTATACTGAACTAGTTTAAGTAAGTTTAACTTAAATAAATACACTTTTATAACTACGGTTTTGCCATATATATTTATATGTATATACTAGCATGGTACGCCCGCTGCGCTGGGCCATTTTTCTAAATGTACCTTAAATCAAACGAAATGGCTTTGCATTTTAAAGGAATGTGGATCTTCACCTACAGATTCTTCCTTAGTAAATATTTTCAAACAAACCTTGAATCAAACAAATTATATCAATGGATTTCAGCATGTATTTTAAAGCAATAGGGACGTTCGCCTGGATTTTCCTTCAATATTGCTGTAAACGATGTCAACGACATTGCGTTATATTATATTATACATTGGACAAAATTTGGGCTAAAAGAAGCAACTCATTTAGTTGATCATTTATAGTAGAGTTTGGTAGGGAAATGGGGCCATTATGAGATTATGACAACAGGAACTAAAATGTTCTATAGTCAACATACTACTAAGAGAAAGCATTACAATGATTGCATAGATTGACCATTGAACTTAAATAATGTTCGGGTGATTCATTTTCGTCTGTAAGTTCTTGAACTCCATCCCTCTTTCTTGTCTCCATGTGAGATTCTGGTAACGTAAGTACAATCTCACTCTATGTTACGTTATATTTCGCAATATACGTCCTCTTCTGGCAAGTCTACTAAGGTTTTTCATCTTTCGATTCCAGCAGAGTAAATACAGTGAAAATTGTAATAAATTGTTTGCACATAAAGAACAGTGTTTAACTTTCATATTTAAGAAATTGTGAAACATAAAAAGTGCATTTTTAAAGCTGAATATGAATAAAATTAAAATGACGCCATTTTCACTGTCTTTCCATTTTTTAGATCAGTTGCATTTGCGTAACCGTTAATCTGAAAAAAAACCCCAATGATTAACTCTGGTAGAAGAATAAATCTCTAGTTTGTATCCAATAAAATCTTCCTAATCTTCCATAATCTTGCCGATATCCAAGTTTGACGTCAAACATTAGACATGCTTGAAACGATATGGTTACTAATGTACCAGAGTTAGTTACAAAACGAAGTTATTTACGCGCCAAGCTATATTCCATTAAATAATCTCAAATTACTGTTAATTTAATTATAGATCTTTCATTAGCAAAATTCCATACCTTAAATAAAACTGACAATGATAAAGTTAGTTATGCAAAATGTTTAGTAATATTATTTTTGGTGAATACTTAAACCGAAGATTTTTTTGCATTTCTCTAAAGAGCCTAATAACACGCAGAAATAAATTCATTTCTCACTATGTTTAGCTGCTAGTGCTGTGTGTAGGTCGAAAAGGCTTTATAATGATCCAAAAATTATCTAATCAGAATTTCAGATACTCGTTTTTTCTTATCCAGCCTGAAATGATAAATCGACAAATATTATTTACTAGCCGCCACTGGCGACCAGTTTGGTCTCCCTTAAATGTATGTTAAGCATTGTAACACGTTACTTTTATTCATAATTTAATTTTTTTTCCGTAATTCTTCGCCAAACCGAAAGATTCTAATAGACAAATCAAGAACTTTTGCGATCGTGGTAGCATTTTGCATATTTTTTGTTGTTATGTATTTCATCTTCCATGATAAAAACCGCTTAACCCACTTAAGCATTTGTCCTTCATGTCCGTTTGCTTATCAGTTGCAATATGTTCTCTAAGGCGGAGATTCTTAAACATATTAAGTAATTTTTCGTAATTGGGTCCATTGCCAATTGGCGTATTTTAGTTAATACGATTTGTTGCAATGAAATCTATTTTGTGAAAGTCTTTAATGATATCCACATTTACACTGAGCCATATTGTTGCTAATATTTATTTTTGTTTTTCGTTAACTTTGGCTGTAGACTCGATTGCGAAAGATTATAAATTCTATCATTATTCTCATCTAAAACGTCTTGAGTAATGTGCCATAATCGGGCTACATATTATTACACGTAATTTTCGAGTATGGTTTGGTGGAAAATTGAACTTTTGAAGGCCAGTTTTGATAATCGCATTCGCTTTAAACCATATTTTCTGTCAGGACTTTTGACCCATGACGTACAATCTGATTAAAATTCACGAACTTCCTTTTAGATGCCTTGTACGACTTTGTTTTTCTCTGCTCCCCTTTCTTGATATAGTTCAAGAGTTTTTATAATAGCGTAATTCTCTTATTTCGGCATGTCTGCTTAATGTCTACTGACTATTAAGATTCGTAACAGGTAAAATACGCCGCGCCAACATTGGCACCTATAATTCTAATTACAGCAACCCGTTTTTTCTCTCTATAGCTAATATTACGTAGTAGAAATATAAAAGACTATTGAAGACGGTTCTATTGATGTAGTAGGTATAGATATGTATAGTATATTCATGGGTATATAATATGTGATTAGAATATATATGTCATATTCATTCCGGTGGATATAACATACCCCAAATAAAACTTCTATCTTAAATGTCTAATCTAAAAACCATCATTATGATTTTATGTGTTTAGTAAGTGAATACAAAAAGAATTTTCTGTATTATTTTACTTTAATTCTATATTATTAACCATTTTTAATGATAGGTCCTTTTGGGTACAGTTGTCGCAGACGCACCGGGGTATCATTTTGGCGCCAAAATGGCGATTTTATACCTGGCCAACCCGGCGTTTTCGGCTAAATTTTGCTTCGTATGGCAACCTGGTAGAGCAAATTCCGCATGCTTTATAATAAATTAAATATTGTGTGTTTTATAACAATTAATGATTGTGTGTGTTTTTAAATAAAATTGTGTGTTTTTTTTTTAAATATAAAATGACTTATTTGATAATAAAATAAAAGTAACATGCTGTTTTAGGAATCTCTAACAGGTGTCTGAAAATGGGATTTTCTCGCCAATATGGCGCAAAAAAAAAATCGCGCCAACCCCGGAGCGTCTGCGACAGCTTTTCCAATTTAAAATGCATGCCGTTCACATTTTTCATTTAAAATAGAAAATAGAAAAATAAAAAATAGGTACTTTTCCGTTATACGGACACCATGCCAAAATGTATGCTAATGCATAATGCATGTAAATGTATGTATTAAATGTATGTAAATGCATGCTTGGCGACAATGGTATCCGTATAACGGAAAAGTACCAAAAAAATAATATCATAAATCAAAACATTTGATTTCAGAATCAAAGTATCGTTTCTAATTTGAACACGTGAAGAATAAAAGCTGGTATTGGCGATTTTAAAAATGATATTTGCGAGATTTGCACCCAAATAACATAAAAGTACTTAATGATGTTATGTATTTTATAAATGTATATTAAATTACTATTTGGAACGCGATTGGTCATTAACAATGATAAATATGATTGGCAATTAACAATCATTTTAGGTGATCTCTCTTCCTGCCACGTATAATACATAAATATCAAATTAACTGACAATTCGTTTTGAAATTTGATTCATTAAATATTATTACATGACTTGTATTTGTTTACATTCAACTTTGTCAAGAAAAGATTCCGAAGGAAGTTGAGTTGTACAGCACTTTATCAAGCAGAATTATGGTAAACTTTGATGGTGTTACAGGTCCTGATGCGAATTACTTTTTTGACACCAGGCAGCGCTCCAAAAAATCATTCATGGAAAACTTATTTTATGAACGATTATCTCCATGGTTTAAATGTTTAATATTTTAAAACTTCACGACGAATGAATCTTTTTTTTTTATTATTTGTTTACTTTCATGGATAGAGAATTTGAACTGCGAAGCTAATTTCAACTGAAGTTATTGCAGAATATATACCTAATTGAACGTAAGTCACCTCTCAAATATTAATTTATTTTGAACGATCTTTCTAAAAATGTAACTTTTATGCAATTTTATTCGAAAAATAATTTTGAATAAAAATGGCCGCCTAGCATATGAAAAAGCGATACGGGCATCCCGGAACTGTTGATGACAGTCACATGACTTACAGTTTTATTATAGAGATTCCATTCGCCACCATTGACATTACAAAGTTTTTCGTACATTGAAAGCGGCAAAACAATGGCTGAGATGTTATCTGCTCTCAAAGCTGGCATACGGGAAGTGCTGGGTTCAAACCCCTGTCGCGCCCGTTGACCTAACCATTCGGAGTTTTCCGTGATTTTCTTCGATCCTTGCCATAAATACGGGTTAGGATCCCTTAGAACCCCCCCCCCCCCACGGAAGGCACTCACCCCAGGGTTTATATCCCTCGTGTAGATAATCGGTCGTCATAAAACTCAACCAACCGTACATTGGAAGCATTGCTTTTTTGGTAAAACTTTGCTTCATAATGAAAAAACCCCATAAATTTAGCAATCGCTAATTTCAAAATTCGTCTAATCTTCTGTAATCTGGATCGTCGTCCAGAGTAACCTTCAAACATAAACGAAACATCCAGCAATATAGTAAAAATGCCAACTGGCAGGTGACCGGAATACGGACAATTAGTCTAATGTCTTTTAAAAACCTTCCTGAAGAAGGGAAGATATGCAGAAAAAACTAAAAAGAAATGACGAATCAAAAAGAGCATCGAAAATTTATTTCAGCAAACAATTTTATTGCAAAATGTAACCTTTTGTGATAGTAATAACGCATAAATGCACACCTCCTTAAGAATATTCCTTGGTTCCTAACTTTTGAAGCAGTGAATATTTCTATAAGTGAAATTGGCGATATATTAAAAAAATAATAAATAAAAATAAAAGAATAGACAATATTCGCTGATCTGAGTTCGAGGCTATAAAAATAATATGTTTAGTGAAAACAAACCGGCATGTTTCCGTAGTAAATTTTTAAATGTCTAAAATTTAATTATTTTACAATATGTGTTTGAGTGGCAGACATTCACTAAAATTTAAATATTTGATCCCATATTCATAACAATAACTGCTATTTATATAATTTGCATTTGAATATAAAAATTTACTCCAAAAAGGATCTTGTATACACGAAAAAACACTATTATTGCTAATATCGCTCAAGCTGATGTCACGCTTATGCATTTTTGGCTTAAAATCACATTGCTTGGCGACAAAAGTAAAATCAAAACTGTAAATAAACAAATAACATGTAACTCATAAATGCAGTCATTTTTACAATTACATCTGCTAGTTCCTCCTGTAAAACACATGATAGGGGAGTTATATATAA
The DNA here is from genome assembly GCA_963931845.1 of Maratus michaelseni. Lineage (NCBI taxonomy): Eukaryota > Metazoa > Arthropoda > Arachnida > Araneae > Salticidae > Maratus > Maratus michaelseni. The sequence continues at coordinate 189,769,695 of OZ007592.1, read as the reverse complement.
GAAAATTAACAGAAAGAAAAAAAGAAAAAAAAATTACTCATATTTTATTAAATCAAATTATCAGATGCTTCTTTGTTAACATGACGCAAACGATAAATCGCCAAATATTGACTAAATCTGAATTGCAATCTCATGCATTGCAAATATTTTTAAGCATTACAAACATTCCTTTGGGGTTTAAATTAAATATTATGCCTCATTAAAACAGTTTTTTTTTTCTTTTTTTCGTTGAGGGGGGGGGGGGGATTTTAAATAAAATTAATAACAGAATTTTTGTTTTATTTTTCTATGTGTTTGCATTATTTTCTGATATAGCCGTTTCAATTCTTTCGCCAACGATAATGGTCGCCAAAAAAATAACCTATGGTAACCTTATCGTCCAAAATAACAGAACTTTCCATCATAATTCTATAACTAATATACGTAGAACTATGTGTTATATACTAAAACCTTCCCTGAGAAAGTATCTATCCATCAGTGCAAGTTCCATCAAATTCCATTCAGCAGAACTCGAGTTATAAAGGAACGGAACAAAATTTCCATTTGTGTTTTATATTAGTAGATAAAGAAAATTATCGATCGTATTCTACGGTTTAGAACAAAATTTAAATTGAATAAAAATGCTTCAAACTAAACATTAATGTCCAATTCTGAGCACTGTCAATTGACAACAAAAGAAAAGTATTGTTACCATGGAAACAACGACATATTCAAGATCGAAATGTATTAATTAGAGCGTTCTTAATCGGGCAGTTGCTGTTAAAATACACTTAAAACTTATATTATCCTGGCGGCGAAACCGTGTAAATCAGCAATAATACGCAACTTGTAAGATATATTTTATATAAGCTTATAGAAAAAATAATAAACTATTTAATCGTTTAAGTTTATATTCATAAAGTAGCTACGCATTTAAACACTCGTTTAACCAAAAAATTTCAAATAGATTGAAATCGCTTGCATTTGGCGAGGAAAAAGTGTTGCTCGCCAAATCGCGTCTTTTTGCGGCAAATACTCGAAAATATTTTATTTTTTTTACAGATTTTCTACAGCTGGGATTCAGTAACTAAATTTGACTGATCACTTATTGCGTTCATGAGTAGTTCAATTAGCATTTATATATATATATATTCTGAGAATGAGCTTTAAGGAGACCTTCCTTGTGAGGTGCACTACGAGATGCTTACTATTGAATAAGGTGTATAAAGCATTTATCGTTCATTTACTTTACAGAGACACACAAAAGACTTCAGTTACAGTACTGTCTATGAGTAATAATTGTTGGAACTGCGTTTTCAACTGTGGTTTGCGATTTTAAATTTAACTATTTTTTTCTTATTACTTGGTGTATATAAATTCTATAGATTATATATATATATAGGGATGCACAAAAGAATTCTAGTGCATTTCCGCTTAACGACGGAAATTGCTGAAGAGGAATTTTCAACTGTGATATGCGTTTCCTAATTGAACTAAATGTTATCATATACTAGAAGAATGAGTATATATATATATATATATATAAATTTATAGATCATATATAAGGCTGAACAAAATAATTCGGATATTTTCCGACTATAGATGGTAATTGCTGAAAACGGTTTTACAAATGTGTTATGCATTTTCGAAATCGTTTACATAGATATCTTTCACCGTATTAAACGACGAAGTTTCGTTACAGTATTCTAAATGTGTTGGAAAGTGTTTGATAATGTACGCTTGACGCATGATTTTTCTTTCTTGTTTGTTTTTAATTATAGCCTTTTAATGATGACAGATTCGCCTACACTGTAAGAAAAAACGGCAAAAATTACGGCAAAATTTGCTGTCATTTTATGCACCCAAATGCCAGCATTTTTTCCTGTAAAGTTTAGCATCATTACAGTCATTTGTACAATAAAATTAGAATAATTGCAGATATTTTAATGTAAAATTCCAAAAATAAAAGTTTTTTAAGGCACATTGTGCTGTTAATTTACAGTAAATAATGCTGGCAATTTGGGTTCATAAATTTACAGAACATTTTGTTGTATATTTTGCCGTTTTTTCTTGCAGTGTACACTGTAAAAAAAAAAAAAAAAAAAAAAAAATGGGTCGATCTACTAAAAAAATTTTAGTTTTTGTCATGGATTTTCGCAATTACTAAAAAAAATTTTGTATTCTTACTCAGTTACAAGAAATTCTGTAAGAATCACTGGAAAACACCTAGCAACATTACTAGAAAACAGCTAGCAACGATTCCAGTTTTTAGTACCGGTTACTAAAAAAATCTGTGGAATACAAATATACTAAAAAAAATTTAGTAACCTAAGGATTTTTTTTTACAGTGTAGTTTTATGCGGTTTCAATTAGAGCAAAGGAAATTTCAGTTAGTCCGCAAATCACCGAATGTATTATATCTGCTTTTTGTGCATATTTAGCGCCAGAAAATACTGGAAAATATGTAACGTATCACAACTCAATAGGTTTTCTTCACACTGTTAAAAATCTGCTGCAAACTGTCCAGTCATTCGATCGTTTTTGTAGGAAATAGTTACATAACCGTAATTTAACTGTATTCTAACCCTAATATGGGCAATAATATGTTCAGAATAGAGTAAAAATTACGGTTATGTAACAGTTTGTTATAATAACGGTCCAATGACCGGACAGTTTGCTGCAAAATTTTAACAGTTCATGCAAGAATGACATTTTTACTGTTTTACTTGTTGGAGCTTGGAGAAAGTTTTCTAAATCTTAACTTATAGGTCCCAGGGATCATATAAAAATTAAAATTTTGTAACCTGAAAACAAATAATAACAATTTTGACGTAAATACATTGCCAGCATATGATGAACATTATTTGAAACACTTTTGTGCAATTGAAACTATACCTCTAAATTCAATGGTTTTAGGAATTACCCAGGGTGTGTGATTACTGTGTGTGTGATTCTTGTAATTTTGTGAGAGAGAAAGAAACAAAATACATTTTTATATTCCCAGATCATAAGCATGTTTGAAAAAAACTGATTGATTTGTCTCTCATATGAATGACATTTTTATTCTGAGTAGTAAATGTAAATATAAAAGAAGAAATTAATTCAAAGTGCGACTGAAAAATCTAATAAAAATATGACAACCTGGCAATATTTTCACGCATTCATCATTCGATTTCTACGAAAAATTATATTTTATTTATTTCGCAATTGTTTGTTTCTTTTTTTATGTATCCAAATGTGATTATGTAAAACTTAATAACTTCTACAATTTCGATTTGCCATTCGATTTTTAAGACATTTTTATAGTAGTATTCGATAATATTTAAAATATAAAATATATTGTCTGATTTAGATTGAAAATTTTCTGTTGTTGTGCCGATGTAAATGAAGAGGAAAATGATTGCATTTATTCAGAAATTTCATCATTTTTGGCTACTTTTTTGAACGTAAGTATTTTAATCTATTTTGTTTAATTACAAAGACGTTAACAAAATTTTAGCAATACTGTCAACTTTATAAATGGAATATATTTTCGAGAAATGTATATGTATATATATATACACTGCAAAAAAAATGTTGATTTTACAGTATAATACTGGCACCCCAGCTCCCAGTATTATACTGTAAAATCAACAGTAATGAACAGTAAAATAAGCAGTAATACGCTGCCACGCATGCGCGGTAGTGTATTACTGCTTAGATAGATTAAATTCTTGCTGATTTAGAATTTGAACGGGCCTTCTATGAATCGCACGTTATTTAATTAGAATATATGATGTCTTATTATATTTTTAGGACATAGATCTGACACCTACAGATATTTTAGCTGGTTTAATAACCGTCAGCAAAAAACATGCCATTGAAAAAAGAAAAATTAAATGGCCTTCTCAATCAGATCCTGTGTTAGGTAAGTACTTTTCGTATTTCATTAATTTATTTCGGTACTTTTCGGTTAGCCGGGCGCTAGTGAAATATATATATATATGGTTCAAATTTACAATGAGTTATATATATATATATATAATTATAATATCTTTGAATTTCAAAAAACATATCAAGTTCTTGTAACATTCTAATTAAATCTCCTAAGAGATAATTAGTAATAATGTGTAAGACAAAATACCACATAGTTAAGAAATTAACAAGTGCAATCATAATTTTACCATAGCATTTGCTTCAATGGTAATTGAAGCAAATATATATATATATATATATATAATTATAATATCTATGAATTTCAAAAACATATCAAGTTCTAATATCATTCTACTAAAATCTACAAAGAGATAATTAATGATATTGTGTAATCAGAATACCACATAGCTAATAATTATCTTGTGCAATCATAAAATTACCATAGCATGTGCTTCAATGGTAATTAGCCAAATTTACTCATACCTGAAGAACAATTAAAAAGAAAGAGAGAGAAAGGGGAAAAAAATTATAAATTGGAGTTGCTATTAAGTAAACACAAATGGATTAATAAATTAATTATGAACATTATTCAGTGGAAAAACTGGACCACAAGAGAACCAATCAAGAATTGGATATGAAAAAACATATGTGGATGTACTCGTCAGCTTGGCTGCACCCACATGTGTTTTAAAAATAATTCAGTATTTCATAATTCTACTGGCATGATGCTAAGAACAGTAGAATCAGCCAAGTATACTGAATTATTACCAGACAACAATTGGAAAAATTTAAAATTGGAAATATGTAAAATGTAAATAAAAAACCATTAAGAAATATATAATATATCACTTACAACGATTATCCTAAAATCTTTATAAATCACCACACTAAATTACCACCAGATATCATTTTTGAAATAATATTGGAAATTAGAACCCTTAAATTGTAGAAAAAATGTTTTACTCACAAGAATGATCCAGAATCCTCAAAATATAGCAACTTCTGCATAATGATCAATTCCACATGGCACGTATCAAACATGTTGACATTCGAGTCGAGTTGAGAGAAATGATTTGAAAGACAAGTTGAGAGCTCTTTTTTTTTTTTTTTTTTTTTTTTTTTTGTTTGTTTGTTTAAACACAACTCGATCAATGACACCCCAACACAAAATAATTCAAAAACACACAAAACTATTCTGTTGATAATACTCTTATAACAAAATTATATCCGTGAATATATAATTACTCCATCTAATTTTAATTCCTGAAAGTAAAATTAATATACAAGCAATAGCTCCCTCTATAGTTAAATTAAAAATAATATCTATAATATCATCAACTGACTAAAACGTAAATTGTCGCCATCTGTTGGTATTATAATTATTCATAATTACTATTTAGTTACATATCCATATTATTATTAACATAATCACTTCATTAGATTTAATCAATATATAAATTTTAATAAACAATACATCCTTGTAGTTTTTACATTAAATTCGAATAAAATCCTACAATATGAATAAATATACACAGAATTTATTCATCCTGCACAGCATTTCAGATATTCTTAACAAGAGTATATTTTGTAAAAGAGATATTATTTTAAAACAAAGTGCTATGCTGCCAGCTGTGTTAAACCACTGATATATATTATAAACTTATAATTAAATTATTAATTTTTTATTGTTACTTCTACTTAAATATATTTTAGACTTGTTATTAAATAATTAATGTATTGTTTATACTTATACTTAATTATATTTTAGATTTCAGAGATTAATTTAATATCAAATTAAATAATTATTATTATTACTACTGTGCTTCAATCAAATTTATGCTATGCAGTAATTAAAAATACTTATTAAATTTAATTTCATAGATAAAAATAAAAAACTATATATATATTTATACACTTTGCAATTAGATATGTTTGTGAGTTATAATAACCAATGTTATCCATGTATAATTTTATGTTTTATTGTATAAGTTAAATTATAAATGTATGAAAACTGCTCATCAAAGACACCCTAAACATATGTGATCGGCAACGCACAATCACATACTATACAGAGTGTATATAATGTTCAATCAAATTTTAAATTTCCTAATATGTTATAATTGTATTAATGTATGTTATAATTGTAATGTTATATCTATTGTTATATGTTATCGCACATTAAAACAAAAATTTATTACATACAGTGTTAATAATTATATGATATAATAAATGTTATTTAAAAGAGTTGATAATTGAATTTATCATAAAAATTGGATAACCATATATTTTTGCTTGATCTCGAATAAATCTAATATTTTTGTTTTTATTTATATCTGAGCATAAGTATTTTATACGATGTAGATAATTGATAATTATATTTTTATATACAGATTTATGTAAACATGAAGCATAATTGGTAAAAATATTTACTTTAAATGGAAAATCAAATCTCTTATCATAAATATCAAAAATTAATTTATAATTATTATTAATATTGATTTTTAAGTCAAGAAAGTTAATATTATTATTAATTAAATCATTTTCGCTTAATTTAAGTTGAGTAGGATAAAAATTGAGTGGTGATGTGCAATTTTTTTCATTGAAATAAAATATTATAATGTCATCAATATAGCGATAAAATACATAATCATTGTTCGTACTAATATTTCTTTCATAATAATATAAGTAAAGGTCAGAGAGAATACTAGATGCTGTCCCGCCCTGCGGAATTCCCTGGCATTGTTTATAAATAATATATATATATATATATATATATATATATATATATATATATAATCATTAAACCACATAAATAATCGACAATAGATAAACCGATAATTACAATACAATACATAGAGATATCCAAAAATTTAAGATTCTCAAAATCAAAATAAGTGGGCAAAATACTTAAAGATATGTAGAGAAAAAATCCAATATACAGAGAAACTGGAAATTATTACAAGAAGCAATTGGAAACTTATATAGTGGAACACTTTTTCAAGGGCAATATTCCACAAATATAAGTAAAATGTAATTGATTTCTATTTAAGTTAAAAGTCATGAAAAAATCGAATTAGTAATTGAATTAGTAATTGAATAAAAATAAATAAATAAATAAATAAGTTTGACAAATATGCTTCTGCGCATTCCCGAATGATTCATTCGAATAATCAAAATAATCGTTATGCCCATCACTAAAGCAGAGTAAGCAGCAGAATCTAAAAAACATTCAACATGAAGACTATCGACCGCCGCTACTCACGGAACAGGTGGCGCGTGGTCGTTCCCTATTCCTCAACATGGAAGAACGAACAAATCATTTCTAGTTCCATGTTCCTCAACACTGATCGCAACGGTAGTAGACCCGATCACGGAAGTTCCCGCCGGAAAATTTTAAAAGTTAAATTCAGTAAGTTTGAGACATACACCAGCGGGAACAGGAGAGTTGAACCACTTAATAAATCGAACGATCTCGGCAGCTCCAAGATCATTATATTTCTATCGGGTTCTATCATTATGAGACATATGATGAGATGTATGAAAATATCAAATTTCTTAACAGAATTCTGTTAGTGTTCGAAAGCTTTTCATAATCTATGACGGATGCATAATTTTTCGTTCTTGTTTAACTATCAGGGGGTTCTTCTTTGAATCTCACATAAACATTAACAAAATCACATATACCAAATTTAACGGAGATAGTAGATTTAAATGCGAAAGTAGATTGAAAAGAATTAAAAGTTTATATTAAGTTCTACCAATATAAGCGCCCATACACAGATTATATATATACAGTGTCTCACATAAGTGATGGGACACTTGTGCTTTACAAAAGGAAACTAATCAAATAAATTAAAAAAACATGTACACATTTTTTTGTGGGTGTGTTTCATACTTAAATTTAGTAAAAATTATTACATAACATACATTTTGTCAAAATATTAAAATATTAATTTAATAAAAATACAAATGTTTAGAACGGAGCAAAAAATAGCTCACATAAGTGATGGGACACCATTATATATACAACAAAAATCGTCTGAAATAAGCAATAAAAATATTTTTTGGGGTTTTATTTTTACTTAAAAGCAATTGGCAATAATTTATAAAATTGTCTGCAGTATTTCTCTCCAGTTTGTTTTGGGATTTTTGTGTTTTTTAGCTCTGTGTAGCCATGAATGCTAAACGAAAAGAAACTTCGCCTGAAATTCGAAAATTAGTTATTAATTTGCATATTGAACGCGGAAAATCTATTAGAAAAACTGCTAAAACAGTTAACTTGAGTCGTTCAACAGTTTTCAATATCATTAAACGATATAAAAAGAATCATATGATTCAGGATAAAAGAAGACCTGGACGACCATCAAAGCTATCCAATGGAATAAAGCGAATTATCGTTCGAAATATTTAAAAAAAATCCAAGAATTAGTGCTTCAAAAGTTGCTGCTGATTTACAAGCATTATATGGAATAATTGTTAATCCTGAGACTATTAGAAGGGTAATTCGATCTGCTGGATATCACGGTAGAGTAGCCAGGAAAAAATTCTTCGTAAGTGAAAAGAATAGAAAACTCAGGCTAACTTTCGCAAAATCCAACATAAATAAGAATTCTGATTACTGGAATAAAGTTATATTTGCTGATGAGAGTAAATTTAATATATTTGGTTCTGACGGTAGAATCTTGGTGTGGAGAAAACCCAGGGAAGAATTTCGCAAACAGAACTTGGTACCAACAGTAAAACATGGTGGAGGAGGAGTTATGGTATGGGGGTGTATGTCGTCCGCTGGAGTTGGTAATCTTGTTTTTATTGACAGTATAATGGATCAGTACAAGTATATTGATATTTTAAAGCAAAATTTGAAATCTTCAGCACGAAAATTGAACCTTCATAACGATTTTAAATTCTACCAGGACAATGACTCCAAGCACACTGCTCTGAACGTTAGACTCTGGCTGCTATATAACTGTCCTGAAATAATAAAAACACCACCACAATCTCCAGACTTAAATCCCATAGAGAATATTTGGCAAGAATTGGAATCAAGAATTCGCAAACACACCATTTCTTCAAAACAACAACTAAAATCGGTGCTTCAAGAAGAATGGGGTAAAATCACTCCAGAAATCACAAAAAAATTAGTCGAATCCATCCCAAAAAGATTAAATCATGTTTTAAAAGTAAAAGGAAATCCAACAAAATATTAAAACCTTTTAAAAAGTAAAATGTTTGGATAAATATTTGATGGAAAAGTAAGTGTCTCATCACTTATGTGAGCCATTTTTTGCTCCGTTCTGAACAATTGTATTTTTACTAAATTAATATTTTAATATTTTGACAAAATGTATGTTATGTAATAATTGTTACTAACTTTAAATATGAAACACACCCAAAAATTTTTTGCACATGTTTGTTTATTTATTTTATTGCAGTTTCTTTTTATAAAGCACAAGTGTCCCATCACTTTTGTGAGACACTGTATATATATATATATATATATATATATACATTCTTATTACACAACACAGACCTTAATAATCAGGATGAAAATAAAGATTATATAATTTACAGCATTGTTTTCCTGAGTAACTTAAATTCAAATTTTAATTTAATTTAATTTTAATTTAAATTAAAGATGATTAAGATAAAAATTACAGTTACATAATTGTTGCAAGGGGTAAATGCAAGGCAAAAGCACCAACAAATTCTCATGCCATAAAACAAACAGTAAATTTACATAAAGATGTTGCCACTTTAAACATCGAAATTTGAATCCAAAATTCCTTTAGAACAGCCTTCATAACGTCGTTTCTCATATATACATGTAAGATATTGTATTTAGAGATGAGGTAAAACCAAAATACATCAAATTAATGAATATTTTAGTTTTATATTCCCTTGAATTAAAATTAACATTAACTAGATGCGTAACAATTCCAGACTCGTTTTAGAAGCATATGTTGAGTATATCTAAACAATCCTTGAATATAATTAAATAAATCCTTGAAATGTGCTTGATTTTTATTTTATTTTTTATTTATTTATTTATTTATTGCTTTGTTTTTTGCTTTGTTTTGTGCTCAAGAGTATGAACGATGGACAAGAAAAGAGCACACAAAATAAAAATTGAAATTTTGTTTGGATTTTTAGCCAAGTTGATAAAAGACAAGAAATCGATAAGACAAAGTTGAATTTTCAAATGATTTTTTTTTACTTTCTTCTATCTTTTCTTTACAAGAAGAAAGTATTGGATTCGTGTAAAAATTCGACTTCCGGTTTTCGGCGGATTTATATGCTTTAAACTTTAGAGTGTCCTGAACACAATTTGACTGTTTTTAGAAACTGTCTGTCCGTCTTTCTGTATGTGACAAAAAATTTTGGGAGCTCAGTCTCAAGAACTAATGCACGGAATTTAATAAAACTTTAAATTCAGTTAGTTCCTGATATAAATTGGTGCTGATTAGTTTTGGTGTAAATTTCCCAACAGGTGGCGCTGCTATTTCTACTTTTTTCATGATTTTCCCGATAGCTATATCTCAAGAACTAATGCACAGACTTTCATCAAACTACAGATTCTGTTAGACCTTGACATAAATAGATACTGGTTACATTTTGGTGTAAACAGCTCAACAGATGGCGCTGCTATGCTACTTTTTTCATGATTTTTACAATAGCTATATTTCAAGAACTAATGCACACAATTTCATCAAACTTTAGATTCTGTTAGACCTTGACATAAATAGATACTGGTTACGTTTTGGTGTGAACAGCCCAACAAATGGCGCTTCTATGCTACTTTTTCATGATAGCTATATCTCAAGAACTAGTGCACAGATTTCATCAAACTTCAGATTCAGTTAGACGTTGACATAAGTTGTTGTTTATTAGTTTTTGGTGTAAATCTCCCAATAGGTGGAGCTTCTAAGCTTCATTTTTCAGGATTTATATGATTTTAGCGATAGTCATAGCTCAAGAACTAATGCAAAAATTTAATAAAACTTTAGATTAAGTTAGACCTTGACACAAATTGGTGCTGATTCGTTTTTGGTGTATGTGAAACTTGTATGAGATAGAAGAAAGTTTTGGGATTGGCACATCCGACTAGTTTTTTTTTTTTTTTTTTTTTTTTTTAAAGCAATGTTTCTGATAGAGACAAAAGTGAATTATTGATTGGATTATCTAAATGTGGAGTTTAGGCTGCAGTTACATTTTAACTTCTTGCTTCAAAAAAGCTTTGTAGTTACACCACAGCCCTTAAGAGCCAACGCTAGTCACGCAAAGAAACGCTCAAGCTAATGTTAAGTCTATGGGAAGGTTCTTGCGCGATTTCTCGCTCGCATTTTTATATTTTTAAATGAATTTTTTTTGCATGGGATAGCTGAGGTCGATCTCTAACGTTGTTAGTTTTTACTTTTTCTATTTTGGTTCCAGTTTTTTTATATAAGGTAATTTCACTTTCAGAACCGGTTCCAACCGGTTCCAAAATTTAAAATGTCCGCTTACAAAAAAACCGTAACCAAAATCGAAAAAGTAAAAACTGACAACGTTAGAGATCGACGTCAGCTATCCTATGCAAAAAAAAAAAAAATTCATTTAAAAATATAAAAAATGCGAGCGAGAAATCGCGCAAGAACCTTCCCATAGACTTAACATTAGCTTGAGCGGTTTTTTTTTTTTTTTTTTTTTTTTTTTTTTTTTTCCATGACTGACGTAGGCTCTTAACATCCGACGGTCATTTTCTTTTAAATTATTATTATTTTTAACATGATCATTGAAGTTTCAAGAATTTTCTACTGTAGAAGGTCACCCACATTTCACACTTTATAATAAATAAATAAAATAATACAAATAATACCTTGGACATGAAACTAATTTGAGTGCTAAATAATAACAACAGACTTAGTGAAAACTTGAATCGCAAAGCAAACTAAGCAGAACAAAAGCATGTGTTGCCGTAAAAGCATTAAAAGATTCCACAAAAAAATCTCATCGTCACATTCCTCATGTTGTATGATGTCAGTCACCGGCCAGTCAGCGTTGAATCCCAATATGATGGGGCATAGTAGAAAGCGAATGAGACTTGTGTTGTTTATGTTGTGCCGATCATTAAAATTACGCTGAAAAAAAATTGTTGACTTTACAATATAATACTGGCATTCCAGCTCCCAGTATTATACCGTAAAATTAACAGTAATAAACAGTAATATGCTTAATTTCACGGTATAATACTGGCAACTGGGATGACAGTATTATACTGTAAAATTCAAAAAAAATTTTTGCAGTGTAGTGATAAGAATGGCCAACAGAAAGTGCTTTTTTTTCTGTTGGAAAACAGAAAGTATAATAGTTACACTTCACAATTTATCACATGTTGGGTATTTTGTGAAGGATCCATAAATGGACCCAATTTTCCCTCTGGACAGATATACCTGCAGATACATTTAAAATACATGAATGTTAAAAAAGCCCAATTATCTTTCATATAGGAGGTTCAGAGGTGAAGTGCTTAATTATTTTACGTCACTTGCAAATACTTTTTACTTTTTTTTTGAAATCATCAGCGATAAAAACAAAATTAGTTAAATTTCAAACTCCAGGAAGAGAAAGGGGTGAGAATTTTTTTTTTAATCTTACCAACCAAGAGTTTATTTTACCAGCCAGCAAGATGCAACATACATCTGAAAATTGTTATGACAAAATTATGTAAAATATACAACAGATGAAAGTTTAATTTAAGATAGAGCTTAGTGCCGTGTTTGCATTGCGGCCATTGGGAAAAACATGAAATGAATAAAAATATTATTAAGATTTTTGGTATATTTTCTATTGCCTGCAGTTCTTAAAAGACTGCTTAAAAATTAACTCGCCCTGTCAGAAAATCCACTCACCAACTTCGTCCGTAGGAGCGAAAGGACAAAAGACTGAGATAATTCTGGGCATGACCGATTGAACGGAAGAAAATTGACAAGAAAAGAAAATGCCGGACTTCCCTAAAATGAAGTCGACTGACCAGTTACCCTGGCAACAGGACTGAGCCAAGACCGGTTCCAGAGTCTTTCTTATCTCAGCCACACAGTAGGTGTTATAATCCAGTGGTGAATAGATTGATGCAATCCTCCATCACTATAGAAACACCCATCTGCTGCACCCCGTTGCTGGCACCTATGACGTGATTCAAGTGTATGAATCATAGTTATATAGAATAAACTTAGATGGAGTTTAGTTTGTTTATATATATATTTTTTAACTGCTTGTGTATATTTTCCGTACAGCTGAAACATCCGCACCACCTTGGATGACAGTTGAGAATGCTCTATACTACCTGAGAATAGCCAAGAGTACTTACGGATGGGCAGCGTTTTTTGACCCATTCTATCCGTGCAATCTTTGTACTTTATTATCACCATCCAGGTAAATTTCAAAGTTATATATACTTTTTTCTGTTCTTTAACATAAATGTTCTTTAACATTTTGCACTAAAACAACAAAAAAAAATGATTTTATGGTATAATACTGGCTGGCATCCCAGCTGTCAGTATTATACCGTAAAATTAACAGTAATAAACAGTAAAATAAGCAGTAATACGCTACCGCACATTATTTTACTGTTTATTACTGTTAATTTTACGGTATAATACTGGCAGCTGGGATGCCAACCAGTATTATACCATAAAATCAACATTTTTTTATTTTTGTTTTATTTTATTATATAAAATTTTATTTTATTGTATAAAATTTGTTTTCACAGCTTCTCGTTAAAATTAATGTGATTATCTTTACTGTTTTTGGTTTTTAATATTTTTTTATTTTCGAAAAAAAAAAAGCAAATTAATCAGTATGCACAGGTGCCAGGGTTGTACGAATTTTATAAAACATGCTCTAAAATGTCTGAGTTTTTTAATTATTGTCCTATGGTTTTTTATAAATTTTAGGAAAGTAGTGCATTTATTATTTTTTTTTTAAGTATGGTATTTTAGAACACGTTAAAAAATTTTTAGGATAACTCCAACCCCTACTTCTGCTTACATTTTGACATATTTTCAACATATTCAATATTTTTACACTATTTTAATCTTTTTTCAACCAACAATTTAACGTAGCAGTATATTGAAATTTGTTTGAAGAAGGTACATTTTAATGTCACTAAAGAACTAATTTGTAGAAAGAAAAAAAAAACTAATACATGATATTTGTTTTAGATATTCAATGTAAACCTAATCCATATTCGCATATTGAAAATAAACTGGAGATGAAAAAATATAGAGAGGAATCGCTATTGTTTAAATTGTATTTAATACTTAAATTTAAGAATATTACAAAAAAGCTTCAAAGTGTTTCTGTTGTGTAAATGAAAAAAAAAAAAAAACATCTGTATATGGTACTTATAAATATAATTTACGATCTGGAAAAATCTTTAAAAAATTTTTAAAAATAAAAATACATTTATAGTATTCTATTTACATTTGTAAGGGCAAGGCAGACTAGATCTACAGGCATATTCAATTGAGATTAATGTATGAAGCTTCCCGCCAGAGGACTCTGATACCCTGCCCAAAATTGAAAATTGACTTTAACCGTAACTGAAACAACCTGGGCAGGGTTGAAATGTAAACAAACACCAAAATTACGTCACGTCGCCATGGTTACGTTTACAACTCTTCTAACATTCCAATCAAAATTAGAAATGACAGCTAATTCCAATAACTGTTCATTTTTCGATTATTAAAATAGTATTGCAAGGGAAAATATGGTAAATTGTTGCGTTTATAATTGTAAATCTCGAAGTGATCGTAGCTGCAGTGTTGGAGATAACGGCGAAAAACTATTGTTTCATAAATATCGTTTCCTTTTCTTTTTTTTAAAATCGGTTATAAAAAGGAAAAAAGTCGCCAAATTTTAGGATTTTTTCCTTTAGTGGTAACCTGGCAATTGTATTAAGTTACTGGTTTGGCGCGGACTTGAAAATCGCGCCAATCGAAAAGTCGACAACGATCGATGCGTGAGTGTAACACATCTGTTCCTTTACGAATAAATGATAACATATTTATGGGTTAAATTCTTAATATATCGTAGTTGTGCGTAATAATTATTTTCCTGAAGAACAATCTGGTTTAATTATAGACAAAACCAATATCTATAATTTTTTTTTAAACATAGTCAGAAAGAAATATTAATACCAAAATACAATCAATTTTATTATTACTTATTTTAAGAACATTGTTGAATGTTCTGCTTAAAACAGCAAACTATTGCTTTAAATGTATTCGTGTAGCTAGTGTTCTCCGTAGCAGTTTGAGTCTCAGAATTTACATAATGTTCCTGATGATTTTTTTTTAGATATTTTTCTTACAGAAAAACAAATGTTTGAAGTGTGTTTTAATTTTTATACTGCACAATAATCTCACACACTACAGGTGTCAAGTGGCATATTTTAAAATATTTCGATTTATGATTTTCCATTGAAACAATTACAAATAATTTTTAATACATTGAAGACCCCCTTTTTTTTAAAGCTTATTCAAAAAGTACAAGCAAAATAAACATAAATAAAAACTTTAAAAAGGTGACATTTGACAACGATAGAAATAGTGTTAAAGTATCGCATGCAATTATAAACAAATAAGAATCTAGCAAACCTTAAAAATTCACATTTGTTAATGTAGCTATAAAATGCAACAATCTTTACAAAAATATGTTTATAAATAGTGTGAAATTGAATGGTATAACTATTTAATTCGTTTATTTGAAAATACGATTAATGTATCTCAAACTTCGATAATGATCGAAATAAAAGACGTTCATAAAATACGAGCCGTTATCTGGGCAGGGTTTTAATGTAAACAAAGACCACGTGGTCCAATGAAATGGTTCAGGGTTTGAAGTTTAATCCGGCTTCACATTTTCGGCGGTTTTTGGCGAAATGAGCGGGCCGTATATACATTATAGTCGGCCATGGTAAGGGTGTAATGTTCCTAAATCCACAATGTGTTTGAAGTACCGTCTTTAATTTATTAGTATTTTTAACTTGTTAGTTATCTCTAAAAGTAAATCTACTATATTATTAAACTACTCATTAAATTTTAAATACTAAAAACATGATGCAAGCATTATTCTTTGATTCTTTCAATGCATGAATAAATTTCTATGCATTTAAAGAAATCATACTGCATAGCAATACACACTACACAGGCCAAATTGTTAAATGGACGAAGCACTTTAGATTCCATTGGTACTCATAAGGTATTTTTATGAAATTTTGTTGATGTAATATTATATATATTATTATATATTATGTAATATTATATAATATTATTATTATATGATGTATATATGTTGATGTAATATTATGTAATATTATAATATGATGTAATATTATATGTAATAGCATACCAAATATCATTTATCTTTCATTCTAAAATATCAAATTTAAAAAATAAATTAGTTGTCTCTCAGTGACAGACAAACAAAGCTCGATATAAAAATCTTTATTACTTGGGAGAACGGGAGGAAATTTTGTGCTGAAATTTTTCACTTATTTAATCAATTATATGATATCCCAAATTTAATATACAGTAAACCTCCATAACGGACACTCTCGAATAGCAGACATTTTTTTTTCTTTCAATCCCCAACTCCTACATATTTGTATGTTTTTACCTCTGAAAAGCAGACACTTACAAATAGCGAAATAATTCCGATCTCCTGAGGTGATTCAAAGGTTTTACTGTGTTGTCTATCTTATACTATCTAATAGAATTCCAAACTCATTACAGTGTAAGGCAAGTATTGTAAGTAGTAAACCTGCAGATCAGGAGCCTCAACGTCAGCTCTAAAAGTCATTGTTTTTTAATCTCGCTTTTCATATTATTTAGCATTTTACAATCCGCAATTTATTTTTTTTATATTACATACATATTTATAGGCATATAAAATACTTCGGAGGTTTCAGAAATTAAGAAGCGTTAAATTAAACAGGGATTATGCAATGATATTCTGTAATTCTTATGAACTTCTTATTCATGTAACTTTTTAGATAAAAAAATAAACTTGTATTAAAATAAATGCTTCATTTATGTCAATAGAATGCAAAAATAATTTATTTTGATAATAAAATATTGCAGCAAAATAGTGCGAGTTACTTGAATTTAATTATTTTAATACTCTTTGAAATAGGGTTGCTAAACAACTAATAAATTAAAGAGCAAAGTAAAAAGAAATGCATTTTAAAATTTGTGAAAATTAGGAAAGTAAAATGTTTTATATTTCCCGAACAGATGCAAAAAATGTCCCAATAATTTAAACAATTAATTTCTAAATTCTAATGAATGTATCAGCAAAATTTCAAAGCTATTGGATATATTTAAAACCTCCATATCGAAAATTTAGCATTAATAATTTTACGTTTAAATCCATTATTCAAATATGTGATTTTCATTTGAGTTTAAAATGAAATTTGAAAATCGTCTGCATTCCCATAGGAAAGCATTATGACCTAAAAAGAAATGGTCTATATTTTTCGAACGATGAACCAAATGTAACTAAAAACTACACAGCTAATTCCGTACCTCACCAGCGTACCCACCAAAAATCAACCTAAAAGGCAGTTATCGCGGAACAGACAGACAGACAAGCAAAAAGACAGACAGACGGAAACCAAAAACTTTTCGCGTCTCCACAGTGAGACTCGACTGACGTTTCGGCAGTTATGATAAAAACCCGATTATGGATATTTTGATACATTTTTACACTGATGTTCCCTGAATCCATTTTCACTAATTTTTAAACCTATTGCAATTGTATTTGGGGTTGTATGCTTGTACACTGCGAAAAAAAAAAAGTGTTGATTTTACAGTATAATACTGGCACTCCAGCTGCCAGTATTACTGCTTATTTTACTCTTTATTACTGTTAATTTTACGGTATAATACTAGCAGCTGGGATGCCAGTATTATACTGTAAAATCAACACTTTTTTTGCAGTGTATACAGGAATTTCCTAGAGTTTTCAGGTCCCCAGAGTCCGTTTTTGATGTTTTTTTTTTTCAATGACTAGGGGGCTTTGCCCCCTGCTCGCTACGCTCACCAACCCCCGTTCTGATTTCAAAGCCTCTTAAAACCTAGTAATGCATCCTGTTTTAAAAAGATGATGATGATATCACGAACGGCGACTATCTTCTGTAATCGGGTTATAATTCTTTTTCATTTAACTGGTTATAATGCTTTTTCATTTAATTCATCTTTTTTATTTTTAATATTCATGTGTAAACACAATTTTTATGACGTAATTTTCTTTATTTCCTGCTTTCAACACGTGATCATTTAATTATTATTTTAAACTTTCATTATTGTTTTTAATAGTCTCGCGCAAATACATTTTTTGTTTGAGATAAAACATAATCCTTTGCGCTTATTTAGAAATTGGCAACAATATAAAAAACTGACTTTTTCAATAATAGATATTTTTTACTCGTTTTTTAAGAATTTTTTGAGTTTTTATTGTACGACCGTGATAATTTTTTTAATTTCTGAAAGCTTGTTATATTTCGCGTCTGGTGGTATGATTTTCGAATCCGTAGGATGGCTAGAAAAAAAAGTAATAGCTCCTCAAAAAAGTCCCTAGTAAAAAAGCGATGAGAATAACCCGGAATATCTACGCAGAATTTGATTGGTCCATTTCTAAATCGTTTTTGGCTCAGTTCCAGATTACTTTTTTTTAATATAGAAGGATGTCGGTATATATACATCTGTAGGAATGAATAGAATAGCAGTCAAACGGTGCTTTCAACTGAGCTCCCAATTTGGTGAATATATTATAAGCGACTGTTGCAAGAGCTGTATTAATTTTTGTACAAATCGGACGATGGGTTTGGTATCTGAACTATCTTTCAACCATGTTTCAACCATTTCATAATGATAGGTAAAGGTACCATACAAGTTTAAAATTTTCCAAATGAGTGAAAAAGTGTCTAGGGGAATCAAACAAACAACCTTTGGCTTAAACGGTTGTCGTTCCCGGTATCTCAACTGGAAGAACATTGGTTATTAAAACCAATGGTTCTGGGTTGACTTTCGAAATGGACACTTTTTCACTCGGAAAATTTTTCACTCGTATAATATCATCATTTAGTTATACTTTATATTTATTCCCTTTAGGTGCTGTTTAGGCTTATTTCAACAGCAGAATTCTACAGAGCACGGTGACTTCTGCTACTGCAACTCATCTGCCGTCAAAAGAATTACAGGACTCCCCGATTCCGATATCATATATGCGTCATTTTCAAACTCAGTGTATGTGCCAGCATTTATCATCACATTTGATCACAGTCGAAAAGTCGTCATCATTGCCATTCGGGGAACACGTTCATTTTCTGATTTAATCACTGACATCGATTTAGATGAAATGAGTTTTCCTTCTGATGTTACATCTAACAAATTCACGTGTCATAGGGGAGCTTTGCGAAGTGCTCTATTTATTCATAAAAAACTGAACGAGCTTCAAGTACTGAAAACTGCATTTCATGAAAATCCCACTTATACTCTTGTTTTAACAGGACATAGTCTGGGAGGTAGCATAGCAGCTATTCTTGGGATGCTCCTTCATTCTGAATACCCATCATTGCAATGTTATTCTTATGCACCATTAGCTGTGCTTTCTGCCGAAGCAATACCAAAGACTTTTGACTTTGTTTTTAGCGTGGTAGTTGGTGATGATATAGTGCCACGCTTGAGTGCCTATTCATTTAAAGAACTTATAAAACAAATGCATTCATCACTGGAAGAAACTCAACTTCCGAAGGTAAGTACCGTATGTAAACATCATATTTGCTCGTTTTAAAAGTGTTTATCAATTGAAATTTAGTAGAAAAATTAGGTCAGACTCTTTTTTTAGAATTGCTTTTTTGGGTACTTTTCCCGTATAGAGAGCGTTGGCGAGAAAAGGAAATTTGGCAACATATTTTCTGGCGACCTGTTCACTGTTTCTTATACGCAAGCAATTTTTTTAATATCTGTATAATTTATTTAATATAAAGAAACCATTTATCTCTTTTATATACAAACAAAAGTAAATTGTATGTAAAAAAACAATAATAATATATATACAGGGTGTCCACTCTCAACGATGTTCAATAGCTAATTTCTAAACCGTTAGTCATAGACATATAGTTCCAATTGCAAAAATGTTTTAAATGAGGTAAAGAAGTATTTTAAAAGCGATTTGGGTCAATAAAAACATTTCTTTAAAAATTACGAAATTTTAATTTTTATACGGCCCTCCGGTCCTGTAAGTTATATTTAGTAAAATTTTCCTATTACACTAACAAGTAAGACAAAAGAAAGTCCAATTGTTCTACGATAAAAACTGACCGAGTAACAGCTGTTTAAAGTTGAAGCATATTTTTTGCTTCGAAATAGGGGTCATTCACATATTTATTCGAAATATAAATAATTGTGAGACATTAAAAAAAAAAAAAAATAGTTGAAAGTAAAATTAACATTACGATATAAATTTGAAATCTATTTTCATTCTGACATATTAAAGAAAAATATACAACTTGTACTAAAAATATGGGAAAAAATAACAGATTTTTTTTTTTAAATACAATGATGAAAAACAGCAGTCAATTATTTAGAAAATGATACATATTTTAAAATGCTATTATATTATCTAATCTAAAACTTAAATAATAAAAATTAAAGTTTTCTTAAAAGTTGCTCGAAGTGACTTCTTTCGGCTGCAATGCAGAAATGTACACGTGAAATAAATCTTTCAAATATTTTAAGCACTCTGTGTACGATCCCTAGAAGCATGGCCCAACTCATCTGTGTTCAGATGCAGAAAAGTGGTGCAAGTCATGCAATTCAATGTTTCATAATTCGTTCAATTTTAGTGTTAGATGAATGGGACTTTGTTTGTCTTACTTGTTCGTGTAATAGGAAATTTTTTCAAAATATCACTTGTAGGATCGGGGGACAGTAAAAAAATTAAATTTTTGTAACTTTTTAAGAAGAAATGTTTTTATTGAACCAAATCGCTTTTAAAAGACTTCTTTACTTCATTTAAATCATTTTTGCAATTGGAATTATATGTCTATGACTAACGGTTTAGGAATTAGCCATTGGACACCGCTGAGAGTGGACACCCTGTATAAGGAAAAAAAAAAAAAAAAAAAAAAAAAAAATATATATATATATATATATATATATATATATATATATATATATATATATATATATATATATATATATAAATGCATATATAAGCAAGCATAAAAATTCATTAGGTTTGTTACATAGCTGTTTATATCATTTGGCAACAAATCTCACTTTCTAAAACCCGAATTGCGCCAAGTTTTTTTTTATTTTTATACAAGGTCGGCCATTATATGGGAAAGGTACCATTTTTTTTCTCTCAATAAAAGGAAAAACATCTTTTCATTTATATCAAAGCACCCTTATCATGTAAATAAACTTGTTGTATTCTTGAGACGAATATATTACTGATTCATTTCTATATGCCATTCACCTAAATTAAAAGTTAAGTGTTACAAATTTTTGCATCAGTCCAATAGATTCATTTAATTGAACAGGGCCGCCATTTGCTACTAAAAAGCTACTTTTTGCTACTATTTTTAGCTCCAGGAGACTAAGGCAACTTTTTAAAATGAAAAAAGGGCTCAAAATCAACTATTTCTGACAAATAGGAAAACTTTTTTTAAACTTTGAAGGCCAATTTGCTAATTCATTGGATGTTTTATGTATTTGCATTTTTTATCATATTACTTGATGGTCGATTAGCAGATCTTGGAATTTATAGAAACTGAAAACCAGAAATTTTATAGGAGTTGGCAAAATAGTAAAGAGGCAATTTTTTTTTTAAATCCACTCTCTTCTGTGTGTGTGGGGGGGGGGGGGGGGGTTGAGGGGTTTCATCTTTAAATCTTTGAAAACAATAAATGTTGCAGGAATGGCATGTAAATGTGAAATAGAAGGAAAATTCACACTCTTCCGGCTTATCAGGCCTCGATCATGACTAATTGGGGCTCGGGGCAAAGATAAACAAGGGGGCCCCATTCGAATCTTTGCAACATTATTCAAATAGAACTGATGGACTGTCATATGTGTTTTGCATAAACAATATTTTCGCACCTTGGATTTTAAATAGAAGAAAATTCTTAGCTCCGTCAATTCTAAATTAAGTACCTTAATTGAATAAAAATACTCTTTTTTTTTTCTTAGTACAGAACAAAACTCTTTTATATAACCTTAGCAACCTGTTATTAAGTGATTTTAATAACTTCAACTTAGGGAAGAGTCAAAAGAGTCTTTGTGTCAAATATTCTAACATGTATACATGAGTTAATCAAGTTATTTTTTTTTTTACATCTTTTTAAGTTGTACTACACACAACATAATATCAAATCAAATAGATTCTACTTAAGAAGTAGAAAGTGTTTTTTCAGTAAATCTAAAAAGATGGCAATTTAGCTAATAAAGCATATAGATATTATATTCTATGCTCTGTGCTTGCAGCCAAAGCGGAGCGGTGCTTTGCTACTGAGCGGTTGGGGTTAGCTTTTCGAAAGCACTGAGCTCTGTGAGTTCAAAATGAAATTTGTTTTTCAGAAAGTTTAGTAGAATCTTTTAAAGATGAAATTTGTATTTTGTATTTGAAAATTTTCAGAGTTGAAATTGGGGCTAGAAAAAAGTAAATATTTTATAAAGTAATATATGGATTTGGGGGCCCCTTGAGGTCTGGGGCCCCTGGGCAAAGTCCCGATTTGTCCATGCGATAATAAGAGCCTGCGGCTTATTCCCCACTCATCCATTTTCTCCATACTAGATGGGTGAAAGGGCCAAACACACCAAAACATTTTGTTGTATTTGTTATGGCACATTTTCATCATTTATCTTGGACATGAATAAGTGCAGTACCTGAGAAGTAAGCTAATATAATGTTCTTTAAAAAGTAGTCTATTTGAAATCACAAAGAGTGATTTCAAAATTTTACAATTAATATGCATGCAACTAGATTGTGGAATCTATCATTGCCAAATATAGGAAAAAATGCAATTTTATGGGCCTGAAGGAAAGAGATAGTGAAATTTTTACAAATTTTATCAAACAAAAATCGTTTATTAAAATTAGCCACTCTGGTACGTAACTAAATCTGCATATAAGGCAATTTTTTTTTTCAAATATTTATTCTTATTTTGTTAATGTAACCAAATGACATTTTTCTAAATTTTTAGTTTTTTATTGTTTGTTACTTTGTAAGTTTTAAAATTAAGTAAGTATCAAAAATCTATTTCTCATTATTTTGAACATTTATTCTTCCAATTATTTGAATCCAAATACTCAAAGTGTCCTTAGCTCCTATAGTAGGTACTTTCAAAGACTGATAGAAATAGAATTTATTGATGTGCACAGCAAAGTTAACAAAAAAAAAAAAAAACTATTGACTTTTAAAATTTCCGTGTACAGAATTAGTTAAATTTTTTTCCTGTTAAAATTACATTTACAGCTTGCAGTTTTAGGAATCGGGAAATATTAGATTGTGGCAAATTTCGTTTAATATTGTATCAGCCACTAGATTTTTTTTTTAAACATAGTTGGATATTTTTTTTTCATTATGTAATGTAAAACCTTTTGTTTACATAAAACTTCTAATAAATAAATCCTTTATCTTTTATTTTTAGTACAAATTACTATCAAGCGCTTTCTGGAGGTATGTAATGAAAAGTTTAAAGTTGTCTAAAAAGAGAATACAAACAGCAGAAGTATATGAAAACAGACAAGTTCACATTAAAGATGAGTCTGCAGTGAAAGTAAGTTATATCTCATAAAAAAAACAACTCCTCGTACATGGTCTCGCCAAGTCATAAGCTCAAAACGGCAGCCATGAAAAGACGTGATATCTCATATATGAGTTCCGTACGAAAATCTATCACTATTCAATAATTGATTCAAACGCCTCGGAGTATGGGTACATTGAGTCAGAGTCGGATTATCACAAGGGCACACGGAGAATGTGCCCCGGGCCCACATTTTCAGGTCGGTCCCAAAATGCATTTCGTCCATTCTCTGAAGATACCAATTAATGCAAATTTCCATTTATAGTTCATAGAAAAAAATGATTTTTTTCCATTCATGTAAACTAAACTTTCTCAGTGTTCTTCACTAATGACAATGAAATGTAATGTAAACTTCAAAATTCTGATTCATCCAATCCCTTAGGTTTAGCGTTTTACTCACTCTAAACAGGATACAGTATACAAACAATTTTACCTTCCCATAATTTTTTTTTATGAATTTTTACATCTGTCTATAATGTATTCTTTATCCATAAAGCTTATGTTTTAAATTTTAAACTGCACATAAAGCTGAAAAATCTTCTGAAAGTGGCTTTGCCACATAATAGTGGTGTATTAAAATATTCTTGTAATTGTAAATATGTAAATACGTAGGTTAGAACCAAAAGTTTCTGCCTTGGTATACTTCTAAAAGAAATAGAGAACATTTTACCAGTTTATTTATCAACATAATCCCCTTGTACTTCGATGAACGTTTTACATAGTTTAATGAGCAGCTCTATGCCTCTGGAGGTTTTTCCTCAAAATGCTCCATTACTGCTGTTTTCTCATCGTCATCATCATTAAATCATTTCCACATAGATCAGATTTCAGTTTGGAGAACAGACAATAATCACTTGGAGCTAAATCTGGGCTGTAAGGGGTAAGGGGGATGGTCAAGCTCTTTAAACCGAGATTTCTTTACTGATTCTTTAGCAACGACAGCTGAATGCACAGAAGCATTATTATGGAAAAGATGAACTCTGCAGCTTAGCATTCTACTCCATTTCTGTTTAGTTTCATTATAAAGTTTTTGAAACAGGTTTGTACAATATTTCCCATTTATTGCTTTGTTTCTTTCTTGGAAGTCTATTAGCTGGATTCCTTGGCAGTTCCAAAAAAAATGGTGGCCATTATCTTTTTCGTTGATTGCTGCTGCCTTTGTGCTTTTGTTGTTGGTCCTTCACTCGGTTTTCTCCATTCCATTGATTTCCACTTTGATAGAGGATTCGGTCATAGAATAAGACTCCGTTTATATGCTTGCTAAGATAGTCGTAAATCTTTCGACTGGTCATTCTTTTCCAAAGGTTCTGTGGTTATCAACAAAAGAAAGGGAAGTCTCAACAACAAAAAAAAGAAGCGTTGATATGACTGTCAGCGACGTCCCCTGCTGACCTCTGACCTCTAGACATGCTAGAGAAGTGATAATCCATGAAACCGACGTTACCCATTACCGCAAGAAAGTTACCGCTAAGGAAAACACAGTCTGGGACAACCTTTAGGCTATTGTTTCATCTCCAGTTACAAATGACTGTAAAAATGTTCTTTGATTTGCACTGTAAAGCTGCAACAACTGCTCACAGCAAACAACACATTCCTGTTTTTGAATAGCTGAAAGAAGTTGGAATACCCAACTTGCATTGACTTTGTTCATATATATATATATTTTTTTCAAAGCAATAGCACCTAGACAAACATCCTATACACAATTATATGCCACCAAATCAATTGAAGAATAAACAGAACAACAAATGAAACAAGGGTGACATATAGAGACTTTAGAGAAAACAAAAAGTCAACTGTAAACAGGGAATATAATCAATTAGGCTGATGTTTTGAGGTCCTCATTAGTTCCCTGGCCTCCCAATATCTGCCAGATATACTGTTACTTGATAGTGCGGGGCACAGTGGTAAATGCTGTGCATTCAAGATTACATCCTCTCCACAAATAGGGCAATTTGGACTTTCAAGAATACCAAATCTGAAAAGGTAGACAATCGTGTACGTTGCAAGTCTAAATAAGGCAACACTTGTTCTTCTACTTTGTTCAAATAAAATACGCAAACGGTGGTTTTGGAGAGATTTAAAGGGATGGTGGACGTTTAATTTGTTTCTCTTTTTTCAAATGCTTTATAAATTATGTATGACTAGCATTAAACAAGCATATTATACGCACATACTGCATTTTTTTTAATAAGATATATAAATTTTCTGTACAAAAAAAATGGTTATTTAAAGAAAATGATACATAAGCAATTCATATTTAAAAATGCTCCATCCGATTTCTAAACTACTGAAAACCAAAGATTATTTCAATATGAACTCAACTTCTAAAAATATAAAAATCTATGCAATTATACATATATATATACATCATTTATTATTATAAATACAGCAATTTATTTACTCATATTGGGCAAGTTTATCCGATTTTTGCCCTGAATATTGCATTTGACGAATCTATGTCTGGTAATTAATCTTTGTTTTGCAAATGGATGCCCATTTATTTGAAAAATAAAGCCATTAATGTGCTTGAAAAATACCAAAGTGGTTGGAGAAAAATTAGTTTGCGTGAGACATTTTAATCATCGGTTACAGACTAGATTTTAAAACTGCATAAAATTATTTAAAAACTTAATTAGTTTGCAATAACACTCGGACTGATTTAAGGTGAATATAAATAATTCATCAAAGGAAAATTAATATAAAACACTGACTTATGTTGGCTTTTTATTTAATTGAATTTGCTTTTTATTTTGTTCATTTTCAAAGTCTACCATCTCCTTAATCTTGCTGCTATATCTCTTTGACTTTTAATATTATATCCAGGACGAAAATAATATTTTCTGATATCAATGCCTCCAATGGTTAGCGACCAGTGGTAAACTTTTTTACAGCAGTGAATTACAACTAATTTATCGAAAATGTAATAATCTACAACTACTTGTTTTATAAAGCAGCAAATACAAACTACTTTTCAAAAGTAGTCCCTGCTTTGCTACTTTCAGATTTTGTCAAAAGATTCAATCTACGCTCAAAATTAGGGACACGGATTAAATAATACAATGGCCCCTTGATATATCCGGTCTTTCGGGATACAATAAAATGTGCAATATAACAGAGGGTATTAAAAAAATTAAGAATGATAAAAAGTAAGAAAATGTTTTCTGTTTTTCTCCAAAGCGTTAATTTATACACATATTTAATTTATTTATCAAAATTAAAAGAGATATACGTAAATAAAATCAGCATTTAAATATAACATAATAAATGTGATTAAACTACAGCTTATTTTATCAAAAGCCACGGAAACAGAGCTATATATATCTGAACCAGCGATATAACAAGAGGCTACTATTATCTATAACATACACTGGCCTCCAAAAGTTAAGGTATAACAATTTTTTTTACGCTCACTTTAAAATAATGAAAATAAAGGTAAAAAATATGGTTTATATGGATGAAAAAAATATGGTTTATATGGATGATCATAAGTAACTTCATTAAAATCTTATGAAAAAATTATATCCATCTCAATTATTTTAATGTATTGGATACTTATATGTTTGTCAGGAGGAATTGAGAATATCCCACTTTGGGAATTTGTGTGAATTTGTTTTATGGTTGATGATCTTGAATTGTTGGTACTAAAATAGTGTTGTCCATGTCTAGGAGATGTCGTTTACTTGATTCGTTAAGATGGCGGGCAATGTGATGGATAGAAATGGAGTTATCACAACTTGATGCTGTTAGACGTCTTAATATGTCTCGTAGTGTGGTCCAAAGGCTCTGAGATCAATTTGAATCCAAAAATTCAGTATCAAGAAAACTTGTTCCAGACCGCTTATGGGTCTTGGTGTTCAATGGTGTTACAACCCCTGTACAAGATCGCTTTCTAGCTCTTTTGGCCCGAAGGAGGAGCATCACTACTGTGGCTTAGCTCATTTCAGATCATCGTAAAGCAACAGGGATGACAATATCTGCGATTACGATGCATAGACGTCTTCACATCTAAGGACTCTATGCAAGACGATCCGTTGTGTGTGGCCCTCATAATAGACAACATAGAAGTGCCCGTTTATGTCGGTCAAGAGAGCACGTTACATGGAACACACAACAATGGGCTTCCATACTGTTCACAGATGAGTTCGGCTTGCTTTGGAGAGTGATTCAGTTCGTATGCTGATCTAGAGAGAACAAGACATCAGATTCTACCTATGTAACAATGTTGAAAGACACAGTTATAGAGAAGGTGGAATCATGGTTTGGGCTGGAATGTGCCATGGAAGAAATCTGACTGCTGTGAAATATCGGGACGAGATCCTTACACCGTATGGTGGTGCTACTGGTGATGAATTAACCTGAATGGTTGATAAATGCCCGACCGAATTGAGCTAGAGTCGTTGATAAATATCTAGATCTAGAGGATCAAGGTTTGGAGCGAATGGAATGGCCAGCACAATCTTCGGACCTTGATCCTTTAGAGCATTTTTGGGACTATCTCAGCAGACAGGTGGCTGCCATAAGTCCTGCTCCAAAGTCATTAAATGAGCCGGAACAAGCGTTGCTCCATGTATGGGAGTTGTTTCTATTTCCAGTGTCCGACAACTTAATTGACAATATGGAAAGTCGATGCCACACATTCATTACAAGTAGGGCCGGACACATGAATTATTAAAATCCGTTTATTATTTTTTTTTTCACAAAAAACTGCTATTTATTTTTTTTTTATCAAATAGTGGATTTTTGCAAAAAATGCAACTTTTTATTTGCAAATCATGCTTGGTGTTAAAATCAAGTAAAATTCGATAAATAACTGTTTCAAGCACAATTCTTCTAAATTTCATGTTTTTATTTCCATTTGTTTTCAAATTAGACACAATAGACTGGTTGTACCTTAACTTTTGGAGGCCAGTGTATTTATACATAACCAATACACAGCATAAATTTTAATTCTTACAGCACTGGGATGTAAAATTACTTTTGATTCATGGATTTACCAATAAATTTGTTTATTTAAGTCTCCAACACACTCTTAATAAATTAATTGCATTGAGTTTTGTTACCTCATCTCAATTTTACCTCTTCTTAGAGTACGAGATCTCTGGAGGAGAAGAACCCTTGACTCATGAGAGCAGGTGGACCTGCTCCACTGCCCCCCCCCCTTCCCCTGGCGCCGGATGCTGACTTTTCCTCTACCTCAAACGCATAAAATATAGTCAATCATATAATATTTAGTAACATTAATGGTTAACGTTTGAGTAAAATGGTTAGTTTCCATGTTCATCGACATACAATGCCGTAATTTACGTTTTTTTTTTTTTTTTTTTTTACAGTTTTTTGTTTTTAACACCCATTTTTGCGGCACTCTTACGGTTAAACCATTGATCAGAGAAAAAAAACGTTCAGTACATAAAATGTAGGAAATTTTATTATCTTTAATTCATACACTGTTGACTTTCACGCAAAAAGCACAGTTTTGGAGTTATTTTGAAAAAACAGAAAAAGGTCCGTTTTTTTACAGGTTTTTTTTGTTAAAAAAAAAAAAAAAAAAAAAAAAGTATTTTTCGGGAAAAATTTTGTTGGCAAACCTCAGATTCGTGTTCAGCGACCCAAAAAACATAAAGGAACCAAATATAAAAACTACACCAAAACTTTCCTTTATTTGTCCTTTTTTAACCCCTAATGCCTGGACTAACAGACAATTTCACTAACGAAGCTTTCAAATTTACTCATTTGATGTTGCCACTACTTGCCTGCAAGAGAAATTTATTGCTAAACGATTCTTTATATGTCATGCCAGACACCTTTGGATCTTACTATGTACAAGTTTGTTAATGTTAAGAAAGAGAATGAAATAAATAATTTCTTAATTTTAATACTTCAAGTAAGTGGAATCCATAATGGGATAAATAAAAAGAATAATCGTCCAACATCAAGTGTTCTTTTATTGTTTATCTTTCAAATATGTTCATGAAATAAACTATATTTACGTTCTTCTCTCCCTCTTTCATTCAGGAACTACAACCAGAAACAATACCTAAAGAAGCTCACTTATATGCTCCTGGACGAATACTGTACTTTGAAAGCTCAGAAAAGTAATTAATTATGCCTTTTTTATGATTTTATCATGAATATTAAAATCTTTTTATCTAACAATCTCATTTTAATTTTGTTTAACAAGTCTCCAATCCTAGTATCTAAAAAATTTGATTTAGGAAAATATGATATCATTCTCTTTTTATCCTTTGAGTATTTTTTCCATTTATTTTCCTCATCTATAATTAATTAAACCTATATATATTATATACAGGGTGTCCGAAAAGTCTGGAAACGGTCGAGTAACTCGAGAAATATGCATCGGACTGAAAAACGTAAAATATGTGTTCAATATTTTTGAAAACTCTATTTACAGATATCAAAGTTGCCCCACCCAAATGCCGGGGAATCGTTTCCATTGAAAAGTGTGGAAACGGTCGAATAACTCGAGAACTATATACATCGGATTGAAAAAAGGAAAAATACGTGTTCAAAATCTATACTAATATTATAAAGTAGTAAAGATTGTTTGTTTGTTTGTAGGAGGTAATCTCCGGAACTACTGAAGCGATTTCAAAAGTGATGGTGACAATACCTGTTCCAACATAGGCTATATTTTATGTCGGTGCCACTACCCCCAGAGGGGTGCAGAAGCGAAAAACGTTCTAAAATTTCGTTTTTTTTTTTTTTTTTTTATACTGAAGGAACTAGAAACATGAAATTTGGCATGGTAGTTACTTATAAGATGTAAATGCTCTCTAATAACAAATTCTAATAAAATTCGAAATTTAAAAGGTGTGAGATGAGCGAAAAGCGTTCTAAAAACATTCTAAATTACAATTTCTATGGAATCTCTGGAACTACCGAACCCTTTTCAAAAGTGATGGGGGCAAATTTTTGATGACAATCCCTGCTCCAACATAGACTATATGCTATATTTTACGTCGGTGCCACTATTCCCAGGGTGGTGCAGGAGCGAAAAGCTTTCTAAAATTTCATTTTTTTTTAATACTGAAAGAGCTAGAAATTTGAAATTTGGCATTGTAGTTACTTATAAGATGTAATGCTCTCTAAGAACAAATTTTTTAAAAAAATTTTAATTTAAAAGGGTGAAATGAGAAAAAAGCGTCCTAAAAACATTCTAAATTACAATTTCTATGGAATCTCTGGAACCACAGAACCGATTTCAAAAATAATGGTGGCAAATTGATGGTGACAATCCCTACTCCAACATAGGCTATATTTTACGTCGGTGCCACTAACCCCAATGGGGTGCAGGAGTGAAAAATGTTCGAAAATTGCGACTTTTTTTATACTGAAGGAGCTAGAAACTTGAAACTTGGCATGGTAGTTCCTTATAAAATGTAAATGCTCTCTAAGAACAAATTCTAAAAATATTCGAAATTTAAAACTGTGAGATGAGCGAAAAGCGTTCTAAAAACATTCTAAATTACAATTTCTATGGAATCTCAGGAACTACCGAACCCTTTTCAAAAGTGATGGTGGCAAAGTTTTGATGACAATCCCTGCTCCAACATAGGCTATATTTTACGTCGGTGCCACTAATCCCAGAATGGTGCAGGAGCGAAAAACGTTCTAAAAATGCAATTTTTTTTATACTGAAGGAGCTAGAAATTTGAAATTTGGCATTGTAGTTACTTATAAGATGTAAATGCTCTCTAAGAACAAAATAAAAAAAAATCGAAATTTAAAAGGGTGAAATGAGCGAAAAGCGTTCTAAAAACATTCTAAATTACAATTTCTATGGAATATCTGGAACTACAGAACCGATTTCAAAAGTGATGGTGGCAAATTGATGGTGACACTCTCTGCTCCAACATAGGCTATATTTTATGTCGGTGCCACTAATCCCAGGGGATTGCAGGAGCGAAAAACGTTCTAAAATTGTAATTATTTTTATACTGAAGGAGCTAGAAATTTGGCATTGTAGTTACTTATAAGATGTAAATGCTCTCTAAGAATAAATTTTTTAAAAAATCGAAATTTAAAAGGGTGAAATGAGCGAAAAACGTTCTAAAATCATTCTAAATTACAATTTCTATGGAATCTCTGGAACTACCGAACCGATTTCAAAAGCGATGGTGACAATCCCTGCTCCAACATCCTCTTTAATATAAAGCTATGCGTTGCTGACGACTGGGTTTTTCGCTAATCTTTGCCACAGATTAATCTCGGAAAATGAAACATTTGAAGTTACTGAAAAAAATAATAGCTCGAAAAGTATTTGTCAGAAAATTGTTAGACACACTGCGTTTGAAAGGTTAAAAATTGTATATTTCTTGATATAATTTTAAATCTAATGATTATGGCATTTTTCAAATATTGAATTTCAAAAATTACCAAATTTCACAATGGAGTACCATGCGAAACCTTCACGCGTAAAAAGATAATGATATGGGCGACGTGTCCTGACGTGTATTTTGGCTATAGCACGAGTCACAAATTATAGTAGCCTTATTATTCTGTTAAAATATAGAAGTGAATTATGAAATGTCAATATTTTGTTTGATTAAAGGTTCGTTAAGAGAGTTAACTAGCGTAGCTTGCTAGTATTTTAGAAAAATCGACTTAGTGTCAAAGTTACCATATTTGAGCGAACTAAATTTGAAGTTTGATTAAATTCCGTGCATTAGTTCTTGAGATAGAGTGCCCACAAAAATTGTGAAAACTGCAGTAAAGCAGATAGCAGCGCCACCTGTTGGGCGATTTACACCAAAACCTAATCAGCATCCAGTGATAGCAAGATCTAACAGAATATGAAGTTTGGTGAAATTCCGTGCATCAGTACTTGAGATACGGCTACCGCGGAAACCGGTAATAATGAAGCGTAGCGCTGCCACCTGTTGTGCGATTTACACCAAAACCTATTCAGCGTGTATATTTGTCAAGATCTAAGAGAATGGGAAGTTTGATTAAATTCCGTTCAGCACCAACTTAGGGCAAGGTCCAAATGAATCTGAAGTTTTATTAAATTCCATGCCGTAGTTTTTGAGATAGAGCACATACAATTTTTTTGAAAAATGCAGTATGGCAGATAGCAACGCCACTTGTTGGAAGAAATATACTAAATCTAATCAACACAAATTTATGTCAAGTCTAACTGAATCTGAAGTTTGATTAAATTCCGTATATTAGTTCTTGAGATAGAGTGGCCACACAAAAATTGCGAAAAATGCAGTAAAGCAGATAGCAGCGCCACCTGTTGGGCGATTTACACCAAAACCTAATGAGCCCAAATTTATGTCTAGATCTAGCTGTCTCTGAAGTTTGATTAAATTCCGTGCATTAGTTCTTGAGATAGAGCACCCAAAAAAATTGTCTGATTAAATTCCGTGCATTAGTTCTTGAGATAGAGCGCCCAAAAAATTTGTCACATACAGACGCACAGACTCACGAACATTTTCTAAACACAGTCAAATCGTATTCAAGACCTTATCTAAAACGTATAAATCCGTCGAAAACAGGAAGTCGAAAATTTCCCCTAATCCAATACTGTCTGCTTGTAAAGATAATAGAAAGTAAAAAGTATTAATGCATAAAAAATTCACCTGAAAATTTTATTTAATGCTTAAATCTCCAACTGCTCAATATTAAATCAACCTGGACATGTTGTGCCTGATGAAGATATAGTTTTTTAAAAGTTTTTTCTAACATTTTATTTGAAATCTGGTTTAGTTATTTTACTGGGTTTTTTATTAACTATATTATTAAAAAATAATATTTGTGCAGGAAAAAAAAAAAAAAAGAGAAGAGAAATGTCAATTTAAAGGTTAATGTCCTTAGTTTCTTCTGTATACAAGTACTGGATTCGTACAAAATTTCGAGTTCCGGTTTTCGACGAATTTATATGTTTTAGAAGGTCCTGAACACGATTTGACTGATTTTAGAAAATATCTGTCCGTGAGTCTGCCTGTATAATGCAAATTTTGTGGATGCTCTATCTTACGAACTACGGCAGGAAATTTGAAAAAAAAAACTTCAGATTTATTTGGACCTTACCCGAACTTGGTGCTGAAAAGGTTTTGATGTACACCTCCCAACAGGCGGCACTGCTATGCTGCATCTTTCATAATTTCCAGAATAGATATATCTCAAGAAGTAATGCACGGATATTTATCAAACTTCATATTATGTTAGACCTTGACATAAATAGAAGGTTTTGGTGTATATCGCCCAACAGGAAGCACTGCTATACTGCATTTTCCACGATTTCCAAAATAGCTATCTCTCGAGAACTAAAGCACGTAATTTCATCAAACTTTATATTATGATAGACCTTGACATAAATAAATGTAGATAAACTTTGGGTGTATATCACTCAACAGGTGGCGTTTCTATGCTGTGTTTTTCACTATGGCTATATCACGAAAACTAATCCATTATTTCATCAAACTTCATATTCTGTTAGACCTTGACGTAAATAGACGCTGATTCAATTTTGACTTTGATAAATCAATATAGGTCGCTTGTGTCTTGTGCTTGGGGAAAGATTCCTAATCTTGTCCACAATCCATTGATCAAACTTCATATTCTGTTAGGCCTTGGCATAAATAGACGCCGCACAGTGGGGCGTTTTGATGATCTAGGTGGACAAAATTCATTTTTCCGATTATCTCGGAATTTAACAAGACCGCGTATACTGGTAGCCGAACGTCTCTTCTGTCGAGATCCGTACGAGTTTTGTCGAAAAAATCCGATGTGTGGATAAACTACGACCGTAAAGAAGGCAGTTGGTTTGAGGGAGTTTCAACAGTTGTATTATTTTTCTGTAAGTTCGAAAGCGAGTCGTGACTTTTCTGTTATATTTGAAAGCAGGAGTTTACTGGACATAGGTCACATGTTTGTCACAAGATTTAACCTATTGTTGTTTGAAAATAAGCGCCATCTTGTTTTCAAACTTTATCTTGAATTTTAATACAGTATTAAGCATTATTAAGAAATAAGCATTCTTTAAAATCAAAGTACCATTCCTAAAGTATTGAAAACTTAAAAAAGCTCCTGCGAAAATTTGCGAATCATTAAGTTATATTAACTTGAAGTGTGTGTTTGAGTGTTTAATTCAAATCTTGCAAGTCAATTTTAAACCAGTTTTAATTATCCGATTGAGCTGAAACTTTGAATACATGTGTAGTTTCAAGGAAATTACAAAATTATAATATAAATAAATAATAATAATATAAATAATAATAATAATAATACAAATTATTAAATAAGCCAAATATTTATCATTGTTTGATTATTTTATTACTGATAGATTCGAAAACCCAGCAAAAACCTAATTAAACTTCAACGCAATAATTTTGTCCAACTAGATCCTCAAAACGCCCCACTGTGCGCCGATTCAATTTTGACTTTGATAAATCAATAGAGGTCGCTTATATCTTGTGCTTGGGGAAAGATTCCTAATCTTGTCCACAATCCATTGATGCAATTTAGAATTTCTGCTATCAAACTTCATATTCTGTTAGACCTTGACGTAAATAGACTCTGATTCAATTTTGACTTTGATAAATCAATATAGGTCGCTTGTATCTTGTGCTTGGGGAAAGATTCCTAATCTTGTCCACAATCCATTGATGCAATGTAGAATTTTTGCTATCAAACTTCATATTCTGTTAGACCTTGACGTAAATAGACGCTGATTAATTTTGACTTTGATAAATCAATACAGGCCGCTTGTATCTTCTGCTTGGGGAAAGATTCCTGATCTTGTCCACAATCCATTGATGCAATTTAGGATTTTTGCTATCAAACTTCATATTCTGTTAGATCTTGACGTAAATAGACGCTGATTCAATTTTGACTTTGATAAATCAGTATAGGTCGCTTGTACCTTGTGCTGGGGGAAAGATTCCTAATCTTGTCCACAATCCATTGATGCAATTTAGGATTTTTTTTTCTATTATTTATTCACTGATCACTGTAACTCAATGTTAAATTCAAAGAAATGAATTATATATAATTCATATCCATAACTGATGCTGTGTGAATATGCTCTTTAAATCAATGTAATACAATGATGTAGACGAAAATTTTGTGATATAGCTACAACATACTAGATTTAATTAATTTTCTAATGTTTTGCGAGTTTAAATAATTGTTATTGCTTTATTACTTTTAAAATCTCTTACTTTTTTTTGTTTAGGAGCAATCATTCATGGATAACAGGATTTTATTTTCAAAAAATTATTATAAGCCCATCTGTGATAAAACATCATCAGCCGCATCAGATTCAACTAGAACTCGAAAAATATAGAAGTGCCAATGAAATTGTTGAACTGACAATCATACACCAGCCTTCAAATGTTGAAATTGTATAGATAAAAATAAAAATATTTATTAATATTTGTAATAAAATATTTTAGTATAGATAAAAATAAAAAAATGTTATTTATTAATATTTCTAATAAAATATTTTATTATTGATAAAATTGCTCATCGTACTTTATTTTCAGCCTTGTGTGGGGGGAAAAAAAAAAAAAAAAAAAAAACCATTCGACGGAAAATTACGTCTTCTTTCAACTTAGGGGTAAATACCAACTGCCTGCACACTTAAAAGAAAACAAAGAATTTTTATATTTTTAATTGCATTTTCTAAAAGTACAATTAGTAAAAAAATATTAAATTACATTTTCTAGTCGATCTGATAAAAATTAAGAAAGTTACGCCGCTTTAATTTACTTTGTTCTAATCATACATAAATCATAACTTGAATCTATAAACGCGATTACCTCAAAACTAAGTTTTTAAAGTTGGTGATCACGATAACTCGAACAAATCTCAACCAATCTTCTTAAAATTTTCACCAATCGTTAACAACAATTTTATCTAGAAAGTATTCGTTTCTTTTGGCAATCTGATAATTTTTAGGGTTTCGTTCATCTCACTAAACTCCCGCTCCGTTGTCTGTCCGTCACAGAGCCATTCTCAGAAACTATGTAACTTACAGAGTTGAAACTTTGTATATATATCTAGCTTAATACCAGCTATGAAGCTCAAAATATTAAAATTTGAAAAAATATTATTTTAATAAATAGAGATAAAAAACCAAAATTCTAACAGCCTTTTCCTATTAAATTTAAACATTTTTCGTTAAAGCAGTTGCCAAAAATTAAAAATCCACGATGAAATTCTTTCTACAATAATTAATTTTCTAGTGAAGGATTTCCACATGAAAAATGAAATAAAAAGTTTCACCAAATGGGAAAAATATTAACATGAAATAAAAATGATTGACGTCATAGTGGAAATAAAACGGAAATTTTCAAAGATTTCTCAATAATACAAGGAGTATGAGTATGTGTATGTACACAAAGCAGATTAATATCACGTCATTAGAGAATTGGAAAGAAAATCTGACGTCATATTGGAAGTTTAATGAATTTTTCAAATGTTTGAGAATAACACAAAGCGAGTATCAATATGAGTAACAGAGAATAGTAAATATATGAGTTTGAGAAACATATTGAATCATGATAAAAATCAGATTATGGAAATAATCGCATATTTTAAAATTTTGAAGGTGTACAACATGTTTAATTTTGAAATTATTTTTTTAAATATCGCATTTAGTCCGCATGACAGATATTATTATGACAAAATATAATAGCGGGCTAGTTTAGAGATTCGAAAAAACGAAAAAATAGACCGGTAAATGTTTACATTATAAAAAAACATGATTTTTTTTTTTTTTGCTAAATGAAATTTATTTGGATTTATTAAAGAAAGGATAAAGTGTCTTGAAAGGAATATTAAACAAAACTCTTTGAGCGATCTTCGATCACACTTATCCACTTGTTTTCTTTTTTTTTTTTTTATAAAGAAAGTTCAAAATGTTTTGTGAAAATCGGTATTCACACTTTTTTTTTTCAAAAATATATGCATTGTAACTTATAAATTTTTCAACAGAAATCGAAATAAACAGCCGTGCATGGACATACGTAAGAAAAGTGACACAACTCCAAAAAATTCATTTTGCGTATCGTTGCACTAATAGTTCTGACTTATGTGTATCTTGCAACAGGGAAAGTGTCATAAGTGTAATTATCTGGAAGACTGCTAGATTACGCTGTGTCACCACAGAAGGAGATCATAGAATAGGGGAGAATTTTACTCAATACTCTCTATCTCTTCTATGTCTTGATTATTCTTCGAAATTTTTCATAGGACGAAATGTTTCTGACAAATGACATCACCTTTGAAAATAACATCATTAAAATCACACACTGAGAAGATGCAACGTTTTATTAAAACTTAAGGGTATTATTCATATTTTGGTGTGTCCTTTTAAAAATGAGTACGGGGAAACCTTATGTTTTGTACGGATTTCACATGTAATATAACTTTTAATGGAATTTTATTTCTGAAATAGAGTCCTGATTATCCGAGTTACCCAAAAAAATTATGGTTAATTTATTCTAGGAGGTCAAGGAACAGGATGAGTGTAGGAGAATTGGAAATTTCAGCTAAGATAATTTAGATTATTATCATTGTTGTTTCCACACAGTATTTAGATTATTTATAATTTATTGTTAATAGACTAACAAATGCGGCTGACACACATATATATTATTATTAAAGAGTTGATTTAAAGTTAACTTTAGTTCTGAGATAATTAAAGCAATAATTATAACAGACTGTGTATTAAATTATGTGTGCATTTTTATGATTTTTATTTCTGTGAAGACGTTATTTGGCGGGGAAGCACAAGCTATGTGATCGCCTATGCTTCTCTGCCAAACTTTGCCTTCCGCACAAAGTAACAATGCCAAGAAGTGTACTACATTCGGCAAACTCATAAATTGAAGAAAGTAAGTGACAGCCCTAAAATTAGCAGCAGTGGCTATGTGCCGAAAATCCACACACCCGGTTTTATGGGCATTTTAAGTGGAAATATTTTTAAGAGTAAGAAGTTGATAAGAAAAGCAATCTTGCGTTTAGACAAAGCCCCGTACCATCCGGATGAAGAACAACTGGCCAGTAGAAAGATCAAAGCATATTTTTTGCCACCAAATGTGATTTCTCTAATACAGCCATTAAATTATTGTATTCTTGAGAACTACTTATGACACCAGAGCAATCAAATGGTGGAAATGGAGCTGATGATGAGGAATTTTTGTTAAGCCTGGCAAAAACATTTCCAGTTTCTGAAGAAAATATTGCTGAGTGGATGAACGCAGATGAACAGCACGAAATTACAGATGACATGGTTGAAAACGAAAACCACGAACAAGAGAACAGTGATAATGAAAACGATGCCCATCAGAAGAAAATGACGCATTCCAAAGGTCAGAGTTCGATAGAATAAAAATTATTGAATCATTGAGCAGCAAGAAGAAGTTGCAATTCTGATGGCACTATAGTGCCATCAGAATTGCTATATTTCATAAATATAGTGAATTTTGTCAATCGGGCACAGGAAAATATCGCGAATTTTGATAAATCGAAGAGTGTGGAATCGCAGAAAAAAAAAATCAATTTTGTCAATCGGTTGCATAAAAGAATCCCGAATTTCGGCAAAAAGAAATCGTGAAATGAATGCTGACAAAAATCGTTCGTACTTGGGGGCAGTTTGGAGAAAATTTAGTTGAAAAATGGTCGATTTGGCGCAGAAATGCATGGGCAGCATCACCGTTTTGACGCAGTTATTCTATCACTGTATTTAGTCTCCTAGTTATTGATGATTTATGTAAATCCGATTTTTCCTAGTTTTTTGCTTATCCGAGGTGAGCTTGAGACTTCGAGTCGATTACAGAGGACTGTAATCGATTACGATTACGATTACTTCCAATTTTTAAAAGCAGATTACGATTATATCTATATTTATTCAAGTTGGATTACGATTACGTTTGTGATTATCTCTTTTTTAAATTCTAGATTACGATTACGTTTAGATTACGATTAATTTTTTTCCTTCGATTACGATTACTGAACTAGTCGATTACGATTACAATTCGATTACACGGATTTCGTAATCTGCATGTTACAAAATAGAGTCCAGCATCGTGTTGGGAGACCTTATTTTACCCATTATATATATCATTTTACAGCAATCAAAAATGTATTAATATAATATAATTGGATGTAATAATTAAAAGATATATAGTTTCACAGATAAAAAGGTTATTGCATGATAAATAATAAAAGTATAAAAAAATTTACTTTTTGTGGTATACCGTTAAACATGTTAAAATGGAATCGCAAGGAATGGGGGATTTCTTTCGTTTTAAGATAAGTTCTTGTGTTGGCATGTAATCTGTAATGTACGCTGCCTATTATAATTGTATTATATTCTTTTCGGCGGCAATATGAAAATTTTCCATTTTAGAGAAGATTTCGCGATAGAGATTTCCATTTTTACACCGTTTACTGTATTTAAATATTTAGGTAAAAAAAAAGAAAAGATCCAGTTTGAAAGTTGTTCAATAAAATGTAGTTAATTATTAATACACAATACGTTTAAAAGTTATAATTCAGATTTGTATTTTAATTAATTATTAAAATATAAATTTAATATTGTAAAATTGGTGAAAAGTGGCCTGTGTATAACAGTATTCTGATGAACCGGAAAATTTCATACTCCTTGAGAATACAATATATATATAAAATATCACAGTTTCCCACAAACAGTTTCAGAAGGGTGCTGCACCCTGCCTTCCCTTTGGTTTACAAAAAAAGACCCTTCTTGACCCTCATAAAAAGAATTAGCACCCTTCTTTCACCCTCCCCCCCAGTAAAATAATTAGCACCCTTCTTGCCTCTCAGTAAAAAAAGTGCTCTTTCTCCTTTTAGCATTAAAAAATTTGCTTTCATAGCTAGTAAAAATTGACTAAATATTGTCTTGAAAAGAGTGCTCTGACTTTTAAATATCAAAAGTGACATTAAAAACCAAAATAATACAACAATAACAATTAAAAAAAGTGCCCTTAATAATCTGAAAAATGCCCTTAAGAATAAAAACTTACCCTTTTCTCACCAGCAGAACCCTGCCCTTTTTAAAACATGGGGTAAACTCTGATATATATATAATATATATAGTAAAAACTGTCAAAACAAAATCTGTCTATAATGGAAATTTTTCGGATTATTATGAAGAATAGAATACAATACAATCATAATAGACAATGTACCTTCTACGAGGAAAATTTGTCTATAATGGATAATTTCCCCGGTACTTAGCGATTCCGAATCAGCATATTTCGTTGCATTAATTTTTCATTATTCCATAATTGATCAAAATATTTTTAAACAATATTCTAAAATATATTACATTTTTAAAATACATTAAAACCCAGTATTACGGAATAGCAAGGGCCCGGGGAAATTTACCATATTAGCAAATGCACTGTGTATTGCTACTGTATTGTCTTCATCGAGACTCTAATACTATAGAATTATTCTGTTTTAGACAGGACTCCGTTATACATAAGTTCCCTTTTGACAGGTTTTACTATATTCTAGAAAAACGTTGTTAAAAAATACAAAATGTATGTCGCTATTTCTTTTTTTAAGGATCATTAAATAAATGATTTAAATTAAAAGGGCTGTTTCTTCCTATTTAAA
This sequence comes from Maratus michaelseni, assembly GCA_963931845.1. Classification (NCBI taxonomy): domain Eukaryota; kingdom Metazoa; phylum Arthropoda; class Arachnida; order Araneae; family Salticidae; genus Maratus; species Maratus michaelseni. The sequence goes on along the minus strand of OZ007592.1, from coordinate 189,728,330 downwards.
TATATATATTCCCCGATCTGCATATTTTGGAATTGATTTCATTAGTACAAAGCCATTATGAAATTAAGAGCATTTGTACGGATAGAATAGTCAAATTGAGGATGCAAAATTCTGATTTGAGATTCACTGACATTGGCGTTCACAGGGAAGACCCCCCCCCCCCCCCCCCTCTAAATCTTAAAACAAAAATATGTGCTCTTGTTTCACAGCCCTTTTATAAAATGCAGAATATAAACATCAAATGAGTTAAACATATGACATGAATTATGATTTTTTCCCCAGAATCCTCGTTGCAAGACATTTCGGCATACAAAGCAAACAAAAATTTAAAAATTAAGAAATATTAAATATTCAAAAATAGGTTTCTACCAAAATTTTATAACTTGGAGAATTGGAACAGTTCATTCAGTTTCTTTCGTCTGGACGACTCTGCCTTCTTGAACCCTCCCCCCCCCACCTTTTAAAAATAGGTTTCATAAAACACATGAACTCTAAAATGAAAAAAGAATCAAAAGTTGTCTTTTGGGAAGAGAGAATTTAGTTGGAGAGAAGTTGCATAGCCCCCCCGCCCCCCCCCCCCCCTAACAACAACAACAACAAAATCTTAGTTCCCGTTTCTTTTAATATTTAATTATTAAGTCACTTAATTATATATGAAAAATATTTCACTGCCATTTGAAAAGAAAAAACAGGTTATAAATATACAATATTTCTAAAAATAAATTAATAATTCATACTAATATTAAAAAAAAAAAAAAAAAAAAAAAAACTTACATGTGGGTGTTCAGGTTCGATTTTGTCTTCATGGAGACCCAGACATCTGACGAGCACAGTTTACATTTTTATTTCAGAAACATTACGCCTTTGTCATTTAAATCTGAACCCGTTTCATTAAAAAAAATCCTCAATTTTTTTATAGTTTTTTTAGACATTTCTGCAATATATACGAAATATACGGAAAATTTAAAAGTATAAACAATCTCTAAGAAGAGCAAAGTGAAAATGAGTTGTTAGATAAATTGCCGTATCTCGTATGACGTTTAAAACCTTTTTTTTATTACCAAACCCAAGATTCCCACACTCCCACATTTAAGGGTGGAGTCGGAGTTTTGTGTTATTATAACTGTTATAGTGTGTTACAGTGAAATAAATAGCCATAATATATGCTTTCTTCTCTCCTTTTTTATTTTTTATACTTCATCACTCAGTGCCATTCAAGGAGTTTGACACATGACTCTTGGAGTGACCACATGCCAGGATGCTATCCCCAATTCTCACATCTTTAACCAAGTCAAATCATACTACTTCTATGTCACAGTATACATCCTGTTACTTATCCCATTATAAAGGTCATCTACTGCCAGGACTATAGAATCTCTTATCTATAGTTCTGATCTACTGCTACTGTCCCCTGTGATCTCTGACCTCCCCAGGCTCACCACTTTAGACTGATTTTAATGAGCTGAAAACGTGAACATATCCAAATCTCTTCCTTTAGAAAAGCCGAGTATTTTTTGGATGGAAAGCGAAAGTAAAAAAAAAAGGGTGTAATCGTGATGTAATCGCGTGTTTGTGCGAAATTACGATTACATTGCGATTACATTATGTAGCGATTATGATTAGATTATGATTGTAATCTGAATGAAATCTTTTGATTATGATTACTTTGTGATTATTTCGAAACCAAAATTTATGATTACGATTACGCTGCGATTACACAGTTTTTGTAATCGATTATAATCGACTACGATTACACGATTACGATTACTCGAAGTCTGGTGAGCTTATCCCAGCCCGCGGAAGATGAGACTAGTGGCTTGTTCTTCCATACATTTCATGTTCGGACTCCGCGGGAAAGCAAGGGCCGTAGGGATGCCGGACATCAGGTGGATGACCCGACTCCCTTATGGGTGTTCGGCGATGAAGCCGTTCGACAGACTCTACGGTTCATCAGGTGTCGCGTGGGGAAGTCTCCTTTGATGGTGGGAACTTCCGCCGAATCGTAACGACCTCTGTCGTCGACTCTGGGGCAAAAAGATGAGGAGGCGTCGCTGGAACGCGAACCCTCTAAATCGATCGTAGCGACCTGGCGAGACAAAGTCATGGTCTGCGTTAAAAATCCTTCAGGATTTGGGCACGATGAGGAGTGGGCTCGCTCGGCGCCGTGAGGGCGCCTGTTAGTTTTATCCGAGGTGAGCTTGGTCCATATTAATTCTGATAATCTACAGCAGGCATGTCAAACTCGTTTACCCCAGCGTGCCAAATTAAACATTATCTACAAAGCCGCGGGCCACATAAAAAAAGTAAATATTATTGCCATTGCACAGAATAAAATGTATACGTACAAAACAGTCATGTTAAAGAAATTTTCACGTAAAGTTCCAAAGTTATTATTATTCGTATATTATTTTATTGATTTTTTGAAAAAATACCCAAAATTACTTTTTATTAATCAAATGTATAAAATTTAATTGAAATTTCTAAATTGCAGTTATTTTAAAAATTGATTGTACACGCTGGTCTGTTAATCTTGATCTAGCAAAGGCATAGCTATCAATCTTCCATGTTTTCTTCAAGTAAAAAATAAAAATTAATATATTTTGAATCAAAAAATTTATTTAATAAAGTATGTCTTGTATCTATGCGCTACTTATTTGATTTCATTTATTTAATATATTTTCTTGTTCAAACTATGTTCACTTTAAAAATATCAAAAGTTCAACAGCTATGAAAAGATATATTACAGTGTGCTACTAAACAATACCAAAAAGGTTGTACTTATCCATATAGTTCCACTCTAATAAATATGGAATTGTATTGATTTTTGATTAACCACAGTAATCAATTCTAAAGAATAATTTTAACATCAATCATTAGAGGTGAAGTAAATAGATTAAAGTGATTTTCACATTTCTTGAAATTCAAAAATCATCTTTTGAATTCATTTTTAAATATATTTTTAGTGTATCGTAAAAATTTCCACTCAGATGATTTTTGTAATAATGCCGGGAAACATTTAAAATGAAATACATTTTCTTTTTGAAAATTGTTTTATTAAAGTAATACATTGCATTTGAAAATGTTAATGCTATCAAATAACAAGATAGCATTATGAAATTTGCCGTTAAGTTTACTCATGTGTTTTGTAACTTGAAATGCAATTTCCAAGTACTTTGTTTATTGGTGGTTTTATAATAATTCACATTCATAATTTGTCAATTTAAAATGAAAATTGTAACATTGTTTAACAATTCGAAATTAACAGTGAAAACTTTATAATGGAATGCCGTCAAATATCTGCATAAGAAGGTAGATTTGTTTACCTTCACTAACCATATTTCCAAGATATTTTCTAAATTGACGATGATATATTTGACTTTGATAAATATATTAGTAGTATATAAATCTTTCTAGCAATGGTACTTATGCTTATAATATTTAAAATTTTCTTTAACTGCTCTAGACATCATCTCTTCAATTTCGTAGAGAATGATTTCGACTCGTGAGATATTTAAAGTAACAAAGACAATATTTAGTTTTTTAAAGCATTTTCTTCAATAGGCTTGGTGAAAGCACTTTGATTCTCTTTATAAGAAGTATTAGTTTCAATTCTGACAGTTTATCTTTCCGATGTTTAGCCAGATTTTTGTGATTTCATTATGTACTTTGTGCTTTGGCATCTCTTAATGTTACATTCTTTCCAAACTCCAACAACATCCACATACCAAACATAAAATTTCAGTTTTCCTTTGAATAAAATTGTATTGGAAATCACCTTTAAAAAAAATCTTTGATGTTCATCTTCAGTTTATCATATCTAAAGAGCTTTAATATATATTTTTTTAATCCTGAGATGTATGAGAGTATGTCAATAAGTTTGTGTACATCAATAAAAAATGAAAGAAAAATCTTGCAGGATTGATTAACAATGACACAATTACTAACCTAAGTAATGAAAATAAAGAGTTTAAGTCTAAAGTCCACATGCTCGACTAAAGCCCAAGTGCAGAACCTGGATGACATTTTCGAGGGTTTTGAGTCAAGCACAAAAGTGATAATTTGTGTCACTTTCAAAGCGATTCATTTAAAGCTAATTTAATTATATACATTTTGATTTTTTTTTATAATTTTAACTGTTTTTAATTAGCTTCGAATTTTAATAATTTTACAATCCATTTAATAGTAATTAATAAATAGAGCATATTATTTTCTAAAGTGGTGTAAAATCGAAGAGAGTAGTAAAATAAAGTATTAGCTTTGACATAAAACAAATTAACAATTATAAGTAAAATAATGTACAAATTTTAAGGAATCTTTATATTTTCAGACTCAAGATCCCGTGCTTTTGTACGTTCCGATTGGTTATCTTTGTATCCACAATTTTATTGTGCTAAATGTAAAATTGATTTATATCTGTCTATACATCACTGTTGCCAGATGAGCAGGATTTTTTAAAATTCCAAATTACCAAATTCTGAAGAGAAAGATTCCCTTATTTAATGTCAGAATAAATAAGACAAATATTATTATTCAAAAATAGTGATAGCATTTTGAGTTAACAACTAAATTAAACACAGGTAAAATGCCAAAGGGTTTGCCGGCCAGTTGTGGCCCGCGGGCCGCGTGTTTGACATGCCTGATCTACAGTAATTACAAGCTGAATATTATTTTTAAAAAGACTATTTTATTTTTTCTCCAAGAGTTCTGGGTTAAAATTTAATATTTCTCGTGATTACTATCTGATTATCTTTTTCAGACACAAGAAAGTGTTTGATTAATCGATATGTAACCAAAACAAAGGTTTTCAGAACCTACAAATATGTACAGTAGCGGTATTCGGCAGCAAAAACGAACTATGAAGCTAGAAGGCATTGTCACAATCATTACTAGTGGGAATATTTAAAATCATGCAACTTACCCATTAAAGCTGCCCTACTAATAGAGAATGCACAGACATATCCTGCAGCTGATGAATGGAGAAAAGGTGACATTACTGTAATGTTTTTACCGCCTAATGTGACAGCGTTAGTACAGCCAATGAACCAAGAGGTTCTCGCGAATATCAAGAAAGTTTACAGACAGCAAATGCTAAGCGAACTTGTAGAAGATAAAGGAAAACATGGAGTTGTGGAGATTTTAAATCAATAAATGTTAAAACTATAGCTGCAGATTCATGGTCGCCAGTCGCAACTAAATTTTGTGCTGTGGCCACTAACTTTCGGTATTTAAGTCACCATGTGATTTAAAAGTGATCAATTTCTGGTATTGCCAGTCACTATCGTGAAAATTTTTTTTTTTTTTTTTTTTTTTTTTTAATGATTAAGACCTGTGATTAAAAGAAAAAAATTATATATATATATTATAAAAAAAAAATGTTTGAAGTGTGTTTTGATTTTTATAGTGCAAAATAATATCACACATTCAGACTTTCTTTTATATGTACTTTTGTATGGCAAAATCAAAATAAGAAATATTGTTTTTCTAATATTCCCCGCTATCATGATTGCTTAGCTTATACAATTTTTTTTTAAAACCATGTATCTTGCCCAACTTTATCTTCTGACTATACATGATTTAAGATTTGTATTACACTTAATCAATATTCAAATTTTGTTGTATATGGGTGTATATTAAATAAATTACTTTACACTTTGAATTCCTGAGTTTTTTGTTTAGCTTTTTACTCCATATAAACACTATTGTTTTAATGCGTTTGTTTCACAATTGTGGCCACTGGATTTTTTGTGTTTATGAGCCACTGGCTCCTTCCAAATTTTGGGAATCTGCACCTATAGTTAAAACCGTGATTTATATGGTGGATGAATCTTGGAATCAGGTTGCTATCTGCATTATAAGATAATCCTCGATAAAATTATGTCCTTCAGCGTGCGTATGAGTGCGACTTGCCAGATTACATCATAGAAAAGGAAGAAGTTAGTAAGAATAAGGAAATGAATTAAATAAATCCTGAAGATCTTATGAATGTGCTTCAAAAAATTGATGTCTGCACCGACATTGATGTCAGTGACGTTAGCAATTGGTTGGAAGTTGACAATGACGGAGGTTACGCCACACTGACTGATGAAGAGATAATTGCCTCCTGCTCATCTAAAGAAACTGAAACTTATTGTAGATGAAATCCAGACCGATGATGATAATTCTACTAATATGAGCCATGCTAAGGCAGCAACACAGCTAGATCAATTGATAGATTTTGAACGACAAACCAATGCAACACCACATGATCTTCTTGTACTCAAATGGATGTGTGACTGTGACGCTCACAAGCGATATTCAAAACTAAACCAGAAGAAAATCACGATCTTTTTAAATTCAGACTAGATGTTTTCCAATTCTGTTTGGATTTGGCAATATGTAACAATATGTGCAATAAAAAGTTGATTTTCTGTAAGTATGTTTTATTTTAATTTCTTTTTTACATGATCCCTGGTTAACCCAGACTGGCTCCGGTCCCAATTAGTCCGAGTTAACGAGGTTTTACTGTATCTGCAAAAAGAAAAAAAATATCTCGTATAAAATGCGTCTGCATTACAGTCTTGATTGTATGGTTCTGTCTGTTAGTTCATCCTAATGCTTACTGAAAGATTAATAGTTGAACTAAATGCAGTATGTAATAAACAGCATTGAAAACTACAGTAGACGCCTTATTACACTGGTCGCACCAAAGTCATCCCTGTAAAAATAGTTGATTCATACAGATTTCATGTTACTAAATCAAAATATGGCAATGAAATTACTGTGCCATATTCTAGTGCTTTTAAAATTAGGGAATTTTATAGTCTTAGTAAAACATAAGTGAAAATTGTAAATAATAAAATCCATATAATGATATATAAATTACCTATAAATAAATGTATATAAAACATTAGCCGAGTTGCAGTGACAAAAGGAATGGAAATATGTTAGTGGATACTGCCAGATACAAGTACTGTGGAAAGTTAGATGTCTTATAAAGATTTAGGAATATAAGATCACATATTACATTATATTATGTAGATACATAATACATTAGTTCACATATTTGTTCTGCGGGGAGGATTTTTCTTATTTTGCCGATGTGTGCTATCGGACACCCACAGGACCAGAGATACCTCGAAAAATCAACGGAACATTATCAGATGTATTTTCTAATTCTAGAAACATGAAACTATAATTAAAGTTACTATCATAAAATAAAATAATAGGAATATTATAATTATAAATAAATTTATGGAGAAAATTCTATAATTGTTTTTTTTTTTTTTTTGTTTGGCCATGAGAAAACAATAAGACATTTTTAACAACAAAAATGTTGATACATTTCTTTATTTTCTCTCTGTGATTTTCTTGCAAAGAGACTTTGGATTCTATTATAAAAGCACTTGAGTTATACCTTCTTCCTTCCTGATTTTCAAATCATTTCCATAACCAAACATATGCATCATAATACGCAAGGGTGTTATTGAGATTTACTCCAGTGTTTTTTTTATATTTTTTAAATTGTTATTACGACAAAATTTTATATTATTCAATAACGTATTTAAATAATTCGACAGTTTTTTATTTATTTATTAGCATATTACCATGTTTAAACTTTTTTTTTATAATTGATGTTAAAAAATGGTAATACTTTTTGTCTGGAATTTGGAAATACAGGCATAAACACTTATGATGAAATATGTGCGGGGATGTTGGTTACCGAAAGTGCTACATAATTGAAAATCTACTTAATACATACTTTTATATATATATCAGGGAAATGAAAATAGTTTGATACACTATACATAAAAATTGTACACAATTCAACATTAAATTTTTTGATTGGAGGTTTTATAACAAAATGATTTGACACATTCTACATTAAAATTTATTTATTTGCTGTAATGACTATTTGAATTTCACATTAATAATGCATAAGCATCACTTTAAATTGTCCTTTCTACTGTAGGAAATTTAAATTTTTAAAATGAAAAATAATTAAAATGCTGCAAAAATATTTAACAGAAAATAGACAATTTTACATTTATATGTTATGCATATACACAATTCCATCTTTTTTTTTTCTTTTTAAAGAATACTTTAGTAATATGAATAAAGGAAAATAGATATTTTAACACTTCATCTATCTTACATACACACACACACAGTTCATTTTTTAATGAATATTTTAGTTAATTTTTATAATGACTACAATGCACCACTAAAAGTTTACTTAATATATTCCACAATCAATACAATATGCTTAATTCAGCATTTCTTTGATATATTCCTAATTTACAAAGGGATATTTATTTATTTATATTTAAAAAGATTTATCCACGCATAAAACAATCAGTTGAACTTCATCATTACAGGCATGCATACCAGATAAAAAAATTTGTTTTTAAATATAAGTAAACAAAATGGATACATTTAAACTAATGTAATTCAGCTATAACTGGAACTAACTTGACAAATTATTTTATATGCAACATATACCTGAATTCTAGTTTTGCAAACAATTATCAGTATATTGGGACAAAAAAAAGAAAAAAAAAAGAGAGAGAGAAGAGACTAAAACTTATCTAAACCCTGCAAATACATCATTCAACAAATGCTCTACATCATTTTGAAATAAATAATTCAGTCAAACTGTACATAGGTTCAGAGAAAATTAGCTTTTTAAGGTTAAACAAAATTTTCATTTCTAGGTGGAAAAACATTCTAAATATATATAATTTTATTAGTATTGCTGTTTCCAAAAGTCAGTACTGTACTCTAACTACAAAAAATATATTTTATGTAACTATTGTAACCATTATACTTTCGGAAAATAATATAAAAGAATGTAAAATATATATGTATATATATTAATAAAGAATGAATTTTATATGAAAGCAAAATATTTCAGAGCAATTAACCCATAAATGGTGAAGCAGAGTGTAATATCCTCCATTGCAATAGTGATTTCTATTGGAGTGAAATTAATCTTATCAATTATGGGTTAATTGAAACCACAAATTTTGAAATTAGTTTATGCAAAATGTCTGATATTGTACAAAATTTAATTCTTTTAAAGCTGAAAAACTGTAACAATTTTTAAAAAAGAAACATAGTACTGAGGATAAATTAAATATTTCATGTCTCTAAAAATTAGCTAAGACATGCAATCAATCACATGGAAAGTATTGGATTTTATTATTTTATTTTTTCCCCCAAGCTACTAATAGTCATCTTCTGACATTTTAATAGTTATAATAATAAAGTAATTTGTGAGGGGATTTTTGTGTCACAAATTTTTAAGTTATTCCTGAAAAATTAACTCTTTACAATATTTTATTAATAATTTTGCAAAGATAATCAATACACTGTTTATTAATTTCATCCTGTAACATTAGACCATAGTTAGTTGGTATAAGAGTCATACAACTTTACATAAGTCAATTCACTGATTGAAGTGAGAGTAAAATGTAGTTTTTTTAGTATATTCCCCAACTATGTCATGCTAGGCACCACCTTTCCCTGCAGTATAATGAGCTTTTACTAGGTCAAGTGTCATAGCCAGAATATGTACAAGTAAAATGTGAAGGTTTTGATTGCTTCGAGCCAACAAAAAGTGATACAAGTTATCTTTGATAGTGTATATTTATATTTTATTAAACTCTTCCAGTCTTCAGAAATTAATATACTACCAAAATGAAACAGGATGTATCAGTGCACAAACTTATTATGCAAATGCGATAGTTATCATGAACTTTGGGAACATTTAATTTACTGAAAATAACTTTTTCAATTTTAATTTATTAGTCAAAATCAATGTTTTAATAACCAACTTACTTTTCTAGAACTTACAAGAGGGGGGGGGGGGGGATATTTTAAAAGTGTAATTCTGTTGATCAAAGCTAGTCTAACTATATTGTATATTAACATATTTTTTCTTCTACCAAATGTATGCTGGAAATATACAATCTTTTTCTTTCTCCCCCTTTTATATAAAGCAACAAAGAAAAAAAAAATCTTCCTGAAGTGCAATAGACATATAATTTTGTGGAAGTAAAAAAAAAAAAAATGTATAGAATAACAACAATTTTTTTTAGTGTATGGCTGCCATAAGTTTTTAGAATAATGATCTGCAGACAAGCTTTCACACACTTTTTTTTTTATTATTCATTGCCGGGCTTTGGAAGAGAAAAGGAAGGAGAACATTGAACACAAATAAAATTTTCAGAAATAAATAGAACGAATAAAAACTGTTTCTTGAAATTATATGATCATAAAATAACTAACAATTGAAGGACTTTCAGCAAAAACTGGTTATCTCCTTGTCTTGCACCAAAAACTTTAAAAAAAAAAATAAATAAACAACAAAAGTGATAAAATCGAGCTAACGCCTTCTTGCTGCAAAGTCCTTCAATTCTTTCGCGTTTTATAAAAAATAAAAACTGAAAACAACAAAATTTAGGGAAACTGAAGTTTGCCTGTAAATTAAAATCTTAAGAAATTGAAAAAAAAAAAATGTTTTAAGAGAGATGGCATTTTTTTAAAAAAATAGAAATTATGCATTAACATTTCACAATTGCTCCATACTTTCTACAATTTGTTATTTAAAAAAAAAAGTCTTATGTATCTATATGTTATGGATGAAAGTATGCTGTTTTATTTATTAGACTTTAATAGAAGCATTTTTTTTTCTTGTAAATTTGATTATCATGCAAACTCATACAAAATTAATATTTCACATAAATTTATGTAAAAATATAAATGTGTGAACTGTCAAAGTATTCATTTGCACTTCTTTTATTGAAAGGAAAATTAAAATTTATATTTATCCTGCTATATCAGAGAATAGTAAAGCAACAAATGAACCATGAATATTTAAACTAAACATTTCAAGGGAAACAGACAAACTTTGCTCAGTTTTCAGACCTAAAACTTTGCACAAAATGCTTAAAGAGAAAAATCACATAATACTTTAACTATACACAAATATTACATATAACAAATACACAGTTTTAAAACAAGACTACCACTATATAATTCATTCACAATCTTTTCTTCAGTTCTTATAAGTTCAATCTTTGTCAATATGAAACCTTCCACAATTTAAAAGAAAGAAAATTATTAGATTTATAATTCACAACACTAAATAATGTTAATATGATTGATATTATCTGAAAAAATAACTATGTATAAATCTATATATATACAAATCCGCAAATAAATTATTTCAAAATTGTGAGTAAACTACTGGAAACTATTGCATGTTTTAGAGCTTAATAGAATATGCTTGAACTGCCTGGGTCGGGAAAAATAAATTTTCACCTCTGACCCCCTCCAATTGTTTGTGGAGCAAATTTTCAATGCAAACAAAAATTCCAATTATGGAAACGATAAATGTTTCTTATGTTAATTACATAAATATAATTACTTCTGATACAATTAATTAAAAAAAGTTATAAATATATTTTTTTTTTCTTTTTCTCAAGCAAGCTTTTGGTGACGTATTAAAAAAGTGTGTTTTTCTGTAACTGATAATGACAGCAGGAATTAAAATTGCTTGAAAATCAAAGCTCTCTGTTGTTGCTTTTTAATTTTCACCTGTTCTTTTGTGTGCAAATAATTGCTGCTATTTTATGTTTTCTGTGACTACAGTTTAATTTACTAGTATTACATTTATGACTGCATTTACTCTGTTGCGATCCAAAGATTGAAAATCGTGGTGGACCTGCCAGAAAAGATTTGTATTACAAAATATCGAACAGATGTGGAAGCCCTGGTCAAGGAATTTTGGCAACTTTTTTTGCCACGCCTATCAGTATCACGCAAATGATCTGCGAAAAACAACTAAATCCAGCAATTTAACTACTGCCGAGTTACCATAGCAGAAATCATAGCCCCCAAAAGCTGGCGACTTTTATCCTTTTTTTAACAGATTTAAAAAAAAAAAGAAAATCTGTGACCAGGGATTCCAGATCATAGCCCAAAATATAACAGAACATAGATTGAGATTTCATTTTGTCAACTACCAGAACCACACATTCACCAGAACACTGCTTTTTGAACCACATAGGTTGCAAAGTTGAGAGGCCGGAATTTCAAAAACTAACAAACAAGAAAGAATGAATTACCCGAACATTATTTAGGTACAATGAACAGACAATTTCTGCAGTCATAATAGCTTCATTTTCCTAACAAATTCTATTGTAAAGGATCAACTAAAAGAGTTGGTCCTTAATAGCCCAAATTTTGTCCAATGCATTAGAAAATATAATAACATAATGGCATTCACACAGCACAATACAAAAGGACATTTCAGGTAAAACTCCATATTGCTTTAAAATACGGGGTTAAGCTCATCGATATATTTCAGATTTGCTTCCCTATAATGGTAAATATCCTTCGTATGGACAGCTGTATTTTATAGATTCGATGGTAGCCACTTGGTCGACTTAGCGACCAAGAAAACAATGAACAAAAAAAGTGGTTTTGATAACTTTTGAGAATATTTTGGCCCAAAAACCCTATGCCCGAGTCTGTAAAACTGCAGCCAAAAGCTATGATCTCCTTATTGGTGGAAGAAGACCTGGATCTGTGATTCATCGACAATGTGTCAATAAATAAGTGTGTGTATAACAAACCTATCGCTGCGACTCGACACAGATTTTTTTTCCTACATAGGTACAAATATCCAAACAGGCCCCTAGTAATATTATAATTAAATATAAAAAATTTAATTTCTTGGATGTCACCATTTTTTAAACAGAAAATGAAACATCTTGTCCTTGATAATTTTAGGATAGCTGGGAAAAAATAAAAAGAGATATCTTGCCAATTGCACAGATTAAAAACAAGATGATACTTTTACGAAATTTCTGACATTTGAGATGAAACCTCAAAAAGAGTTGACGTTTAAAGGAGTGGATTTCATAATGAAATAGTCTGATGATATGAACTAAAACAACTACTATTATAGAAATTTAGGGGGAAAAAAAGAATACTAACTTAAAAGTTTTATTGACTTTTGCACATGTGATGAATAAAATTAAGCCAACGAATTCACGAATAATGCTTAACCAAATTCAATAATGAGCTACACAAATCTCCCTTTTCTTCCATTTTGTTTAAACCTATATTTTTATTGGTAATTTTCTTTTAACCAATCAGAACAATCAATTTAGGAGAAGAAAAAGCCCCATTGTTAATATTATAAAAACAACATGCAATAAATACTAGATCTTCATTAAGGAAAAACTACAATTTTCTGAATCCTTTTTTTTTTTTTACTGATCAATCCAGTTGCAATAATCATGAGACTAGTTTGATAGATACTAAGACCACAAGAGAATGATTATGATTCTGGGTGGTGAGATCAAATATTATTAGCATTTTTTGTTAGTCAACACTGATCTTAAAATCTGATTTAATTTGTTTTCAAAAATCGTTACCAATTTAAAAAATTGACAATCTTAATACTTTGCTACTTCATATAATCGATGACTTGTTATTTGTTAAGCTGCATAGACAAAGCTTCACTGAATCTAATCCAAACGCCTAGAATTGATTTATGGTGGAAATAAAGTAGAATAACAAATACAATGGAAAAATTTAAAGAAGAAAAAAAAAATATTTTTCACATTAAAATTTTTTTTGGTTCATTGTTTGGTTTATTATCATTGAAAGTCATTACTCTGTTTCTACACATAAATAAAATGTTTTTTAAATTGAACCTAACATTTTGGCAACCAAGGAAAACTGCTTAGGTGCCACTAATGTAAAGACTTTTTCCCCAATTTCTAATTGCGTGCAAAACTGAAAGAACCATGTGATTACTGCTTATTAATAAACTATTTTGTCCTATTACCATCAACTTTCGCAGTTGAACCTAATCAATAGAAATGCAGACCTTGTGGATGTCATGGGAATGTAGTTAAATTACACATGGGGGTTGCTTATACATAATATCAAAGTGTGTTTGGAAAATTTAATATAAATAAATGACATTACACCTGCTGAAAATTATTTAAAAGAATTTGACTGCAATCAGTATTTTAAAAAATGCTCTCATAGTACATTAGAATTTTTTTAATTATTTTTTTTCTTTCTGAATCATTTAAGACAGTCTATGAAATTTTGTTGTAATCAACCTAAACCCTTTCTTTTCTTTCTTTTTTTTTTATTTTTTTAAACAGACACATAACTGTTTAATAATTAACATAACAGAAACATAAATTAATGAACATGTAGTTACAATAATGTGTAAGAATATACATAGATTTTTTTTTTTGCTTTTGCTTTATTCTTTTCAATGAAGGACTAATAATACATCTCATACATATAATTTATTTTTACTTTAATTTATTAAACAAGTTTATTATTATTATTATTCATAGTTTAATAATCAATCAATGACACATAGTAACATTGATTTTAGTTACCTAAGACTAGGCCATTTTGAAATTTAATTCTTTGGTGAATATGTTCTTAAAGTGACTTGCTAAATTAAGAATGATAAAGAAGAAAAACTATTCAGAACTATTTAGAAAAATTTAAAAAGGTAAAAACAATCTGGCAGTGTTGCATGCTAAAAATAAGAAATAACATGGCAGAAATCAGTCCGACACAGATAATTTTTTAACAGTTATTAATATGGCATACATGCCAACCTATGATAGCCTGAAATGCAGAACATCACATTAACAACAAGCTAGTTAGTAAAATGTTTACCAAGAAAATACTCAACATTTAAAATTATGCTGTTTAAATTGTATAAGTTTCTCAAAAAACATGTAAAAGTTGGTAAATATGTCTTCTTTCTTCCTCTAAACACAATGAAATTCTGTCAATGCATTTGACAGTACCATATGAAATGATATAAAATATAGCTTATTATAATTCTTGTTCATGCTATTTTTAAAAAATTGGGAACAACGGAGTAACTGAAATACATGAGATTTTACAAATAACAAGATATGTTTTAAAAAAGGATAGTGACATAATGCAGATGAAAATTTTTCATATGAATTAATTTTGCAAGAATATGTTGTCTTCTGAAAAAGTGTTAATAATCAAAATACTTTTAGCATATAAAAGAAATTTAAATAAGATTAACAAGCATTTTTTGAGTTACTTTCATGATTTCTTAAACATTTTTTATGCTTAAGTTTACTTTATGTACAGCAGTAGGTAATTAAAGTCTTAAATTTGTAGACAAACATAAAAAAGACAAAAATATAACACGCTTAATAAACAAAAAGAAAACATTTTAGTCATTTATATATTTTTAAGAGTGAGGCATAATTGTTGTTTTCCAAAAGAATACTTTGATAAAGAGGAGGTTTAAAAATTTTAATCCTCTAGACTGCAGGATTTTTCTTTTCTTCAGTATAAAATAAATCATGATGAAATTTTATGTAGTACTTAATGCAAAATATTAGTTGCAAGAAAAAAGTATGAAAAACTAAAGTTTCCACTTAAATAACTGCAACTAAGCAAATGAAAATATCACCTGGCTAGGTAAATAAATGAAATCTTTTATTTTTTAAAAATATTACCAAATTAATATATAGATATCTAAAATTATACGATATGACAACAGTATGAGCGGTGAAACTGTATAGAATAAATAATGCTTGATTTCTAGATTAACTGCATTTTGAAGATTAATGAGACAATGCAATTTTAAAAGAATTTGCAAAAACTTTCTCAAGGGGAGAAAAAAAAAAAAAAAAAAAAAAAAAAAAAACTTAGAACAGAATTCAGTACATTTAAGTAAACTTAAAAGAATAAGAAATTGAATAATTTGAATTAAAAATGCATACTAATCAACAATATATATCTGAACCATTCAAAAATTACATGTGGTGATATGAAAAGACTTCTCGTGTATGATAAATTTAAGAGCTTAAAATTAAATGATTGAAATGTTAGCAGTATGAAGTTCTGAAATATACTCACACAAAATTTACTCAAGTCATTTTATTTCCATTCATATGAAGCTTAATATTGGAAAATTAGAACAGATAAACTAAGCAGATTTACACCTTTAAAATATTTGGTTTTTGCTGTTATTTAACAAAAGCTTCAACAAAGATGCTATATATTTCAACAGCACAAGTTATACATAATTAATTGCTCACTTATTAAGAATATAAGGTCTTTTATCAGAATAATTGTTTGGAACTAATATTGGCTTTATCTAAACACATCACACTAATGTTTTAGAAAAATTTGTTAGACAAGGCGTGTGAATGTGTGATTTAATTAACTAGTGTAGCACAAGTTACTAAAAACTATTTCCAGACAACAAAAAATGGCTACACAGATGCCTTACAGCATTCAAAATATGATTTAGCATTTTGCATAGTTGCTAACTTTTAATAAATCAATTTAACAAAGAAATAAAATACTTTAAGAAAAAAATAATATTGTGTTCTTTCTAAATTCACCACAATTGAATTTACTGAAGATTTTACATTCAACTTATCAGTAAATCACCTTCCTTTAATGATAAGCATGTGCACTACATATACACATGCCTTACAAACAAACGCACAACTATATATACATATATACAAATCATGTCAGAGAATATGATATATATTCTTTTAGTTCTAAACTATGGCAATACAGTGGCTCATTTTAATTAAAATTCAGCTATATGCCTTCTTGCAATCTGTGAAAACTTAAAAAATCTTTGGAGATTTTAATATTTAAGTGATTCACATTAAGAAAAATTCTCATGACAAAATGGCTGAAGCCTTAATTCACCACATGGAATGGTAAATAAATGACAAATTATTTAGAAAAAATTTAATTTACCATTTTTTACTTACAACATTGCCACAGCTTCAATGTTAAATGACTACAAAACATAACAAAAAACAAATGCATGTTACAGATTTGAAAGGATAGGTTGAAGAAAAAATAATAATACATATCACACATAGGAATGAAATAGTCAGAGAATAAAATGATGATTTTGATAACTTTTTTTAAATGCATGAAACTGAATATGAAAAATTAGAAATGCAAGCTACATATCCATTTACAATATCTATACATAAGGAATATGACTAATTCATAATGTGCACCATAATCAAGGTGAAAGATTTTTTTCTTTTCAAGCATTTATGAAATGACTGCAAAAAGCAGCTTTGCTTCCTCTCAAGGAACATAAGCTCAAGTTCAACCCTATGTACACCTTCTCTTATACAGAAATACGGGTCATATCCTTGAGAAAAATCTAGTCACTTCATAATGTCACAGTAAAAGTAATTAACTAATACAATTGTCATACATAATTTAATTACACCTGAAGGTTTCTTCCTTCTTTGATGACATTTGTAATTATGTACTTGGTTCACTCTTTGGCCTCTTAACATCAATGTTATTTTCAGTGTTATTATCAGTAAGTGATGAATTATCAAGCTCATTAGCAGAGGCAAATACTCTTTTAAATGGTTTTGCCATGCCTTGAGAGCTATCTTCAGAAAGTGGTTGGGGAGCAATAAATGAACCACTGCTATAGAGACTCGAATTTTTTTCTTCTGACACTACAGATGGAGTAACAACTGTCAGTACATTGGATGAGAAACCAGTCATTGCTGATGGTGGTGCTTGAACAATCACTGTGGCTTGAGAAGCAGGTTGGGATTCAGAAGATTGTAACTTTTGGCCACACAGTAAAATCCGTGGCTTTGTATTTGCAATCATACTCTGATTAATTGATTTATCTGGAAAACAAAAATGCATACAATGTAAGAAATTAAGTTTCGAAAAAGATCATCCTAAATAATAACAGATGGCTGGTTATATTTTATGTCTTGGAATAAAATATTATAACTTTATGGATATTTCAGTAACTATTTTTCAGGATATACACTATAATCAAACTTAACATCATATTTTAATTTTTGTAGCTATGCAGGGGTGGAAAATCAATCTGTTTTTGTCGCAGAACAGATGGCAATTTATAGCAGCATTTAGCCATTTTGTAGCAGAACAAACTATGATGTGTAACATATTTTAACAATATTTGTTTAAAAGATTAATACAACTCTTTTATGAATAAAATCTGTATTAGTTGTGTTGGATATGTATTAGTGCATGGAAAGTATGTTTATCATAAACTTAATAGTTTTTTTTTTTTTTTTTTTTGTGTGTGTGTGTGTGTGTGTGTTTTAGCAAATTTGACTTACAGTCTTAGAAAATATGCCAATTTTGAATAACGAGTTATGAGTTAAATTTAGAGGTGTCTAGACATTTATACAAATATCAATTACAACAATGGTATCTAACATGTTCTTTAAATATCATCCATACTTTTAACACTGTTGAAATTACTTTTCTTTAACACTGCAAACAGCGGTGTAGCTACATATTCATTGCCCTGGAGCAAAAAAAATTAGTGTGCCCCCTTGTCTCTGGGAAAAGGACTGGAAAATTTTGTTTTATAAACACTTAAAAATCATATACTGGGTACGTACAGGTGCTTACTTTTGGACGCTATAATTTCCATAAAGAACATTTTGTTTTCTTTGATTTCAGAATCTTGCAGTTAAATAAAGCAAAATTTACTTTGGTATGCCAAAGAAAGCACCCACACACCTTGAGAGGTGTTCTTATTTATTAAAAATATTAATTTATTTGAAATTCAAGATATTTTAAGAATGTGTTATTCAGCACTATAAATACAAATAAAATAAAGTATAATTCTTTACGTACTAAGTACCTACTTATATTTACATATATACAGGGCTGAATTTCTGTTTTTTATGTGCCATGCGCCCATAGGCTCGATGCTACCTTCCAACCATCAACCTTTATTGTCCGTTTCAAGGACTTTGAAAACAATATAGAATTCTAATAAGGAAACACACTATTGAGGAGAAATTTTTAATTACTTGAAGCCTTTCAATGAGAAGTAAAAAAATAATAAGAAAATAACATGTAGCTATAGATCATTACAATGAAGTGATTGTAACTATGAAGACTATAGAAAAAAGAAGTATTTTTAATATATAGATTGTTTCGATCTGTCAAAGCTGGATTAAGATACTTTGAGGCTTTAGACACAGTATTGCTTCGTG
The DNA here is from genome assembly GCA_963931845.1 of Maratus michaelseni. NCBI lineage: Eukaryota > Metazoa > Arthropoda > Arachnida > Araneae > Salticidae > Maratus > Maratus michaelseni. Next base: position 189,709,263 of record OZ007592.1, on the reverse strand, counting down.
CTAATCCAGCTAATACTATAAGCTCAACTTTCAGCAATTTTTTGCCTTCCCCTTCTAGGCTACTAAAGGTAAACTTTGCACCAAGTAATACAAATTCAAACTTTTTCCCTTGCAATTGAATTCATTTTCTAAAACACAATAGTGGGGTCATATTAATTTAATGGAGTAAACTGGAAATTTGTTCATTCAGTGCCCCCAGATTAGAGAACCCCTAATTCAGATATAATCCTTAATGTAATGTATGATGCGAAAAGGGCCACAAAACCTCCATTTGCCCATAATCAGGTCCAGTAGATTCTGAATGGAAAAAAAAAAGTATTGAATTTCCATGTCTTTCGAAAAACAATTGCTCTAAGTATTTCTCACTGGACAGCATGCCCAAATATATTTAAGACCTTGTTTTGCCCTGCCTCCCTCTCATTTCTTCTAAGACCATTTGTGCTTGTGCTTGTCTGTCGTGTGAGGACACGAACAGCAAAGGTCTCTTTTCAGAGCTTAAGCTGTATCCGACTAGTTCTGGAAGCCCGCGGCTAGTGGCATGACACTGGCAATGGTCACAGAATTCACTTGTTAAGAACTTTTAGATTATTTTATCACTGTTAAGTTTTATTTAATTTATCCCCTTATTTTTTAGAACCCGATCGGTGCCAAAATGTCTGTTTATCAGTCGTTGTGACCTGTATGGTGCAACAAAGAGCCTTTTTCAAGGCTGAATCGTCAAAGCTTACCCTGGAAAACCAAACTGGTGGCAGGCACTAGGCAACGTCTGTCAAAATTTTCGAATAGTGTGCTATATGGTCCCCTTTGTTTATTGTTCTTAGGACCTCATGTTAGTTTGGGCCCCTGGCACCCAAAATTCTTGGATGCTTTATGTGCCATTTTATTGAGGCCAAAATGGGCTTTGGGTGCTTCAAACTCTGGAATGGCTGTTCTCCAACAGTTTCTTTAGACCATTCATTTATTTTTAAATTTAATGTTACATTACTTCTCATGCTGAATCTGAACCTTTTGATTATGAATACGTCTTCTATTAGAAATTAATGGACACGACTATTTTATTCGTATCACTTTTTCAAAAACAATCTTTCCCATAGGCTTCTATGACAATTTTAAGAGATCTACAACAAAGAAAGGTTTTTGTAAATAGTTGTGCAAATAGAACATAAATAGTAACCAATGGCAGCCCTGCACTGGTTCGTGGGACGTACATGAACATGTCCTCCCACATAGTGGTAGCTTGGTAGCCCACAGTTCACAAGTAGAAGACTCCTAGTCTAATTGATCCGTGTGAAGGGTCTAATATTAACTCAAATGATGATTGACACTCATCATCTTGCATTTGGGCAAAGTAAGTGCATGACAAGTTTTGAAATAGGGAACATGCTATAGTAAATGACAATAACATACAAAAATTTTAGGGCGATCCGAGTATTTTTACACGAGTTAGAGCATGAACAGGCGGCAGACAGCCAGACAAACCGAACTCATAACCACTTTTCAACTAGGTTGAAAAGTGTTAAAAAGAGATTGGTACAACAACAAATAAGCTGCAAACTGGACATTCAAGAAAGCTAAATGCAAAGCAAAGGAGGACCACCATAAAAGAATCTAATAATAAAAAAAAAAAACCTTTCTAAGTGCCTGAGAATTGGCTATTAATATCGCTTCAACTTCAGAACAATAATTACACCACAAAATATCATAAATATTCTTCATGATGCAAATATTCAAGGAAGAGCCTCTCAAAAAAAAAAAAAAAAAAAAAAAAACCTATTTATCAGTGAAATAGGCTTAAAGACTTCTTTTGCCAAAGCTTATATCACCAAACCAATGTTATGCTTAAACTTACTTTCATCAGAAAAATATTTTTTCCGATGAAAGTAAGTTTAATATTTTCGGCTCAGATGGAAAGAAGACTGTGTGGCAAATGCCAAATACGTCAAATAAAAAACTTGAAACCAACTGTAAAACATGCCAGTGGTCATATAATGATTTGGGGGATGCATATCTTTCAACGGAGTTGGCAAAATGACCTTTATTGAAGGCAATATGAATGCCAAACAATACATATTAGTATATAGCAAGATGATTAGTACATAGCAAGATTATATTTAACAGCGCTTTGAAATTGGGAATTGCTGATTTATTATTATTTTTAACAAGATAATGATCCCAAACACACGGTGAACATTGCAAGATTATCGTTGCTGTATAATGTAAAAAATCAATTGCAAATGCCACACCACAATCACCAGACATCAATCCTATTGAAAATTTTTAGCATATTTTGGATATACAAGTACGGAAAAACAAAATTTCTAACAAAGCAGAATGGCTACAAATCAGCTGCGAAACGTGTCACAAATTGATCAAATCAATGTACAGTCGATTACACTCTGTAATTGAAGCACAAAGCATACTAGTACTGTTTTACTAGTAGTACTGTTCTTTACTTTTAAATATTTACTATATTTTTATTCTCACTGCTAGTATGTAAATACATTTTTATATTTTCATATTTTAATGTAAATATAAAGTCAAACATTAAATATGCTTATTTGTTTTGTAAATATTTATTAATTTTTCATTCATAGTTCATTTTGTGCTTATTTATGTGTGGTTACAACAAGTTCACCTGGTGTGAAAATACTTTTTTTTTTTTTTTAAATCACCATACCTTTTTTATTCTGTTGGATGATGCAAAATTTTGCTTAGACAAGGCAAATTTTTACTTTTTTTCTCAACGACGGTGCATGAAACAGATGGTCTTATGACACACAATGACAATATATTTTTTTTCTCTTTCTTAGTTGAGTATATCCTCGGTGCAACCCAGCATAAGTATTTATAGCGGGAAGTTTAAATTTAATTTTTTGTTTCTTTAAATATTTAATGTTTTTTTTTTTTATTATTCTGTTTGGCCTTTTTTTTTTGTTGTTGCTTTTGCCAGACATGGGCGAGGTCGCCCGCATGTTGAATGGCCAAGTGTGAGTTGTGGTTGCAACAGTCTGCCTCAGCAGTCAGTCTCTGGTGTATATTCCTTTGTACCAAAATGGAGCAGAGTCAACACCTTCTTTGTGTCCAAATGGCACGTATAGTTAATTCGTTAAGCATAAATTCTTTATGAAATGGAGCTAATTCAGCGCATGTTAGAGAGAATGCATAATTCTAATGTAGAAAGACCTCACTTCTGAGCTAGCTTCCAAGCGGGACACAGCTCAAAGACAATGTCTACCCATAAGCCTAAATAATGTTGTAATTATAACTTGCTATAATGTTGTACATACTTCATATTTAATCTAGATGTTTATATTAAATTACTGTAAATTATGAAGGAGTCCTTGTCACTTTCATTAAAAACACAAGTCAGCAGGGCACTGCTGACTTGCATATTACTTACATAAACGTACTACTCTTTAAAACAAATTTTAATTGTAGAATAATGGCAGTTTAAAAATCTATGCATTTTTTGCAAAAATTGTTGTTGGGCCTCATTTTACTGATGGCCATTGATTTTCATGCGGGCTGGGTCATGACAGAGTCTGAAATTTTCGGCATGTGCAGACAGTACAATGAAGTCCAGGCCCTGGCTGACCTGGAAAAAAATATAGCTTGGCTCAGCCCGAGTCTGCAGAGAAAAGTTAGGCCTGGGTCCAGTCCAGTCCGGCCTGTGCAGACCTCTAAGTTGAGTGCTACAAAAACTGATGAAATAGTGAGGCAGAAAAACACTATTTTGCCTATTTTTCCTGTCATTGCATTTGATGAACTTATTTTTGCCAAATTAAAAGTAAAAGTAATTTTTTGTTTGAATATAATTTCTAAGTTTATTTCTTAATATTTTGTAACTTTCCAACATCTATAATGAGACATCTTATGAGAATTTTAATTTAATGTTGTGACTAAAATGAATACCAGATGCAGCTCTTGATAGAAATTGTAAGCAAGTAACATATTAATTGTAAAAAAATTAGCTTATACATAAGCCAATTCAAATAATAAATTTCTTTAAATGTCTATAAAATAAATCTCAATAAGAGAAATATCAAAACTAATCACATTTGCAAAATAACTCCAAAGTTATTATGTAATATGCATAGCTAAAATAGACTATTCTCCCATGCTTGTATTATGCATGGTTCATACACTTGAGAACAATTAAAACTCAAGCACTTTTCATGCACTATTCAAGGACTGTTTAGATACATGCAATATTACATGCATTAAAATGGCTCTAGGTCTAGAATAACACGTAAGGGAAATAGCCACTGCATTGCCTGTCTATTTTAAAGAAATCTTATATAAGATATTTAAATTTTTATAAAAGGCATTTTAAGACACCATATTATTAGAGAATTTTTAAAGAATAAAGGATTTTTCTTAGTAAGCACCATTTAAAGAAATTTTTATAAGGTGGGTGCCCCTGATATGGTCATACTAAAGTTTAAGAATTTTCCCTGTCGTCATTTCGAAAAAAATCAAAACAGTTTTATTTTTTTAACATTCTCAGGTTAATGGACTTACATTAAAAAATATTTCCGAAAAAACAGAATTCCAACAGTCTACCAAGTGGCAATATCAGGAACGAACATGTGCACATGATTTGGTCACCATTGTTCCATGTTTCACAAATCGAGATTTTTTTCAATTTAAAAATGCTGTTCTGCTAAATTAAATAATTTTGGTGCAAAATAAACATGATACTCAATAATTCTTTTTGTTATTCAAAAGTGCATTTGAAACAGGATTTTTCATCAAAAAGGAAGTTTTTTACAAAATTGACATTATCAGGATGTCTATTCCAGATCAGCAATGAATTTCCCTGACATTTTTAGGTTTTTCATACCAATAAAAGAAAAATTCCAGGTAAATTCTGTGATGTTAACACACAAAAAATCTTAAAAGTTGTCAATTTGAGAGTGAAACTTTCACAACTGATTCTGAGGCCCAAATTACTGATTTGTTACATAATTTTTTGCAAAATTTACAAATTATTGAACTTTTTACATGCTAAACATTTTGCAGATACACACTTTTAGCATTAGGTTCTATCCATTTTGTCAAATCAGGATGAAATTCTTTATGACATCAGTCACAGTTAAAAATACAGATTGCTGTGACATATTTTAATACAAATAATAAATATTCAGTAAATTAAGCTAACAAATGTTCAGTTTCCAAACAAAAATAAGTAAGCAGAGTGAAACACCTAATCAATCCTACAATATTCAGTAGAAAGTTTCAGTGAAACTGGAACTGAAAATCTTCAAGTTACAAAGAAGGATTGAAAGGGGGTCGACCAAATGGTTTGCAAAAGAGGTTGCAATACTCCTAACGATACTTATGAAGAGCAAAGTTTGATTTTAATGGTGTTGCAATTTCAAATCCTTAGTTTTATAAGGAACATTCCCCCCCCCCCCCCCCCCCCCTCCCCCTTTTTTTTAAATTCAAAATTTTCTAACTTTTTCTCAAAATTTTCAAGACTTTTCCAGTCCATATAAATTTTCCTGATTTTTCCAGGATTTCCATGTGGCTAGACACCCTGCATTATAATTTAAGTTTATTATTTAGAAAAGAATGTGAAATCCTTTTAGAGTTTAAAAAATTTGTTAAAACAAATTACTTATCACAATTGGAACAAATAAAAATATCTTTATCCTAGGCTTGCATAGTGCACTTGATATAGCCACCTAGATGGCCATATCAGAAGCAAGTCAGTTTTCAAGAAAATCCTTTGATTTTGAACAACAACTCGTAAAAAATACACGATCAACGACAGCACCAATTGATAGAGCATTAAAAATTGAACATGAACAGAGTATGATGATATTCATAAAAAATTCTTTTAAAAACGTGCATAAAAAAAAAAAAATGAGACATCAGATAAAAACAAGAAGCGATCACACCAAAAACATAAAATAGGAAATTGGCGTCAAATTTCACAACCTAGCTGAATGGAAAGTGATCACACGATACACTAGGAGGCTCCTTCACAGTATGCTTATGCCATTTAGCGAATTATTTCGTTAGATCATAATAGGGGATAGCCATATCAGGAACATGGCCATAACAAGGACACCTACCTTATATAGTAAAAAGTTCAGAAAACAGAGCTTGATCTTTTTTCTTTAAATGCAAAAAAAAGATATGCTATCACTATAAGAGCAGAAATCTCAAATGAAGTTTATTTCTATGATATTGCATTACCAGTTTTTAAAGATTTGCTTGTAAAGAACATTACTTCAGCATTTGCACTTATCCGTATAAGCATAATTGAAATTAAGGTTACATAATTTACTTTTATTTGTTAAATATAAGATTTTTTTTTTAAATGAATTTATAAAATAAGAATTAAAATTTTGTTAGCAATAACAGAGTGAAAAATTCGGGATTGATATATTGTGTAAAGTCTTTACCAATTGACAAAATTCACGATCTTTATCAATGACCAATTGACAAATTTTGCGATATTTTCCTAGAACTGATTAACAAAATTTTCATGTTGACGAAATTAAAGATTTTTTTTTTCTGTGACCAATTGACGTAATCTGTGATTTTTTTTTTTTTTTTTTTTTTTTTTTTTTTACAACCGATTGATTGATATGGGGGTTTTCAACAGATTGACTGACAAAGCAGAAAACATAACATCAGTGACTGAAGATGCCTGAGAGAGACAGGTGAAAATATTTTTACTGTTTTACAATTTTTAACAGATTGACTAATTTTGTGTAGATCAAGTATTTTACAAGACTTTTAGACATGTACACTGCTTGTTTATGTATTTGAAAATAAAATAATGTCTATGAAAATGGGTAAAAGAGTTATTATTCAATGAATGTTTATGCATTTGTACAAAAGGTTTCTGGTGAGATATAGATAATTCCTCTAGTCATTTCTGGAGATTGAAGATAGTTTTTATATTCAATCACATTTCAGTTTTTAAAAACTACTAAATATAAAGTAAAATATTTGATGGATTTGAATTTTTCAGAAAATTTCAGCTCAAATACCTAACAAGCATAGAGATAAAAAAAAAAAAAAAAAAAAACAAGGATTTTTTTTTAAATTATTTATATTTATTTTATTTATTTATTTATTTATTTAGAGGGTTAAATTATAATGAAAAATCAAATTGTCTTTTCAAAATTAATTTACATTCAACATTACTTTCAGTTTTCACTCCATTTGTATGAGAGCCATTGATCAAAATTCCATTTGTAATGATAGTTTGCTCGGCAGCTGGCTGAGATGGTGGGGTGCTAACAACTTCAACAGTATGAATACTACCTGGAATTAGAAAACATAAAAATGCTTATAAAAAACATATATATATAAACACACATGTAATCACCATCAGGGTAAAATCTATAACTAGGAAAGTGCATGCAGTTCCAGCACAAAATTGAGGGGAGCGAGAAAAAATTCATTTGACGCCATTAAACAGACATTGACAGTTTCTAATTTTGAAATGAACATTAACATAATGACGGCAACAATATATACCTGCAATAGCTCTGGTAAAGTGCCTGGATGTCAAAAACTATGACAAACAGCATTTTAATGCAATTATGAAAAGTAACCTACAATTATATCTCCAATGCCAATTTTATCTTTTACATCATAAAATGGACATATCTATATTTCTTAATATTCAAATACAGTAAAACCTCTGAAAAGTGGACATCTCAGAACCGTTGAATAGAGTCCTGCATTGAGTCTGGTTGTCCCTAATTTACTTTTTTCAGGTCAGGTAACAAAATTTTTCTCTATGGATCGGGTTCACTCTTAGAATGTTTCTTGTGGATCAGATTTAGATTTTTGCAAGCCAGGTTGTGGGGATATTCACAAAAGTTTGAGCAGAACAATGTTTCACATGAAAATAAATACATATTTGAATATAAATAAGAATATATTCAATTTACTGCATGAAAAATAAAAAATATATAAGAAATGTGAACATAGATTCTTCTTTCTTTATGGTACAGTTAAGAACACTTTTTCCTTCTCTGGGAATATGAAGATTATTACCAACATTTCATTTTTAACATGTATCGTATATGTGATAGTTCCTACACACATGTTAGGTTACATTTTTGTAGATTCGGAGGTGTCTACTAATATTTGACCACAAGGAGTTGGCGTGTCAGATCCTTGCGCGATGGAAGAGTTCATTTACTCACAGGTTCGGACAGTGGAAGAAGTAAGTAATTTAGGGTTGTAACATATTTGAGCGTTCCTGTCTTTGACGATGATTAAACCTTTTATACTGTGATGATTATACTGATTATACCTTAACCTTTCCCTCGAATATGTGTAACTGGATTTCAGCTTTTTTTACAAAATATTTTTCACAAAAAAAAATATGATAAATTTCACAAAAATAACTTATTTTTCACAAAATGGGCCTCAAGAAAAAAAAATCCTGCATCGACCCCTGATAAGTTTAAATAGTTCTACTTAATTCTACAAAACAAAGATACAAGTAATTAAAACACTAAATAAATTTGCTTTGGATACTTGAAAACAAAATTAGTTCTGCTGTTTAATTAATAACAAAGCTAAATTTAATCATAATAGTGATTTTTTTTTATTGGGGGAGGGGGGGGGGATGCATACAAAAAATATGTTGCTCTGTGCTATTTTTATTGATACGAGGAGGGGAGGGGGTGAGCCTAATCTTTCTTTTTTTGGATCCACCGTGCATAATAGTTGTTTTTTGATACAGGATAATTCATTGTGAATTTTTTTCCGAGCTTTTGATTAAAAAAATTGACTTATTTTTTTTTATTCCAAAAACATTTAATTATTAAAAAGTATGTATTTTATATAAATAAAAGTCCATACATTGTATCATTTATACATTATATTTCTTCACAATCATACATTTATATTTCTCATCAATATGAATTTACTTTTATACTGATTTCTTATTATGATGACTTTCATTATGATTTCGAAACATGGATGTCCACAAGGAAGGAAAGCAATTGCCCCTCCTCAGATTTTAAAATTTAATTAACAAAATTTTCTTTTTCTCCCATTATTTCGGAAAAAAATATAAAATTTATTATTCTCAAATTGTTTAAAATAATTAAACACTAACAAAAATGGAACTGAATATTTTTCATCAGGGAAGTCTTGTCTTTCCTGAACACACCCCCCCCCCCCCCCCCCCCCCAATTACACATCCATGCCTAGTCTCTGATATAAAAGTAGAAGTACCCAAAATTTAAATATTGTAATAGGGAAAAAATTATTTTTGGATTTAGTAAATTTAAAACTGGATGTAACATTCATAATCTAAACATGTACCGGTTGATTCAAAATAGGTTGTGGCAATTATATCTTTGGTGATAGAAGGATACTTCAAATTACAAAAGAATACAAATCAAGTCTTTTACATATAGCATTATTTTTTTATATGGTTTCTGGGTCCTATAAGTTATATTTAGAAACATTTTCTCCATACTCTGACAAATGAAACAGATAAATGCCATGTCCAATAGCTGTACATGATTTGTATACTTTTGTAATTGGAAGTATCTTTCTATCATCAACAGTTTAAGAGATAATTGCCATAACTCTATTTTGAATCACCTGATATAAAGCAACAAAAATTACCTGGTGATCCTGGTGTAGTATGACTAACTTGTATATCATGTGTAAGAGCAATGTAAGCAGGCTGAGTGATAACAGCTGGTGTGGTCTGAGTATTAGAATCAGATGCCGAATCAGCAGGATTATCAGATGGTACAGGACTAGGTTCCCGAGACAAAGAATCTGGAGTAACCAATCCACTTACACCACTATGACTTGGAGATGCAGGAGCTGATCTGAAAATTTAATAAAAACATATATAGTGAAATATCATTAAGCTGTCACCCTCTTGTGATTAATGATTCTGATTTTTTAAGCAGAGTGACAATAAAAGTAAATTACTTTGTTGTTAAATCGGATATACAGTAGACTCGCGATTTAACAACCCTCATGGGACCTTGGCAAGTAGGATGCTAAATCGAATGGTCGTTAAATCAAAAATTGCTAATGTTGGTTGTTTTAATGCAGTTCGAGAATATGCAACATTCTATCGTATAAAAACTATTGATTTAGAATTTAAAAACAATATATTTGTATAAATTGTTTTAATTTTTAGAATGAAAAATTACATAAAAAATATTGGATAATTTTATAAGAATCAAATTAAACATTTTACAATAATTAAAGAATTACTTACACTAGTTAACATTTTTTGAAAAATGTTATATCCAGAGATGAGATTGACAAAAAAGCAAAACTGCGGAAGAATCTCACGCCTGTATATCTTTCTGCTTCAAATTGCAGCTAGAAACTTCCAGAATGCCACTTTCGAGGCCATTGATCATGTGAAAATAGTTGTTAAGATTTTCCTCCCTTCCAAAAAAATTCCGTAAAGTCTTGATGGCATCCTTTGCTTCTTTTGATGTAGGAATTGTTTCTGGAACATCATCAATTTCATCGTCATAAGTATTGTTTAGAATATCCTGTTGAGGATTGAGAAGGCTGTAGATTAAGTTGTCTTCTAAAAACTCTTCCTCAGTTTCTAACTCATCGTCAATGGAACCATAATCCTCAAAGTTACAGTTTCTGGCAAAACAACATATTTTCGTAACTCTTGCATTAGGGGATTGAAATCCTCAATTTCATTGTTCTGTGCTTTGGGCCCCTCCATGGCACGTTCGATTTCCCGAGGTTCTTTCTTAACAAATCCGGCGTGGTGGAAGCAATTGGAAATTGTTCTTTGGGAAACTTCTTGCCATGCACCATTCGCTATGTGAATGGCCTCTAATAAATTTATTGTACGAGTTTTGTTTGCTTCTAAGCTAATCATAACGCCTTGATCCATAGGCTGTAAAACGGATGTAACATTTGGGGGAAGGAAAGTAATATTTACTTCTTCATGTTTTTTAATTTCTGGGGGATGTGCACTACAGTTATCGATGATTAATAGAATTTTTCTTTCTTTATTTTTCATTTTTTTGTCTAGTTTCTTGACCCACTCTTCAAAAATTTCCTATGTCATCCATGCTTTCTTATTCGCTTTATAAACTACAGGCAAGGTTTTGATTCCCTTGAAACAATGCGGTTTTTCTGAATTTCCTATGATGAGCAGAGAAAGTTTTTCGGTTCAAGACATATTAGCCGCTAGTAATACAGTTAATCTTTGCTTTGCCCGCTTAGTTCCAGAACAAATTTCATCTTTGAAAACTAAATATCTTTCAGGTAACAACTTGTAAAAAAAACCTGTTTCGTCTGCATTAAATATGACATTTTCATTGTACTCATTCAAAAGTTTTTCAAACATTGTATCTCTCCATTGATTTACTGTTTCGAGATTTACAAAAGAGCTTTCTCCGCACAGCTTTTTGATGATTAATCTATTCCGCGTTTTGAAATTTTGCAGCCATCCATCTGTCTGAGGCTTTGAAATTTTCATCAACATTCAACTTTTCAGCAAATGCTTGAGCTTAACACATTACCATCGATTGGCATACTTTTTGATCTGATATTCTTTATCCACTCAACAAGCGCCTTCTCCAATAGAGGATATTTAGCCTTTTTAGTATGCAGTCTGTTTGGCGGCATGGATTCTTTTGCGGCATCCCGATTTTTTATAATCGTGAAAAGAGTACTTTTTGGGATGTTAAACATTTTAGAAATTTAAGATTTTGCTATCTGATGTTTGTCTCCACTTTCAAGAATTTTCACTTTCATATCAATGGAAATAGATGATCTTTTATTTAGAATAGGAGCCATTGAAAAATACGTTTGGATTAAAACAATTAAGCACAACACAATTTATCGCGGACAAAATGACTCCGAAAAGACTGTACAAGAGATATCATTCCATCACGTGACATACGCATTTGCCTGAGACAGGTGTGACGATCAGAAGACAGCGAATAACAGAGCCAGTGGGCGTGTCATGCAAAGCTATGGGTGAAGAGAAAGAGAAAATTCCAAGAAATTTAACAGAGCTGTTGTTAAGTGCATTGCCATTCCTAGAGTGTGGAGAAAAAAAGAGGGGGAAGGGATGTATCAGAGCTGACTGACATCTGAAAGCGTCAGAAGAATGGAATGTTTGGTTATTTGCTTTTTCTTTTTCCAGGAAAAGTTGAATACAATAGGCAATTCAGAGTTTGTTCATGTTCTGGAAACAGTCGCTAAATCGAGATTTGGATTATTTACAGGTCGTTAAATCAAGCTAGGAAAAGCATTGTAAGTATTAAAAGCAGTCCGGACCTCAACCAATGGTCGTTAAATCGCGAAGGGTCGCTAAATCGGGGCCGTAAAATCACGAGTCTACTGTATTACTTTTTAACAAATATGATATTGAAACACATTAATGAGTTTTACTGTTAATTCATTTTATAACTGACATTAAGACAATTTTCTTTTACAATGTACTTATAGAAAGGAAAAAAAAAACATGAAGAAATCTAGAAGTCGCCACTACAAAACAATTATTTTACAACAGTTAATAAGTGGAAACTTATACAATTGTTAAAATATATATTATAGTACATAAAAATTCAGTAAGTGTAAATAAAATGAACAAAAAATAAATAAAAAATCTAACAAAGAAGCCTGTTTTCTCTTTGGTTTTGTTGATGCAATTTTATTTTATTTCATTAGAATCATGAAATCCAAATCATATTCATCACTTTTTTTTTCAAAAGAAATTTTAAAAACACAATAAAGTTTATAATACAGCAGTAGTGTCTTGAAATTTGGCTGTTGCTGATTTCTCATGAATAAGTTCTTAACACCCTCACTTAATTCTTCATCACAAATATTCATTTCTTCAATCATTTTTCAGCTGTTGTTTGTGAAAAAAAGAAAACTGTTACATATAAAGTGATAGTTTAACAAAGTTTTATATTTTTTGAGTGATGGTTTATTAAGAATTTTTTTGCACTATTTCTTTATATCTTTTGCCAAAACTTAAAGAAACTATCAATTTAACAAGGTCTCACTGTATAAATACATATCTTACATATTACAGAAAAACAATGTGTTACACTTAACTAAAATACAAATTTTTAAAAAGTTTTTAGTAAAGTTAAGCCAATTCTGAGATGGATATGTTTTCATAAAACAATACAATAAAAAAAAAAAAAAAAAAAAAAAAAAATAGGATATTGTAAAAATAATTTAGCTTAAGTTTTAAAAACTTTGGGGGTGATTTTACAGTTTTTGAACGTCAGTAGGAAAAAATGGCGATTGTTGAGAAATAAGAAATAATAAAAAATCTTTTGGTACTTGTCTACTTTCACGTCAGCTACTTCCTGTAAAAACCTCCCGCCAAACAATGTGATTTAATGCCAACAATACAAAATCACGACATCAAGCTAAATATCAAAAGCAGCATTAGCACATGATGTACCATGTATATATTACATTTATTTATTTACTTTGTGGATAAGCCAGTTTAATTTTTCTAATAAAGAATATAAAATAGTTGCTATTTATCTTTTTTTTTTTCCTAGGATTTATATTCATATTAAAGATCTTATTCATATTTAAGTGAGTTTATGCAGCACCAAATTCATAAAAATAATAACTAATTTATTGTTATTTTGCACAGCAGAGCTTTTTGTCCACCAGAATGATTGAAACAAATTTTGATAATTTTTGTGTCTCAAAATTTCAAGGTTTCATCTAACTTTTTAAGTACACTTTATATATTAATATGTTATTTATGATTTTTGTATTGTGTATGTTATCTAGACACACGGCAGTGCGTTAGCCAAGTTCATCTGACATACTAGTGTGTTATATCATACAAACCATTTCGAGCTGTTTTCGCCAGATTTCGATACTCTATTACTGAAAATCTATTTGACCTACGTACTTGTAATTTTAGATGTGTAGTAAGGCCCCCTTAGTTATTGAGAATCCAAAATTTTATAAATAACACATAATTAGTTTCCGAGATAATGATATTTGAAAATGTCTGATAGATAATTTTATCACTCACTGACTCACTCACTCATCAAAAAGATCTCGTGTATCTACTGCATCTACTGACTTCAAATTTGGTACGAAATTAGTTTACACTATAAGAAATCGAAAAAAAAAAATTAAATTAAAAAAAAAAATTATTTTTTTTTTTAACTGAAAATCAATTACCCACTTGGGGATGTCCATTTTTACTTTAACGTTACGTCTATTAGGCAAAATTTTAATTTGCCAAAAAAAGTGCTAAATGTTGAATCCGAGCTGACCTTGCAGAAAAATCACCTGATTATCAGCTATTTCGGGCTAATTTCAGAATAATTTTTTTTTGAGTAATGGTGCATAAAATTTACTTTTTTAGACACATTGTGAAAAAACAAAAACATCTTGTGAGAATACATATATCAAAATATGCATGTATTTCAAGACATCCACAGCTGAAATTAGTCTTATCTCAGAATTAAAAATGTAAACAAAAGAAAGTCATTCCTATGATTCAAATAAATATTGATCATGGATGTGTGGCTACCATGGGTCTAGGCGGTGTAGCTGTGGACAACCTTGCGGTGTCTCGGACTCTCAACACCAGTGCTACAGGTACTCTATCGATTTCCGCTGTGGATAAAGGTACTCTACCGATTGCCGCTGAGTATAAAGATAATGCTTGCAGAGGACTATATCAAGTATCATTTTGATGTCTTTCAATAGCGACATGAACTTTCAAAATGTTGGATACAGAGGGTTTTGAAATTTGAAGATGCAAATTCTTGCTATGCTGTAGTTTCGGTGGACGAATTCAAATTTTAATAATTACTATCTGTTTACTTTCAAGTTTGTATGCTGTGTGTGAAATGTTATAATTAAGCAAAAGGTGCATTAGCATTTTGTTTTTAATTATAGTTTGAGCCAATACTTTCTTTCACCAGACTTAAAACCTACATTAGTAAGCGCTAAGAGTCAGCCGGATTTTCTTATTACTGCTTGTTTAAATTTTATACTATTTGTTTGATATTATTTGGATAGCTTCGTCATTTTATTTGTAAATATGAATTGGACTGTTGATTTATATGTTAATGAGTCTGTAATGGTAAAACATAAAATTATGTCAGTGTGATTATTGTTATTGCAGAAATAAATCAAATTTCGAATCAATACATTTCGTTTCAAAACAAACATTAAATACAGCAGTATTAAAATATAGATTTCTGCCGCAAATTGACAGCCAAATGTTTTGTTGTAGGAAATGTAAATTAAACTGAATGTTGCCTGGTGAATAAAATAGTCACTTGTAAACACATTAAAAACCATTAAAGTGTCTAAGTATATCGTAACTGTACAAAAAATAATGATATCTAACAAAAACATAACTGTGGGAAAAATAAGCCAAGTTCTATATAAAAAAAAAAAAGACAAGAAAAGAAGTGATATGTAAGTGGGTGCCAAGTTCAAATAAACTCAAACTTACCTACTGAAATATTATAGCATTGTTTAAATTGTTTAAAAATAAAAATTATTGATAGCATATTAAAAATAAATCTAGAACTTTTTGATAAATATTATGCATATCATTTTCATGTGTTAATAAAATGATGATAATATTAATAATGCTGTCATTATAATTTTTAATATTATTATAAACAAATGACTCATGTTAAAGATTTGATAAACAAACACACAGATACACTTCCACTCGTCTTTGGTTATCACTCTAGCGACCCCCACCCCCGGAAACCTCAATACAGACAGACTAAGGCCTCACAAAGAGACAGATACACTTAAGCTTGTCCTTGGTCATCATTCTAGAGTCTCCACCCCTTTCAGGAGCCTCAATACACTCAAATTAAGGCCTCCAAACATAAAATAACAAGTTTTGATATAATAATGTCATTAATAAAGATAAATAACTCTTAGGTAAAAACTTGCCAAGTTCTAAATTTATTATTAATATGCTTGCTATCAATAATTTTTATGACAATTTTTTGTAGTCAGGATACATGAACGAGGCATTCACCCATGATTATTTGCCAAAAATCGTGAACATATAACAAATTTGATGTCATGATTATGCATTTTTGGTGTTAAATCCCATTGTTTGACGTTTTTTTTTTTTTTTTTTTTTTTTTTTTTTTTTTTTTTTTTGTAAGAAGCGGTCAACAAGAAAATAGACAAGTACAGTACAAGTACCAATCTTTCGTATAGAATAATTCCTGAAAGAAAAATTCTTAAAAAGAATGAAAAAACATTTACTAGATAATGGAGCAATATTTTAGAATAGAAACCAAGTGACTTGCGTTTGTATATTTAATAGCCTACAATCGACCACTTATTAAGGACTTTTACCTTTCCATTCCAAGAATTATAAATTGTTTACATACCTAGATAGGATCTAGTCATAAATAACGTTCTAGCTGACGTGCTCAATAATTTTAAAAGCATTTATAGAAAAAGAAAAGTCAAACATTTTCTTTGACATTTTTCAATTTCTTTATTTACTATTGGATATTATTACATTTCTTAAAGCTCTTCAAATGCAACCTGAAACAAATTTTTCATCCAAAGTAGCCAAAAGGTTAAGACACCTCTGGTCTAGTACTTAGGACACTGAATACCAGTCAGGAGCTACCTGTTTCAAATCCTAGTTCAGACTAGGATGTTCGTAATGGGTTAGAGCTAACCTTAAATGAAGTTCCTATCTCCCAGCCCAGTCTGTTCAGCTCATGTGAAAGAGATATTTTCTATGCGCTAGACAAAATTTGAGCTATTAAGAAGCAACTCTTACTTGATCATTATTTATAGTAGGATTTGATAGAGAAGACCATTATGACGACAGAAATTAAAATGTTATCTAGTCATCACACTACTAAAATAGACAGCATTATAATGATTGTAGGTTGACCATTGCACTTAATTGGGTGATTAATTTTTGTTTGTTAGTTCTTGTACTCCAGGCCTCTCAGCTTGGCGCTATGTATGGTTATGGTAGCTTAAATACAATCTTACTCTATGTATTATATTTCATAATATACATGAAGACCTAATAAATAAATAGACAAGCCTTGCCAGCAAAAAAATAAATTCATTTGATGGGTTGGTAGTCCCGCAGTGGGTAAAGCTCGGCTCTCGTAAGATCGCCGAAAGCCAAGCAGCATCGACCACGGCCAGTGCTTGGGAAGGTGCATCGTCTATCCTCTCTCGTCTGCCTCTGCTGTGAGACCGTGTACGTTAATGGGAGCTGGTGCACGTTAAATCTGTTCGTGGCTCCAAAGTTCTCCAAGTTCTATATAAGCGTTACCTCTGGGGGTGCCAATCCAGATGCAGTAAGGTGGTCCTTATATGATCGATTTTAACTTTTTTTAAATTTTCTTCTGTCTCACCCTCAAAATTTGTTTTAATACAGTAAAAAATAAAGGAGGAAAAGTTTGATTGAAAAATAAATATATTTAGAGGTAGCTCAAGATTGTTGAAGTTTGGCGATTGCACTTAAAAACATTGTGTTGTTGACAAGAGAAAACTAAGTCAAACTGATAATTTTTATTACGATAGTAAATTATTTTCATACTAGATGGAACCCGTCAAAATTTGACAGCAAACAACTTGATAGTACCATAAAATTAAATTTTATAGTTGCTTTAACTTGACAAATTTCATAGTGGGGAGCATAATATGATTAAGTGATCACAGACCTTTCCATCGATATATCACATGAGGTTGTGTGCAAAATTTAGAAAGTACCTCTTGGGGGGAGGGGCAAAGTGGGGAGATGGGCATTGGAGATGCATAATATGATTAAGTGGTCACAGATCTTTCCATCGATATATCACATGAGGGTTGTGTCCAAAATTTAGAAAAGTGCCCCCTTAAGGGGGGGAGTGGTGGGATGGACCCCGAAAATGCATATGATTAAGCATTCACAGACCTTTCCAACAATATGACATGAGGGGTGTCAACAAAATTTAGAAAGTATCCCTTGGGGGGGGGGGGGCAAAGTGGGCAGATTGACATTGGAGATGCATAATATGATTAAGTGGTCACAGACCTTTCAAATGATATATAACATGAGGGTTGTGTGTAAAATGTAGAAAGTACGTTGGGAGGGGGGGGGGGGGGGCAAAGTGGGGAGATGAACATCGGAGATGCATAATATGATTAAGCATTCACGGACCTTTCCAACAATATATGACATGAGGGGTGTCAACAAAATTTAGAAAGTATCGCTTGGGGGGGGGGGGGGGCAAAAAGTGGGGAGATGGACATCGGAGATGCATAATATGATTAAGCAGTAACAGACCTTTCCAACAATATGTGACATGAGGGGTGTCAACAAAATTTAAAAAGTATGCCTTGGGGGGGGGGGGGGGGATGGACTCCCAGAAATGCATAACATGAAAAAGAGGTCACAGGCGTTTCAACTTGCAACTTTTTTCTCGAAGGCATTTGACAATAGTAAATTTTTTTTACCCAAGACAATTTAACGATATTCTTAATTTTTTTGCGTAATTCGTCAAACGTTCATGGAAAAAATCATGAAATTCGCTAATCAATAGTTGATAAATTATAAAATTCAACAATCAATAGCAGCAAAATTGGTCAATTGATAACGGAAAAATCACGAAATTCATCAAATGGTCTACCTAAAAAAACTGTCCTGCACACTGATGTGATGATCAAAAGGGTTTTGAAGTATAGGACAAAATTAGCACTTGCCAAACAGCGAGTAATACTGAAAATTTTGCAATGGACTTTATTGCCACCACTGGTCAAACATAATAGTCACACTCACCAACTGCAATGACTGAATGGAAAAAGATTTTTTTCTCTGCTGTCGCTCGACAAATTTCAAAACAGTTGATGAATTTTCCGTCGATTAATGAATTTTGTGATTTTTCCTCTATCGATTGACAAATTTCGCAATTTATCGATTAACGAATTTCATAATTTTTTCCATAAACGAACAAAATGCGCACTTTATTTCCGCTAATGTCCGACACCATTTCGCCCTTTACAATTCAGCCAATAAATTGAACGTTGTTTCTTTCTAGAAATGTCAGGAATGAAACAATGATTCTTTAGGATGAATTTCCTTCGTTCGATGCCCCATGGAAGAATGTGTGCGATGCAGCAACGGGCGTCAGACTTTTTAGGGCACCTGCAGACTAAAAACATCTAACCAATCTTCGCGTTTTGAAAAAATCACAGATTTCGTCAAATGATTGAGAAAAAAACACTAATTTCATCAAATGATCATGGGAAAACATGACTTTCATTAAAAGACCACAGAAAAAACGTGAATTATGCAAAAGGATCGTGAAAGATAAGCAAATTTTGTCAAAGAATCGCAAAAAAGGAAATTTCACCAAAAGATCACGCTTTTTTACTAAATTTCGTCTAAAAATTGCGGAATAAAATGTATTTTATCAAAGAATCGCTGGAAAATGCGAATTTCGTTAAGGATCGTGAGAAAAATGCGAAATTCTTCAAAGGATCGCTGAAAAAACACTAATTTCGTCAAAGAATTGCTGAAAAAACATGAATCTCGCCCAATAACAGAAAAATCATGGTTCATAATCATTATATCTAGTAGTATCCAGTACTGGCTAAACTTAATAGTCACACTCGCCAATTGCGATGATTGAATGTAAAATGAAATTTTTTTTTTCCGCTGTCACTCAAAGAATTTTGAAAACATTTGGTGAAGTTTTTCCCGAAACCATTTTGTGAATTTACCGATTTTTTCTTCAAAATCATTTTTCAACAATATTCGACCCAATACGCATGCGTAAAAAAAAAACACCGGCCATTAAAATGAGGGTCTATTACTGTCTCTAGAAACGTGTTTGGGATCATCTCCTGTTTTTTTTTTCTTGCACGTTGCATTAAACCTAGGAAGATATTTATATAGAACTCACTGTGGAGTGTTCAGAAGGTATTTATTTTATTTATTATAATTTGTATGAATACTTAGGTGTCCATTTCGGATTTACTGTTTAAAAATGAATTTAGGCTCATTTAACATTCGCAAAATCAATCCCGATGGAAATTGTGGTTTTAGATCTCTATCATTTTGTTTATATAGTACAGAAAATAATTATTCAAATGTACGTAAAAATATCGTAGAACACGTAATACAAAATTGGACCACTTATAGTCCATTTTTTATCGGGGATGAATCTTATGGTGTTCCGATTGCTAATGAAAACGATTATGTAAATATATGGTTCTTCATAGAAGTATGTGCTTCTTCACACTTCAATAGAAGCATTGTTTAAATTAATATAATTCTACAAATATGATGCAGTTTTAAAATATTGAGTAATGATTAATACTGTCAAGGAATCTACTCATATACGTAATTAAGTTTTGGTACTTCTCTATTATCTCATCGACCACTTTTCATCACAAAAAACTATCGCCAAACTGTAACGCCAAATAAACGGGAGAACGTTGTCATTAATACGCGCAAATGTTGAATTAAAAACCACTTGATGACATAACAAACACGTATAATGCTTCCGACATCAAGTAAATGGGACTGCATTTTTGGCATTTAATCATACAGTTTGGCGATAGTATTTTGTTATGAAAAGTGGACGATGGGATAATAGAGAAGTACCTAAGTTTTTTATACCAAGTTTGAAAATTTATCTTTTTTTGACATTTAAAAAAAATAACAGAAAAAACATTACAAATTTGCCCATTTGCTCAGCGGTCAAAGGATTAAGTAAATAAGTAAATATTAATGATTAGCGGAACTGGTTCTAGCTATGAAGTAATATTATTTTGCTCAAAAACCCCCAACAAAAAAATAATTACAAAGAATAAGTAATCGTCTTTAAATATACAAAAAACAATGTGTTAATGGCCAGGATTTTTTTACATATAACATTTTTTATATACAAAAGAAAAACCGAAATAACCTCATTCATTTCACCCGATGTCAAAAAGTTTTTTTTTCCACATTCTTGGGCAAAGCACTAAATCAATAAAATCACCAATTTGTGACAAATTATGAGTTTCATATGAATCGCCCATGAACGGACATGCAAACTGGTAAAAAATGAATGTAATAAATTAAAACATTCAAGATTTGTATACATACAAACAATACAATGTAAATATTAATATTGTTACATGATACATTGTTTGTATACATATTTCTTTGTATACATATATTGTTTGTATACATACAAACAAATATAATGTAAACATTATTCAAATAATAAGAGATTCTAAAGATTTGTATACATACAAACAATATAATGCATACATACTCTTTACAAATAAAATAGCACACTTATATAATGACAAAACTTTTAAATCGAATAGAGATAGTATATTTCTGTTAAAAAATAATTCTAAAGTTCAGACTTATATATATTATACATTCACATAAAGCTAGTCACATTCCTGCATATTTATTAAATATTTAGTTGCTAAATACAGAAATAATATTTTATAATTTATATTCAGACGCTCAGATTCGCTTTTTTCGAACAAATAATAATAAAAATATTACTGCTGTGCGTACTGTCTTTTGACATTATATTTACATAATCGTTTCCATTAGCAATCGGAACACCATAAGATTCATATCCGATCATAAACGGAATATAAGTGGTCCAATTTTGTATTACATGTTCTACTATATTTTTATTTACGATTGAAGAATTATTTTCTGTACTATATAAACAAAATGATTTGATTTCGCGAACGTTAAATGAACCTAAATTCATGTTACACAGTAAATCCGAAATGGATACCTAAGTATTCATTCAAATTACAATAAATACAACAATAAATAAAATAAATACCTTCTAAACACTCCACAGTTTTTTATATAAATATCTTCCTAGGTTTAACGCAACGCGTAAAAAGCCATCAAAACAACAGGAGTTGATCTTGATCCCAAATACGTTTGGAGACAGGAATAGACCCTTGGCCTCATTGGCCGGTCCTTTTTTGACGCATGCGTATACGGTCAAAATTCGATGGAATTATTTGACATTTTTAGCAAACAGCTTTAAATATATGGATTTTATATATCATAAAAGCCAGGGGTCTGTCCAGACTTTTTTTACAGGGTCCTGTTTTTGTGAAATCGTCAGCAGCTTTTCATATTTGTAAAAAATCTATTCATAATTTTGTGAATTTGAAAGGATCGTTATATTCAGGTTCTTGTTTATACATTTTTAAGAAGATATATGGATGTAAAATACATATATCTTCTTTATATGTGTAAAAGTGGCAGGTCAAATTTTACTTTTAAATGATTAATTTGTGAAATGTTCTGTTTAAAGATGGAAAAATTTTGTGAGAAACTTATTTTTAAGATAAAGAATTTTGTGAAGGGTCTTGTTTTATGAAAAATAGTTTTGTGAAGAATCCTGTTTTAGGGAAAATAGTTTTGTGAAGGGTCCTGTTTTAGGAAAAATAGTTTTGTGAAGGGTCCTGTTTTGAAATAAAAAAAATTGTGAAGGGTCCTTTAAAGGACCCATTTTTTTCCTTAACAGATCCCTGAATGCACAATATTAAGCAATTAAAAAGTGTAAAGTATGAAAGTATTAGTAATTAGATTCATTTGTTAAGTCCATTTTTCTGCAGTAAGGACAAGCTTTCCAGTGTTCCTCCACAACATTCACCAATAGCTGAAACTGAGGTTGATTTCGTGCAAGGATTCTAGTGTATTCTTTGGTCAAAGCAATACCTCTCTCAGCATGATCATTTACCACTTTAACAGATTGCACCATTTCTAATGCAATTCTATAATCAGAATTAGTGTTCCAATGTTCCGTGTCTACTTGAAAGAATCCTTGGGGTAAATTCATTTCTTTGAACAGCTTGAAAGATTCTTTAGTAACAAAATCTTCAAACTTCTTTTCAGGAAAATGTTTAAGGGAAACAGTTATCTTCTTCTCAGAATTCTAATACAAGTACTATTGAAAAGGGACAGTCCAGAAAGATTTAACAAATATTACAGATGTTTTGAAAATTTTCAAATGCAGCTTTTGCAATTTCTTCGTGTATTCTTGAATACTCTAATAAACTAGTCATTAACTGAATGTCATTGTTTGGTAAGGTTTCTGTTATTGAAACAGTAATTCAAACTTTAAAATACACTCCCTATAAAAACACAAACATCACAAAGACCTCTTTCTTACTTTTTGGAAAGCATGAATTGGGACTTAAAGATGAATATCTTCAAAGAATATATTATCTTAGACATCCAAGGAGCATGATGCATTGCCCTGGGAAGCATGAAACGAATTCCCTGACAGGTATTCCTCCAAGGAAAATAACAGGTTCTGCAAATTCTTGATAATCAATGATCCAGGTGCTGATGGTATTGATCATGATTCTTTTCTAGTAGCAAACTCCAAAATTTCATCTTTTACATTTCGTACAAGAATTCTTATATTATCTTTCAAACCTGTTTCAAATATGGCTCTATCTAGAAATCCCCAGAACTCTTGGAAACGTTTGAATAAAGGTACTTCTCGACTTGATGACAAAATTCACAAGAATTATGAAATACTTTTCCAATAATTTCCAGACTAATAACTTAATATCACAAACAGTGAGCAGAAACAAGTTTTATAATCAAAATTCATGCTAAAATGACGTAATTTTGTCACTTTTTTACCTGCATTGCCCCTCCCCCCACAGGTAAACGCAACCACTTCCACCAGCCAGACCGGCCGCATTCGTGTTACACAATAAAGACAGAGAATATATAGAAAAATGAGCCTTGCTAAAATCACGTGTTTTCTGACGTTGCTAGCTCTTAGACTATACAGGGAATAAAAGAATAGAAGTTCATGTGTATGAGTAGAGACAGGAAGTGTGAATTAAGAAAGAGATAGATAAATAATTTAATGGCACAAGGCTGCACATGGACAAACTTCTGTTCCTCAGTAGTTGAAATAGTAATGTTAATCTTCTTATTTGTGTTAGGCTATCAATCTCTTTCAACATCTTCAGTTCTTGTATTTTTTCATTTAGTTATTTACCACACTTCCCATACTTACTTTTTGAATACAGGCTTATTCAAGCCGATGATTTACATTTCTTGAATTCTAAATTTAAATTAACAGCCATTATAGCAAATTTCTTAAACTTTAAGTAAGTGTTCAAAAATTTACTTAATAAAAACATAGTGGCTACAAAGCAATTGTTAGTGGAATTAACAATTGAAAGGAAAAAGGAAATTTCAGACTAGGTTGAAAAAGGAATAAGTCACAGAAAGATAAGCTACTGAATATGATGCTGTAAAAAGTACTGTTGGAAAAATTTCTAAAAATAAAGATTCAATTATCAATGCTTGGTTAAATAAATTGCTATAGTGAAAGACGAAAACAAAAAAGAAGAAAACCTATCCATCAAGAGGTAAATGCGACTTTTTTAGAAGATGCCGATCAAAAAATAATCCTATCTCAGATCCCATGTTATAGGTTAAAGCAAAAGAAATTGCAAATGAAATGAGAATAAACTATTTTTAGATCCGTAATGGGCCGTTGGAAGCTCTTCAAGCCCAAGTGAAAAACTAGGTTCGTAATTATAATATTATCAAAAATATCCGATATTTTGATATATATCTGATATTTTTAATATATCAGAGTTTCCCCCAGGTTTAAAAAAGGGCAGGGTGCTGCTGATGAGGAAAGGGCACTTTTACATTCTTCAGGGCACTTTTTTAATTTTTAAAGGCACCTTTAATATTTAAAGGACGACACTCTTTCAACTATATAAGTACATTTAAAAAATATATATATCTGTCTAGAATTAAGGTCTTACAATAATAAAATAGGTATGTTTATGCACTAAATAATAACTCACAATATGATATGAATTACACATGCACAACCTGTGGCCAGTGGGTCATTTGCCGTTTTTCACAATGTTTTTGACCAAATTTGCCTTTTCTTCGCGATCATTTGACGAAATTTGCCATTTTTCGCAATACTTTTGACCAAATTTGCCGTTTTTTCGAGATATTTCAACGAAATTTGCCGTTTTTCACAATGTTTTTGACGAAATTTTCCGTTTTTTCGCGATCTTTTAACGAAATTTGCCGTTTTTCACAATGTTTTTGACGAAATTTGCCTTTTCTTCGCGATCATTTGACGAAATTTGCCGTTTTTCGCAATGCTTTTGGCGAAATTTGCCGTTTTTCCGCGATATTTCAACGAAATTTGCTGTTTTTCACAATGTTTTTGACGAAATTTGCCGTTTTTTTGCGATCATTTGACGAAATTTGCCGTTTTCCGCAATGTTTTTTGACGAAATTTGCCGTTTTTTTTCGAGATTTTTTTAACGAAATTTGTCGTTTTTCACAATGTTTTTGACGAAATTTGCCGTTTTTTCGCGATCTTTTAACGAAATTTGCCGTTTTTCACAATGTTTTTGACCAAATTTGCCTTTTCTTCGCGATCATTTGACGAAATTTGCCGTTTTTCGCAATACTTTTGACCAAATTTGCCATTTTTTCGAGATATTTCAACTAAATTTGCCGTTTTTCACAATGTTTTTGACGAAATTTGCCTTTTTTTGCGATCTTTTAACGAAATTTGCCGTTTTTCACAATGTTTTTGACCAAATTTGCCTTTTCTTCGCGATCATTTGACGAAATTTGCCGTTTTTCGCAATGCTTTTGACCAAATTTGCCGTTTTTCTGCAATATTTCAACGAAATTTGCCGTTTTTCACAATGTTTTTGACGAAATTTGCCGTTTTCCGCAATGTTTTTGACGAAATTTGCCGTTTTTTTTCGAGATTTTTTAACGAAATTTGTCGTTTTTCACAATGTTTTTGACGAAATTTGCCGTTTTTTCGCGATTTTCTGACGAAAGGCACGTTTTTCCCGCGTTCTGTTGACAAAATTTGCTGTTTTTTTGCGATTCTATGACGAAAGTCACATTTCCCCCGCGATCCTTTGACAAAATTGGCGACTTTTCTTCGAACGAATGACGAGATTGATTTTTTTCGGCGATTATTTGCCGAAATACCGATACATTTTATGTCCGAATTTTCGGATTTATGACCGATATTTTTTTCTAATTTTCGGAAATCATTGCTTTAATTTTTCGGAAAATTCGGACCAGAATCACCCCTGCGTCAGGGAATTTCTAAATCTACCGCGATCGCGGCCTTTGAACAGACGGGAGACGAACGTGCGATCCTATGTGTGTAAATGAGAAAACAACTTCCAGGCGCACGTTCAGGGCGGGCACAACAAAATGCAGTACGGGCGTCATTTTTTAAAACGAGGGCAGAAGGGCGCTATTTTTTGGATGAGGGGCAAGAAGGGCGCTATTTGTTTAACCAAAGGGCAGGCAGGGCGCAGCGCCCTCCTGAAGCTGTCTGGGGGAAACTCTGATATATATATCCAATATTTTCAAAATAGTCAACTTACTGTTGATTATAAATATTTACAGACTTAATATAAAGTAAAAACTATAACATATTGCACTTAACATGAAAACAATATTCTACATGTCTTTTTTCTTTTCACTTACAACAAAATTGGAATCAACTAAATGAAAACAGAAGTAATTTGTTTTTTACACCCATCGAGGAACAAAATATAGAATTCAGTATTAAAGTATCATGAAAATTTTATGTTTTGACAATAAAATTTTAATTACAAAATCATATTTTAATTGAAAAATTTGAACATAAATGTAAGCTTATCTGCTTTTTCATTCTCTAATGTGTTGTGGAGTTTTAAAGGGCTAAAATAACCTCAGAAAATATTCCATCTAATGAAGCTGTAAATAACTGATTATCTAAATTAGAGTTTATCTTACAATGATTGTTTGTTATAATACAAAATTGTTAGGGGGGGGTGCTAAAAAACCAGGAGCAAAAGTTCTTTATAATACAGAGCAACACAGTCAATAACAGTTGAAAAATTTATTTACATTGAAAATATCAAAAATATCACACACAAAATATCAACTAATTTAAATATAATATATATTTTGAAAATAAATATCAAATATATGAAAATAAAAAACATTATGATATTTTGAAAATAAATATCAAATATATGGGAAAAAAATGATATTTTGAAAATAAATATTGGATATATATCCATTGATATAATATATATATATCAAAGAACCCTGGTGAGAAACAATATAAAATTTTGTGAGCTGTGTAGTGAAATTACAAAAATTTGAAGAGAAAATAAGCTATTTTACTTTACTAATTATATAAAAAAATTATTTTACAAAGAGAATTATAAATAAGTGCACAAGCTTACCTAGAGGACAAACCAGCATAAGGTGTTCTAAAACAAGGGACCCCTCGTTGTCTTCTACGACGGAAGGCTTGTTCAATAAGCTTAGATTCAGACTGAGAGTCAATTTTCCAAAAGCTTCCTTTCCCAGGTTCTTCCTGAGGTCTTGGGACTTTTACAAAATGACGATTAAGTGATAAATTGTGTCGAATAGAATTCTAAAATAAAAAAATATATATATACAAATCAGAAAACTAAAAGATTTTAAATATAATTCATATTTTTCCAAATTGCCCAACTTCTCCAGGTAGTGTAGCACTAGCAATCTTAAATAGTATATTGAATCTTTTGTTCTAAATATTTACAAAAAAAAAACAAGAATTATGTTATCTTGATTGTGTAGAGCAGCGGTTCCCAACCTGGGGTACGCGTACCCCTGGGGGTACGTGGCGGGCCGGCTGGGGGTACTTGAAAATAATATCGGTAATGGCGGATATCACCAAAAGGGTGTAACTGAAAACACATAAAAAAACTTTAAAGTTTTGGATTACAAAATTAGTCTCAGTTGTAACTCCAATATGTTACACTCAAAATGAGCGTAAAAGCCCACTAGACTTAATAATCCATTAATTATCCATTAATCCTTAATAATCCAATGTCTTTAGCTCTGCCCACTGGTAATTTTACTGCATGAGTAATCATATATTTTTCCCAATTTTTACAAAAACAACTATTGATCATTATACAATGTTTTTTTCCCCCCGCCTTATTTTTATCCTCGTTTTTAATAATAATTACAAAACGCCTAAATTATGGTAGAGTTTGTGTTTTTAATGTTTTATTTTAAAACGTGTTGAATTATTCAATGTCTTTAGCTCCACCCGTTTGTAATCTTACTGCATCAGTAATCATATATTTTCCCAATTTTTGCGAAAACTACTATTGAATGATCATTATACAATGTTCTCTTCCCCCCCTCCCCCCCGCCTTATTTTTATCCCCGTTTTTAATAATAATTACAAAACACCTAAATTATGGTAGAGTTTGTGGTTTTAATGTTTTATTTTAAAACGTGCTGAAAAGCATGCCTTTATTTTCGTTTTCGATTATGCGGAGTTATATCATTAACGTATACTAATAGGAAAGCTTTCTTCCTTTTAATGATTATTTAATTTAAAGTGTTTACTTATTATTCGAATGATTTGGTTTTATATTTAAAATGGATAACTAGTTGAAATCTGAGATTCTTAAGATTACTGCAACTGCGATTGAAATTCAACCTGATGATTCGGGAACTACGAGTTCTTCCAAACAATCTGATTATTTTGAAACACAAGAGAACCTGAGTGCAGCTGTTAATAGGCATGTTCTCATAATTGATAAATACTGAATAATAATACTTTATAATGTATAATACTTTAAATAATACTGAAAACACCAGTGCTCTTTCAATGAATAGAAAATATAATAATGAATAATTCTTAAAATATAGATTTTGCATTAATGGGAGGCTGGTGTAGAGAATCATTTGTTTTAAAATTCGGTTGAGTATTACTCTTTCTTGTAGGAAAAGAACACTTTTAAAGGTTTAAAAAATTTAAAGTAGCTATCCAAAATGATGAAAATTAAGATTTATTGAAATTTAATTAATACTGTAAAGTACAGAAAATAAGCCCCCATTTAGCAGACAGGAAATTCTAATGATTTTAAGGGGGCTTATAATTGGAACTTTTGTGAAAAGGGTAAGAAAATTGGGAGGGTGCGTCCATAATTTTCGAAAGGAAAGTTCCTTTCAAAGGTCTGCATAGCGAAGTATGTCATTCTGATACAATGATATGTAAAGAGATTAGATAAAAATAAATTGCATAAGATATATTCATTTAGGAGATATGAAAACAAAAAACTTAAGGAATTTCCTGGAAAAAAAAGGGGGGAGGCTTATTTTTGGTACTTTATGGTATATCTTTTACTAAAATCTAAGGAAAATAACTATTTTGATTACTATTAATACTAATTATGATATGCTATGGAAGAATTTTTAAAGACATTTGGAAAATGTATTACAACAGGATTAAATAGATAATTACAACATTCCAGTATTATTTTCTTAGGGTTTGGCACCTTAAAATGGAAAAGTGGAACCCTTATAGAATTACTTTGTTGTCTATCTGTCAAGACAGTCCCCCCCCCCCCCCAAGCTGAAGGTATCAAGTTGAAATTAATATCAAGTCCACAGCCCCATTGTTAAAAAAAATTTAGAGCTTCTATCTCAATGCAATAAAAAGTTAGAGCCTTAAAGCTATATATATATATATATATATATATATATATATATATATATATATATATATATATATATTTTCCACATACAAACTCACTCTCAAAACCTATAGGGTACTTCCCATTATTGACCTAGAACCTTGAAATTTGGTATGGAGGAAGGTCTTATAGCACATGTAAAGGAAAAAATCAAAAGATCATCAATTTATAGTTCAATATCGATTTATTATGTGACTAATGCGGCTGACTACCTGTCTTGTAAAGACAGTTTTTTCAAGAATGGCTGAAGGTATAAAACGTTTGAAATTAATAGACAATAAGGTCTACGGCCCCATTGTTTAGTAAATATTTCAAGCTTCTAACTCAAAGCAGTAAAAAGTTATGCCTTTTTAAAACCTTTTTGAATATTTGAATGTTCAAAAACTGGACCCATGCCAAATTAACCTATTGTAGAAGAAATTTGTTTATATTCTTTTAGATAGGCATGCAGACATTAATAAGCCATAATACTACTACGAGCCATACAGTTATAGACAATGCAATGTGGTGTAATCCATTCTTTCTTGGATTACACAAATCGGGATCACTTTGGAATGAAAATTTTGTCCCGAGCTTGACCCAGTACATTACAAAAGCTAAAAATAACATTTCTTTACCAACATTATCTACAATTAAAATACCTTTAAAAGAATATTACAAACATACTTATGTGAAAATTTTAAAGTACTGCATTTTTCAGTTTATTTGTTCACAAGAGGGATGCACCAAATATTTAGTATGCATTTGGTATTTTGGCCATACATCCAAATTGGCCATACATCCAAATATTCGTTTAGACCGAATATCAAAATATTTAGTTTGTCTGAATATCAAAATATTCAGCCAAACTGAACACACTCAATTTTTAACCGTCAATAAATAAAGATATTCAGATATTATAAATTAAATAGAATCATACTTAAAAAAAAGTGCTTTTATTTGCTGTTTGGAAAGTGACACTTAAGGAAATTAACTATTAATAACGACATTCATGGGAATTAACTAGCTGGCTTCACCCACTAATGAGCCCATAATCCCCACTGTCTATGACACCATATACCAGGCATGAAGTACACGCGCCGAAAAATCGTTTAGTTACTTACACCTTCGACCGCCAAGGAGCATTCTGTTCTAAACAAACTTCAGACACGTGTCCCCACTACCTGCAGTACCGTATAGCACACGTCCTGAAAAATCTTTCAGTTCCACCTTTCACTGCTAGGTGCGGGGGCACAATCTGTTTTATACGAACATCTGACCTGCTGCTTAAGACATTGTATAGCAGGTGTGCCGCACACAAGCAGCAAAATCTTTAGTTTTACTTTCCACTGCTACGGGATGCAATCTGTTCTAAACAAGCCTTTTTCTGAACAAAACTCTGGAATGCATCCTTACTGCCTGTCTAATAATAATCAATCTGTTTCTTGTTTTTTCACAAACAGGGTGTTTCTAAATAAAATGTAATAAACTTCCAGGAGTGATAATTGGTATCAACAGTTCGACAGTTTTTGTATGGAAAACCAGTATCACAAACCCCTTACAGGAAAAAAATACATCAGCATCTGGGGAGAGAACGACTTCTAACAGTAGAACTTAG